>VDFB02047230.1:37440824-37509362 GCA_007258455.2 Sequoia sempervirens | reverse complement strand
GAAGGGAAAAACCATAGTGAGGATTAGCTCACAATATAAAGTAATTGCAATAGTAATATAATAGGCTCACTTTCAAAGGGATCACTGCCCAAAAGCAAAGAAGGGCTCATTGCCAATGGCTCACTACCAGATTACAAAAAAAAGAAGAAAGAATAATGTTACAATGAGAAATCCATCTCAAAGCAACATAAAGATCCACCACAACATAACCAATGCATTCATAGTCTCTCTAAATAATGTAGACACCTTCTACTCACCACTTCCAGTAGTCTAACACATTAAAGCTTGCACTGCATTTCACACTTTGGCACTTCACAACTCTGCACTTTGCATCACACACTTCACACATTGATTCTTCATCAAATCAACACTTATTTGTACCATCCTCAACCTTGAAAATAATTGACAAGGTTGGTTATGCACCTCAATCATGCAAATTCAAATTAGGTCGGCACAAAGAATTCCTATGTTAGAAAGAAATGAAAGTGAACCACACCAAACCTTAACTAAGACCCAAATATACACATACATGTCATGCCACACTTCCAAAAACACTAAAGCATATCCATAATTAGTGTAAACACCCAAGGTCGGCTGAATCTATGTAAACACCATTAAGCAATTAAGTACATGCTTCCTTTGACCCAAAGATGACTCTCATATCATACACAAAACTTAAGCACAATTTGGAATATTCCATCAACATCCTGAAATCCAAAAACTCCTTCCCAACCTCATACACTAGAAGAATATACTCATCCTACACACCCAATTAACTTTCCACATACTATAACATATGAATCCAACCTTGTGGAGCACCAAAACAAAAATAACTTAGGATGAAGATAGATCTGAGTAATATAAGCACACCCTTAGATCCATAAGACTAGAAACCAAACTGTGGAGAAATGTGGGATACACTATTCATACACTGGTGAGCACAACTTTTGTTTGTCGAATGATCTAGAACTTGAAACTTTGGATATAACACCATTAAACACCTCTAATCAACATATTTAAACCAAACAAGCAGATCTTCAACCATGAAAAAATGTGGAGCAAAACACTTAACACCATTCTATCATAGTGGGCACTCTTCACCACATTGTTTCCTCTTTTGTTCAAATTTTCTCAAAATCACTTAGAAACAAAGCACCATAAACACATTCTCATCATCTGGAACACCTTCTTAGCAACTCAACCACTAAAGAGGTTTGAAGACCCATGAACAAAATCTTATCAAAGAAACTCTAGAGGCTGCAACAATATATTTTGCCTCTACAATAGATAATGATATTGAATCTTGCTTCTTTCTTAGCCAAGACACCAACCCATTTCCAAGAAAGAATGCACCACCACTTGTACTTTTCCTATCATCCACACAACCTTCCCAATTTGTATTTGTGTAAGCACTCAAAGAGAAATTAATATCCCTTGGATACCACAAACCATGGTCTAGAGTGTCTTTCAAGTATCTAAATATTCTCTTCACAACTGCCACGTGTGACTCTTTGGGGTCTTCTTGAAATCTAGCCACAAGATAAACTACATGCATGAAATCTAGTCTAGTAGCAGTTAGATATAGTAGTCCTCCAATCATTTATCTATACTTGCTTTGATCAACTTTAAGAGATTCATCATTCTTGCTCAACTTGCAACCAATAACCATAGGAGTACATACTAGTTTAGATTCTTCCATTCCAAACTGCTTCAACATCTCCTTGACATACTTTGATTGTGAAATGAATATCCCTTTCTTTGTCTAATTAATTTGAATTTGAAGGAAGAAATTCATCTCTCCAAACATAGACATCTCAAACTCTTTTTTCATCTCTTCTACAAATCTCTTGCATATTGCTTCATTTCCTCCAAAAATTATGTCATCAACATACACAACCACAATCAAAATTTGATCTTTTTCAACTTTAAAGTAAAGATTTCTATCTGTGGTACCTTTATTGAATACTTACTGCAACAAGTACCTATCCAATCTTGCATACCAAGCTCTAGGGGCTTGCTTGCAGACCATATCAAGATTATATGATAACTAAAAGCCTTCTGATTGTTCAATGTAAACCTATTATTCCAATTCACCATTCAAGAATGCAGAATTCACTTCCATTTGATAAAATTTCAAATCTTTGTGTGCTGCAAAAGATAAAAACATCCTAATAGCTTCCATTCTTGCCACTAGAGCAACTATCTCCTCAAAATCAATTCCTTCTCCTTGTGAGTAGCCTTTACACACAAGTCTTTCCTTGTTCCGTACCACTTCTCCACTCTCATTCGAATTGTTATGGAATACCCACTTATTTTCAATCACATTCTTGTTTGTTAGTTTTGGGACAAGTTCCCAAGTCTGATTCTTTTTAATATGCATTAGTTCTTCTTCCATAGCCTTGATGAAATATTCATTTTTTCACGCTTCAATGACTATTTTAGGTTCAACTTTGGAAATTAAACATAAGTTTACTTGTTCCTCTATCGTAGTAGCCTTTATTCTTGTCAACACACCTCTACTCTTGCCACCAATGATATGATCTTCTAAATGATTCTTATGTACATACTTGGGTGTCTTAGGAATCTTTTCTGAAGCTTCTTCCTCTTCAACATGTACTTCAATTTCCTTACCTTCATCCTTCTCTTCTTCTCTGCAAGAGGACTCATCTGATTCGTATACATCTATTATCACTGAATTTTTATGTAAGTCTTCATCCACTTTGACACTTGCACTTTCAACAATCCTTTTCAACCTCTTGTTGTAGCACTGGTAAGCCTTACTTCCTGTAGAATATCTAAGGAAGATTCCTTCATCAAATCTTGCATCAAACTTTCCTAAGCTTTCTTCATATCTTTTGATATAGCATTTTCTTCCAAACACTTTGAAATATTTCATAGTAGGGGTTCTTCCATGCCACAACTCACAGGGATTCTTTGAATTTTTTGTCCTTACTTGTGCTCTATTGAGTATGTAGACTGTAGCATGTATTGATTCTCTCCAATAGACATCCAATAGATTTTCTTCCTTCATCATTGTCCTTGTTGGTTCTTGAACAATTCTATTCTTTCTTTCCACAACTCCATTCTGTTGAGGATTCCTAGGCGCTGACAAATGCCTCTTTATTGCATGATCTTCACAAAAAGTGTTAAACTCATTGGAGGTGAATTCTCCACCTCTGTTAGATCTAAAAAAAATGATTTTCATATCCATTTCATTCTCAATAATAGCTTTGAATGCCTTAAACATATCTAAAGCTTCTAATTTTTCTTTGAGAAAAGTAACCCAACTCATTATAGAATAATCATCAATTAATAGCATGCAATATTTGTCACCTTGAAAACTTCTGATTTTTGTAGGTCCATAAAGATTTGTATGCACCAAATCCAAAGGACCAGTAGTGGATTGTTCTTTGACTTTAAAACTCTTTATAGCTTGCTTCCCCATCTGACATTCCTTGTAGACAACATTGATAGGCTTTGTAATCTTTGGTAGATCTCTTACAACTTGATTTGAACTTGTACCATAGAAAAAAGGAAACTTGCTTAATTTGGGGAATAATTGATGATAATTTAGACTTAATGAGGCCTTGATTTGGTGTTGTGATGTTTTTTTCACATCCACACTAGGTCTTGGACCCTTTCAAATGCATTTAACAATGTCTTGTAAAGGTGTTGTAAAAGACTTTCATGCTTTTCTAGACTTAATAAACCCATTCTCCCTTAATTCAACATTATAAAATCTATTTAATTACATCTTCACGTCAACCTAGAAGGCTTGTGAAATAAACTTAACTCTAATCTAGTGTTGTAATGTGTCCTACACATTCACATTGGATATTGTGCCTTTCTAGGCTGTGTGGACCTCATTTTAGTGTTGTAAAGTTTATTTAATCACACTTTCACATTGAATTCTATGTTCCAAGCCATAATTGACCTTCAAATAATCATTAATAGGGCCCTATGACCCCATATTGTGCATCCTAAGGCAATATTTGATGAAATAACTAACAAAGTCACTATATAAACATGATTTTCTTATCTCCCAACAACCTAGCTGGAAAATGGGCCCCTCTAGGACTAATTCACCATCTATGGTGAATGAGTCCCTACTAGGTGGGACTGATTCACCCAAGGTGGAAAATGAGTCCCTTCCAGGTGGGACTGATTCACCCAAGGTGGCGAATGAGTCCCATTTGGGCCATTTTTTACTTTTGAGCGAGAAATTTTGGAATTTAAGTTTTATTTTTCTTCATGTCAGCCTTGGGGATACAATTTACAGGAAAATTAGGAAAATTTCCTATAAAACCAAGCCTCTAAACCCTAATTCACATCTCTTAACTCATTCACAAATCTCTTATCATTCATTCATCATCTATCTTCCCTTTCAAGTCAAGAAAGTTACAGTTTTATCACTCTAAGTCATCAAGAAAGCTTCCAAAGACATTCAAGGGAAGAATCTTCCTCCATTGCTGCATAAATTCAAGATCAAACATCATGGAAAGGTAATAAATTCATTGTTTCATGCTTCATTACATTCTTTCATCATTTTGGTTTAATTACCTATAAAGGGGTTTGACCAAGGCAAACCCCCATGTCCTACCATCCAACATTTCCCCTTCTCTTCTTGTATGTTTACAAATTTAGGTGTCTTGAAGAGTTGTAAATCATTAAAGATCAAGTTGAAAAGTTTTTGGAGACTTCTCCTTGTTGTACAAGTCAAAATATCTACAACAATTCACTTTCAAGTTCGGAAATTAGACTTTCAGAGGTGGACACTTGTCAGGAGCTGAAGTGCGGATCAGAGACCTCAGTTTCCACCTTTGGATTTTCATAAATTCAAAAGTGGATTGATTTTCCATGGATGGAGAATGAGTCCCACTGCTAGGCTTGAAATAGGTTTTCTATAGTTTTGGATACCCATTTGTCTAAAACAAGCTCCAAAACAGTTTCACAGGACTAGGACTAATTCATCCAGAATGGCGAATGAGTCCCACCAGGCCTAAAAATTAGGATCAACAGCATTGCAGAAGTCATTTCCAGTCTCCATCAAGATCTCAGGTGCACACTTTTTGTTTCATTCATTTCTAGTTGTTTTCGCATATCACAATGTGTTTTCAAACACTCTACATTTCCTTAGTTTCCATTCATTAATCAATATATTTTATCACTTTGTTGCATTTGGGACATTCCATTTAGACATATTTCTATCATACTTGTATTATTTTGAGTGAACCACCACAGTTTTTGAGTCTATCTCTCTCCTTTTAGGTGAAAAACCCTAAGAGAGTAAGAGAAGTACATAACACTCAAAAAATTGTTGGTTCATTTTGGTGAACCTACTTTTCGAATACTTTCTTGTCTAATTTGGAGTCCTTCATCATAGATCTAGCTTGCATTGACCTTGCATTAGGGTTTTCATGGATTAATTTGCATGCTAGGTGTCAAATTTTGCATTCATGAAAAGTGCATTTCGGTTGCATTTTTGGCATCTAAATTCATTTATTTTTTTTGAAATTTTACATTTTCATCTTAGGTCTGCATCTTACAGCCCAACAAACATCAAAGTCCATCAAAAACATTTGGAAATTCTAAAAAAATCCCTCACTGGGACTCATTTTCCACCTTGGGCAAATCAGTCCCTTTTCACCCCTGAAACTACCCTTTATGGAACGAAAAAACCCTATTTTTAAGCTTATGTTTGGTGCCATTGCCTAACTATATCAGTTGGATGATTTTCTATAACATGCATGTCATTACATCTAGCTTACATTCACTCATTTCATGCATGGTTTAAATTTCAAGTTTGCATTCTCATATTGTTACATAGCATAATCAGTTAATTGTCATCCTTACAATCTAAAAAATTGTATTCCTCTTTTGCATGATTGCTTTAGCATAGTTACATTTCAAGTTTTTAGAATAATCATTACATCATGTTTTCGTTACAAAAATCTATAATTATCATATTTCATGTTCTATTTTTAGATCTTATTGTGTGTTGTAAGAGAGTTTTGTTAAGTGCATATGGATATGAGGTCCTTTCTCCTCTCTTTTTGTTCGTCATCGATCCCTCTCCTAGTTTCCCTTCTTTGGATGAGGTTAGTCTAGTGAAAGAATACTTGGATAATCATAACAATCACATTTTTTCTTCTCCTATTATCTCTCACACTTGTGACATAGATATTATAGTGCTAGAAGAACCAATTGATGAGAGTTTTGACAATCCGAGTTGTTTCTCTCCTCTTACCTCTCCTATTAGACATAACATTACTAAAGAAGAGGACATCACGCTAAGTAATCATGATGATCACACAACACACCAAAAAGATGAAATCATAGACACATTTCTAGACATTACCTTATCTAGTCTCCATAATCATGATAATCAAACTTGTTCTTCTCCTAATATCCCTCCTCGATACAAAGAGGATAGGTTGGTGTTAGAAGATATACCCATTCAAGATCATGAGAATATTTCCCCTCCCTTCCCTAATGTCCCTATCCTATGGGAATATCTATTTGGAAAACATGAAAACCATAGCGGTCCTTCTCTTGATGCCTCCCCTATTTGTGATGAAGCCATTTTACACACTTCAAACTTGAGTGACCATATTGTAAGCTCTCCTATTAGGGTAAATACTATGGAACCCAAGAATGAGACCTTACAAATAATGAACGATCAAATAGAGTCTTCCCCTAATCTCCTCACTATCAATAATCAAACACATTCAAACATTAATAACTCCCTTAGTTGCGATGAAGTTATTTTGGAAGAACCAAGCTTTACTTGTCAAGAACATGTGGCTTGTTGTTATCCTAAAAACTCTCCTCCTAGGGAGGATATAATGATACAAGATAAAGATAACACTGACAATAATGATATTATTCCCTTCAAAGACAATGCAGATCCCATGTTAGATTCTCATTTTCCAAGGGCTGTTAATATTATTCAACCTCAACTCATCTTTTACCCCCCTTTACACAAACAACCAACTAAAAACCAACTTGAACTCATCCTTTACCCACTGTCACATAAACCTCCACCTCCACCTAAACCCGAGTTTACTCTTTACCCTCCTAAGAATAATGTTTTGCAGCAACTGAGTCATAATAATGTTGCTCATACATATAACACTCGAAACAATTTGTCACTACCACAACCAAACCCACCTTCTTTACCTTTGCCAAATTCTATATTGCCTAGTGCCCCTTGCTTAAGGGAGTATGATCTTGTTGAACTTAAAAGTACTCCCACCAAGATTTCCCTTTGGGACCTTCTTCAGACTTCACCTACCTATCACACTATGCTTCAAACATCCTTACAATAAGTTCCTATCCCTTCTAATGCACAACCAAATGACATAGCATCTATAATTCAAGGATTGAATGTTGGCATTGTTTTCCACCAAAGTGAACTCCCCTCTTTGGTCATGCAAGAAAAAAATGATCCTTTCATAATCATACCTCGATAAAAAAGAATAGGGATAAAGCGAACCCTTATTGACAATGGCTCCTCCCTTAATGTGTGTAGTGTAAATATTTTGGATAGACTTCGTGTGGATAAATAAGAAATTCAACCCGATTCCTTGTCTATCCAGGGATTTGACAATGTAGGAAAACAACCACTTGGTGTGATCACTTTGCCTCTTACACTTGGGAAGGTTACATTGGATACACCAATCCAAGTTATGCCTAATAATTTTTCTTGTAATATCATTTTAGGCCAACCATGGATTCATGCAATGAATGGCGTGCCTTCTACTCTTCATTGTAAAATGAAATACATCTACAACAACACAATCCACACACTTGACATTGATCCTAAGCCTTATAGTGTCTTGCAACTTGAGAAAAACAAAGAGAACCCCTTGAACACATTAACACCAACCACACAAGTGGAACTCACACAACACAATGACAAACAACAACATATTGAAGAAGTTACCAAGCTATTATAAGATGATTGGGGTTCCTTGGATTTCAAACATGACTTCATGGGTGAATACAAAAAAATAAAAAAATATTCAAATAAGGGAAAAGAAACAACAATAATTTCAACACAAACTTCAAATGACCTTTTGAAAGCATCCGCCTCAACCACTTCATACAAAGAAGCAAATTACACAACAAAATTTGAAGAACTTAATCACAAACAACCATCTGATCCAAAAGAAATGAAAAAGATTTATGGAC
Source organism: Sequoia sempervirens (assembly GCA_007258455.2). Lineage (NCBI taxonomy): Eukaryota > Viridiplantae > Streptophyta > Pinopsida > Cupressales > Cupressaceae > Sequoia > Sequoia sempervirens. The sequence goes on along the minus strand of VDFB02047230.1, from coordinate 37,501,169 downwards.
AAGGTTATGAACTTATGAAACAACTTGGATATAGTGGAAAAGGATGTGGTGCTCACGGACAAGGTATCTACAACCCTATCGATCCTATCCAACAATAAATAGCTCATGGTCTTGGTTATTGTCCTTTGATAGAAATAACCAAGCCTTCACTCAACATCAACACTCTCACACAACATTCTTCTAAGCCAACTTTAACTGTAAAGCATCCTGAATTGATAGACACTAGTGGTCTTGATTGTTCTCCTTTACAATCTAGTAAACAAAAATACACCTTCGCTTAATGTCAATGTCATCTCGCAAAACACTAATGAATTGAATTTTTTAGATTTTACACCCTCCTGTAAAGGAGAGAACAAAATCTCACAATCTATAGAGTATTGCATAGATATGACATCTAATACTAAGAAAGATGTATCTTTGAAGCAAACCATAGGAATATCTTCTCTCATTGATCAAGAAGGCATTTTGTCGAGACTCCTCCAAGATCACTTGATCTCTCTCCCTCCATGAACTCAAATGAAATTTTATTACAAAACTCCATTTTGTGCCTATCACAGAGTTCATGGCCATTCCACTAATGAATGTAAGGATTTGAGTAGTAAAATCTAAAATCTTAAGGAGTTTGGTGTTCTTCCTTATATGGGGGCACCCCATTCCTCTAATTGATCCCGATTTTCACTCTCGCTTGCATTTCATTAATCATTTCATCTCACCCTTGTCCTACACTCAATGGGGGAAAGGGGTTAGGTAGCCTTGTCCTCATATGTCATTTTTTGTTACTTCTTTCGGCTAGTTGTTAAATTTTCATGCACATATAAGAGTAAGCTTGGGATGTGGACGACATTCCTTAAGTTGGCTCGCATGTGACATACTACCTTTTTCATAATGTAGCTTATCGAAAATATATGACTTGGCATAGGGCTTTCCGAGTAAGCTCTCATGTTCTCCTTCTTCTACTTCAATGAAATTTCTCATAGTATTGGTGTTTGTAACTGCTTTAAAGTGGGGGCATACATCATCACTCACATTTCATTGTGCGATTTCTTTCTTCTTGCGATGCGTCCTTTTCTTGGTGGAGTCATTGGGCTTGATTCCGTCCAAGAGCGTGATACTTCTTTTGACACATCCTCTCTTGGAAACATTAAGCATGATGTTCCCTAAGATGAGACCTTGCACAAATTAAGAAAAATACCTTTGAACAATCCTTGCACTATTTTACATTAACAATGTCTATGAGTGTCAAGCATACAAAGTTTTTCTTACTTCATAGAGCTCGAAAATATTTTTTCTTTGTGGTGCCTTATTAAAGATATCAGGAGGTATAAATTAGGTATGGTTGAGCGGGAAACCCACTCTGAGGCATGAATTTTCCCATAACCACCTATGTGTTTGTGAGTACATACCAACCATGAGTGTATGTTTCTCACCTTCTGGACTTCTCACCTAGTGGATAGCCAAGAGTTCTGTCGCCTTAGAGTGAGTATGCATTTTTGGACAAAAAACCTAGATCTGATCCACAACGTGTTGGAAAAATGGTCAAAGCTTGATCCACCTTTTTATTTTTTCTTTTCTCTTCCTTCTAGTTCTTTCCATTGCATGATCATGTATCTTGTCTTGCTACAAAATCATTCACTCTTGTGCGTGTCCTCTTGCACTCATGTTGGTTTGACTTAGGATTTTAGATCCTGGGGGATTGACCTCCTTCTTGATATTTGTTATCCTAGCCATCTGAATTGGTACAATTGGAACTCTCTTGAACATCTACTTTAGTGTGAGTTTGAAGCAAGTTCATCCTCTCACTAAAGTGGGGGCTAAATGTACTGTAGAAAAAAGGAAACTTGCTTGATTTGGGGAATAATTGATGATAAATTGGACTTAATGAGGCGTTGATTTGGTGTTGTGAGGTGTTTTTCACATCCACACTAGGTCTTGGACCCTTTCAAATGCATTTAAGAATGTCTTGTAAAGGTGTTGTAAAAGACTTTCACACTTTTCTAGACTTAATAAACCCATTCTCCCTTAATTCAACATTATAAAATGTATTTAATTTCATCTTCACATCAACCGAGAAGGCTTGTGAAATAAATTTAACTCTAATCTAGTGTTGTAATGTGTCCTACACATTCACATTGGATATTGTGCCTTTCAAGGCTGTGTGGACCTCATTTTAGTGTTGTAAAGTGTATTTAATCACACTTTCACATTGATTTTTGTGTCCCAAGCCCTAATTGACCTTCACATCATCATTAATAGACCCCTATGACCCCATATTGTGTATCCCAAGGCAATATTTGATGAAATAACCGACAAAGTCACTATATAAACTTGATTTTCTTGTCTCCCAACAACCCAGCTGGAAAATGGGCCCCTTTGGGACTAATCGCCATTTGTGGTGAATGAGTCCCTTCTAGGTGGGATTGATTTTCCCAAGGTGGGAAATGAGTCCCATTTGGGCCATTTTTTACTTTTGAGTAAGAAATTTTGGAATTTAAGTTTTATTTTTCTTCATGTTGGCCTTGGGGATCCAATTTATGAGAAAATTAGGAAAATTTCCTATAAAACCAATCCTCTAAACCCTAATTAACATCTCTTAACTCATTCACACATCTCTTATCATTCATTCATCATCTATCTTCCCCTTCAATTCAAGCAAGTTAGGGTTTTATCACTCTAAGTCATCAAGAAAGCTTCCAAAGACATTCAAGGGAATAATCTTCCTCCATTGTTGTAGAAATTCAAGATCAAACATCATGGAAAGGTACTAAATTCATTGTTTCATGCTTCATTACATTCTTTCATCATTTTGGTTTAATTACCTACAAAGGGGTTTGACCAAGGCAAACCCCCATGCCCTAACATCCAACATTTCCCCTTCTCTTCTTGTAGGTTTGCAGATTTAGGTGTCTTGAAGAGTTGTAAATCAATAAAGATCAAGTTGCAAAGTTTTTGAAGACTTCTCCTTGTTTTACAATTCAAAATATCAACAAAAAGTCACTTTCAGGTTCAAAAATCAGACTTTCAAAGGCAGACACCTGTTAAGAGCTGAAGTGCAAATCAAAGACTTCAGTTTCCACCTTTGGATTTTTAGAAATTCAAAAGTGGATTGATTCACCATGGATGGCGAATGATTCCCACTGCTAGGCCTGAAACAGGTTTTTTGCAGTTTTGGATACCCATTTGTCTGAAACGGGCTCTAGAACAGTTTCACAGATCTGGGACTAATTCACCCAAAATGGCGAATGAGTCCCACCAGGCCTAAAAATCAGGATCATCAACATTCCAGAAGTAATTTCTAGTCTCGATCAAGATCTTAGGTGCACACTTTAAGTTTCATTCATTTCTGTTGCAATTTGCATTCATTTCTAGGTGTTTTCACATATCGCAATGTGTTTTCAAACACTCTACATTTCCTTAGTTTCCATTCATTAATCAATATATTTTATCAATTTTTTGCATTTGGTACATTCCATTTAGACATATTTATATCATACTTGCATTATTTTGAGTGAACCACCATAGTTTTTGAGTCTATCTCTCTCCTTTTAGGTGAAAATCCCTAAGAGAGCAAGAGAAGTACATAACACTCAAAAAAATGTTGGTTCAAAACTAATCCTCACTAGGCTATCAAAATTGATGTGACACATTATTCTATGCTATATCCAAATTTCATTAATCCGAGTCATAAAGAATTGACCATTTGCACCCTTAAGTTGATAAGCATTTCCATTTGTCCTTCCTGTTGCAACCACAGTTCCAGAGCCTTTTCTCATCTCACAACCATCATGCTGAAACACAAGATTATATCCTTTGCTACACATTTTTCCTACACTCAAAAGGTTATGTCGTAGACCCTTAACATAAAGAACATCATCTGTATTATGCTTTCCATCAAAACTGATTAGACCTTTTCCACATATCTTAGCAGATGTATCATCACCAAACTTAAGTAAACCATCTTCAAACTTCTCAATCCTAACAAACCTACTCTTATCACCTATCATGTGATTTGAGCATCCATTGTCAATGATCCAATTGTTCTTCTCTTCTTTAGCATGAAAAACAATCACATTGCTCCCTCAATGTTATGAACTGCTTTCAGAGTACTTTTCTTCATACATCTCTTAGAGTTAGCAGAATTAGTTCTAGTATTTAAAACCATGAACAAGCATTCATCATCTACATCATCCAGGTAGTCAGATTCATCATCAAACATACTAACATCTTCTCTAACATAATAATTTTTCTTAATTTATTCACCTTTATTCTCCTTAGATCTATCTCTTGAAGCTTTAACATGACATCTTCAAGCATAGTGACCAATATTTCCATAGTTAAAGCATTTGAAAGGTAGCTTACCTCTGTATTTTCCAATTCCCTTTTTCAATTTCCTCACAAAGTTTGCTTCCAAATCATCAAATTCATTTGGATCAGATTCCTCATTCTCCTCTGCTTTTCCAACTTTAAAAGTATTATCTTTCTTTGAATCACTTGAACCAAACTCCTTAATTCAAAAGCAGTTAAAGTAACAATTAATTGATCTCTAGAATACTAATATAAATTCTAAAATTCTTTAATAGTAGAAACTTTATGACTATAGGATTTAGGCAGAGTTCTTAGTACCTTCTTTACCACCTCATCTTCTTCAAGTTTTCCACCAAGGCCTCTAATGGAATTGAAAAATTCATCCATTTTATACATGTATCTTGTAATATGTTCATCCTTTGACATCCATGGGGTTTCAAACTTGATCTTTAGATTCTACATCTTAGCTTTCTTGACTTTTTCATCTCCTTCATAGAAACTTTCCAAATTATTGCATATCTCACTAGCAGATTTAAGATTCATAACTTTCACAAGTTTGGTATTTGAAAGACAACTTAAGAGAGCATACCTTGTTTTCCATTGTTCTCATATGCTTTGATTTCATCAACAATGCTCAGACCATTTGCAAGCATTGCATATCCAATTTCAACAGACTTCCAAACTCCAAACCATAGAGATATAAGGAAACCTTCCATCTTGATCTTCTAGAATGCATAATTAGATCCATCAAATAGAGGGGCATCCTTCTTGTGTGCCATCCTATATCTACCTCAAGTGGTTAATATTTATTCCATGAAACCTTTCTCTTATACCAATTGTTGAATGCACAAGACAACTAAGAGGGGGGATGAATCAATTGTACATTAAAACATCAAAACCCTCATTAACATTTAAATCAATATTATTTCTTAAACCATTAAACCCTTATCATGCATTAGCAGAATGTAAACATGATAAATAGTAATGAAAACACATCCAAACACATGAGAACATTGGATTTACATGGAAAACCCAAGAAGGGAAAAACCATGGTGAGGATTAGCTCACAATATAAAGTAATTGCAACATCGAATACAATAGGCTCATTGTCGAAGGGATCACTACCAATGGCTCACTACCAGATTACAAAAAAGAAGAAAGAAGAATGTTACAATGATAAATCCATCTCAAAGCAACATAAAGATCCACCACAACATCACCAATGCATTCATAACCTCTCTAAAGAATGTAGACAGTTTCTGATCACTGCTTCCAGTAGTCTAACACATTAAAGCTTGCACTGCATTTCATACTTTCGCACTTCACATCACACACTTCACACACTAATTCTCCATCAACTCAACAATTATTTGTACCATCCTCAACCTTGAAAAAAATTGACAAGGTCAGCTATGCACCTCAACCATGAAAATTCAAATTTGGTTGGTACAAAGCATTCTTGCGGTGGAAAGGAATGAAAGAAGGCCACACCACACCTTTACTTGGACCCAAATATACACATACATGCCACACCATGCTTCCAAAAACACTGAAGCATATCCACAATTAGTGTAAACACCCAAGGTCGATTGAACCTATGTAAAAACCATAAAGAAATTAAGTACATGCTTCCTTTGACCCAAATATGACTCACCAATCATACACAACACTTAAGCACAATATGGAATATTCTATCAACATCCTAAAATACAACAAATCCTTCACAGCATCATACACCTGATGAATATACTCATCCTCCACACCCAATTAAATTTCCACATACTATAACACATTAATCCAACCTTGTGGAGCACCAAAACATAAAAAACTCATACTAAAGATAGATATGAGAAATATAAGCACACTCTCAGATCCACAAGACCAAAAACTAAACTACAAATAAATGCAGAGATAAACCATTTCTCCCCTAGACAACATTGCAATACACTATTCATACACTGGTGAACACAACATTGCAATACACTATTCCTTGTTGGAATGATCCAAAACCTAAAACTCTAGATATAACAGCAATGAACACTTGTGATCAACATATTTGAACCACACAAGAAAATCTTCAACCATGAAGAAATGCAGAGAAAAAATTGAACACCATCTGTCATACTAAGCACTCTTCTAGCTTGACTAAGGAGTTTTTCTTTCTAGCTAGCCAACTTCTTTTGAACCATTTCAATAATACTATTCTAGTAATCACTAGAAGGTATCTTAGAAATAAAAATGAGACCAAGATAGGTAGCCAACAAACAACAATTTTGTAACCTATAATCCTCATAACTCTATCCTTAAGTAGTCGATTTGTGTTGAAGAAGTAAAGCATACTTTTATTATAGTTGATATGTTTCTCGGAAGCCCTAACATAATCCTCCAAAATATACTTTCAATGACCTACCTCAACTACTGAAGCTTCCTTGAAAAGAATAGTGTCATCCACAAATTGTTGATGAGAAGCAGGAGACAAAGAAGAGGCAACTTGAACCCCTTTGAGTAACCTTAGGTCAAGTCTCTTTTGAAGATTCTAACCAAGAAATTATGCCACAAAAATAAACAAATAAGGAGACAGGATCACCTTGTCTAAGCCCTCTACCACAAGAGATATATCCCCTAGGGAAACCATTAACCATAACATAACACTTTGGAGCAATGACTCGAGCTTTGATCAAATTCAAAAATCTTCCTTTGAAACCAAACTTCTGCAAAATATCCAACAAAAAAGGCCAAGAGACTTTGTCATAGGCCTTAGAGATGTCCAATTTGAAAACCATGCCTGATTTTTTCCTAAACTCCATATAATGAATATATTCCTGTGTGGATAAAGCTACATCCAATTTTTTTCTACCTTTGAAAAATCCCTTTTGATTGGGGAAAATCTATCTATGAAGGATAAATTTTAGCCTATTAAAAATAAGTAGACAATATTTTATAAATAATATTACATAAAATTATTGGTCTATAGTCTTGCAAAGAAGATGCATCATTTTTATCAGGGATTAGAACTATAAAGGTAGAATTTAGTTGATTTAATAGTCTTCTAGATCTAATGAAGTCCCTAACAGTATTTAGAAGGTTAATGGAAATAACATCCTAGAATTCTTGAAAGAAAGGAGGAAACCATCAGGCCCAGAAGCTTTATACACACCAAAATAGAACACTAAATTTTTTAGTTCTTGTAGCAGGATTGGTTTCCCCGGGTCCTTGAGATCTTGATCAATCAACACATTGCATAACATCAATGAGCTCTTCCAACACCAATAAATTTGGATTAGAGTCAACAAGAGTTTCTTTAGAGAAGGAAACAATAGCAACAATAATGTCATTCTCATCTAACAGAATAGTACCATCTTATTTAACCAAACTCCTTATTTTATTTCTTCTTCTATGTTTCATTATGGATTGATGAAAGATTTTTATATTTATGTCCCCTTTTGTTAACCACTGGATCCTAGATTTATGTTTCCAGAAGACTTCCTCCATCTTTGATAACTTATTCCATTCAATGCCCAACTCATGCTCTTTAACACAAGTTTCCATATCATTATTTATTTCCTCCATTCTCCCCTATACCTCCTTAAGGTTTGTAGTAATGATCTTTAGTGGAAAATATTACCAAAGGATATCTTATTCTAATATTTAACCCTTTTTAAAATTTTGAGCCAGATAATACATTAGAGTACCATAACAAGGAATATTCCACCAAATCTCAACAATTTCTTTGAAATTAGGGTGAGAAGTCCACATGATTTTGTACCTGAAAGGAAAGGGACCCTTAGCCATAACAACATCCCAATTTAGAAGAATAACATTATGATTAGAGCTTGTTCTAGGAAGGGAAAATAACGAAAGTTTAGGGAGAATATTCAAACCATTGGAAATTACAAACCTATCGAGTTTAACTTGAATATGATTACTTCCTTGTCTCCTATTAGACCAAGTTAATAGAGAACCTTGTAAATCAATATCAATAAGCCTCATAGAGGAAAGAAAATCAATGAGATCCACCATACTATCAGAGAAATCATTCAGACCCCTCAATTTTCTACAAGAGATTAGAGAGGCTAAGGAACCCCAGAGCTAAATCCTCATGAATCTAGAATTAGGAGTGTAAATATTAATCAAGTTCCATTTTATAAAGGTATACAAATCTTCCATAGAGGTCATCAAGTTTCCTTTGCAATGGTTTTCTTTGACACCTTTAATTCTAGTAGGGTTCCACATAGTAGCTATTCCACTAGAAGGACCTTCCACATTGCTAACATAGTAATAAGTAGAAGGAAAAATATTCTTAACAATCTAATAAAAAATAGACTGTTGCATCTTAGTTTCTTGGATAAGAAAAAATTCAATTTTTAGATTAGCTAAATAAATCTCAATAGGATGTTGCTTAAAAATTCTATTCAACCCTCTAATATTCCAATATATAATCTTCATAACTAACTAGAGGAAAAATCATTATCACCTTGGTACTAACAACAAGAGGTGAAGGCCTCCAAATCCCATCATTTATTCTATTTTTTTGGTCCCAAAAGACTATCCAAAGTTTTCTATTTACCAAAACCAACATCACATGTTGTGTCATGAGTTCAATTTTCCCTTTGTGATGGTCTACCTTACTTATTTTCTCCCCCAACATTTGATTTTTTCTTCTTTTGAGGTTTCCCATTGACTTGAGTCTATTCCTCTTCCGATACATCTTTTAAGAACTCCATAGGAGGAGTTTGAGTAGAATTAGCACCAAATCCCAACAATGAAAGGGACTCCTACAAATCTTTACTTAGACCCCCAAAAAATCTATTAAAAGCACCATTCTTCATAGAAATAATCTTTATATTAAGAGGAAAACATCTTCCACTTGCTGAATTTCCTTTATATCTATATCAATTTATTCATCTTCCAAACCCCCATTACTAGTTGGAGGGGGAGAGTTAATAAGTCCCTCCTTAAGTAGTTCATCTTTTTTTGGAATAGAAACAATCTATCACACGATATAAGTAGGTTACTTTGAATGATCCTTTTCATTATCTTTGCTCAAACCATCCATACCTTTCTAAAGAACATCTTCTAAACCTTTACCATTAACATCCCTAACATTTGTTTTTTGGGTCTTGTCTTTTTTTTTCTGACATATCTTGATTCTTATTAGATTCATCCCCATCCTTTTCCAAGAATTCCTCCACTTTCTTCCCTAGATATTGAGTTTGGATCACTAAGAGACCATTCACCCCTGAAAACTCAACATGGTTACAAATATCTATCTCTAATGCTAGGGACTTTAGAACAACATTATGTTTCTGTTGGCAAGGCACCATTTTATTTTTAGCCAAAAACTATCTCTTGCACGAGTCACTTAAATGATGAAATATCTTATAGGTCTAACAAAAATTCTTGCATTTTTATACTCAATGGCTTGGTTCCACAAGCTAAATCTTGATTTCAAAGATATAAAGGAAGGTAAAACCATGCTCACAACCACATTAACACAACTTCATGCAAACAACAGTATAGAATTTTGGTGGGTAACTTTATCAACAACAAGAAGATGGCCAAAATAATTAGAAATACCTTGGAAAATTTTGTAATTCCAAAACTCTAGAGGAAGTCTCAGAAGGAAAATCCAAGTAGGAGCCACTGAACCAAGATTAGCTGATGAATCAAACCCTGGATTTTATTTACATAAGGAGAGGAAATTCTTAAAATTCTTATCAAATGCTCAAGGGCCCCTAGTGAGCACCTTTATCAGATATTCATAAACCATTAATCTAAAAAGAAAGAGGCCATTATCCATTGTATTGATATTGACACTACCCTTGAGATTCCAAATAACTTATGCCCATTTCCTAACTTGATCAATGTTGGGGTCCTAACGGAAATAAACTTACCTTAAAGGGAGGGTTGAATCCCAAAAATCACCTCATCCATCATATCATCAAGGATGAGAAACTCCAGTCCTTCCATAATACATGAAATCTTAAAAAAATAAAAAACCTAGGTTCACCATGTTTAGAGATCTAACACCCACTAACTTATCCACATAGGATACAAGATCCTCCTAGAGAAAAATGAGTCAAGACCAAAAGAAGGGGACACATGAGCCTTTTCAAAATCCTAATAAAAAACCTCCAAAGAGGACAACTCCTTGTTCACCTTCACACCTTCCTTAACTGCCACATAAGCAACCACATTGGATGTGAGATCTCGCAAGGCACCCCCACTTGCCAACTCCATGACTCAAAACCTTAGGTGACTTCAAAAAAATTGAAAATTACAGAGTGTGCTTAGAGACAATGTTAGCATCATGGCACTATATACTATTTTGATCAAATTGTATTCCTTCATGGCCTTATTAAGACATTACTTAATATGGGTATGATCCCTTAAAAATAATTTGATTCCTTTTATGATCAATAGTGAAAACATCAATCTAGGAGGCTACTTTGCATGCATCAAACTTATATGAAACACATTATTATGAAACCTAAAAAAATATGATCAATAATATTAAAATTTGATCTTGTTAATAGAATTTTCCCTTCCAAATATTGAAGAATACTTAGTGGAAAATTCAATATGGATGATCATTTCTAAAGGAATTAATGGAATAAGTCTTGCTTGAAAGAGTAGTAGAGTCATCAAAAATGCACTTTTACAATATTTTGAGCTTCAAGGTCCAAATTACATCACTTAATATTGTGTGGTTCAAGTTACAATTTTATAATAGTTCATGTATGGCACATAATCATATCAATAAAATAGAACATCTAAAACACATTATACAATAGGTATTAGGAAGAATACACTAATCAATGCATACACAAATGGGATCACGAGAATTCATCATATTCACAATATAATGCACACACAAAGGGGTATCATAGGTACACTAATAGAGTATCATCATATAGATTTATTGCTCATTGTGGGGAGGTTGAGGATTATACGCCATCCAGTGGGATCCTTAATGACACTATCACTAATCTCTAGGATCAGTCCCATGTACTTCACAATAATACATTGTATCCACATGAGCATATAGAAAATGAACTCATCCAGATTAATATTTTATGTGTGAAATATGTAACCCCATACTTTTTAATTATTTATCTTTTATTACCTATCATTGACCTTGACATTGTTTACATTACAAATGGATGGGGTGAGATCCCACTCCACTAAGACCTAGAGTCCTCTCCCCCTAAGGCCACCTAGTAAAAGAAATAATATGAAAATGACATGGAAAATGAGGTCCAATAATAACAAACCTATGGTCATATAATTATCCATCCCATTTTCATGAGGGGATTCTCTTCCCATAAAATAATACTAAAAAATTAGGAAATTTTTATTTTTATTTTTCAACATTCCATAAATTTACAAAATTCTAAAACTCCAACGATGGTAAGCTCAAACCACACCCAAATTTAAAATTATAAGAACATATTTTTGATGCTAAAGACACATGGAAAACACACTTTTTCAATCACATAATTTTTTTTGTCATAATTTCAAAGTAAAATGGGTAATCACAAAAAATTAAAACATGAGAATAATTAAATTGATTTTAACTAACTAATTTTTTTTATGCATGCACAATCCTACCAAATGATTCCATGTACAAATTCACAAGACAAATAATCACAAATATTGAATTTAAATACACTTACCTTCAACCCAAGGTAAAATGAAATAAAATAAATAAGGGTTTGAAGAAGCTATTCCACTCAACCCAATACATAATCACTCCAATGCAATCTTCAATACAAGGAAGAAATCCAACTCTAATTCATTCCCAATAAATCCTTCTAAAAGCCTAAGCAATAAAAGATGGAGGGAAGAAAATGTTGCCCCAAAACATAATAAAATAGAATATCCTCCAAAAATGAGCTTTTTTTTATTTCTATAATGCAATTTTCCACTGTACAAAAATTATCCCTTTTTTATTTCACACTTAAACCACTTCCTAACAAGATTAAAGCCAGAGTGAGTGGGGGTGCAGGTTTGATTTCTGCAAAGGGCATTGTTGTGGAAGCGTCTGAGGAGGATGGAGACTCAGACGACGATGAGGATGCCCTTGTGCTGGAGGTGTTTCTTGTTTTTGGTCTAGGGTTGCCGGCGGACTTCGTGGTGCTAGGTGGTTTTCCTTTGCCACCGCATGTTTTGGGGTTTTTTCCCCTTTCTCTTTGGGGCTTCTATTGTTGTTCTTGGCAATGTTATGCTTTAACGATTGCTTTTGGCCTATCCCCTCTTCATTGCATGATCTTATTGGCGTGGGGATATCTTGTTTGGGATCTTTTTCCTTGGCTGCACAGGCTTTAGGGTATGTTGGGCTTATTGTTGTTTGGTGGGTCGATGTCTGTGCTGTGGCCTGGTCATTTTTGTTGGAGGAGGAAGTGTTTCGCTCCTCTAATTTTTTTAAGATGTTGCTTTCGAGAGGACTCCGGCGCTGCGATGATCTGTTTATTTTGGTCGCTGCTTCTTCTTTGTGGCCTTTCGTTTGGCTCGCTTTGGCATTGGGTGGGGGTGATCAGGTGCTTTCTTCTTATCACTCCCTGGAGGAGTCCTTGCTTGGTGCTGTCTTTGCCAGCCTGGTTGTGTCTTCCAAATGGCAGGTGGATTTTGATGTCTATTCTTTTGGTTTGGAGCCTGTTTTGAGTTTTTGGCCCATATGGTGGTGCAGTTTTGCTACTCGAGTAAGGATGTTTTCTTCCCTTTTCTTCGTTGGGTTTTGTGTGGGCCTACTCTAGTGTTATCAGGGGTTTATCATTCTGAGAGCAGGTTTCTTTTTTCTTCCCTTGTTCATGGCTTTTCCCCTCTGTGCTTTGTTATTCTTCGTTTGTGTTTGGGGGCTAGTGCTTTGGTTGGACCCCTCTATGGGCATGGTTTTGGTTTTGTCTCAGCGTTGTCCAGTGCTAAAGGCATTGAGGGTTGGGTGGCTTTTAAAGATTATCTTGAAGACCCAGATGTTGTTGCTTGCTAAGGTCTTCCTTTTTATTGCAGTCCTCTCCTTCTATTCGAATACTAGGTCTTCTTTTGAGGTGGAGACCTCTCCTATGGAGGTGGAGTCCTCTCCTTCTTGGGTTGAGGTGTATTCTATTGGTGAAGGTTTATTCCCGCTGATCCCATTAAGGGGGATCCCTTTCCTATTGAGGTGGAGTGTTGGTTTGTAGGAGTGTTGTGGTTGTTGTGGGCTGGACGAGCTTGGTTTTTTCTCCTATAGAGGTGGAGAGAGCAACTAGTTTTTTTGGAACACTTTTGGAGCCTTGAGTATTTACAGTGACCTCTCCTACAGAGGTGGAGAGGGAATCTTTATTGGGTTTAAGGTCCCTGCCAAAACTTGGTTGTATAGGGTTGTTGGTCCCTTCAAAACCAATGGATTTGGGTTTAAGGTCCCTGCCAAAACCTTGTTGTAGTGGGTTGTTGGTCTCGTCAAAACCAAGGGGTTCAAGATCCATGTAAAATATTGGTATGTTGGGTAGTTTGTTGGCTGATGGTTGGCTGAATCTCTGTTTAGCTGCTGGGTGTTATTGACTCTATTCTTAGGGCAGCTTGACCATCTTAGTTTGGGTTTCAGGTCCCTTCAAATCATGATTGTTTCAGGTCCATTCAAAACCTGTTTCCCCCTAATAAAAAACAAGATTAAGTCATTTTTATTTTTATTTCTTAAGGAAAAAAATACTAACTTTAAATACTATGTAGTCTTCCTTTCACTAATGCAATATTCCCATTTAAGTTTGCTTGCTTATTTTAATTATTTTTATATAAAACAAAAATTAGAACAACCTAGTTAATATATACTTTAAATTCTTGAAAACACACAAAATTCATTTTCCACTCAAATAATTCACACACATTGTGAGGTATCAAAACAATATAAAATTTTCTCAATAATGTTATTTTACAAATAGGTAAGCATAGGTGTTACTTTCAACACACCTATGTTGTGACTTGCATACATACATATGATTGCATTTATGCATATATATTTTCTTTTCATTTAGTTATTGATCTCCATTATTATTATCTCTTTTATTTATATCTTTTATTTCTAATATTGCTTCCAATTTCTTGCTTTTTCACATACTTCCCTACCATACATCATTACAAATTGAGTATTCACACACACACACATTCATATTCTTACATATAGGTCATATTTATCTATCATGGTCATATTTATATATACATTCATATATTGAGACAAACTTATACATGTATACATACTTATAGATATAGTTGCAAGGTTTCATATAGGCTTGTAGAGATACACATTTATTTATAGTAGTCTTGATATTGATATAATATCTATACATATATGCATACATATATTTACTTATGTTTAGATATATTTATATGTATTTGTGCATCATTTTTCTCACATTCATGTTTACCTTATATTCACATATTCAAAATTTTCTTGTATGTATTTATTCATTGGTTATTTTTTATTAAGTTTATAATAACTTTCATTTTTTCTTGTTAATTTTTTATTCCTTAACTTAATTTCCTTCTCTCTCTTAACCTCTCTTCCTCACTTTTTCCCCCGTTTCTCTAGTCCTCTTTTCACTTCCTCCCTTGCCAATATTTTAAAGAATATGTCTATAATCCAATTCTTCACTTTCCTCTTCCTAATGATGAATAATTGAGTGTGATCCAAAATGTCAATACACAATTGATGACCAAAATCAATCTTTCAAAAAATTATTAAATAAAATTAATCATAAGAATAAAAAAACCTACATAAAACACACAAATACATTGTATAGGTTTATAAATGACCCAAGAGTCCAAATTAATCAATTAAAATCTAGGCTCACATGACCACACAAAGACACATCTCATAACTTATAATTGAGTGAGATGTGTATAATAACATGACACTTTTAGGAAGTGTAGTTGATGTTGAAGAAGTTAGGAAAACACCATTGCTAACATCATCTTCATCAATAAAAAATGTCATTGTTGGGTGGGAGTGGAAGGAGTTGCGTTGGTTTGAATTCTAAGGCTGGGAGCGATGCAGAAGATGGAGATGAAGCAGATGAGGAGGGGGATGGGGTCGAGTGTTGCTCATGGCGGTACATGCCTTCTTCCTGTGCTAGTTTGTAGGTTTTTTGTGAGTGTTGCATTCCTATCTATAGCTCGGGATGTGGCTGTGAGTGCTGGTTGGACCTTCTGGTTGGACCTTCAACTTTTTACGGTGGGTCCTTGGGCTTTGGAGTTTTCGGTCTTGTTGGTGTTTGATGAGGCATTTTCTCTTGCTATGTGGGGATTTTGGGCTGCCCTTCTTTGGTATGTTTTGGCCTCTTTGTTTGGCTTTGGCTCTTTTGGAGCTTTCTCGCTGGGTTTTTAGAAGTTGGAGCTTATCCCCTAGAGTTGGACAAAGTTCTTTTTGTGTTGGGGTTTGTTTCCTCAGTTTGCTATCAAGATTTTGCTCTTGGATGGACTCAACTATTGGGTTTGCTGGAGTGTGATGGGTTCCCTTGTGGTTTGGATGAATGTTATGCTATGGGTGAGTGTGGGTTTCTCTGAGGAAGCCTGGTTGTAGAATGGGCATCGTTTTGTTCCTATTCAACGTAATAGGAAGGCTTGGTGGTTTTTCTTGGTGGTTTGTTCTATTTCTGGCTTCTTCTTGGTCAACCTTCACTTCTTCCTACCACTTGATTGGGTGATCTATTTTGGGGGTTTGTGTTCTTGGAATGTTTTGGGTTCTTCATGTCCCCTCTTTGAGGAGTGGTGGTGTGTCCCTCTGGTTGGTTGTTGGGAGTTATGGCTTATCTATGGCTCTAACATGCGTATTGGGGTTGCTTGGTGTTCTTTCCTGCTAGCTTTTCTCCTGTTCTTCATCCTGTATGGGATCCCCTGTTCCTTGTGGGGGTTGGGTGCTCTCGTTCATTCTAACACTGGGACTCTACCTTTGGTGGTCTTTTGGCCTATGGTTTTGTTTGTTGTTGTGTGGATGATGTTGGGATTTGTGGTCTTCTCTTGGGCTGAGATGCTTCATGTTTGTATTGTTCCTTGTCCCAAATTGGTTTTGTTCCTTGTGTAAGGTTCTCTAAAGGAGGCTATGGTTGCATGCTCGAATATTGTGTTGGATTTCTGCTTTGGTCCTATGGAGGAGGTCCCCCCTTAGCAATTGTTCTTATTGAGGTGCGCAGTTCTCCTATGGAGGTGGAGATTGAGGGTGTTGGTGATGTCTGGTAGTGGTGGTTTTGTTGATCATTTCATCCTTTCCAATAGAGGGGAGCTCACTCCTTTAGAGGTGGAGTTGGAGTTGGTTTCCTGTTACAAGGTGAGTCTATGCTGTTGGGAAGCTGATTTATTTTAGTTTTTCAGTGGTGGATCACAAAGCCCCTATTGAGGTGGGGTGTTTGGTCTTATTGGTGGTTTATATCACTGTGTTATTTGCTCTTTTAGTGATGATTATCTTTCTTGGCCCAGTGGTGTATTCCTTGAGCGGCGGGTTTGTTGATGCTTGGTAGATGCAGGTAGGCTATTTGTGTAACTAAAAGGGTTTCTGGTCCCGGTTAAAAACCAGATTGTTTAAGGGTCTCAGGCCCTTGATTTTTTGTAAGATGTAGTGTGTGTAGTCATGTTAATCTTGTAGAAGCTATTGTGGTGTTGCTGTTGGTCTATGGTTCATCTTTTTTGTAGCTTGCTTTCCTTTGTAAAGGGTTTCATGCCCCTTCAAAACCCGTATTTTACCCCTAATAAAAAACATGACACTTTTACCCAAGATGATGGCCTCCAATTAATAACCATTGGAGAAAATTGTGAATACACAATGAAAATATAAGGTGTATTTGTACAACAAAAGATAGTTGAAGCACACTTTGTAGCAACCAATAAGATGATATTATAATCTATATCTAACTAAAAATCATCTAACACTAGAATGATTTAGATATACATATGCATGATAAATAATCACAATGTTGAACTCAATGAATGCAATTATAATCAAATATCATAGTGAAGTAATTAAAATGAAAACACTACCAGGTCCAACATATAAAAATAAATGCACATGAATCCCAGTAAAATATCCATAAACCTTAATAGAAATCCAAAAGAATATCATTGGAAAATAAATCGATAAACCTTGATAGAAATTCATAAGAACATCATCATTAAGTATGACAATAATACCAAAACATAAAATAATCAACATAATGAGACACATATTGGTGGGGCATCACACACCACGTAATGGCTAACTAGAAAGTGGTCATCTTGACCCCATTTTATTAATTTTGAACTTATGTAGAAACATGTCAATTGTACACTAGTCATTGCATAAGAACAAATGGGTCAAAGTTGTTGCAGGTATGAGTTGTTTTGGTGGTGTTGTCATTAATGTTGTCATTGATGTCAACATAGTTTAGTATGTTGTAGATTGTACATGTATAGCTGAGATGTTGTGAGTACATGGAGCTATCTTTATGATGTTGCAGATGTGTTGGTTTGGTAAGTTTCCAAGTGCTTTTGAGAAAATTAGTAAAGAAGTTCAGTCAGAGTAATGAAAGTGTTCAGAATGTGCTCCGGTATGTGCTTCGCATTTCTCCTGTGTTGATCCTATGCTTGTGCGGATCTAAAGGATTGGTAGTGGTGATCTCATGATGATATTTCCTAAGTTTTAGTTTTTGGTTTGATGGTACGTGAAAGTTACGTTCACTAGTATGTGAACTATTATGGCAGAGTTGGTGTTCTGTGGATTGGGAGAGATATTTTTGCTTTGCAGTCCTCCGCTGTTTTGTTCAGATCTTGCGGATCTGGGATATGTCTAGTGAAGGTCTTTTCTATGCTCTAAAGAGGTTTGAAGTTTGGTGATCCAAAATTCATGTTTCAGTATTTTCAGTTTGAGTTTGTTTAGTTCAGATGGACTGGTGAAAGATATTCAGTGATTGAAGTTTGTTACATCTTGCTGCGGATGTATCTGGAAGATTCTGAGATGTACTCTCGGGCATAAAGCGTGTTGTGGCATCCACGTGTCATCTTCTTGTCAAGATGCATGTACATCAATGATCATTTGTGTTTCCATTAGGTTTGGCCGACCTGGTGTTTGCACTTCATTCGAAGAATAAAATTTAATTAAGGAAGCATGTGGTTGGTTCAAGATATTATTTTTGATCTTGAAAAATGTTTTATTGGTCCACTCTTATTCCTTTCCACCGTGGGAATTTTGAGTTTCCGACCTATTTTGAATTTATGAAATAATGTATTGTGGTCGACCTTGGAGAAAGGTTCTAAGGTTAAGGATGGCATAAAAGAAAGTCGAATTGTGAAGAATTGCATGATAGTGTGATGCAAAGTGACGAAAGTGTGCCACAAATCATAAGAGAAGAAGTGTGTGTAAGTGAGTTGTGATAGCAGTTTTTCAGTGTGTTGAAGTTAGTGAGTTGAAGGTTTCTGCAATCCTACAGATGTGCTTTAATTGCTGTGGTGGATCTTTTGTTCTCCTTTGTATCTGTAGGCAATGAGCCTCCCTGTTGGACAGTGAGTCCTTTATGTAGGTAGTGAGCCTTTGTATTTGGATAGTGAGTCCTCTTTTGGGCAGTGAGCCTTTGTATTCAGTTTATAATCATTTATATTGTGAGTTAACCCTCACTGTGGTTTTTCCCTCATTGGGTTTTCCACATAAAAAATCTGGTGTTCATTGTGTTGATTTGCTTTCTGTTATTTGTGTTTCATGCTATAACTTAATAATAGAATAGTGTGGTTGTGGAATTAATAAGTGTTGAAGTTTTTAAGTTTGAATTTTGTGACAACTGATTCACCCCCCCTCTCAGTTGTCTTGTGCCTGTTTAACAAAAGTAAGTCCAAAATAGAGAAGGAAAGTGTAAATATGTATTTTTCACCCTTAAAATATGTATATAATTGATCCATTTATTTGATTAAATATATCATATAATAAATTATGAAACCTCAAAATATTCAAAGAATCACAAATACTATATTCACATGTTTCCATTAATATTTATTCTCATTTTTCTCCATAGCCTTAGAGACTAATTTTTGAAAAAGCACACAATTAAGTTTGAGAATTGTTTTAAACCCATGTGATTGAATTATGATTTTATCTTTAGTGGTGGAAGATGGTAGAGGGTAAAAATTTCAAGGAGTTGGGTTACATATACCATTCCTTCCCCTATAAAATTCTTAGAGTTGCATTTTTATTGAGTGGCTCCTTAGTTTATTACCATAAAGAGGGACAACATAATTAAGTGTAATCAATACTTATGGGAGTACCTTGTCATGAATTATGAAAAATCTCACAAATTAGAATTTCAATTTTAACTTGTTTTAAAAAATTAGATATTAAAAAAATATTATTGTTAGTGATATTTTTAAGATATTATTTCTATCATTACAATGATCAAATTAGCATATTTTTATTATAAATTATAATTAATTTAGATACATCATATATTTTCAAGATTCATTTTTACATTTGTTTCTTGATTTTTAAAATATAATTTATCTATTCAAAAATTCTTCCTCTATTATTATTTATTAGAATTGATTTGATGAGCATTTGTATACAAAATATTAATAGCTAATGTAAATCAATCTACTTGAAGATAGATAAAAATCATTAGAATCCTAGTGTGATTTATGAGATCTTTATTTCTTATTAAAATTATCTTAAAAAGGAAGTTAGTAAAGCCACAATACAATCTTTGCTTTTATTATATTATTCATTTCCTATTGATATCTTGACATGTCCTATTCCCTTCATTTTATTCATTTCCTATTGATATCTTGACATGTCCTATTCCCTTCATTTTATTCATTTCCTATTGATATATTGACATGTCCTATTCCCTTCATTTGAATTCTCCACATCAAATTATAATAATTATAATCAACATTCAAATGAGAGAAAATATATGAATGGGAGGAAGACATTTTTGTGCATTTTCCAAATGAATACCTCTACATCTTGACTTTATTTGCTAAAATTATTTATTTTCAATGTAATTTTTGAAAGCAGTTGAAGAAGGATGCTCATAAGGTAAGAAGTTGAGGTGACAAATTCTCACTTCATTTGTGAATATAATTATAATACAATTGAGTAAAGAATATGTTATCATTTTATTGTAATTTAATTTATATTTTTAAAGAACAATGGAAGGCCCAATGCTTCAGCTTTGTGAGGATCACCTAAATGCAATGAGTTCCAAGTGGACCATTCATTATCATGAGAGATGGGTTCTTGTGAACCATTATTCATGAAACATGGGTTGATGAGTTTGACTTGAAAAACTACACGGTTGAATCTTGATAGCAAGATCATAATAAAGACATCATTTTTGAAAGTATTTATTGTGTATTTTAGAAGTTTTTGTGATATGTTAAGATTTGGGGGTTTGGTACTGAGATCTATTTGTTAGGGCTACATGGTTGGATTATCTTCCTTTAGACCCTCCTACCATGACTGGATCACTATGACATTTCATCATCACTTATGCTTTTTTTATTTTATTACATGGGAAGTTGCACAAGGTTTTTATAATTGTATTATAGACAATAAATTGTAGAAAAACATCTTTAAGATGAAAATTGGCTTTCTAAATTTAACTAATAATGAATGTGAGAAATAACTTAAACGCACCTTCTCTTAGTCAATTAATCAATTTATATTCAAATACCTAGTATTGATTATGATGTGAAAAATGTTTCATATGTGATTAGGAAAATATCATTTTGAAATCTAGTAGAAAAACCCAAATACTTGAAACATAATCTAACTACATAATAATCCAAAAAAAACTCTAAAATAAATAAATTTTGTTACTATAAATTTTGATTAATACATTTATTTCTTCTTTCTAGTGCAATAAATTAACTTCTAAATATTCTTTTTCTTATTGTAGCTAAAGATAATCGTTGTTCAAAGTATTAAAGATGGATCAATAAAATGTGTAGCTAATTTAAAAAAAAATAAAAATATATAGGTAGTAACCCACGACGAAGGAATTAGAAAGGAAAACGGTAGGAAATCAGTGTGGAGTTGAAACGATAAAGAGAGAATATTTATTAATAAAATAAAATGCAAAAGCGGACAGTAAGTGGGGATGTAGCTCAGATGGTAGAGCGCTCGCTTAGCATGCGAGAGGTACGGGGATCGATACCCCGCATCTCCAATCTCACTTAACTTTTTCAATTTTCCCTATAAAACGTCAGTTTTGAAAAGGAGATTTAAACGTTTCGGACCAACGGGATTGAACCCGACGTGAATCGAACACGCAACCTTCTGATCTGGAGTCAGACGCGCTACCATTGCGCCACGGATCCTCTTGTAGCACTTCCGCTGGTTTTTATTTTGAAAGTTTTATAAGACATCGCAGTCAACTACATTAACTGCAAATACACAATTTCTGATGAGTTTAGTTGAAGAATTGAAAAAGTTCCGATTTATCGAGATCAATCAACGAGATGAAATTTTCATAAACTATAAAGTAATATAATGATATTTTTTAATTTTAATTGTGATAATTTATTTCATGATCATAACGGAAAGAATCAAATTACTATCAATAAGAGATTCTCTCTAATTCCTTCTCATTTTAGAAGATGGATTTACAGAGTTAAAATTCAGAAATATCATTACATTATGTGACGAATCAATTTATACGTTGAAACAGGCGACGCAACATTTCGCAACATTTCGCACTTCCACATTTGGGTATTTGCCGAAAATCGCATCTACTCACAAAAATGGTCACACGCTAAGCTATTACACCCGATTCTGTTTCTGTTAACTTCAACTAAAATTAGAATTGATCAAATTGTCTGCGCACTCCTGAAAAAAACACCCACGATGTACTTTCCTCGCTCAATGTAGTACAGACGCTCAGCCTGCCTACAAAACCACGAAATATTTATAAATTTTTTTACATTGGAAAATTTTATACACTTCCGTTGCCGGGATTTGAACCCGGGTCGCCTGGGTGAAAGCCAGATATCCTAAACCGGACTAGACGACAACGGAGATGGATTTTTGGTTTCTCAAGCTTAAATTGATATTATAATCAATTGCTCCTAGTGTGATACCTTTCCGAATTAACTGTCTCTGCATTTACTTGTAATCTTTTCCTCTAATATTTTCCCACCGATTTTTTCATCACAAATCTTTGTATTTTCCACATTAAGATGTCAATAAAAATATGACCCACGATCAAAATAACTACAAGAATGATTGTTTTATGTCAAACTAGTTATGCCTTTCACCATTCCACCTACAAAGTCTATACACATTGTTAGTAAGTTTCTATTTTCTTAGAAGTGTCCACTAAGACTTTCGAACATATTAGATATGAGATTGATTCTTTATATTTTAATTTTATTTATTTTTATTGGATAAAGTAGATATAGTTACAAAATTAGAAATAGAGACATCAGTTTACAAGGAGATTTCAACAGTAGTCAAAAAGCCAAAAACATGAGGAAATGACAACAGGAGAATAATGAGATGTTGTCCCAAAATCCTTGTCAATTGACACCTTTGAAACCCATGAGCTGATATAAAATTAATGTTTGCAAAACTCCTCATCAAAAGGAAAAAATAACACTCGACATAAGCCCAAAGATAAGTTTGAGTTAGCTGCCTCAATCATGGCCCTTTGCTTTGGGTGTTGCAATAAACAAGTAGCTGAAAACTACCTTCTCACAGTCTTAGCACAATAGTCCAAGGTTTTCCTATCAAATCCTTTCTCAGTATTCCACCTAGTCAAAGTTGTGATGTCTGAAGATAGCCCATTATCCATTCCTCTATAGACAAACAAGTGTGTGTTTCCCCTCACTATGACCCAATTCAATATACTAGTCTTGTTGTAATTTCCCTCTTCGAAAGATCTCTTAGACAATGGGAACATAATTGTCCTATTTTTTTGGGTAGTCCAGTTGTCAGAGTAAAGGTGAGAGTATAATAGGGTTCATGCAACATTTGAAGATCCATTTCCCACAATAGTTGTGTGTAGCTATAGAAGAAGGTTGTGCTCTCATCTGGTTCAATGGAAGGCCAAACATTTTGTAGATTAACTACTTGGATGGACTAATTAGCACAAATTATTTGTAACTCTAAGGGGGGAAGATGGTGTTAGAGAACACAACAAGACAACAAATTTTTTAGAGAATTTTGATAAACACTTGTCTACAGGTTTGTCATAGAATATCAAAGGTAGGAGAAGCACTTAGGAGAGCCGATTTCCAAGTCCAAGATCAAGAAAACAAGGCAAGTAGAGAGGTGAACTACAAGATTACAAGCATGGGTGGAAAGCCAACAAGCATGTTTTATAGATTCCTTTTTGGCACAAAAAGGACAATTGGGTTGAGGGTAAACAAATTTAAGGTGGTTTTCGATAGGTAGCTTAACATGAAGGAGTTTCCACCCAAGGAGCTGAGACTGAGCATCAGTTGTGGATTTTCAGATTTGGTGGCTAAGCTTATTCCACTTCGACTAGAGGAAGGAGCAATACCATTTCTTATTGAGACGAAGTGTGATGGTAATGTTGTCACGAAGATTGCACCTAGATGCTAAGTTTATATGCTCAACAATCTCGTGAAACATTGAAACATCTTTGAGCCTGTGGGTATGCTCATAGTGAAGATGAATCTCTAGATTATGGGCTAGCTCCCTTATGATTTTCTAATGAATAACTAGTAAAATTGAAGGTAAAGGGAAGAAAAATGGATAAACTGAAACTTAAACTATGGTGATGCACCTAAGTGGAAAAGATGAGCAGCTTGATTCACAACTATCTCTCATGAAATTTGTTTTCACAACTCAAATTGAATAGTTTAAACACATAAATATTTCACAAAAGGCTTGATAATGTATCCTTTACGAAGGAAAAATAATGCTTTCACAACCTAAAAGGAAAGATAAATCTGTAGCACAATCTATGACTTGTGGCTAAACCTGCTTCTATGTACATGCATTCATTAATGAGACATAAATTTAAAGGTTTTGAAACTTAAAACTCATTAAATTTGCATCAAAATCATTAATAGAGACAAAACACCTAAATATGAGAAGGCTAACACTTGATTGCAATAAGAAAATTGAAGGAAACTCTGCAAGTAACAATATCCAATAACCTGCAAAAGTTGTTGTATATATATTAATAACTGTAAAAGTGAGTTACAAGGTGAATCTCTCTTTGCAGAATGCAAAGGAAAATATGCAAGAACTGAGAAAAAAGACTAAACTATCTTTTTTAATATATACAATAGATGGTTTCAAAGAGCTAGGAGGTGGAACTAGTAGCTAACTGAAAGTGAAAATATCTCCAAATATGTCACCCACAAGCAAAGATGAAAACCCACAAAAATGGGAGTTAGAATTGATGTAAACTGGGTTCAAACTGTTGCAAACTCAGTCTGCATGATGGTTGACCCAAAAAAGCTCCTAAAAAGGCTCAAATATGACTGAAAGTCGAAGTAGAAATACTCCAAGTATCATCAAGTGCTTGTGAACACTTCAGTCTCACTGAAAACCAACTTTGTCTCAATCCAGTGCATGAATCCTGCATGATCACTCCTCAATGCATGAAAATAATCTTCAGTTTCACTTCTCCTTTGTTTGACTTTGCATGACTTTATAAACTCAAAGACACTTCTATTAACTCCACCTAATTTTTGCATTTTATGACAAATAATAAAGTAATTTATGAATTATTACTTTATCTGTGTTACAATATGTGTTGATTTGAAAACCATGCAAAAATTATAAAGAAAATAATGATGTTGGAGTTAAATGTTTATAGTTTTGCAAAGTTTAACAAAGAGCTATACATGGCACCTAGCAATGGGTATTAATTTTTATACAAAATGTTTAAATAAAGGAAAAAAATTCCTTCACTTGTCATCAACTACATAGGGCATGGAAACCCTAAAGTAAAAAAAAAAAACCCGCGGCCAAAGATGCATTCATTCATTTCATTTCTTACTCTGCATTTCTCTTGATCAACAATCAGAGGGTGTTGCCATGATTGAGCACAAATTGAGGGTTTGTTTCTTTATTTCCTCTATAGTCTGGATATTGTTCATTGGTGGGCTAAATGCCATGCTGGTAAGTCATTCTTTTGAACTTTAAATCTTCCTATGACACGCCATGACTTGATTATTGTGATTTCCTTCTCTTGATTGCAAATTATAGAGATTTCTTCATTCTGGGTTTCACTATTTGCAAATAAATAAATTCTCCTTGTATTTTATGGCTATGGTCTCTCCATTTCATTGTTCTTGGCTGAGGGTTTCACTGTAGGAATAGGCCAATCTAGGTTCTTCACTTATGCTATGATTTTCATTTATTGAAATGAGAGAAAAACTCTCCATTCTTTGCAGTCGTCCCCTTGTATACTCTCAACAACAAATTAGAGCCTTATTCCTTCTCTCTTAGGAAAAGGAACATAGGTTTCTATTGGAAACACATGTCGTGTGGTATGCTGCTCTACCTTTGAGACTTACATTCAACTGTATTTGATGTTCCTTTATGTTTGAGATCCTTTTCATCTTGAAGGTTGCTGCAATAGTTGAATAACCTTGTTGATTTCTCCTTTATTTGTGTGTCCTCCATTCTCATACTGTCATTTTGAGGAAGCATTTCCTTTGTGACTTCATGATCCTCGTTATCCTATTGCAAAAGAAACTCAAACTACGTCTATACCTTTGACATTCATTTGAACTCATTCTCATTCATGAGAGTGATTTTCTTTGCAAATTCATTATGACTGTCTTCATTTGAGTGATCCAAAAATTATAACAAAAGTGCCATGACTATGAATGCATGAGTATTTGTAGAAAGATTTGCAAGTGTCTCTGCATATTGGTAAATTTCAAATCCTTTATAAAAACTTCTATAAAAAACTTCCAAAAATGCCCTTAATAGTATACTCAAGACTTTATGGATTGTTTCAAAAAGCAACCAAATTTACCACATTTATCAAGAATTTGTTTACTCTGTCCCTGGGTCTCAAGTATCATTTCTGAATAGGTGGATCCTTGGATTTTTGTATCAGAGTCAAATGTACATTTTAATATTTTCTCACACCTTTCTTGTGTGATATACATGCAATATTTTAAGGCATCTAGTCATTTGAGGTTTGAAGCTTTACTTAAAAATGAATTTCAGGTATAGACAAAAGATGATAGTGTTGATGGGTGTTTTTGCACACTTTCTCAACACAGGAAGTATGTGGATGCACTACCTCTCTTGAAAGGAGACTTCCAACATCAAGTTTATGAAAATCACCCTAAGGTCTTTCGGGTGTTAGGTCATGACTTGCATGGAATTCCTCAGTTGATATTTGATGTGATTTTGCTGGTAATCACAAGGCAGACTTACGTAACTAGATGAGAAGTGGACCTTATGAACTAAAATTCCTTGGATAATAAATAATATGTATTTTGTTGCAGGTTCGAACAACAATTTGAAACTCCAATGTTTTCTTAAGTTTTGGCTTTACAATGGGCAATGAACCTTAGTATAGTTTATTTCTAAAAAAAAAGGAAAAAGAGCAGGGAAGAGGAGAGTTTCTAGGATCTGCAACTAACTATGAACAATGATCATGGAGGTTCTGCTGTGGATAGCTTCCTTCAAACATGATTCCACTTAACCAAGAAACCTACAGTATCATGAAATATGTGCTATCTTCCAAGGTCTACAGATATTTTACCATTCATCCACCATATACATGCATGAATAAAGATAAAATTTTAAAGCATCTTCAAGTTTTAGCCTAGAATAACTTTACACATCCATTCACCAACAACAAATAGCAAAAAATATGGATTGGGAAGACATCTACACAACAAAAAATTTCATAACTACAGGAAAACATTACCAAATATATCTAAGCAATCTAAAACCAACTAGAATAGCTACACGGTTGAATCCTGATAGCAATATCATAATTTGACACGTTGTGGAAAAATACCTCCTACTTATCAATTGATGAACTAAAGGGGCTCTATTATGAATGGTTCATAAGGCACAACACTTGCTGAAGGTTTTGCAATAAATAAACAACTTAACTTGGAGAAAACTCCGTTTAAGTGCGCTTGAGCTGGAGCAATCGATGGGTGAAATTCCCGGACGACACTTCACCTCTGTGAGCATCACCAGATGCAATGAGTGCTAAGGACATCAATATCATGAGAGATGGGTCTGAACCACTACTCATGAAACATGGAATGAGTTTGACCGAACTACATGGTTGAATCTGATAGCAATATCATAATTTGACGGTGGAAAAATACCTCCTACTTATCAATTGATGAGCTAAAGGGGCTCTATTATGAATGGTTCATAAGGCACAACACTTCTGAAGGTTTTGCAATAACAACTGCTGGCTTAACCTTGGAGAAAACTCCTGTTAAGCACGCTTGAGTTGGACAAGATCGGGATGGGTGACCTCCCGAGACGGACCGGTGCTTCACCTCTGTGAGCATCACCTAGATGCAATGAGTGCTAAGTGGACCATTCAATATCATGAGAGATGGGTTCCTGTTGAACCACTACTCATGAAACATGGGTCAATGAGTTTGACTCGAAACTACACGGTTGAATCCTAATAGCAATATCATAATGTAAATATAACTAAAACATCTAACTATGGGAGATTGAATCATGAAACATAGAGAGAAACTCAGAAAATGCACCAAAGTCAATGTATTTTCATGAAAATTTCTGCAACATGTCATTACAACAACTCAACTCCCCCTTGAAAATGAGAGGAGACCCCATATTTATAGTGTCCAAAAGGTAGAATGAATGGCCAAGATTAGTTTGCATTGTGTGGCCAAGATTCAATACAAGTTAGGGTTCTACCTACCCCACAATATTTTGCATTTTAAAATTAAATTTTATCCCTATCCCTATTTTGTCCTCTAGTGACAACACTGTAGCATTTTGTCTTTTGCTCATTTCCCTTTTGTTGTAGCTACTCTGTAAATAATTCTTCATTAATAATAGGGTTGCCTTCCTGCTTCTTCAAAGCTGCATATTCCATGAACTTAAGAATTACCGGCCGGAGCTTATCAACCTCCAAGATCTCAGATCGTAGCAATTGGTAGATCCACTCCTCAGAGCTGTCGGTAAGCTTTTCCCAGTCCTCATCATACTTGGCAGTGTGGTCTCTGAATAGCTCTGACTGGGTGAAGGCTTGGGTGAAAAAACTCATGAAATTAGTGGTGATGTCATCCAACATTTCGTCCGCCATCTTCTTCTGGAAATGGGGCTTTATCTTTTCTAGATCTCTTTGTACGACAGGCATGTCATACCCTGTCATCAACTTCAAGTATCAGGCGCAATTTTCCCTAACTTCCTTAGTCCATTCAATATCTGGATCCACCATGTCACGCACCTGCTTCAACCTTTCCTTGCTGTTCTCAAAGTCTCGCTTCCATACATCGATCAACCAATGATCGTCCTTCTTGAATGCAAGCTCCTTTTCCCATGCCATGCTTGGTAGTTTGAGAATAGCCTCAATCTTCGGGTAGGTGGACTCATATCTTGCAGGGAAATCAGTGCAAAGTTTTCTTGTACCCTCAAGAGACTGTTGCATATCTATGAACTTGTTTGCTGTCCTAACAGTGCGAGTGATGGCCATGCTCCCTATGTATAAGACTTGTCGAAACCAACTTTCCGTGGTCTTATCCAATTTATTTCTCCTTTCGAGCTTGTCTATTTTCTCTTTTGACAACAGTTGTGGCGAAGCCGTGGACGTGACAAGTATTTCCTTTATTGAAGACCATTGCTGGATGTAAGCTGTTAGATCAGCTACCTGTGCCTTAATTTCCTCTTTCAAAGTCTTATCTTACTGTATGAGATGCACTACGGTAGTGACAGACTCTTGAAGGTGTTCTACTTTCTGTTCTCTTGTAGTTGTTCCTAAGTCAATAGTAGAAACATTATAGCTTATTCCTTCTTCTCCTACTGGTGTGGCTACTTGTACAATCCTTGATCCAGAGGCATCCATTGTCACCTTTGATCTGACCTTGGGCTTCTTATCCTTCTTGGTAGTGATCTTTGCTCAGGCTAGGATAGCCTCCAATCTTGCTCTTGGATCTCTCGGGGTAGGAGCCTTCTTCTCAAGTTGTTTTTCCAGCCATTCGGGCATCTGAGCCTTTTCATTAAGAAATTTATTGTCATCCTTTTCTTCTTCCCTTATGACTTCAATTTCCTCATCTTTAGAAGCCTCCCCTTCCACCCTAGTGTCTTCCCCTTCTTCTTCAACAGAGTCTGGGGTGAATGTTATGCGCTTGATTGGGGACTTGGTGGGTAGGCATTGTTTGGGAATTTCTTCCTTCTCAGCCTCTTCTTCTTCTTTGTTGTTATCATGTTCATCTTCAAGCCCATGCTCCTTAGGCTACTCAATTTCGAGGCTTTTGTCAGTCTGAGCCTCACCTTTAGGTTTGTCTTCTTCTACGTTCTCTTCTTCTCTATGAGGAGGTGACACATCTTCCTGTTGTTGCCCTGTAGGAAGTTTCACATTTTCTTCTGTCTTTTCATCCTCTTGCGCTTCTTCTTTGGGAGGCGACCTTTCTACCTCCTCTCCAATGTCCTTCAATTGCTATGCCATTTCCTCCCTTGAAATCACCATTAAATGTTTGTATAATTTCTACACTGGGATCTCCTTCATCGCCGCTTTTAGAAGATCCTATTTCCTCTTCCTCATGAGCTACCTTGTCAATTTGCTAGTGCTCATATTCCGGATGTTCATGGTACTCATCCGCTTCCTCCTCCAATGCCTTGGTAGCATGTTGTTCCCATTTCTCAGATATTTCCATTGTAGCCCTCATCTCAGGTGGTTCAGTTGGGGGCTTTGAAACAGGAACGACAACAAGAACCTGTGCCAGGGCAGCCTGGATGGCAGGATTTGATAACACCTCATAAATCTTGGAAGGGAAACTCCTCATATGTCGTGAGAACCTCCAGAACTGTGAGTGTAGGCATTGGTATGGTTGCCGCTATCAGTTAAAGCAATGTGGTGGGAAACATGGAGGTGGAGGAAAGCAAAGAAGTTGTGGCCAAAGAAGAATTGACCATCATAATTTTCCCAACTGGTGGAGAAGAGGAAAGGTGGACTGAGATGTCCACCATGGGCAGAGAAGAAGCAACTATAGCCTATGAGATGGATGGAAGGGAAACAATAATGGATGCAACTGGCGGAGACTTAGGTGGATCAACCTCCATACCTTCTCCCTCGTGGAGTGGATCTTCCTATATACTGGGCACTGTAGTGGTGTTTCCCGAGCCCTTATGTCTTTTGGAGGACTCACCCTCCATGGCCTTTCTAGCATACACCTTCGGGTTAGGCTGCTTCTCCTCGGTCTCTTTCCTTTTCTTTGATCTTGTGAGCAGATGGGACTTGGATATCTCTCTTGTTGAGGTTGTAGCATCAACATCATCTGTTGCACTAGGCTCACTTTTGAGCCCTTCATTTGCTAGGGCAACCCCTTGTTGCTTCAATTGGGCTACCTATCCATTGACCCATTCCTTGGTGCGAGCCTCGATAGGATTGGTTATAATATCGAGGACATCGACATCTTGTCATCCCAATCTATTGTTGGTATTGGAAAGTTGGCAACTGCGCTGTACCTAGGGTCCATGACCGTGCTCTCATCTTTCTCAACTTGATCGGGGATAGGAAACAAATTCACCCTTTTCATGAAGTACGTGGTCATTCCCATGTAGTTCCTCACACACACCTCCTTATCATCTTTGCAATTTTCCTAGAAATCCTCTATGTGATGCAAATGGGTGTACTTTGGTCCTAGTGCCTTTCTTATATGCCCATATGGGTCCATTCGTGGGAAAGCAGTGTGAAGGCAGAAATGATACTCAACCAACTCCTCTGAATTTCTCGCACACTAAGAGGTTTGCATCTTGTACATCCCTTGGCCAAATGAAAGGGGATAAGGGACCTCGACCAAATGCCTACTATTGAGAATAAAATGTACATGGTGCAGTTGCTGGGAGAGTTCTAAAAATATGATCCGGTCATTGGGGTACCAGGGTAGCTTATTCAGCCTCTCTATGTAACCTTGGGCACAAATGTATGTGAATTTAGGGTATTGGATAAGCAAGAAGGTCTATTGTTTCAAGAATGCCCAAGGACTATGAGAAATTCTCCTTTCAAAATCCCCTCCAAGTAGTCTAATGATGTGACCCACGAAGGCATCATTCACCCTACAATAGTCCTTAAAATTTTAGAACTAGAGCTGGGGGTATCTATCATAAAATTTTAGCTTTCACCCAGATTCCTCATCAGGTGCCCTGAATAGTCTGTTATACTGCCTCTGCTCGGCCAGTGAGTAAACAAGGTAGGATGTCATATAGAATTTAGAGGTCTTCATGACATTCATAAACTACTCATGGAAGCAGTCACTTATTATTCCCCCATAGTAGAATGAGGTGTTTGTGGTAACATCCTCCTTTCTACGAAGAATCTTCTCTATAAAGTATACCATCCACTCTTGAAAATACACAACAGTGGGAAGGCCCATTACTCTGCTCAACAGAGTCACCAAGTCATGATAATCTTCATGAAAATCACTGCGAAAAAGTTCTTGAGGAACTTTCGCAGCGCTGCCCTGCTTCTCTTTGAGCCAGAACTGGTTTATGAGTATTTTACAACCACCCAGGTCCTCGTCCCACATTGCTTTACATTCCTCTATGGCTGGCAACTCCATTGTCTCAAAGGTAGGGATGTGGAAGGTCTTCGTTATCGCCTCACCAGACATATCAGCTAGAATGTTTCCTTCCTTATCAACTATTGTTCGAGTCTCTAGTTGATATTCCTGCAAACAAGCCATGACCAATTTAGGAGCGACCAGGGATGGAGGAAAGCCTACAACCTTAGCAATTCCGCTGCTTCTGATCAATCTTGCATTCTCCGTGGTCAAGCTAACCCTAACCCTTTGCTTTAATTCATCAATATCGACTTTTCCGATATTGGTGTCTGTGATTTCTTTCCATTCTGTTATGATCTTTGAGTGAAAAGGCTCCCCTTGGAACTTGAACTTCATTTGGTCCTTGTCCTCTTTTCCTCAAGGAACTCTACCCGATTTCTTCCATTTTCCTTCTCTGTGGATGCCCTTGAGGATCTTGTACCCGATTCCATATATTTTGCAAAAAAAGGCACGATGAGCACAATCAATCATGAAGACACAAATGTTAGCCAAAATCTCATGGATGAAGCCAATTTAGACAATGTATTATTCCAAAAGCCAAGCATTTTCTTCAAGATGTCGTGAGTAGTTTGTTGAAGGGAAATTTGACAACGTAGGCCCAAGGGGCCAGACTTCCCTGGCAGGAATGCTGTTTTGACGGGAAAACAGGGTAGGGCAATCCATGTGGTCTCTCCCGATTTTAGATTTTGATGGTTTGAAAGGTTCATGTAGGAAAGTGATAAATTTAAACACGTGGGTCGAGATTGGTTTTCAAATTGGGGGGTCATTTGGATCCTTATTAGAGCATCTAGAGGTGTAAGGTGGGAAAGTTGTCTAAGGTTCACCATTTGGAACAACCAGGAGGAAGCTGTATTTTGAGGACAGAGTTCTGGAGTCCGGGACCTGCGAGGAAAAAAGGAAGTTGACCTATCGTCCAATCATTTAAATGCTCGGGCGAAAAGGGTCGGGAGGCCGCTGGAGGATAGCCGTTTGAAAACGATGGGTGTTGAGTGGAAGTTTGGTGGGGGTAGCTTGGTAGATCAGATTGGACATCATGTTTGGCCCTTAGATTCCCTTCGTTAAGTTTCACGGCTATCGAAATGGTGGGACCTTGGGAGCAGAAAGATGGGTTGGAATTTCCCCTTGCACTGGCCAAGACGGAGTAGCGTTCTGGCGGCGGAAACCTAGGGGCAATAGCCCGATGAAAGATGACTTAGGTTTTGATCATTCAACGATCAAGCGGCGAAGGGACACACGGGCTTGGGTGGCGGAAAGTAGTTGCTAGACGGTCGTTAGAAAATAACGAAGCTGCCATAGAAGTTCGCGGATGGAACTTCGTGGGAGCGGGCCCATGAGGCATTAGAGATGCGACACTTTGTTTGCTTAACACGTTCAACGAAGATCACGACGGGACATAGGGCATAGGGTGACGAGGCTGATATGCCGTTTGAAATAGCGAAAGCTTCGTGACATCCTAGGTACAAAATCCCATGAGGATGGGCCCAGGAAGCCTAAAAGCATCCTATTCCTAATGGCGAGCAAGGTAGGGAAACCTGCGGTCCCGGGTTTGGAAGGACATTTTTCCGTCAGTTTGAAGCCTTAATTTTTGAGATTTTAGCGACTATTGGAAGGCTCGGTCCTGGAAGGCGCAGGTGCTCTGCGAGAAGAACAGAGATGCAACGGTAAAGTCCCAAATATGTTTTTTAAGGAAATTTTGAAGGGTCCCTTGCAATTTTAAGAAATGGGTTTTTAGATGTTCATTTTCTCCACCCGAAGGATGCACATTTCCCCCCACTTATCCATTACTTAGCGTGAAATCATCAAAAAATTCATGCGGGAGGGTGGTCAATGAGCATACCTGAAGAACCCGGTGGCGAAGATCACTAGATCCTTGGAGAATCAGTTGATGCAAGGAACAGGTGCGGTGGTGGCGAATGGTGAAGGCACTGGGCTTCTCTGGCGGCTTGAAATTCTCCTTTGGCTAACCTGACATTATGAAAATGATAGGTCGTGCAAGATATTTATACCCCAAGACTCATTTAATGCATCCCATAAATGTCTGTACGGAGGATGGCAAGGTTGGTGAGTTCAAATTCATGGACGACGGCGGGAGGTCCTGGGCCCGGACGCTGGAAGGACGTGGGAAAACAACCATTTCAAATGTTCAAATAGAAAACACCAGAAATACGAGACACGGGGCCCGACGGGTGGAACTCTGGCATAAGTCGATCGTTCAGAAGGGAAAACTCGCCACAGAGTTCCAGACAAGGAAGTCCGACAGAGCGGGCTTGGCTTAAGCGGAAGACAATTTTCCAGCACAAGTTAAGAGGACGGTGATTGGGAGGCTGGGTCCTGGGGCATGGGAAGGAAAAGGCCTTCAACCATTTTGGAACGACAAATGTGTCACGGAAATCCGGCGAGGGAAACCCGCTGTGTCGGACCTGGAGGGCCCCAAGACCGTTGGCAGAGGCAAACTGCCAAAGGGACCCCGCGAGGATCCATGACTTGGAAAATTTTGAGGGGACAAAACATGGTCAATTTAAGATAGGAAATTAGAGGTACACTGACCGTCTAGGACACCAAAATAGGGGCACGCAAAATGAGGTGGCGACGAAATGACTCGACGAGGCGAAGGAAAGAGAGGGCCCCCGTTCTGAACGGGGCGTGTGTGCTGAGGGCACAACAAATGGCGACTCTACTGGGGAACAATCCCGAGTGTTCTAAGGATAAATATTCATTCGGGACACAAAATCTCTGGTTTCGTAGACCAGGGGTCAACTTACAAGAGTGAACTAAGAGAACAGGGTCCTTAGTTGGGTCAATCTACGAGGCATCTTAGAAGTGTGTGATTAGTGAATTCATTTCCTTCCTCGGGGATTGTGGCAAGCAGTGGCTAATCGAACCAAGCAAGGTACATGAACCGTCCAACACCAAAAGTAACCTGGACATTGCCCTGTTGCCAGTCAGGCGTCCATAGCCCTAGCGGCATTGTTGTTGTGACCTCACATATATTGCTCTACTGCCAGCCAGACGTTCATAGCCCCAGTAGAGTTACCCGCACACCCATACGGTTGCTTGATTTTATAATTTTCTTTCCTTTCTCTCTTTCTTTTGATGTTTCTTTTTCACTTATCTTCTGCTCAACCGTGTAAGTACTGAATCCTATGATAGGTTTGAAGCCACAGTGGTCACTGGAGCGGACTCAAGATTTTTCACTTACCGAGATATCATAGCAGCCATTATACAACCCTTTGGAAATAATTAATATTCGTTTTGTGCAAGATCTGAGATGTATGTAAAAGGATTCAACCAAGGGTCGAGTTTTGAGGCAGAGTTCAAATGAGGAAATCACTCCTAGGCAACTTTTAGGGACCAATAGTCGAGAATGAGTGTTTAGCCAAAGAACACTAAGGATGAACAACAAAGTGCCCCGTTCGTTGAACGAGTACGACCACCACAGCAGAACGAAGGACACCCTCTTCAAATCAAAACAACTAGGAGACAGGAAAAATAGAGCAACGCGAAATAGTGAAACACAAGCAAACTAAAAGGAAACCTACCCTAACCTATATACAAATATTCACAAAGAGCAGCTCAAATGAGCTTAGGCTTGGGCATAATGCTTCAAGTGCTTCTTGTTGACCGACAATGGGACATCCTCACCAGTAAGGGTCTTTAAACAGAAAGCATTATCTCCCAGGATTTCAACTATCTGAAAGGGGCCAACCAAAGCTTGTCAAATTTGTTTTGTTATGTCCTCCTTTCTTTTCATGGGCCTTGTCCCAGTACAAGACTAAATCTGCAATTCTAAAGGCCTTGATCTTGGCTCGACGATTGAACCAGCATTTGACTACACCCTGGTGTTTGGAAATTTTTTCTATGGCACGGTCTCCTACTTCTTCTAAATGCAAGAGCTCAGCTAACCAAACTTCTCTACGGTCTCCCCCTTGTAAAAGTCGTTGATAAACTAGAGGGTGGGGATTTTTAGGTGGATAGGAAATATAGGCTCTAAGCCATATACGAGGTGAAAGGGGGAATCACCAAGGGTAGCCTTTTTGGAAGTGCGATCTGCCCAAAGGGAAAAACGGAGCTGCATGTACCAATCTTTGGGATTTCTATTGAGTAGTTTTTTTATCACGGTTATCAAATTCTTGTTTGTAGATTCAACAAGGCCATTGCCTTGAGGGTAGTAATTTGATGAAAATTTAAGGGCAATTCCAAAATCAAAAGCCCAACCAACAAATTTTAATGAAGCAAATGCAAGTCCATTATCACATACTAATGCATAAGGACAACCGAAGTGATTCAAAATAAAACTTTCCAAAAAAATTGTAACTACTTCAGTTGTGCATTTCCTACATGCAATTGCCTCCATCCATCTAATGCAATAATCAGTAACGGTAAGAATGTACCTATGTACAACATATGATGGAGGGCTTACTAGACCAATGAAATCGAGACCCCACTGCACAAACGGCCTCACCTCCATAACAAGTTGCAACGAGGCAACACCATTCTTTTCTTTGGTAGTGATAGTTTGACATGTGTGACATTAACAGACATGGCTATGAGCGTCCTTGAAGACTGTCGGCCAGTAATATCCAACTCTCAATATCTGATGTGTGGTGGAAGGTCCAGACTCATGACCAGTGCCAAACTTATCATGGAACTCCTTCAGGACTCTATTTGCTTCTTCTTTGCCAAGGCATCTTAAGTAGATACCTTCATGATTTCTCTTGTATAAAATGGATCCTTGTAGCATGAAACTGCTTCTTTTTAGCCTAAGAGCATGTTTCTGAACTCCCTATAGGTGAGATGGGCACTTGTGATTCAAAAGATAATAAATGACGTCCTTGTACCATTTTCCTGGAGAAACATCTTCCAGCTGGTATTGCTACATGGTGAGTTCTGGCCCTGCCTCTGCTGCAGTTTCAGTGATTGTTTAGGTAAGTTCTTTTCCTCTCACCAACCTCATTGGCTGAATTTCCATATCATATTCTTGCAGTAATGTGACCCATTTGGATCTCCATTCCCCTCGCTCATTTTGGGTGAGCAACGTCTTGACCGTTGGGTCAGGGCCTATGGCGAATACTTTATTATGCAGGATGTAATGTCTAAATTTCTTCACTCCCCTAACGAGGGCATATGCTTTTTTTTCTATGTTGTGGTAGGATAACTCAACATCTTTCAAAGGGGCACTCATGAAGGCAATCGAATTCTCATTCCCCTCTTCATCTTTCTGAGTCAGAATGTTGGCACAAGAATGTTCTGAAGTGAACGAGTAGATGTAGAATGGCTTCAGATAGTCTGGGCTGATCAACACGAGTGCTTCAACAATTTCTTGCTTAATTTCTTCAAAGGCCTGCTTCACCTTAGGAGTCCACTCAATCTTGGCATCTTGTTTCAACATGGCATTGAGCGGCTTAACAATTTCAACAAAGCCCGTGATGAATTTCCTCACGAAGTTGATCTTCCCAAAGAAAAATTTTAGTTCCTTTTTACTACCTGGCGACATAATCTTTACCAAAGATTGGATGCATTCAAGGTCTATGGAGATTCCCTACTCTGAAATGATATGCCCCAACAACTTTCCTTCAGTCACTCTAAAGATGCACTTTTTTGGATTAAGGGAGACTCCACCTTTGAAATACCTTGCATAAATTAGAGACATGATCACTCTATTTCTTAGAGAACACAGTTAAATCATCCATGTAGCTAATTATGCACTTCCCAATCAAATATTTGAAGGCAATGTCCATGGAATGTTGGAAAGTGGCACCCGCATTGATGAGCCCAAAGGGAATTCTTCTATAGGAAAAGGTTCCCCACTTGGTGGTGAATGTTGTCTTGTGGTGATCCTTGTATTGCACCATGAATTGGTTGTATCCAGAGTACCCATCGAGAAAAGACATCATTTGCGAGCTATTAACAATCTACAGTACCTCATCCAATGAAGGCACCAGGTAGTTGTCCTTTTTGAAGCTCTATTCAAATTGCAGAAGTCTACACACAATCTGATTTCTCCATTCTTCTTTCTAACCGGGACAAAGTTGGCCACCCATGTGGAGTGCCTGACTAAGAATATAATTCTTGCTGAAAGCAATTTCTGCACCTCTTTGTAAATGATGGGTTCCAGCAAGGCATTGATAGGAAGCTGCCATTGGTGGAATGGCCGCACTTCTATCTTGAGAGGGATGGTGTGTGTGATGATGGAGGTGTCATAAGTCTTAAGGTCTTTATATATCCATGCCACCACATCATGATACTTCTGTAAAGCATCCACAATCCCTTTCTTTTCCTCTGTAGTACACACTTTTCCAATAAAAACATTTTTGATCTCCTTGACAGTTTTGAGGTTGTGAGTGCCGCACTGGTTGCTTATGGCTTCCTTCTTATTTTTCGATCTTGATCTCTGATCTAATCCAAGTCAAAAATGTGTTCCAGCTGAACCATCCCTTAGGGAATCATGTTGGTCTTGAGGTTGATAACCCCCTCTATGTCCAATTCAGCTTCTTCTAGATCAGCCTCATCTATTATTTGGGTGGAAAAGACATTAGAGCTCGTGATGAACTTGAGGATGTGCTTATCATCATTGAAGACTTGAAAATGGGTGACATTATCTGGAACGGACAGTGTAGAAGTCAACTCAACAGTGAATTTGTTGAGACTTGACAAGGATAGGGGTTGCAACGTGCTGGCCGCCTGAGCCAAAGCATCAACCGTATGGTTTTGAGCACGAGGGATCAACTGTATATTGAATGCATCCAACCATTCTAAGAGATCCCAAACTCTATGCCTATAGTTTGTCAATCTTCTGTCATGACAGGAGTACAATTTTTTGACTTTTTTAACCACCAACTCAGAATCACCGAAAACTTGGAACATCTTAACATTTTTCTTCAAGGCCATTAGAAGACCATAGACTAAAGCCTCATACTCCACTATATTATTAGTACAATAAAATTGAAGTCTATGGGAAGCGAAATAAGACTTACCCATGGGGATGATAAGCTCGAATCCGATGCCAACTCCTTGCTTTGACTTGGATCCGTCGAAGCGTAGTGTCCAGAATTCAGAAGACTCTTTGGCACTAATGCCACTAAGGAAATTATTACCTTTAGGCCCCGAGTTGCCATTGATGACTTCTGAAGTAGATAGTAGCTTAGTATGGTGGAGGGTCGGATGCTCCGATGGTGTTTCCTCCTTAAGAGTGGCTGACTTCTTGACGTGTTCTACTACTATTTGACATAGGAAACATTTGAATTTGGAATGAGCTACGTCATGCACCCTGTACCAATTGGGCAACATGAGCTCCTAAAATTTCATTCTTGCACCCAAGTTGAGTTGATTTTGTATGCACTTCTCCATAAAATCTCGGAATCCATCCAATAATCCCAAAGTGTTATCCTCAGGAGTTTCCTCATCATCAGCTTCTACCAACATCTTCGTACTCTGAGGTGTATGGGTTAAATCAATTGGAGGGCTGCATTGCACTAGTAGGACCTCGACCACCATCCCTTCTTCTTGAATTTATGCCTCTTCTTGATAAGCAAAGGGACAATAATTCCCCAACTCAATTTCAGAAAATAACACCTCATTTAGGTTGTTATATTCAGTGATCATGAACTTCATGCATGGCTCTTGATCGATGCAGATCTAATTGGGCAGTCCTTTCCATGGAAGCCACATGTGCGAAAAATCTGTGGCAGCATATCCATTCAAGGCACAGGTGAAGTCTCATCCCAAGATGATTCCATACGCATTGGGGATATCTGCAACTTGGATGTCAATGACCTGCTACACCCTCGGGTCCACAAAAATCTGCATTGGGATCCAATTCATTTCTCCCACAATTTTTATCTCAGGTTTTTCCAGTTGAGTCACCTTTTTCTTTTAAGGTGTGGGAGTAATCCCAAGGGATTTGCATACAACCAAAGGCATGACGTTGGCTGATGCTCCAGAGTCAATCGGATAATTATGTAGAATTTTCCCAAATATCCAGATGGTGGTGAGAAAGGGTGGTGTTTCCAATTTCCCTTGGAAGAAGCCCATAGGTGTATCCACTTGGGCTACCTTAGCTTTGTTTTTATCACCAGTCTTGTCCTTAGATTGCCCATAGGGTGGATCCCTGGGGATTTTCCTATTGTTCTGATCAGATTCTTTGGCGGGCTGCTTACCCATAAGCTGATTAGAGGGAGTATCTTTCTTTTTCCCAATGATGTCTTGGATCACAGGTTCTTGCCTGGGTTCTTCAAAGGTGACCCTTTTTGCTGATGTTTCCTGCATTGCTTTAGACGACGGGGTTCCATTAAGTACACTAAAGAAGGCATGTCTTATAGCAAGGACTTTGAGTAGTTTGAAGGTAGATAGACTAATTTTTACTTTCTTGAATTCCTCTGCCACATATTCACCTTTTTGTTCAATCTTCAAGTCAAAGGCTTGGCCTATGGCAGAGCTAGCAAGTTGGGCTTTCATTTGACTTGACTAGTTTTGGGATTGGCCTTGAGGCTAATTTTGTGACCTATCCCTGTTGAAGTATTGGGTGGGCACATGGGGAAGCTCAAGATTATTGCTAGCATTCGGATCAGGCGGGGTACTAAAATTATTTGGCGGGGTAGAATTAGTAAAGGGTCCACCCACCTTCCTATTCCTAAGGAAGTAGGGAGTTGTTCTTTGGTGGAACATATGAACTTCATCTACATGTGGCTCTTCCTCATCTACTGGACCATTGTCTACTGAATCAAAAAACTGGGATAAGGTTTCTTCGTTACTTACCTCTTATACTTCTTCATTCTTGACGGGTGTGACCTCAGTCTCGAGCTCGTTGCAGTCGCTCCGCGAGAAGGGAGCTTGATCGAACACAAGGTAGTAAGATTCATAAGGCTCAGATGGGACGATGTCCTTGCAACTGGCATTGTTAAAAACATTTTGGACCTCCACTTGGAAGATTTCAGTGGCTGTTTGGAATTCAAGACAATCCAACTCGGAGTGTTTGCTTTTCTTGTGAATCCGGCACCATCCAAATAGAGTGGCCTCACGAGATACACTCCACTGGTCATCTTTTCATTGCTGGCAGGTTGATCTAGAGGAGTAGGAACACCCCCATTATTGGGTCTCATTTTCCATGTGCGATTATGCCTTTGTGAAGGTCTCCTCTCAAAGTTCTTATTTGAATTCTACCCTCTATCGTAATTTTGTTCAAAAGAGGTCCTGGCTTCACGATTATCCCTACCATCCCTGTTATCTTTGCTGTCCTAGTTGAGGTTATGCTAGAGGCTGCATTGGGAGGCCTACAACTGATTATTTTGATTTCTCAACTACGTCATCTCCATGGACATTTTCTTTATCATTTCCGTCAGCTCCTCCAGTTTGTCTTTCTCGGTGTTTCTCGGTTACGACACTTGATTTTGGAGAAATATAGGCGGGGCTTTCGGCCGGTTTTGATGCGCTGGGGGGAATTGTGATCCCGGTAGGTATAATGGTGCTTGTGGCTGCTGAGAGTACATATGTTGTTGGGGAGCTTGAGGATAGGTTTTCTTTTGTTGAGGTTGCAAGTAGGAAGGCATGGGAGGCACATGATTCATCGGTTGTCCAGGGTGCGGGATGATGGGTAACTGAGGCACTTGGTTCATAAGAGGTGTTTGATGAGCGAATGCTTGGTTGAGCCCCTGAACTTGCATCAGATGAGCAACCAAACCCAAAGAGGGTAGTAGACTAGAGATATTCTGCCCCAAGTCTGTACTAACCTTAACAGCTTTAGCATAAGCGCCTACTAGTCTAGTAGGTGGCTGATTCATCCTTTTCACCAATGCGGACATGAGATTATCTAATGCTACATAGTAGATGGACAGAGCTGAAACATCGTTATGAATGTATGGGTCTTGAAGTCTCATGAAGGCTCGATGGAAGTGATCATTGAAAGAGACAATTAGTTCATTAATTTCTCTTCGGACA
This sequence comes from Sequoia sempervirens, assembly GCA_007258455.2. Lineage (NCBI taxonomy): Eukaryota > Viridiplantae > Streptophyta > Pinopsida > Cupressales > Cupressaceae > Sequoia > Sequoia sempervirens. The sequence continues at coordinate 37,459,226 of VDFB02047230.1, read as the reverse complement.
GACATAAACTATCGGTATAACTCTGAAGGGCTGATCGAAATCTTATACTTTTGTAGGAAAGCATTCTTCATGATGTCCCATGAAGTAATGGACCCTCTTGGAAAATTGATATACCGATAAAAATCCTCCTTCCCCAATGAGTATGGAAAGAGGTGACATGCAACGTCTTCATGATCAATCTGCATATCTTTAATTGTTGTTTCAAATATCTTGATGTGTTCTTTTGCTGTCCTTTGTGGGTCACGAGAATTGAACTTTGTGCAGAAGCCCTCTAGATTCTTAGGTATATCATGGTAAGTATTGAAATGCAATGACGAAGGATTTTGTGCCAACCAAGCCATGACAGGAGGCAGAGGTGGTACCTGCTATTGAGGAACAATAATCTGGAGCTGCACCTGTGGTAAGACAACAGCCTGGGACTACGCCTGGGCTGCGACAATTGGGACAATAGTTTAAACTTGGAGGGTAGGGAAAGAGGTTACTCCGTGGCTGCTAGAAGGATGAGGCCCGAAGGTAGTTTGGTGCAGCTAGGTGGAGGATGGACAAGAGGGGAATGGAGGTGAAGGTGGAAGGGAAGTGAATGGGACAGAGGAAGAGGAAGAAACAAAGTCTCCTCCCTTAGTTCGTTTAGCCCTTGTGGGGGGCTGCAGCTCTTGAAGTTCCCCTTTGTTTTGTGTTGACCTTAAAATTCTCTGAAACGTTTTAGTGGAGAATGATCCAATTTGATCCAGCTTAACAAGGCCCTCCTTCTAGCACTAGTTCTGTTGATGGGTGTTTTTGCACACTTTCTCAACACAGGTAGTATGTGGATGCACTACCTCTCTTGAAAGGAGACTTGCAACATCAAGTTGCTGAAAATCACCCCAAGGTTTCTCAGGTGTTAGGTCATGACTTGCATGGAATTCCTTAGTTGATATTTGATGTGATTTTGCTGGTAATCATAGGGAAAACTTACGTAGCTGGATGCGAAGTGGACCTTATGAACTGAAGTTTCTAGGATCAAAATTGATATGCATTTTCTGCAAGTTCGACAACAATCGAAAACTCCAATGTTTGCTTAAGTTTTGGATTTACAATGGGAAATGAAGCTTAGCATAGGTTATTTCTTAAAAAAAAGGAAAAAGAGCAGGGAAGATGAGAGTTTCCTGGATCTACAACTAACTATGAACAATGATCATGGAGGTTTTGAAGTGGACAACTTCCTTCAAACAAGATTCCACTTAACCAAGAAACCTACAGTATCATGAAATCTATGCTATCTTCCAAGGTCTGCAGATATTTTACCATTCATCCACCTTATACATGCATGAATAAAGATAAAATTTTAAAGTAGATTCGAGTTTTAGCCTAGACTAACTTTACACAACCATTCACCAGCAGCAAATAGCAAAAAGTATGGATTAGGAAGGCATCTACACAGCAAAATTTTTCATAACCACAGGACAACATTACCAAATCTATCTAAGCAATCTAAAACCAACTAGAAAAACAATGTAAATCTAACTAAAACATCTAACTATGGGAGATTGAATCATGAAACATAGAGAGAAACTCAAAAAATGCACCAAAGTCAATGTATTTTCATTAAAATTTCTGCAGCATGTCATTACAACAACTCAACTCCCCCTTGAAAATGAGAGGAGCCCCCCTATTTATAGTGTCCAAATAGTAGAATGAATGACCAAGATTAGTTTGCATTGTGTGGCCAAGATTCATTACAAGTTAGGGTTCTACCTACCCCATAATATTTTTCATTTCAAAATTAAATTTTGTCCCTATCCCTATTTTGTCCTCTAGTGGAAACACTGTAGCATTTTGTCTTTTGCTCATTTCCCTTTTGTTGTAGCTACTCTGTCAGGAATTCTTTATTAATAATAGGGTTTCCTTCCCGCTTCTTCAAAGCTGCATATTCCATGAACTTAAGAATTACCGGCCGGAGCTTATCAACCTCCAAGATCTCGGATCGTAGCAATTGGTAACTCCACTCCTTGGAGCTATCGGTAAGCTTTTCCCAGTCTTCGTCATACTTGGTAGTGTGGTCTCTGAATAGCACTGACTCCGTGAAGTCTCAGGCAACAAAACTCATGAAATCAGTGGTGATCTCATCTAACATTCCATCCTCCATCTTCTTCTGGAAATGCGGCTTTATCATTTCTGGATCTATCTATAGGATAGGCATGTCTTACTCTGTCATCAACTTCAAGTATCGAGCACAATCTACCCTAACTTCCTTAGCCCATTCAATATCTGGATCCACCTTGTTGAGCACCTGCTCCAACCTTTCCTTCTTGTACTCAAAGTCCTGCTTCCATACATCCATCAGCCAATGATCATCCTTCTTGAATGTAAGCTCCTTTTCCCATGTCGCGCTTGGTAGTTTGAGAATAGCCTCAATCTTCGGGTAGATGGACTCATATCTTGCAGGGGAACCAGTGCAAAGTTTTCTTCTACCCTCAAGAGACTGTTGTAGATCTAAGAACTTGTTTTCTATTCTAACAACTCGAGTGATTCCCATGCTCCCTATGTATAAGACTTGCCGAAACTAAATTTTTGTGGTCTTATCCAAGTTCTTTCTCCTTTCGAGCTTGTTTATTTTCTCTTTTGATAGTAGTTTCGGTGGAGCCGCGAACACGGTAGGAATTTCCTCCGTTGAAGACCATTGCTGGATGTAAGCTGTCAGATCAGCTACCTATGCCTTAAGTTCCTCTTTCGAAGTCTTATCTTGCTGTATAAGATGCACTACGGTAGCGACAAACTCTTGAAAGTGTTATACTTTTTGTTCTTTGGTAGCTGTTCATAAGTCAATAGTAGACACATTATAGCTTATTCCTTCTTCTCTTACTACTAGTGTGGCTACTTGTATAGTCCTTGATCCAGAGGAGTCCATTGTCACCTTTGATCTGACCTTGGGCTTCTTATCCTTCTTGGTAGTGATCTGTGCTCGGGCTAGGATAGCCTCCAATCTTGCTCTTGGATCTCTCGGGGCAGGAGCCTTCTTCTCAAGTTGTTTTTCTAGCTATTTGTGCATCTTAGCCTTTTCTTTAGACAATTTACTGTCATCCTTTTCTTCTTCCCTTATGACTTCAATTTCCTCATCTTTAGAAGCATCCCCTTCCGCTCTAGTGTCTTCCGCTTCTTCTTCATTGGAGTCACGGGTGAATGTTGTGCGCTTGATTGGGGACTTGGTGGGTAGGCGTTCTTTGGGACTTTCTTCCTTCTCAGCCTCTTCTTCTTCTTTTTCGTCATCTTGTTCATCTTTATGCCCGTAGTCCTCGAGCTGGTCAATTTTGAGGCTTTTTTCATTCTGAGCCTCACCTTTAGGTTTGTCTTCTTCTATGTTCTCTTCTTCTCTATGAGGAGGTGACACATCTTCCTACTGTTGCCCTGTAGGAAGTTCCACATTTTCTTTTGTCTCGTCATCCTCTTTCCCTTCTTCTTTGGGAGGTGACCTTTCTACCTCCTCTCCAACATCCTTCAATTGCCGAGCCATTTCCTCCTCGAAATCACCATCAAATGTTGTATAATTTTTTACACCGGGATCTCCTTCATCACCACTTTCAAAACATTCTTTTTTCTCTTCCTCATGAACTACCTTGTCAATTTTTTGGTGCTTATATTCTGGATGTTCATGGTACTCATCCACTTCCTCCTCCAATTCCTTCATAGCATGTCATTCCCATTCCTCAGATATTTCCATTGTAGCCCTCATCTTGGGTGGTTCAGTTGGAGGCTTTGAAATAGGAACAAAAACAAGAACCTATGCCAGGGTAGCTTGGATGGTAGGATTTGATAACACCTCAAAAATCTTAGAAGGGACATTCCTCATATGTCGTGAGAATGCCTCCAAAAATGTGAGCGTTGGCATTGGTATGGTTGTCGCTGTTAGTTAAAGTGATGTGGTGGGAGACATGGAGGTGGAGGAAAGTAGAGAAGTCATGGCCAAAGAAGAATCAACCATCACAATTTTTCCAATTGGTGGAGAAGAGGCAAGGTGGACTGAGATGTCCACCGTGGGCGAAGAAGAAGCAACTATAGCCTACGAGATGGATGGAAGGGTAGTAGTAGCGGAGGTAGCCGATAGAGACTTCGTTGGATCAGTCTCCATGTCTTCTCCCTCATGGAGTGGATCTTCCTTTATACTGGGCATCGTAGTGGTGTCACCCGAGCCCTTATGTCTTTTGGAGGACTCACCCTCCGAGGCCTTTCTAGCATACACCTTCGGGTTAGGCTGCTGCTCCTCGATCTCTTTCCTTTTCTTCAATCTCCCGAGCAGAGGGGACTTGGATGTCTCTCCTATTGAGGTTGTAGAAACATCATTTATTGCACTAGGCTTACTTTTGAGCCCTTCATAAGTTAGGGCAACCCTTTGTTGCTTCCATCGGGCTACCTGTCCATTGACCCATTCCTTGGTGCGAGCCTCGATGGGCTTTGTTATAATATTGAGGTCATCGACCTCTCATTCATCCCAATCTATTTTTGGTATTGGAAAGTTGGCAACTACATTGTACCTTGGGTCCATGACCATGCTCTCATCTTCCTCCACTTGATTGGGGATAGAAAAAAAAATCACCCTTTTCATGAAGTACACGATCATTCACATGTACTGCCTCGCATGCACCTCCTTATCATTTTTGCAATTTTCCCATAAATCCTCTACGTGATGCAAATGGGCGTACTATGGTCCTAGTGCCTTTATTATATGCCCATATGGTTCCATTCATGGGCGAGCAGTGTGAAGGCGGAAATGATACTCAACCAGCTCCATTTCTGAATTTCCCGCTCATTGAGAAGTTTGCAGCTTGTACATCCCTTGGCCAAAAGAAAGGGGATAAGGGACCCTCACCAAATTCTTGCTGCTGAGAATAGAATGTATATGGCATAGCTGCCGAGAGATTTCTAACAATATGATCCAGTCGTTGGGGTACTGGGGCAGTTTATTTGGCCTCTCTATGTAACCTTGGGCATGGATGTATGTGAATTTAGGGTATTGGATAAACAAGAAGGCGTATTGTTTCAGGAATTCCCGACCACTGTGAGAAATTCTCCTTTCAAAATTCCCTCTAAGTAGTCTAATGATGCGACCCACGAAGGCGTCATTCACCGTGCAATAATCCTTCTTAAAATTTTGAAACTGGAGTTGGGGGTATCTATCATAAACTTTTAGCTTTCACGCAGATTCCTCATCAGGTTCCTTGAATAGTCTGCTATACTGCCTCCGCTTAGCCAATGAGTAAAGAAGGTAGGATGCCATATAGAATTTAGAGGTCTTCTTGACATTCATAAACTACTCGTGGAAGTAGTCGCTTATTATTCCCCCTAGTAGAATGAGACATTTGTGGTAACATCCTCCTCTCCATGAAGAATTTTCTCTTCAAAGTATACCATCCACTCTTGAAAATACACAACAGTGGGAAGGCCCATTACTGTGCTCAATAGAGTCACCAAGTCATGATAATCTTCGTGAAAATCGCTGCGAAAAAGTTCTTGAGGAACTTTTGCAGCGCTGCCCCGCTTCTCTTTGAGCCAAAACTAGTTTATGAGTATTTTACAACCACCCAAGTCCTCGTCCCACATTTCTTTACATTCCTCTATGGTTGGCAGCTCCATTGTCTCAAAGGTAGGGATGTGGAAGGTCTTCATTATCGCCTCACCAAACATATCAGCTAGAATGTTTCCTTCCTTATCAACTATTGTTCAAGTCTCTAGTTGATATGCTTGCCAACAAGCCATGACCAATTCAAGAGCGACTAGGGATAGAGGAAAGCCTGCAGCCTTAGCAATTCTGCTGCTTCTGATCAATCTTGCATTCTCTGTGGTCAGGCTAACCCTAACCCTTTGCTTGAATTCATCAATATCGACTTGCTCGATATTGGTGTCTGTGATTTTTTTCCATTCTGTTATGATCTTTGAGTACAAAGGCTCCCCTTGGAACTGGAACTTCATTTGGTCATTGTCCTTTTTTCCTCGAGGAACTCTGCCTAATTTCTTCCCTTTGTCCTTCTCTGTGGCTGCTCCTGAGGATCTTGTACCCGATTCCATATATTCTGCAAACAAAGGCACGATGAGCACAATCAATCATGAAGACACAAATGTTAGCCAAAATCTCATGGATGAAGCCAATTTAGACAATGTATCATTCCATAAGCCAAGAATTTTCTTCAAGATGTCGTTAGTAGTTTGCTGAAGGGAAATTTGACAACTCGGGCCCAGGGGGCCGGACTTTCCTGGAAGGAATGTTGTTTTAAAGGTCGAATAGGTTAGGGCAATCCGTATGGTCTCTCCCGATCTTAAATTTTGATGGTTTGAAAGGTTCATGTAGGAGAGGATTAAATTTAAGCACGTGGGTCGATATTGGTTTACAAATTAGGGGGTCATTTGGATCCTTATTGGAGCATCCGGAGGTGTAAGGTGAGAAAGTTGTCTTAGGTTCGCCGTTTGGATTGGCCAAGAGGAAGCAGAATTCCGAGGATGGAGTTTCAGAGTCCAGAACCCATGAGGCAGAAATGTGGTCAACCTATCCTCCAATCATTTAAATGCTCAGGCGAAAAGGGTCGGGAGGTGGTTGGAGGATAGCCGTTTGAAAATGACGTGTGTTGAGTAGAAGATCGGTGGTGGTGGCCCGATAGATCGGACTTGACATCGCGTTTGGCCCTTAGATTCCCTATGTTAAGTTTCATGACTATCGAAATGGCGAGCCTCGGGGAGCGAAAAGACGGGTTGGAATTTCCCCTTGCACCGACCGAGACGAGACAGTGTTCCGGCGGTGGAAACCTGAGGGTTGCAGCCCGATGAAAGCTGACTTAGCTTTTGATCATTCAACGCTCAAGCGGCGAAGAGACACGTAGGGACCGGGTGGTGGAAAGTAGTTTCCAGACGACCATTCGAAAACAACGAAGCCTCCATAGAAGTCTTTGGAAAGAATGTCGTGGGAGCGGGCCTGTGAGGCGTTAGAGTTGCAGTACTTTGTTTGCTTAACTCATTCAGCGAAGATCACGATAGGACCTAGGGCGCGGGCGAACGAGGTGGATATGCTATTTGAAATGGCGAAAGCTTCACGACATCTCGGGGATAAAATTCTGCAAGGACGGGCCCGGGAAGCTTGAAAGCACCCTACTCCTAACAATGAGCAAGGTAGGGAAACCCGAGGTCCTGGGTCCAGAAGGACATTTTTTCGTCAGTTTGAAGCCTTAAGTTTTGAAATTTTTGTGGCTACGGGAAGGCTTGGGACTGGAAGGTGTGAGGGCTCTACAAGAAGAACGACGATGCAATGATAAAGTCCCGGTTACATTTTTTAAGGGAATTTTGAAGGGTCCCTTGCAATTTTAAGACTTGGGTTTTTAGATGTTCATTTTCTCTACCCAAAGGATGCACATTTCTCCCCACTTATCCATTACTTAGCGTGAAATCATCAAAAAATTCATGTGGGAGGGCATATGGTGAGCATACCTGAAGAACTCAGTGGTGAAGATCACTGGATCCTTGGAGAATCGGTCGATGCAAGTGACGAGTGCAGTGGCGGCAAATGGCGAAGGAACTGGGCTTCTTTGGTGGCTTCAAATTCTCCTCTGGCTAACCTAACATTATGAAAATGATAGGTCGAGCCAAATATTTATACCCCAAGATTCATTTAATGCATCCCATAAATGCCTATACGGAGGATGGTGAGGTTGGTGAGTTCAAATTCCTGGACGTTGGCAGGAGGTCTAGGGCCCAGACGCTAGAAGGACATGGGCTAACGACTGTTTCGAGTGTTCAAATGGAAGACACCAGCAATACGAGACACGAGGTTCGAGGGATGGAACTCCAATGTAAGTTAGCCATTCAAAAGGGAAAAATTGCCATGGAGTCCCTGGCAAGGAAGTCCGATGGAGTGGGTCCGACTCAGGCAGAAGACAATTTTCCAGCGCAAGTCAAGAGGATGGTGATTGGGAGGCTAGGTCCCAGGGCACGGGAAGGTGAAGGCCTTTAGTTGCTTTGGAATGGAAAACACGTAACATAAATCTAGCAATGGAAACTCGCCGTGCCAGACCCGGAGGGCTCCAAGGCCGTTGGCAGAGGCAAACTGCCAAAGGGACCCCACGAGGATCTAGGACTTGGAAAATTTTGAGGGGAGAAAACATGGTCAATTTAAGATAGGACATTAGAGGCACTATGATTGTTTAGGACACCAAAATGGGGGCACACAAAATGAGGTGGCAATGAAACAACCCGTCAAGGTGAAGGAAAGAGAGGGTCCCCATTCCAAACGGGGTGTGTGCGCTGAGGGTACAAAAATAAGTTTCTAATTTTTTGTTTTTTTTTGGACTACTTGTAGATTCCACACTTTCCATTGATAAACACAACTCCACCAATATTATTTAGAGTATCTTCTTCTCACTTCAACCGTATTTAAGGTTGATTTTCATGATCCCTAAACTTAAAAGGCCAGTATATGGAACTCTACATCCCTAGATATATGTATATTAGGGCATAATAAAACTATCCTTTGTTTCTCTTGTTTTGGACTGTCTTATACATTGCTTGAATTTTTTAAAACACTGTCACAAGAACATTATTAATGCTTTAAAGTGACTATCAAACTGCTATGAGATTGTTGCCCCTTTTTTTATTATGATGAATGCTCATTGAAATGCAAGTAGATGACTATTATAACTTGCAATCACCCTCATTGATGAAAACACACCTTATCCCTCTTGAAAACCAAGTGGGTAGCATGTTGGGCTCAACCCTTGTGGGAACCCATTTCACTCCACATGTTGTGATATCAAACAAGATGAATTATGAGATGATAAACCTATACCTACATAATGAAAAAACAAATTAGATAAAACAATGAAGCTCAATGCTCTTCCTGATAATTTTGACTTTCAGGCTCTCTTGATACATTTGATAATTAATAACTGATTTAATGCATCCTAAATGAAAGTTAAATTTATGTTGGTAGGGCATATGGTCAGATTTTATATCTGAAGCTCTAACAAACTTTTCATCATAATGTAGGCACATTCGAAGATCAAGAGCAAGGAGGTGAAGACCAAAAGATGAATATCAAAAACTACCACATGTAATGATGGATATTCCTTATTTCCATGTGTTTTATTTAATTCATATCTTCAGATGTATAGCTTTCCTTCTTTTTGTGTTAAATTAGTTATACCCATAGCTTGTGTAGGATATTCAAACATTCTTTTGATCTCAATGTATGAAACACCAATGTTTATGCAATCTTGTAAATATTTTCATTACAAAATGAATAAAAGAAAACAATATTATGCAATTTGTGTAATTCCTTTCTATTGTAAAACATTGCATAATAAAAATTGAATTCCATTTGAAAGCATCCATGTTGTGCAATAATTTAACTTAGTAGAAATGATTGATACCCTTCACTTTTAAATGAAATCAACTATTCCAGCTCTACCAAATTGAGTTGTAGGTGAAATTTTGGTAACAAGTAATAGGAGGAAGGAGTTTTTTATAGATGGATCGAAGGGGGAAGAAGCGAATGTTGCATCCATTAGGTCATCAACAATCATTCATAAATTTAGAATATCAATCTAGGGATAATAGATTACAAAGTTCTAGAGTAACTAGTTGTTGGATTTCAAGAATTGGTTGTTTATCACAAGTAGAGAGGTGGAACTAAGTTTTAAGAAAAGGTCACGACTTCCATTGGAATGTGGAAGGGTTCCATAAGTCCCAAAAAACTTGAATACCTTTTTTAAAGAGGTGTTTGCCTTTAATTCTATTAATGGTACCTAAAGGACTGTCATTTTGTTGCATTAGCCGATTCCACCAAATAGAGGAGTAAGGAAAAATTAGCCCATGGATTTAAGGGATTGATCGAACCATATTAGTTTTGTTGAAGTGATCTACCAAGATTTCCAAATAGAATTAAAGGGATCATATCCATGAGTTTTGAATAATTGAGCTAAAAGGATCTTGTCTTTTTAGCTAAAAGTATCCCAAGAGTTCCTAGTTGAAGCATTTTGAATACAAAATTTTACCAATTCTTTTCAAATAGCATATCCTTCCAAGGATATAATTATCCATTTAGTTTTTAGGAAAGTTACTTGCATATACACATCAATGATTCCCAATCCTCCTTAGTCTTTTGGTTGAATACAATGTTTCTAAGAGGTACTAGGTAGCCCATTTTTTGTTCTCGCATTTGGCTCATTAGAAAATCCTGATCAACCCAGTTAATTGATTGTAACTATTTTTGGAAGGTAGCCAACATGAGGATATATAAACATGACTAGCAAGCAAGGTTTTGTTTGCCACTTGGATACAACGAACCATAGATAAAAATCCATTGGTGGACAATTCAAGAGTTTGAACTTGATCTTGCTCAAAAACTAAGTCCACATACTCCAGCCCCAAATGGGATGCCTAGATATCTAGTGATTGTTCCATGTTTTATTTCTTTCCATTCAGAAAGAATCCAAGTTGAGTGGGGATTAGGTCTGCAAGACATAATAAATTTTGTCTTGTACATAACTAATTTGAAACCAAAAATAGTACATAATAGGTCTAAAGTATCTTGTTATAAATTCTAAACTTTCACATCATAAGTTCTTCAACTTACACAAATCAAATTCAATATAGCATCTATAGGCCTATGGTAAAACTGCTCTTCACTAATTTTTATAGACTTTGGTCTATTTATTAGGCTATGTAAATATGAGAAAAATTACTTATAATTTTCTAATAATAGTAAAAATGTTCTACTACAAGAGCTAACATTTACATGTAATTGATCCTAAGATAAAGATTCCTGGTATTAAAATATCAAATAGAAGAGATGTGTCAAGGATTAGAATTATAATACTATTTTAAAATCAATATTTAATTAAAAAACATCTTGATAAGTTTCTATTGATACAATAGTTTCTTTTTTAAAGGTTAATTATTGTTTTATATAGGCTTTGCAAAATCCACTATCTACAAGTAGAAGCTCCACCATCCTTTACAAACACATTGTTCTAAGGATTTTTAAACTCTCTACAAATAACCTTGGTAACATAATGCCTAGAAGTTCTAACCTAGAGGGTGAAGAAAATCAAAATATCTAAACAATCATCCTAAATGATTACTCTTTAAGTTAGTGATATATACAAAGCTAGGCTCTCATTGGAAATAATTGAATCCTAAAACCTTTAATTCTAATACTAAAAATATTTACTAACTGTTAGGGATCCAAATTTGCACCCTAATGCTAAGCTTTGAATGAACTTAGCAGATTTGGATGTAACATGGGACTGCTTTCAGGTTGTGGGTATCCTATTCGAAAGCAGACCTCCAGTGATAAGGGTTGGCTTCCCCTTTTGATGCCACCTAACTACTAATTTCTGAGGTAAAGGGTAAGAATTGCATGAAAATGAACCTAATACTTAAAATACCTAAGGTGATACACCAAAACAACTTGGACCTGATAACAACCTATCACATTCAAGTCGGTATCATAAAATTTTATTTACACAACTCACTTTCCAATGTAGTTTACATAAATAATTTATAAGGAGGTCTATGAACAATGATTTTAGAAGGAAAATAGAGGTTTCACAACTAACAACACTACTAAACAACACAACTTATAACCTATTAACATACATTTTCTGCTAAATAGATGCATACACATGAGACAAGTTTGCAAGGAAAGATGATTTTTCACAAGACAAATTGATCAATCATTAATGGCATACCATGAAACATGAAGAGAGAAGATAAAATGATATATTCTATTGATTCAAAGTGCTTACTGTATTACAAGTCCATCTGAGTTACAATACCGCTCCATGAAAAATAGCTCCAAGAAACAAAGCTATCCTGCTACTAGAAAGAAAGAACTAACTTCAAAATGCTCAAAATGAACATACTTAAGAAAAAAACCCACCAAAACCCCTCACACATGTCTATCTAAAAGGTTTTGGTCAGATGCAACAATGAGGCCAAAAAAGAACCTTCTAATGTCACTCCAAAAAGCCTCCAAAATGGTGAAAAATCAAGTTAAGATTCTAGTCAAGTTAAAAATGTGACAAAAATCCCTCCAAAGTAGCACATGTTCTTCTAAAATAGTCAAATTATTCACCCCCACACTCTCCTCATGTCTGCAATTCAATAATTCTATCTCCTAGCTTTGACTCATGCAATATGTGTGTTTTAAAAACACAAGACTCCAAAAGGCATTAAAGATAATAACTTGATTAAGTTATTCATAATACATCACTTAATCAAGTTATCTTACATTTCAAAGCACAAAAATAAGAGGTCCCACCATCAATATGAATTACCTTACATTTGCAAATAAAAAATACCAAAGTGATTAGCAAATCACTTTAAATGATATTTTTATGTTTTGAAACAAATGTAAAAAAAAATAATGAAATGCCAAAATGCCTTAAAAAACATCAAACAAGGTCACAATTTCTCCAAGGCAATTGATCATTTACCTTTTCTCATTCTGCATTGTAAGGCCACATGTGGTCAATATTCTTATTTTCAAAGGAAAAATAAAAGCTCAAACTTGGTCCATATGACCGACCTCCACACTTCTTGGAAGGAAATATTCCAAGTCTTCAAGGAACATGATGCATTCATGATGAAAAGGTCAAAGGAATATTACACATGACCTGACACACTCCATATGGTTGTATTGCTTGAAGGACTTAGCAATGTTTTGAAACAAGGAAAAAGACTTAAGGCATAAAATGCCTAAGTCAATAAACACATGTTTAGGCCCCCACAATGCATTAATATGAACTCTATTTTTAAAACATGGGATAAAAAATCCTGTTGGCATCACAAAGGGTCAAACCCTAATCATCAAAAGGCAAAAGAATGTGAAAAAACACTATCATTCTATCGTCAACCATTCTAGAAAACATGATGCAACCACTGTAGGGTTTGAGTCAACACTGGAAATGGTGATTTTCTAGGCCGATTCTTGGCACGTTTCATGATGAAAACCACAGGAAATAATAAGTAACTAGTTTTTGTGACAAAATATGTGTTTTTCACCCTTTTTGGAGCTCTTTGAAGGCAAAACTGCCGCGACAATAAACATTTTCTGATGAACTTGTTTCATTATTCTCTTTTCTGTTGTCACTTCTCCATCAAACAACCACCATTGGTGACTTTATGCAGCTGGCATGGAAGCCTTTTGTATGAAATTTTTCTTGCATACCATCAATAAAAATGGTTGACCTGTTTAGGTGAGCTTCCTTTCGACTCCCATCTTCTAATTTTTAGTAAGTAGAGCTCATTTCGAGCCTCCACTCTTAAGAATAAAGCAAAAATGCTCATTTCCCTCTGCATTTGAAGTTTAAAAACCCTACCCTAGGTGGGTTTTTGATAGGACTCTTTGGCTGCAACCATGAAAGAATTGGCTAGGGTTTTGATACACCTTTGTCACTTTTTTGTAGACAAAATTCCATGTCATGTTTTGAATATCTTTGTATTTGCATTTGAAATAACCAAATTTTATTTGAGAATGAAATGAAGAAACCATGGCCATGACCTGAAAGATATGAAATGGGTCTCTTCTTATATTTCTGTTCTTCCTTAAAATTCCATGATGGTTTTTTCAAAAACTATAGCATTTGTAATTTTTTGTGAAAAACCCAAGTGGGTTTTCTATATTTTGCAGAAAAATAGAGATCTACTTAGCCACAACTTGTAATAATGCATGAAATGGGTTTCCATTTTGATTTCTCTTTTTGAAAACAATAACTCATTGCAATTTTCTTTTGATTCATCAACTGTAGATAACTCTTTCTGTAACTGAATGCTATTATCATGTTGCTCTTGTGTTTGAGAACACCATCAACCTCTAAACAGTGTTGGTCTATTGCTGTCTTTTGATCATACGCTCCATTTCCTGAATGTAAGAAGTTCATTATGATATGAAACTTTCAAAAAAGGCTGCTAGGAATTCATGGTGGGTATCGAGAAATCTGTAGTCCATAGTCTTGCCTTCCCATAAAACTTTGCTAACAATACTGCTTATTGTCATTCAATACTCCTCCAATCTTAATGTGTTCTTTGACCTATAATTTTTCTTTTATCACTATAAAGGTTTTAACAGGTCTGTCATAACAAATCTTCCCATGTGGAGATTCATTATTAGTACTCTTTCATATATTCATCACTGTACTATCTGCATGACATTGTATTGCTATTTGGGTTAGCATACTATAACATTGACCACCATGTAACTATGCTCTCTATGCCTCTACACTATGAATCTACCTATTTCCATGCTTTGATCATTGCCAAAATTGAGCTCCTCCATTTCAATCAATAAAATTATTGCCAACTGCACATCAACTGTAGAAAATTTAGATGCAAGTTGTGGTTGATCATTATGATCTACATTCAAGACTTTTGAGCTTCTGTTATAATCCATGACAAGATCCTTCTTTGAATCCTTTTGTCCATGATTAGAGGAATCATTTCCATAGGAAACCATTTCGAAACCTGCAGAGCCACAACATTGGTTAATGGCCCAATATTGAGAAGAGAAGACACCTATTCTTTGCCTTTCCCAATTGCCATTCTGCTTTGTATGGGCACATTATCTGTGTTAACTAGAGTTGGTGTTTCTTGAATGTCTTCAGTTTTTTTCCTTTGAATCTGTTTGTTTAGGAAAAAAAAAGCCCTATGTTGCACACTGGGACAAGCTTCCATGACTGCTTGGTTGTCCCTTCTTCTGATGCATTCAAATGTTGATCTTCATTTCATTTCATGACATTGTTTTAATACTATCATTCTGCAGAGCTTATGGCTCATTGTTTTATGGTGCTCTGTTATATTTTGTGGGCTTCTATCTCTGTTCATAGGTGATGATGTGCTCACCATATCTTTTCTCCATGTTCCTATAGTAACAGTCCTTTACTACTATCTATGCAAATTCTGCATTTTGGATTTATGGCTCTGTTTAGGGAGAGGCCTTCTTCCTTTCCATCTGCAACATATTTATGTCTAAAGGGTGTTTTGAATTGTTTTCAACAACAAACCTCTCTACTAGAGATGCCACATGAGCTCTCAAGCAAAATTTACAAGTGACATGCATGCCACTAGTTAGAAAACCACCACCATGATTTTGATGTCTACACTTACTTAATGAGCCTCCATTGAATTATCTTCATTTTTGTTTACATGATGAATTCTTGTGGAGTTGAATTTATTAATTCAATCACTATTTATGATGTTCATTTGTAGCTTAATAACATGCATTTGTAGCTTCATTCATGGATGCCTCCTTTAATGTTGTTATAGATTACTCTGTTATGTCCTTGATGTACCTGTAGCTTACGTGGACTGCCTTTTGATGATGGTACTCTATTTTTTTTTAACCCTTGTTTGAAGTCATGCATTTGGTGGTCCTTGTTAATGTTTTATGATCTTCTCCTTGTATATAGTTTGTTATGCATAGACTGTTCATCATGCTTATAACTCCACATTTCTCTTCCCATTGTTGTTAAATTCCTATCATTTTCATTTTCTCAAAACAACAGATTGTGCAGCCTGTAGTACCCCTCCATTTATGCTTATGTTTTCTAGTTACATGTTTTCATACTATTAGACTTTGGTACTTGGTTTGGATATTTTGATCGCTGATTTTGAGTGATAGTGGATTCACTTTGTGACTTGATGATACATTGTATGGTGATATTTGATTTCTGATATGCTTTGAGATAGCGTAGATGTTTTCTTTCAGATGATTATTGTTATGTATGTTTATGATGGACTAACAGTTATTTAATTCATCAGTCTGATGTGACATTTATTGGTGTGGAGAACATAATCGCATCACTCGCTTGCGAGTGCCCTGTGATGTCCGTGATTTTCTCCGCACGGTGTGCCTATTCAATGGTTTATATATATATGCATGTTATTTGCTTGGATGCAGGATTGCAGGTACGTGACACCGACTCCACCTGGTTACTCAGGTCTGAGCGTGTCAAGACTCAATGGATATGTTGATTGGGAGGTAGTAGCATGGTTCATCCTAGTCTAGTCTATAACCCGGTCATAGTACATCGTCAGTTAGTTTGAGTCTAGATTGTCTTGTCTTTTTCTGTTTGGTTTATTTGCTTGAAAAGGGAAATTTTGTTAATTAATAATAGTTTATTATGCTTTAATTTATTGTTATTTAAATTAATTGTTAAATGTTAAAGAAATAAGGTTTTTATATTTTATTAATTAATTAATTAGTTTGTTTAGTTAAGTAAGTTGATCGTAAAGATTAAATTTATTTAATTAAATAAATAAATAAATAAAATTAATATTGATTAAATTGTGTGTGAATAGATTTATTTAAATTAAATATTTTTGTGAAAATGGTATTTTTGATTATTAAATAATTTTTTGCATTTGAAAATTGTAAATTTTAAATAAATGAAATAAATGCATGTAAATCTTGAAAGGCAAGATTGCCGAGAAGTGGTTGAAGATATTTTCTTCTTCTCGACAAGTGTGCCAATTGCATTTATGATTTTTGGTTGAGGAATTTCTCAGAGGATATCTTGGATTTGGGAAATACAGTGGGGTTATCAGTTTTCTTGACGGGAAATGAAAAATAATTTGCTGTGTAAAAATTATTTTTAAAAGAAATTGTCATTTTTTTTGTTTCGGTTGTATATTTGTGGAAGATCCCTTTGCTTGGAAGTTTTGTGTGGTTGAATATAGTTTTCTTGGATTTGGTGCTTTGAAGAAGATTTGGAGGATTGCATTCTACAGGCAGAAGATTCTCTCCAACAACCAGATCTTCAAAACACAGGAAACAGGTATTTCTCTGGTATTTTATTTTGTTTGCTTTTGAAAAGAATTTTCTTTATTGTTAAAACCCTTGTTCTTCTCTAAAATCTTTCTGTAAAAACTTGTTGTTATTTGTGAGAATTGCAAGAAAACAAGGATAGAGAAAACAATAGAAGAAATTCAAAAGAAACAGATGTATGCTCTGTAATTTAGTAAAATAATAGTTCTTTGTTATTTTGAGAGAAGAAGCTTCTGAAGGATCTTGCCGGAAAAGAATTTTTGGATTATTTGAGTATTTTAAATAATGGAGGAAATTGTTTATTATTTTAATGGAATTGAAAACCCATTGAGGATAAATTGGAAATTGTGAAGAAAATATTCGTGTACAATGTTAATTTTCTCAATTTCCTGTAGCAAACTTTGTAGAAATTAGTTGTCTGTCTGATGGATTTTAATTATTAAATAAATTACATATATATATTAATGTATGTATATTTATATTTGATGGATATATACATATACATAAATCAATATATATAATTTTATTGAAGAAATTTTCTAATATCAAAAATTTTCCGTACGCGGATTTTCGTTCAAATCGCGGAAGGAATTCTGAGTTTTTAATGAAATAAAATTTATTAAACTTTTTTTTTTACTGTGAGGGGCCGAGGCTATCCCCACGGCCGACCCCCATAGGGGAGCCGGCTGTGAGGGCAGCGCCCAGCGTTGCCTTCACAGGTAGCGCCGGCACTGCCTACACAGCCGTGCCCTCCCTTGGAGGGTTCGGCTGTGTAGATAGCCGACCTTGCCCGAATCTTAATATAAGATTCTTTCTTTTTATTTTGTTTAAATTTTTTTTAAAAAAAAACTTACTTTTAATTTGTATGTTATAATATATGTATATAATATATTTCATATATATAATATATGTAATTAAATGTATATATATTATATATATGTAATGTAAATATATATATGTTATAATATATAAGTTATAATGTGTATTTTGTTGTGGAAATATAAGTTAAATTTAATGATGGAGAATATCTGTATAATAATAATAGATATTTAATTATAATATTTTATTGCATGTTTATTTAAATGTAATAAATATTGATAATTAGTAAAGAAAGCTAAGATTAGTTATTATTTTTATAATAATATGCATTAAGAAGGGAGATTTAAAAATGCATGTATGTGGAACTGGAGTTAAATGTTAGATCTAATTTTCATGATGATTGAAGAATGAAATTATGTTTTAGTGGATTAATTTCGTGCATATATTATTGTTTGATTGGATTTAGTAAATCCGAAAACTAGACATTTATAATTCCTGGTTTGCTATTTCAATATTGTGTTTTCTTTTATTGGGCAAATGGGAATTTTTTTGTGTTATTAAGTCTTCCAGTTGTAGTCTTTTCAAGGGAGTTAAATTTTTACAATGGTTTTGTATGTTTGAACTATCTAGGGTAGTGCACTAGGTTTTTTTGAAAAATAAACACTTGAATTTCATGAACACGATGTGATGTCCATTGTGGTATATCTGGTAATACTTGTTGATTTTTGTGCACTTCGTCTACCCTAGTAAGAAAACTTAGAATTTCCTTGTTATGATTAGGGGAGTGGCTCTGTGTAAGGGCC
>VDFB02047230.1:37219589-37440724 GCA_007258455.2 Sequoia sempervirens | reverse complement strand
TTGCAGTCCTCTCCTTCTATTCGAATACTAGGTCTTCTTTTGAGGTGGAGACCTCTCCTATGGAGGTGGAGTTCTCTCCTTCTTGGGTTGAGGTGTATTCTATTGGTGAAGGTTTATTCCCACTGATCCCATTAAGGGGGATCCCTTTCCTATTGAGGTGGAGTGTTGGTTTGTAGGAGTGTTGTGGTTGTTGTGGGCTGGACGAGCTTGGTTTTTTCTCCTATAGAGGTGGAGAGAGCAACTAGTTTTTTTGGAACACTTTTGGAGCCTTGAGTATTTGTGGTGACCTCTCCTATAGAGGTGGAGAGGGCATCTTTATTGGGTTTAAGGTCCCTGCCAAAACTTGGTTGTATAGGGTTTTTGGTCCCTTCAAAACCAATGGATTTGGGTTTAAGGTCCCTGCCAAAACCTTGTTGTAGTGGGTTGTTGGTCTCGTCAAAACCAAGGGGTTCAAGATCCATGTAAAATATTGGTATGTTGGGTAGTTTGTTGGATGATGGCTGGCTGAATCTCTGTTTAGCTGTTGGGTGTTATTGACTCTATTCTTAGGGAAGCTTGACCATCTTAGTTTGGGTTTCAGGTCCCTTCAAATCATGATGGTTTCGGGTCCATTCAAAACCTGTTGTAAATGGTTTCGGGTCCATTCAAAACCTGTTGTAAATGGTTTTGGGTCCATTCAAAACCTGTTTCCCCCTAATAAAAAACAAGATTAAGTCATTTTTATTTTTATTTCTTAAGGAAAAAATACTAACTTTAAATACTATGTAGTCTTCCTTTCACTAATGCAATATTCCTCTTTAAGTTTGCTTGCTTATTTTAATTATTTTTATATAAAACAAAAATTAGAACAACCTAGTTAATATATACTTTAAATTCTTGAAAACACACAAAATTCATGTTCCACTCAAATAATTCACACACATTGTGAGGTATCAAAACAATATAAAATTTTCTCAATAATGTTATTTTACAAATAGGTAAGCATAGGTGTTACTTTCAACACACCTATGTTGTGACTTGCATACATACACATGATTGCATTTATGCATATATATTTTCTTTTCATTTAGTTATTGATCTCCATTATTATTATCTCTTTTATTTATATCTTTTATTTCTAATATTGCTTCCAATTTCTTGCTTTTTCACATACTTCCCTACCATACATCATTACAAATTGAGTATTCACACACACACACACATTCATATTCTTACATATAGGTCATATTTATCTATCATGGTCATATTTATATATACATTCATATATTGAGACAAACTTATACATGTATACATACTTATAGATATAGTTGCAACGTTTCATATAGGCTTGTAGAGATACACATTTATTTATAGTATTCTTGATATTGATATAATATCTATACATATATGCATACATATATTTACTTATGTTTAGATATATTTATATGTATTTGTGCATCATTTTTCTCACATTCATGTTTACCTTATATTCACATATTCAAAATTTTCTTGTATGTATTTATTCATTGGTTATTTTTTATTAAGTTTATAATAACTTTCATTTTTTCTTGTTAATTTTTTATTCCTTAACTTAATTTCCTTCTCTCTCTTAACCTCTCTTCCTCACTTTTTCCCCCGTTTCTCTAGTCCTCTTTTCACTTCCTCCCTTGCCAATATTTTAAAGAATATGTCTATAATCCAATTCTTCACTTTCCTCTTCCTAATGATGAATAATAGAGTGTGATCCAAAATGTCAATACACAATTGATGACCAAAATCAATCTTTCAAAAAATTATTAAATAAAATTAATCATAAGAATAAAAAAACCTACATAAAACACACAAATACATTGTATAGGTTTATAAATGACCCAAGAGTCCAAATTAATCAATTAAAATCTAGGCTCACATGACCACACAAAGACACATCTCATAACTTATAATTGATTGAGATGTGTATAATAACATGACACTTTTAGGAAGTGTAGTTGATGTTGAAGAAGTTAGGAAAACACCATTGCTAACATCATCTTCATCAATAAAAAATGTTGTTGTTGGGTGGGAGCAGAAGGAGTTGCGTTGGTTTGAATTCTAAGGCTGGGAGCAATGCAGAAGATGGAGATGAAGCAGATGAGGAGGGGGATGGGGTCGAGTGTTGCTTATGGCAGTACATGCCTTCTTCCTGTGCTGGTTTGTGGGTTTTTGTGAGTGTTGCATTCCTATCTATAGCTCGGGATGTGGCTGTGAGTGCTGGTTGGACCTTCTGGTTAGACCTTCAACTTTTTACGGTGGGTCCTTGGGCTTTGGAGTTTTCGGCCTTGTTAGTGTTTGATGAGGCATTTTCTCTTGCTATGTGGGGCTTTTGGGCTTCCCTTCTTTGGTATGTGTTGGCCTCTTTGTTCGGCTTTGGCTCTTTTGGAGCTTTCTCGCTGGGTTTTTAGAAGTTGGAGCTTATCCCCTAGAGTTGGACAAAGTTCTTTTTGTGTTGGGGTTTGTTTCCTCAGTTTGCTATCAAGCTTCTGCTCTTGGACTGACTCAACTATTGGGTCTGCTGGAGTGTGATGGGTTCCCTTGTGGTTTGGATGAATGTTATGCTATGGGTGAGTGTGGGTTTCTTTAAGGAAGCCTGATTGCAGAATGGGCCTCCTTTTGTTCCTATTCGACGTAATAGGAAGGCTTGGTGGTTTTTCTTGGTGGTTTGTTCTATTTTTGGCTTCTTCTTGGTCAACCTTCACTTCTTCCTACCACTTGATTGGGTGATCTATTTTGGGGGTTTGTGTTCTTGGAATGTTTTGGGTTCTTCATGTCCCCTCTTTGAGGAGTGGTGGTGTGTCCCTCTGGTTGGTTGTTGGGAGTTATGGCTTATCTATGGCTCTGACAGGCATATTGGGGTTGCTTGGTGTTATTTCCTGCTAGCTTTTCTCCTATTCTTCATCCTGTATGGGATCCCCTGTTCCTTATGGGGGTTGGGTGCTCTCATTCATTCTAACACTGGGACTCTACCTTTGGTGGTCTTTTGGCCTATGGTTTTGTTTGTTGTTTTGTGGATGATGTTGGGATTTGTGGTCTTCTCTTGGGCTGAGATGCTTCATGTTTGTATTGTTCCTTGTCCCAAATTGGTTTTGTTCCTTGTGTAAGGTTCTCTAAAGGAGGCTATGGTTGCATGCTCGAATACTGTGTTGGATTTCTGCTTTGGTCCTATGGAGGAGGTCCCCCCTTAGCAATTGTTCTTATTGAGGTGGGCAGTTCTCCTATGGAGGTGGAGATTGAGGGTGTTGGTGATGTCTGGTAGTGGTGGTTTTGTTGATTGTTTCATCCTTTCCAATAGAGGGGAGCTCACTCCTTTAGAGGTGGAGTTGGAGTTGGTTTCCTGTTACAAGGTGAGTCTATGCTGTTGGGAAGCTAATTTATTTTAGTTTTCAGTGGTGGATCACAAAGCCCCTATTGAGGTGGGGTGTTTGGTCTTATTGGTGGTTTAAACCGCTGTGTTATTTTCTCTTTTAGTGATGATTATCTTTCTTGGCCCAGTGGTGTATTCCTTGAGCAGCGGGTTTGTTGATGCTTGGTAGATGTAGGTAGGCTATTTGTGTAACTAAAAGGGTTTCTGGTCCCGGTTAAAAACCAGATTGTTTAAGGGTCTCAGGCCCTTGATTGTTTGTAAGATGTAGTGTGTGTAGTCATGTTAATCTTGTAGAAGCTATTGTGGTGTTGCTGTTGGTCTATGGTTCATCTTTTTTGTAGCTTGCTTTCCTTTGTAAAGCGTTTCATGCCCCTTCAAAACCCGTATTTTACCCCTAATAAAAAACATGACACTTTTACCCAAGATGATGGCCTCCAATTAATAACCATTGGAGAAAATTGTGAATACACACAATGAAAATATAAGGTGTATTTGTACAACAAAAGATAGTTGAAGCACACTTTGTAGCAACCAATAAGATGATATTATAATCTATATCTAACTAAAAATCATCTAACACTAGAATGATTTAGATGTACATATGCATGATAAATAATCATAATGTTGAACTCAATGAATGCAATTATAATCAAATATCATAGTGATGTAATTAAAATGAAAACACTACCAGGTCTAACATATAAAAATAAATGCACATGAATCCCAGTAAAATATCCATAAACCTTAATAGAAATCCAAAAGAATATCATTGGAAAATAAATGGATAAACCTTGATAGAAATTCATAAGAACATCATCATTAAGTATGACAATAATATCAAAACACAAAATAATCAACATAATGAGACACATATTGGTGGGGCATCACACACCATGTAATGGCTAACTAGAAAGTGGTCATCTTGACCCCATTTTATTAATTTTGAACTTATGTAGAAACATGTCAATTGTACACTAGTCATTGCATAAGAACAAATGGGTCAAAGTTGTTGCAGGTATGAGTTGTTTTGGTGGTGTTGTCATTAATGTTGTCATTGATGTCAACATAGTTTAGTATGTTGTAGATTGTACATGTATAGCTGAGATGTTGTCAGTACATGGAGCTATCTTTATGATGTTGTAGATGTGTTGGTTTGGTAAGTTTCCAAGTGCTTTTGAGAAAATTAGTAAAGAAGTTCAGTAAGAGTAATGAAAGTGTTCAGAATGTGCTTTGGTATGTGCTCCGCATTTCTCCTGTGTTGATCCTATGCTTGTGTGGATCTAAAGGATTGGTAGTGGTGATCTCATGATGATATTTCCTAAGTTTTAGTTTCTGGTTTGATGGTACGTGAAAGTTACGTTCACTAGTATGTGAACTATTATGGCAGAGTTGGTGTTCTGTGGATTGGGAGAGATATTTTTGCTTTGCAGTCCTCCGCTATTTTGTTCAGATCTTGCGGATCTCGGATATGTCTAGTGAAGGTCTTTTCTATGCTCTAAAGAGGTTTGAAGTTTGGTGATCCAAAATTCATGTTTCAGTATTTTCAGTTTGAGTTTGTTTAGTTCAGATGGACTGGTGAAAGATATTCAGTGATTGAAGTTTGTTACATCTTGCTGCGGATGTATCTAGAAGATTCTGAGATGTACTCTCGGGCATAAAGCGTGTTGTGGCATCCATGTGTCATCTTCTTGTCAAGATGCATGTACATCAATGATCATTTGTGTTTCCATTAGGTTTGGCCGACCTGGTGTTTGCACTTCATTCGAAGAATAAAATTTAATTAAGGAAGCATGTGGTTGGTTCAAGATATTATTTTTGATCTTGAAAAATGTTTTATTGGTCCACTCTTATTCCTTTCCATCGTGGGAATTTTGAGTTTTTGACCTATTTTGAATTTATGAAATAATGTATTGTGGTCGACCTTGGAGAAAGGTTCTAAGGTTAAGGATGGTATAAAAGAAAGTCGAATTGTGAAGAATTGCATGATAGTGTGATGCAAAGTGATGAAAGTGTGCCACAAATCATAAGAGAAGAAGTGTGTGTAAGTGAGTTGTGATAGCAGTTTTTCAGTGTGTTGAAGGTAGTGAGTTGAAGGTTTCTGCAATCTTGCAGATGTGCTTTAATTGCTGTGGTGGATCTTTTGTTCTCCTTTGTATCTGTAGGCAATGAGCCTCCATGTTGGACAGTGAGTCCTTTCTGTAGGCAGTGAGCCTTTGTATTTGGATAGTGAGTCCTATTTTGGGCAGTGAGCCTTTGTATTCAGTTTATAATCATTTATATTGTGAGTTAACCCTCACTGTGGTTTTTCCCTCATTGGGTTTTCCACATAAAAAATCTGGTGTTCATTGTGTTGATTTGCTTTCTGTTATTTGTGTTTCATGCTATAACTTAATAATAGAATAGTGTGGTTGTGAAATTAATAAGTGTTGAAGTTTTTAAGTTTGAATTTTGTGACAACTGATTCACCCCCCCTCTCAGTTGTCTTGTGCCTGTTTAACAAAAGTAAGTCCAAAATAGAAAAGGAAAGTGTAAATATGTATTTTTCACCCTTAAAATATGTATATAATTGATCCATTTATTTGATCAAATATATCATATAAGAAATTATGAAACCTCAAAATATTCAAAGAATCACAAATACTATATTCATATGTTTCCATTAATATTTATTCTCATTTTTCTCCATAGCCTTAGAGACTAATTTTTGAAAAAGCACACAATTAAGTTTGAGAATTGTTTTAAACCCATGTGATTGAATTATGATTTTATCTTTAGTGGTGGAAGATGGTAGAGGGTAAAAATTTCAAGGAGTTGGGTTACATATACCATTCCTTCCCCTATAAAATTCTTAGAGTTGCATTTTTATTGAGTGGCTGCTTAGTTTAATACCAGAAAGAGGGACAACATAATTAAGTGTAATCAATACTTATAGGAGTACCTTGTCATGAATTATGAAAAATCTCACAAATTAGAACTTCAATTTTAACTTGTTTTAAAAAATTAGATATTAAAAAAATATTATTGTTAGTGATATTTTTAAGATATTATTTCTATCATTACAATGATCAAATTAGCATATTTTTATTATAAATTATAATTAATTTAGGTACATCATATATTTTCAAGATTCATTTTTACATTTGTTTCTTGATTTTTAAAATATAATTTATCTATTCAAAAATTCTTCCTTTATTATTATTTATTAGAATTGATTTGATGAGCATTTGTATACAAAATAGTAATAGCTAATGTAAATCAATCTACTTGAAGATAGATAAAAATCATTAGAATCCTAGTGTGATTTATGAGATCTTTATTTCTTATTAAAATTATCTTAAAAAGGAAGTTAGTAAAGCCACAATACAATCTTTGCTTTTATTATATTATTCATTTCCTATTGATATCTTGACATGTCCTATTCCCTTCATTTGAATTCTCCACATCAAATTATAATAATTATAATCAACATTCAAATGAGAGAAAATATATGAATGGGAGGAAGACATTTTTGTGCATTTTCCAAATGAATACCTCTACATCTTGACTTTATTTGCTAAAATTATTTATTTTCAATGTAATTTTTGAAAGCAGTTGAAGAAGGATGCTCATAAGGTAAGAAGTTGAGGTCACAAATTCTCACTTCATTTGTGAATATAATTATAATACAATTGAGTAAAGAATATGTTATCATTTTATTGTAATTTAATTTATATTTTTAAAGAACAATGGAAGGCCCAATGCTTCAGCTTTGTGAGGATCACCTAGATGCAATGAGTTCCAAGTGGACCATTCATTATCATGAGAAATGGGTTCTTGTGAACCATTATTCATGAAACATGGGTTGATGAGTTTGACTTGAAAAACTACACGGTTGAATCTTGATAGCAAGATCATAATAAAGACATCATTTTTGAAAGTATTTATTGTGTATTTTAGAAGTTTTTGTGATATGTTAAGATTTGGGGGTTTGGTACTGAGATCTATTTGTTAGGGCTACATGGTTGGATTATCTTCCATTAGACCCTCCTACCATGACTGGATCACTATGTCATTTCATCATCACTTATGCTTTTTTTATTTCATTACATGGGAAGTTGCACAAGGTTTTTATAATTGTATTATAGACAATAAATTGTAGAAAAACATCTTTAAGATGAAAATTGGCTTTCTAAATTTAACTAATAATGAATGTGAGAAATAACTTAAACGCACCTTCTCTTAGTCAATTAATCAATTTATATTCAAATACCTAGTATTGATTATGATGTGAAAAATGTTTCATATGTGATTAGGAAAATATCATTTTGAAATCTAGTAGGAAAACCCAAATACTTGAAACATAATCTAACTACATAATAATCCAAAAAAAACTCTAAAATAAATAAATTTTATTACTATAAATTTTGATTAATACATTTATTTCTTCTTTCTAGTGCAATAAATTAACTTCTAAATATTCTTTTTCTTATTGTAGCTAAAGATAATCGTTGTTCAAAGTATTAAAGATGGATCAATAAAATGTGTAGCTAATTTAAAAATAAAAATAAAAAATATAGGTAGTAACCCACGACGAAGGAATTAGAAAGGAAAACGGTAGGAAATCAGTGTGGAGTTGAAACCATAAAGAGAGAATATTTATTAATAAAATAAAATGCAAAAGCGAACAGTAAGTGGGGATGTAGCTCAGATGGTAGAGCGCTCGCTTAGCATGCGAAAGGTACGGGGATCGATACCCCGCATCTCCAATCTCACTTGACTTTTTCAATTTTCCCTATAAAACGTCAGTTTTGAAAAGGAGATTTAAACGTTTCGGACCAACGGGATTGAACCCGACGTGAATCGAACACGCAACCTTCTGATCTGGAGTCAGACGCGCTACCATTGCGCCACGGATCCTCTTGTAACACTTCCGCTGGTTTTTATTTTGAAAGTTTTATAAGACATGGCAGTCAACTACATTAACTGCAAATACACAATTTCTGATGAGTTTAGTTGAAGAATTGAAAAAGTTCCGATTTATCGAGATCAATCAACGAGATGAAATTTTCATAAACTATAAAGTAATATAATGATATTTTTTAATTTTAATTGTGATAATTTATTTCATGATCATAACGGAAAGAATCAAATTACTATCAATAAGAGATTCTCTCTAATTCCTTCTCATTTTAGAAGATGGATTTACAGAGTTAAAATTCAGAAATATCATTACATTATGTGACGAATCAATTTATACGTTGAAACAGGCGACGCAACATTTCGCAACATTTCGCACTTCCACATTTGGGTATTTGCCGAAAATCGCATCTACTCACAAAAATGGTCACACGCTAAGCTATTACACCCGATTCTGTTTCTGTTAACTTCAACTAAAATTAGAATTGATCAAATTGTCTGCGCACTCCTGATCAAAACACCCACAATGTACTTTCCTCGCTCAATGTAGTACAGACGCTCAGCCTGCCTACAAAACCACGAAATATTTATAAAAATTTTTACATTGGAAAATGTCATACACTTCCGTTGCCGGGATTGAACCCGGGTCGCCTGGGTGAAAGCCAGATATCCTAAACCGGACTAGACGACAACGGAGATGGATTGTTCGTTTCTCAAGCTTATATTGATATTATAATCAATTTCTCATAGTGTGATACCTTTCCGAATTAACTGTCTCTGCATTTACTTGTAATCTTTTCCTCTAATATTTTCCCACCGATTTTTTCATCACAAATCTTTGTATTTTCCACATTAAGATGTCAATAAAAATATGACCCACGATAAAAATAACTACAAGAATGATTGTTTTATGTCAAACTAGTTATGCCTTTCACCATTCCACCTACAAAGTTTATACACATTGTTAGTAAGTTTCTATTTTCTTAGAAGTGTCCACTAAGACTTTCGGACATATTAGATATGAGATTGATTCTTTATATTTTAATTTTATTTATTTTTATTGGATAAAGTAGATATAGTTACAAAATTAGAAATAGAGACATCAGTTTACAAAGAGATTTTAATAGTAGTCAAAAAGCCAAAAACATGAGGAAATGACAACACGAAAATAATGAGATGTTGTCTCAAAATTCTTGTCAATTGACACCTTTGAAACCCATGAGCTGATATAAAATTAATGTTTGCAAAACTCCTCATCAAAAGGAAAAAAGAACACTCGACATAAGCCCAAAGATAAGTTTGAGTTAGCTGCCTCAAACATGGCCCTTTGCTTTGGGTGTTGCAATAAACAAGTAGCTGAAAACTACCTTCTCACAGTCTTAGCACAATAGTCCAAGGTTTTCCTATCAAATCCTTTCTCAGTATTCCACCTAGTCAAAGTTGTGATGTCTGAAGATGGCCCATTATCCATTCCTCTATAGACAAACAAGTGTGTGTTTCCCCTCACTATGACCCAATTCAATATACTAGTCTTGTTGTAATTTCCCTCTTCGAAAGATCTCTTAGACAATGGGAACATAATTGTCCTATTTTTTTGGGTAGTCCAGTTGTCAGAGTAAAGGTGAGAGTATAATAGGGTTCATGCAACATTTGAAGATCCATTTCCCACAATAATTGTGTACAACTATAGAAGAAGGTTGTGCTCTCATTTGGTTCAATGGAAGGCCAAACATTTTGCAGATTAACTACTTGGATGGACTAATTAGCACAAATTATTTGTAACTCTAAGGGGGGAAGATGGTGTTAGAGAACACAACAAGACAACAAATTTTTTAGAGAATTTTGATAAACACTTTTCTATAGGTTTGTCATAGAATATCAAAGGTAGGAGAAGCACTTAGGAGAGCCGATTTCCAAGTCCAAGATCAAGAAAACAAGGCAAGTAGAGAGGTGAACTACAAGATTACAAGCATGGGTGGAAAGCCAACAAGCATGTTTTATAGATTCCTTTTTGGCACAAAAAGGACAATTGGGTTGAGGGTAAACAAATTTAAGGTGGTTTTCGATAGGTAGCTTAACATGAAGGAGTTTCCACCCAAGGGGCTAAGACTAAGCATCAGTTGTGGATTTTCAGATTTGGTGGCTAAGCTTATTCCACTTCGACTAGAGGAAGGAGCAATACCATTTCTTATTGAGACGAAGTGTGATGGTAATGTTGTCATGAAGATTGCACCTAGATGCTAAGTTTATATGCTCAACAATCTCGTGAAACATTGAAACATCTTTGAGCCTGTGGGTATGCTCATAGTGAAGATGAATCTCTAGATTATGGGCTAGCTCCCTTATGATTTTCTAATGAATAACTAGTAAAATTGAAGGTAAAGGGAAGAAAAATGGATAAACTGAAACTTAAACTATGGTGATGCACCTAAGTGGAAAAGATGAGCAGCTTGATTCACAACTATCTCTCATGAAATTTGTTTTCACAACTCAAATTGAATAGTTTAAACACATAAATATTTCACAAAAGGCTTGATAATGTATCCTTTACGAAGGAAAAATAACGCTTTCACAACCTAAAAGGAAAGATAAATCTGTAGCACAATCTATGACCTGTGGCTAAACCTGCTTCTATGTACATGCATTCATTAATGAGACATAAATTTAAAGGTTTTGAAACTTAAAACTCATTAAATTTGCATGAAAATCATTAATAGAGACAAAACACCTAAATATGAGAAGGCTAACACTTGATTGCAATAAGAAAATTGAAGGAAACTCTGCAAGTAACAATATCCAATAACCTGCAAAAGTTGTTGTATATATATTAATAACTGTAAAAGTGAGTTACAAGGTGAATCTCTCTTTGCAGAATGCAAAGGCAAATATGGAAGAACTGAGAAAAAAGACTAAACTATCTTTTTTAATATATACAATAGATGGTTTCAAAGAGCTAGGAGGTGGAACTAGTAGCTAACTGAAAGTGAAAATATCTCCAAATATCTCACCCATGAGCAAAGATGAAATCCCACAAAAATGGGAGTTAGAACTGATGTAAACTGGGTTCAAACTGTTGCAAACTCAGTCTGCATGATGGTTGACCCAAAAAAGCTCCTAAAAAGGCTCAAATATGACTGAAAGTCGAAGTAGAAAAACTCCAAGTATCATCAAGTGCTTGTGAACACTTCAGTCTCACTGAAAACCAACTTTGTCTCGATCCAGTGCATGAATCCTGCATGATCACTCCTCAATGCATGAAAATAATCTTCGGTTTCACTTCTCCTTTGTTTGACTTTGCATGACTTTATAAACTCAAAACACTTCTATTAACTCCACCTAATTTTTGCATTTTATGACAAATAATAAAGTAATTTATGAATTATTACTTTATTTGTGTTACAATATGTGTTGATTTCAAAACCATGCAAAAATTATAAAGAAAATAATGATGTTGGAGTTAAATGTTTATAGTTTTGCAAAGTTTAGCAAAGAGCTATACATGGCACCTAGTAATGGGTATTAATTTTTATACAAAATGTTTAAATAAAGGAAAAAAATTCCTTCACTTGTGATCAACTACATAGGGCATGGAAACCCTTAAGTAAAAAAAAAAAAACCCGCGGCCAAAGATGCATTCATTCATTTCATTTCTTACTCTGCATTTCTCTTGATCAACAATTTGAGGGTGTTGCCATGATTGAGCACAAATTGAGGGTTTGTTTCTTTATTTCCTCTATAGTCTGGATATTGTTCATTGGTGGGCTAAACGCCATGCTGGTAAGTCATTCTTTTGAACTTTAAATCTTCCTATGACACGCCATGACTTGATTATTGTGATTTCCTTCTCTTGATTGCAAATTATAGAGATTTCTTCATTCTGGGTTTCACTATTTGCAAGTAAATAAATTCTCCTTGTATTTTATGGCTATGGTCTCTCCATTTCATTGTTCTTGGCCAAGGGTTTCACTGTAGGAATAGGCCAATCTAGGTTCTTCACTTATGCTATGATTTTCATTTATTGAAATGAGAGAAAAACTCTCCATTCTTTGTAGTCGTCCCCTTGTATACTCTCAACAACAAATTAGAGCCTTATTCCTTCTCTCTTAGGAAAATGAACATAGGTTTCTATTGGAAACACATGTCGTGTGGTATGTTGCTCTACCTTTGAGACTTACATTCAACTGTATTTGATGTTCCTTTATGTTTGAGATCCTTTTCATCTTGAAGGTTGCTGCAATAGTTGAATAACCTTGTTGATTTCTCCTTTATTTGTGTGTCCTCCATTCTCATACTGTCATTTTGAGGAAGCATTTCCTTTGTGACTTCATGATCCTCGTTATCCTATTGCAAAAGAAACTCAAACTACGTCTATACCTTTGACATTCATTTGAACTCATTCTCATTCATGAGAGTGATTTTCTTTGCAAATTCATTATGACTGTCTTCATTTGAGTGATCCAAAAATTATAACAAAAGTGCCATGACTATGAATGCATGAGTATTTGTAGAAAGATTTGCAAGTGTCTCTGCATATTGGTAAATTTCAAATCCTTTATAAAAACTTCTATAAAAAACTTCCAAAAATGCCCTTAATAGTATACTCAAGACTTTATGGATTGTTTCAAAAAGCAACCAAATTTACCACATTTATCAAGAATTTGTTTACTCTGTCCCTGGGTCTCAAGTATCATTTCTGAATAGGTGGATCCTTGGATTTTTGTATCAGAGTCAAATGTACATTTTAATATTTTCTCACACCTTTCTTGTGTGATATACATGCAATATTTTAAGGCATCTAGTCATTTGAGGTTTGAAGCTTTACTTAAAAATGAATTTCAGGTATAGACAAAAGATGATAGTGTTGATGGGTGTTTTTGCACACTTTCTCAACACAGGAAGTATGTGGATGCACTACCTCTCTTGAAAGGAGACTTCCAACATCAAGTTTATGAAAATCACCCTAAGGTCTTTCGGGTGTTAGGTCATGACTTGCATGGAATTCCTCAGTTGATATTTGATGTGATTTTGCTGGTAATCACAAGGCAGACTTACGTAACTAGATGAGAAGTGGACCTTATGAACTAAAATTCCTTGGATAATAAATAATATGTATTTTGTTGCAGGTTCGAACAACAATTTGAAACTCCAATGTTTTCTTAAGTTTTGGCTTTACAATGGGCAATGAACCTTAGTATAGTTTATTTCTAAAAAAAAAGGAAAAAGAGCAGGGAAGAGGAGAGTTTCTAGGATCTGCAACTAACTATGAACAATGATCATGGAGGTTCTGCTGTGGATAGCTTCCTTCAAACATGATTCCACTTAACCAAGAAACCTACAGTATCATGAAATATGTGCTATCTTCCAAGGTCTACAGATATTTTACCATTCATCCACCATATACATGCATGAATAAAGATAAAATTTTA
Source organism: Sequoia sempervirens (assembly GCA_007258455.2). Lineage (NCBI taxonomy): Eukaryota > Viridiplantae > Streptophyta > Pinopsida > Cupressales > Cupressaceae > Sequoia > Sequoia sempervirens. Next base: position 37,427,023 of record VDFB02047230.1, on the reverse strand, counting down.
AAGCATCTTCAAGTTTTAGCCTAGAATAACTTTACACATCCATTCACCAACAACAAATAGCAAAAAATATGGATTGGGAAGACATCTACACAACAAAAAATTTCATAACTACAGGAAAACATTACCAAATATATCTAAGCAATCTAAAACCAACTAGAATAGCTACACGGTTGAATCCTGATAGCAATATCATAATTTGACACGTTGTGGAAAAATACCTCCTACTTATCAATTGATGAACTAAAGGGGCTCTATTATGAATGGTTCATAAGGCACAACACTTGCTGAAGGTTTTGCAAATGGGGTAACAACTCAAGCGGGCTTAACCTTGGAGAAAACTCCCTTATGGGCTTCTTGGACCAAAGGCTTCCCGTGAGCATCACCTAGATGCAATGAGTGCTAAGTGGACCATTCAATATGATGAGAGATGGGTTCTTGTTGAACCACTATTCATGAAACATGGGTCAATGAGTTTGACTCGAAACTACACGGTTGAATCCTGATAGCAATATCATAATTTGACACGCTGTGGAAAAATACCTCCTACTTATCAATTGATGAGCTAAAGGGGCTCTATTATGAATGGTTCATAAGGCACAACACTTGCTGAAGGTTTTGCAAATGGGGTAACAACTCAAGCGGGCTTAACCTTGGAGAAAACTCCCGGTTAAGCGGCTTGAGCTGGAGCAGACTGGGATGGGTGACCTCCCGACGGACTAGTGCTTCACCTCTGTGAGCATCACCTAGATGCAATGAGTGCTAAGTGGACCATTCAATATCATGAGAGATGGGTTCCTGTTGAACCACTACTCATGAAACATGGGTCAATGAGTTTGACTCGAAACTACATGGTTGAATCCTGATAGCAATATCATAATGTAAATATAACTAAAACATCTAACTATGGGAGATTGAATCATGAAACATAAAGAGAAACTCAGAAAATGCACCAAAGTCAATGTATTTTCATGAAAATTTCTGCAACATGTCATTACAACAACTCAACTCCCCCTTGAAAATGAGAGGAGACCCCATATTTATAGTGTCCAAAAGGTAGAATGAATGGCCAAGATTAGTTTGCATTGTGTGGCCAAGATTCATTACAAGTTAGGGTTCTACCTACCCCACAATATTTTGCATTTTAAAATTAAATTTTATCCCTATCCCTATTTTGTCCTCTAGTGACAACACTGTAGCATTTTGTCTTTTGCTCATTTCCCTTTTGTTGTAGCTACTCTGTAAAGAATTCTTCATTAATAATAGGGTTTCCTTCCTGCTTCTTCAAAGCTGCATATTCCATGAACTTAAGAATTATCGGTCGGAGCTTATCAACCTCCAAGATCTCAGATCGTAGCAATTGGTAGATCCACTCCTCGGAGCTATCAGTAAGCTTTTCCCAGTCCTCATCATACTTGGCAGTGTGGTCTCTGAATAGCTCTGACTGGGTGAAGGCTTGGGCAACAAAACTCATGAAATTAGTGGTGATGTCATCTGACATTTCATCCGCCATCTTCTTCTGGAAATGGGGCTTTATCCTTTCTAGATCTCTTTGTACGACAGGCATGTCATACCCTGTCATCAGCTTCAAGTATCAGGCGCAATTTTCCCTAACTTCCTTAGTCCATTCAATATCTGGATCCACCTTGTCGCGCACCTGCTCCAACCTTTCCTTCCTGTTCTCAAAGTCCCGCTTCCATACATCAATCAACCAATGATCGTCCTTCTTGAATGCAAGCTCCTTTTCCCGCGCCATGCTTGGTAGTTTGAGAATAGCTTCAATCTTCGGGTAGGTGGACACATATCTTGCAGGGAAATCAGTGCAAAGTTTTCTTGTACCCTCAAGAGACTGTTGCATATCTATGAACTTGTTTGCTGTCCTAACAGTGCGAGTGATGGCCATGCTCCCTATGTATAAGACTTGTCGAAACCAACTTTCGGTGGTCTTATCCAATTTATTTCTCCTTTCGAGCTTGTCTATTTTCTCTTTTGACAACAATTGTGGTGAAGCCATGGACGTGACAAGCATTTCCTTTGTTGAAGACCATTGCTGGATGTAAGCTGTTAGATCAGCTACCTGTGCCTTAATTTCCTCTTTCAAAGTCTTATCTTACTGTATGAGATGCACTGCGGTAGTGACAGACTCTTGAAGGTGTTCTACTTTCTGTTCTCTCGTAGTTGTTCCTAAGTCAATAGTAGAAACATTATAGCTTATTCCTTCTTCTCCTACTATTGGTGTGGCTACTTGTACAATCCTTGATCCAGAGGCATCCATTGTCACCTTTGATCTGACCTTGGGCTTCTTATCCTTCTTGGTAGTGATCTTTGCTCGGGCTAGGATAGCCTCCAATCTTGCTCTTGGATCTCTCGGGGCAGGAGCCTTCTTCTCAAGTTTTTTTTCTAGCCATTCGGGCATCTGAGCCTTTTCATTAAGAAATTTATTGTCATCCTTTTCTTCTTCCCTTATGACTTCAATTTCCTCATCTTTAGAAGCCTCCCCTTCCACCCTAGTGTCTTCCCCTTCTTCTTCAACGGAGTCTGGGGTGAATGTTATGTGCTTGATTGGGGACTTGGTGGGTAGGCATTGTTTGGGAATTTCTTCCTTCTCAACCTCTTCTTCTTTGTCATTATCATGTTCATCTTCAAGCCCATGCTCCTTAGGCTACTCAATTTCGAGGCTTTTGTCAGTCTAAGCCTCACCTTTAGGTTTGTCTTCTTCTATGTTCTCTTCTTCTCTATGAGGAGGTGACACATCTTCCTGTTGTTACCCTGTAGGAAGTTTCACATTTTCTTCTGTCTTTTCATCCTCTTGCCCTTCTTCTTTGGGAGGCGACCTTTCTACCTCCTCTCCAATGTCCTTCAATTGCTATGCCATTTCCTCCTTGAAATCACCATTAAACGTTTGTATAATTTCTGCACCGGGATCTCCTTCATCGCCGCTTTTAGAAGATCCTGTTTCCTCTTCCTCATGAGCTACCTTGTCAATTTGCTGGTGCTCATATTCCGGATGTTCATGGTAGTCATCCGCTTCCTCCTCCAATGCCTTGGTAGCATGTTGTTCCCATTCCTCAGATATTTCCATTGTAGCCCTCATCTCAGGTGGTTCAATTGGGGGCTTTGAAACAGGAATGAAAACAAGAACTTGTGCCAGGGCAGCCTGGATGGCAGGATTTGATAACACCTCAAAAATATTGGAAGGGAAATTCCTCATATGTCGTGAGAACCTCCAGAACTGTGAGTGTAGGCATTGGTATGATTGCCGCTATCAGTTAAAGCAATGTGGTGGGAAACATGGAGGTGGAGGAAAGCAAAGAAGTTGTGGCCAAAGAAGAATTGACCATCACAATTTTCCCAACTGGTGGAGAAGAGGAAAGGTGGACTGAGATGTCCACCATGGGCAGAGAAGAAGCAACTATAGCCTATGAGATGGATGGAAGGGAAACAATAATGGATGCAACCGACGGAGACTTAGGTGGATCAACCTCCATACCTTCTCCCTCGTGGAGTGGATCTTCCTATATACTGGGCACTGTAGTGGTGTTTCCCGAGCCCTTATGTCTTTTGGAGGACTCACCCTCCATGGCCTTTCTAGCATACACCTTCGGGTTAGGCTGCTTCTCCTCGGTCTCTTTCCTTTTCTTTGATCTTGTGAGCAGATGGGACTTGGATATCTCTCTTGTTGAGGTTGTAGCATCAACATCATCTGTTGCACTAGGCTCACTTTTGAGCCCTTCATTTGTTTGGGCAACCCCTTGTTGCTTCAATTGGGCTACCTATCCATTGACCCATTCCTTGGTGCGAGCCTCGGCAGGCTTGGTTATAATATCGAGGACATCGACGTCTTGTTCATCCCAATCTATTGCTGGTATTGGAAAGTTGGCAACTGCGCTATACCTAGGGTCCATGACCGTGCTCTCATCTTTCTCAACTTGATCGGGGATAGGAAACAAATTCACCCTTTTCATGAAGTACGCGGTCATTCCCATGTAGTGCCTCACGCACACCTCCTTATCATCTTTGCAATTTTCCTAGAAATCCTCTATGTGATGAAAATGGGTGTACTTTGGTCCTAGTGCCTTTCTTATATGCCCATATGGGTCCATTCGTGGGAAAGCAGTGTGAAGGCGGAAATGATACTCAACCAACTCCTCTGAATTTCTCGCACACTAAGAGGTTTGCATCTTGTACATCCCTTGGCCAAATGAAAGGGGATAAGGGACCCCGACCAAATGCCTACTATTGAGAATAGAATGTACATGGTGCAGTTGCCGGGAGAGTTCTAAAAATATGATCCGGTCATTGGGGTACCAGGGTAGCTTATTCGGCCTCTCTATGTAACCTTGGGCACAAATGTATGTGAATTTAGGGTATTGGATAAGCAAGAAGGTGTATTGTTTCAAGAATTCCCAAGGACTGTGAGAAATTCTCCTTTCAAAATCCCCTCCAAGTAGTCTAATGATGTGACCCACGAAGGCATCATTCACCCTACAATAATCCTTCTTAAAATTTCAAAACTAGAGCTGGGGGTATCTATCATAAAATTTTAGCTTTCACCCAGATTCCTCATCAGGTGCTCTGAATAGTCTATTATACTGCCTCTGCTCGGCCAGTGAGTAAACAAGGTAGGATGTCATGTAGAATTTAGAGGTCTTCATGACATTCATAAACTGCTCGTGGAAGCAGTCACTTATTATTCCCCCATAGTAGAATGAGGTGTTTGTGGTAACATCCTCCTTTCTGCGAAGAATCTGCTCTATACAGTATACCATCCACTCTTGAAAATAAACAATAGTGGGAAGGCCCATTACTCTGCTCAACAGAGTCACCAAGTCATGATAATCTTCGTGAAAATCACTGCGAAAAAGTTCTTGAGGAACTTTCGCAGCGCTGCCCCGCTTCTCTTTGAGCCAGAACTGGTTTATGAGTATTTTACAACCACCCAGGTCCTCGTCCCACATTGCTTTACATTCCTCTATGGTTGGAAACTCCATTGTCTCAAAGGTAGGGATGTGGAAGGTCTTCGTTATCGCCTCACCAGACATATCAGCTAGAATGTTTCCTTCCTTATCAACTATTGTTCAAGTCTCTAGTTGATATGCTTGCCGACAAGCCATGACCAATTCAAGAGCGACTAGGGATAGAGGAAAGCCCGCAGCCTTAGCAATTCTGCTGCTTTTGATCAATCTTACATTCTCTGTGGTCAGGCTGACCCTAACCCTTTGCTTGAATTCATCAATATCGACTTGCTCGATATTGGTGTCTGTGGTTTTTTTCCATTCTGTTATGATCTTTGAGTGCAAAGGCTCCCCTTGGAACTAGAACTTCATTTGGTCATTGTCCTTTTTTTCTCGAGGAACTCTGCCTGATTTCTTCCCTTTTTCCTTCTCTGTGGCTGCTCCTGAGGATCCTATACCCGATTCCATATATTCTGCAAACAAAGGCACGATGAGCACAATCAATCATGAAGACACAAATGTTAGCCAAAATCTCATGGATGAAGCCAATTTAGACAATGTATCATTCCATAAGCCAAGAATTTTCTTCAAGATGTCGTTAGTAGTTTGCTGAAGGGAAATTTGACAACTCGGGCCCAGGGGGCCGAACTTTCCTGGAAGGAATGTTGTTTTAAAGGGTGAACAGGTCAGGGCAATCCGTGTGGTCTCTCCCGATCTTAAATTTTGATGGTTTGAAAGGTTCATGCAGGAGAGGATTAAATTTAAGCACGTGGGTCGATATTGGTTTACAAATTAGGGGGTCATTTGGATGCTTATTGGAGCATCCAGAGGTGTAAGGTGAGAAAGTTGTATTAGGTTCGCCATTTGGATTGGCTAGGAGGAAGCAGAATTCTGAGGATGGAGTTTCGGAGTCCAGAACCCATGAGGCAGAAATGTGGTCAACCTATCCTCCAATCATTTAAATGCTTGGGCGAAAAGGGTCGGGAGGCCGTTGGAGGATAGCTGTTTGAAAACGATGTGTGTTGAGTAGAAGACCGGTGGTGGTGGCCCGATAGATCGGACTTGACATTGCATTTGGCCCTTAGATTCCCTACGTTAAGTTTCATGACTATCAAAATGGCGGGCCTCGGGGAGTGAAAAGATGGGTTGGAATTTCCCCTTGCACTGGCCGAGATGAGATAGTGTTCCGGCGGTGGAAACCTGAGGGTTACAGCCTGATGAAAGCTGACTTAGGTTTTGATCATTCAACGCTCGAGCGGCGAAGAGACACGTAGGGACCGGGTGGTGGAAAGTAGTTGCCAGACGACCGTTCGAAAACAACGAAGCCTCCACAGAAGTCGTTGGACAGAATGTCGTGGGAGCGGGCCTGTGAGGCGTTAGAGTTGCAGTACTTTGTTTGCTTAACTCATTCAGCGAAGATCACGATAGGACCTAGGGCGCAGGCGAACGAGGTGGATATGCTATTTGAAATGGCGAAAGCTTCACGACATCCCGGGGATAAAATTCCGCAAGGACGGGCCCGGGAAGCTTGAAAGCACCCTACTCCTAACAATGAGCAAGGTAGGGAAACCCGAGGTCTTGGGTCTGGAAGGACATTTTTTCGTCAGTTTGAAGCCTTAAGTTTTGAAATTTTTGTGGCTACAGGAAGGCTTGGGACTGGAAGGTGTGAGGGCTCTACAAGAAGAACGATGATGCAACGATAAAGTCCTGGTTACATTTTTTAAGGGAATTTTGAAGGGTCCCTTGCAATTTTAAGACTTGGGTTTTTAGATGTTCATTTTCTCTACCCAAAGGATGCACATTTCTCCCCACTTATCCATTACTTAGCGTGAAATCATCAAAAAATTCATGTGGGAGGGCATATGGTGAGCATACCTGAAGAACTCAGTGGTGAAGATCACTGGATCCTTGGAGAATCGGTCGATGCAAGTGACGAGTGCAGTGGCGGCAAATGGCGAAGGAACTGGGCTTCTTTGGTGGCTTCAAATTCTCCTCTGGCTAACCTAACATTATGAAAATGATAGGTCGAGCCAAATATTTATACCCCAAGATTCATTTAATGCATCCCATAAATGCCTATACGGAGGATGGTGAGGTTGGTGAGTTCAAATTCCTGGACGTTGGCAGGAGGTCTAGGGCCCAGACGCTAGAAGGACATGGGCTAACGACTGTTTCGAGTGTTCAAATGGAAGACACCAGCAATACGAGACACGAGGTTCGAGGGATGGAACTCCAATGTAAGTTAGCCATTCAAAAGGGAAAAATTGCCATGGAGTCCCTGGCAAGGAAGTCCGATGGAGTGGGTCCGACTCAGGCAGAAGACAATTTTCCAGCGCAAGTCAAGAGGATGGTGATTGGGAGGCTAGGTCCCAGGGCACGGGAAGGTGAAGGCCTTTAGTTGCTTTGGAATGGAAAACACGTAACATAAATCTAGCAATGGAAACTCGCCGTGCCAGACCCGGAGGGCTCCAAGGCCGTTGGCAGAGGCAAACTGCCAAAGGGACCCCACGAGGATCTAGGACTTGGAAAATTTTGAGGGGAGAAAACATGGTCAATTTAAGATAGGACATTAGAGGCACTATGATTGTTTAGGACACCAAAATGGGGGCACACAAAATGAGGTGGCAATGAAACAACCCGTCAAGGTGAAGGAAAGAGAGGGTCCCCATTCCAAACGGGGTGTGTGCGCTGAGGGTACAAAAATAAGTTTCTAATTTTTTGTTTTTTTTTGGACTACTTGTAGATTCCACACTTTCCATTGATAAACACAACTCCACCAATATTATTTAGAGTATCTTCTTCTCACTTCAACCGTATTTAAGGTTGATTTTCATGATCCCTAAACTTAAAAGGCCAGTATATGGAACTCTACATCCCTAGATATATGTATATTAGGGCATAATAAAACTATCCTTTGTTTCTCTTGTTTTGGACTGTCTTATACATTGCTTGAATTTTTTAAAACACTGTCACAAGAACATTATTAATGCTTTAAAGTGACTATCAAACTGCTATGAGATTGTTGCCCCTTTTTTTATTATGATGAATGCTCATTGAAATGCAAGTAGATGACTATTATAACTTGCAATCACCCTCATTGATGAAAACACACCTTATCCCTCTTGAAAACCAAGTGGGTAGCATGTTGGGCTCAACCCTTGTGGGAACCCATTTCACTCCACATGTTGTGATATCAAACAAGATGAATTATGAGATGATAAACCTATACCTACATAATGAAAAAACAAATTAGATAAAACAATGAAGCTCAATGCTCTTCCTGATAATTTTGACTTTCAGGCTCTCTTGATACATTTGATAATTAATAACTGATTTAATGCATCCTAAATGAAAGTTAAATTTATGTTGGTAGGGCATATGGTCAGATTTTATATCTGAAGCTCTAACAAACTTTTCATCATAATGTAGGCACATTCGAAGATCAAGAGCAAGGAGGTGAAGACCAAAAGATGAATATCAAAAACTACCACATGTAATGATGGATATTCCTTATTTCCATGTGTTTTATTTAATTCATATCTTCAGATGTATAGCTTTCCTTCTTTTTGTGTTAAATTAGTTATACCCATAGCTTGTGTAGGATATTCAAACATTCTTTTGATCTCAATGTATGAAACACCAATGTTTATGCAATCTTGTAAATATTTTCATTACAAAATGAATAAAAGAAAACAATATTATGCAATTTGTGTAATTCCTTTCTATTGTAAAACATTGCATAATAAAAATTGAATTCCATTTGAAAGCATCCATGTTGTGCAATAATTTAACTTAGTAGAAATGATTGATACCCTTCACTTTTAAATGAAATCAACTATTCCAGCTCTACCAAATTGAGTTGTAGGTGAAATTTTGGTAACAAGTAATAGGAGGAAGGAGTTTTTTATAGATGGATCGAAGGGGGAAGAAGCGAATGTTGCATCCATTAGGTCATCAACAATCATTCATAAATTTAGAATATCAATCTAGGGATAATAGATTACAAAGTTCTAGAGTAACTAGTTGTTGGATTTCAAGAATTGGTTGTTTATCACAAGTAGAGAGGTGGAACTAAGTTTTAAGAAAAGGTCACGACTTCCATTGGAATGTGGAAGGGTTCCATAAGTCCCAAAAAACTTGAATACCTTTTTTAAAGAGGTGTTTGCCTTTAATTCTATTAATGGTACCTAAAGGACTGTCATTTTGTTGCATTAGCCGATTCCACCAAATAGAGGAGTAAGGAAAAATTAGCCCATGGATTTAAGGGATTGATCGAACCATATTAGTTTTGTTGAAGTGATCTACCAAGATTTCCAAATAGAATTAAAGGGATCATATCCATGAGTTTTGAATAATTGAGCTAAAAGGATCTTGTCTTTTTAGCTAAAAGTATCCCAAGAGTTCCTAGTTGAAGCATTTTGAATACAAAATTTTACCAATTCTTTTCAAATAGCATATCCTTCCAAGGATCTAATTATCCATTTAGTTTTTAGGAAAGTTACTTGCATATACACATCAATGATTCCCAATCCTCCTTAGTCTTTTGGTTGAATACAATGTTTCTAAGAGGTACTAGGTAGCCCATTTTTTGTTCTCACATTTGGCTCATTAGAAAATCCTGATCAACCCAGTTAATTGATTGTAACTATTTTTGGAAGGTAGCCAACATGAGGATATATAAACATGACTAGCAAGCAAGGTTTTGTTTGCCACTTGGATACAACGAACCATAGATAAAAATCTATTGGTGGACAATTCAAGAGTTTGAACTTGATCTTGCTCAAAAACTAAGTCCACATACTCCAGCCCCAAATGGGATGCCTAGATATCTAGTGATTGTTCCATGTTTTATTTCTTTCCATTCAGAAAGAATCCAAGTTGAGTGGGGATTAGGTCTGCAAGACATAATAAATTTTGTCTTGTACATAACTAATTTGAAACCAAAAATAGTACATAATAGGTCTAAAGTATCTTGTTATAAATTCTAAACTTTCACATCATAAGTTCTTCAACTTACACAAATCAAATTCAATATAGCATCTATAGGCCTATGGTACAAACTGCTCTTTACTAATTTTTATAGACTTTGGTCTATTTATTAGGCTATGTAAATATGAGAAAAAATACTTATAATTTTCTAATAATAGTAAAAATGTTCTACTACAAGAGCTAACATTTACATGTAATCGATCCTAAGATGAAGATTCCTGGTATTAAAATATCAAATAGAAGAGATGTGTCAAGGATTAGAATTATAATACTATTTTAAAATCAATATTTAATTAACAAACATCTTGACAAGTTTCTATTGATACAATAGTTTCTTTTTTAAAGGTTAATTATTGTTTTATATAGGCTTTGCAAAATCCACTATCTACAAGTAGAAGGTCCACCATCCTTCACAAACACATTGTTCTAAGGATTTTTAAACTCTCTACAAATAACCTTGGTAACATAATGCCTAGAAGTTCTAACCTAGAGGGTGAAGAAAATCAAAATATCTAAACAATCATCCTAAATGATTACTCTTTAAGTTAGTGATATATACAAAGCTAGGCTCTCATTGGAAATAATTGAATCCTAAAACCTTTAATTCTAATACTAAAAATATTTACTAACTATTAGGGATCCAAATTTGCACCCTAATGCTAAGCTTTGAATGAACTTAGCAGATTTGGATGTAACATGGGACTGCTTTCAGGTTGTGGGTATCCTATTCGAAAGCAGACCTCCAGTGATAAGGGTTGGCTTCCCCTTTTGATGCCACCTAACTACTAATTTCTGAGGTAAAGGGTAAGAATTGCATGAAAATGAACCTAATACTTAAAATACCTAAGGTGATACACCAAAAAAACTTGGACCTAATAACAACCTATCACATTCAAGTCGGTATCATAAAATTTTATTTACACAACTCACTTTCCAATGTAGTTTACATAAATAATTTATAAGGAGGTCTATGAACAATGCTTTTAGAAGGAAAATAGAGGTTTCACAACTAACAACACTACTAAACAACACAACTTATAACCTATTAACATACATTTTCTGCTAAATAGATGCATACACATGAGACAAGTTTGCAAGGAAAGATGATTTTTCACAAGACAAATTGATCAATCATTAATGGCATACCATGAAACATGAAGAGAGAAGATAAAATGATCTATTCTATTGATTCAAAGTGCTTACTGTATTACAAGTCCATCTGAGTTACAATACCGCTCCATGAAAAATAGCTCCAAGAAACAAAGCTATCCTGCTACTAGAAAGAAAGAACTAACTTCAAAATTCTCAAAATGAACATACTTAAGAAAAAAACCCACCAAAACCCCTCACACATGTCTATCTAGAAGGTTTTGGTCAGATGCAACAATGAGGCCAAAAAAGAACCTTCTAATGTCACTCCAAAAAGCCTCCAAAATGGTGAAAAATCAAGCTAAGATTCAAGTCAAGTTAAAAATGTGACAAAAATCCCTCCAAAGTAGCACATGTTCTTCTAAAATAGTCAAATTATTCACCCCCACACTCTCCTCATGTTTGCAATTCAATAATTCTATCTCCTAGCTTTGACTCATGCAATATGTGTGTTTTAAAAACACAAGACTCCAAAAGGCATTAAAGATAATAACTTGATTAAGTTATTCATAATACATCACTTAATCAAGTTATCTTACATTTCAAAGCACAAAAATAAGAGGTCCCACCATCAATATGAATTACCTTACATTTGCAAATAAAAAATACCAAAGTGATTAGCAAATCACTTTAAATGATATTTTTTATGTTTTGAAACAAATGTAAAAAACAATAATGAAATGCCAAAATGCCTTAAAAAACATCAAACAAGGTCACAATTTCTCCAAGGCAATTGATCATTTACCTTTTCTCATTCTGCATTGTAAGGCCACATGTGGTCAATATTCTGATTTTCAAAGGAAAAATAAAAGCTCAAACTTGGTCCATATGGCCGACCTCCACACTTCTTGGAAGGAAATATTCCAAGTCTTCAAGGCACATGATGCATTCATGATGAAAAGGTCAAAGGAATATTACACATGACCTGACACACTCCATATGGTTGTATTGCTTGAAGGACTTAGCAATGTTTTGAAACAAGGAAAAAGACTTAAGGCATAAAATGCCTAAGTCAATAAACACATGTTTCTCCCCCCACAATGCATTAATATGAACTCTATTTTTAAAACATGGGATAAAAAATCCCGTTGGCATCACAAAGGGTCAAACCCTAATCATCAAAAGGCAAAAGAATGTGAAAAAACACTATCATTCTATCGTCAACCATTCTGGAAAACATGATGCAACCACTGTAGGGTTTGAGTCAACACTGGAAATGGTGATTTTCTGGGCCGATTCTTGGCACGTTTCATGATGAAAACCACAGGAAATAATAAGTAACTAGTTTTTGTGACAAAATATGTGTTTTTCACCCTTTTTGGAGCTCTTTGAAGGCAAAACTGGCGCGACCATAAACATTTCCTGATGAACTTGTTTCATTATTCTCTTTTCTGTTGTCACTTCTCCATCAAACAACCACCATTGGTGACTTTATGCAGCTCGCATGGAAGCCTTTTGTATGAAATTTTTCTTGCATACCATCAATAAAAATGGTCGACCTGTTTAGGTGAGCTTCCTTTCGACCCCCATCTTCTAATTTTTAGTAAGTAGAGCTCATTTCGAGCCTCCACTCTTAAGAATAAAGAAAAAATGCTCATTTCCCTTTGCATTTGAAGTTTAAAAACCCTACCCTAGGTGGTTTTTTGATATCCTTTAAAAAAAGGACTCTTTGGCTGCAACCATGAAAGAATTGGCTAGGGTTTTGATACACCTTTGTCACTTTTTTGTATACAAAATTCCATGTCATGTTTTGAATATCTTTGTATTTGCATTTGAAATAACCAAATTTTATTTGAGAATGAAATGAAGAAACCATGGCCATGACCTGAAAGATATGAAATGGGTCTCTTCTTATATTTCTGTTCTTCCTTAAAATTCCATGATGGTTTTTTCAAAAACTTTAGCATTTGTAATTTTTTGTGAAATACCCAAGTGGGTTTTCTATATTTTGTAGAAAAATAGAGATCTACTTAGCCACAACTTGTAATAATGCATGAAATGGGTTTCCATTTTGATTTCTCTTTTTGAAAACAACAACTCATTGCAATTTTCTTTTGATTCATCAACTGTAGATAACTCTTTCTGTAACTGAATGCTATTATCATGTTGCTCTTGTGTTTGAGAACACCATCAACCTCTAAACAGTGTTGGTCTATTGTTGTCTTTTGATCATACACTCCATTGCCTGAATGTAAGAAGTTCATTATGATATGAAACTTTCAAAAAAGGCTGCTAGGAATTCATGGTGGGTACTGAGAAATCTGTAGTCTATAGTCTTGCCTTCCCATAAAACTTTGCTAACAATACTGCTTATTGTCATTCAATACTCCTCCAATCTTAATGTGTTCTTTGACCTATAATTTTTCTTTTATCACTATAAAGGTTTTAACAGGTTTGTCATAACAAATCTTCCCATGTGGAGATTCATTATTAGTACTCTTTCATATATTCATCACTATACTGTCTGCATGACATTGTATTGCTATTTGGGTTAGCATACTATAACATTGACCACCATGTAACTATGCTCTCTATGCCTCTACACTATGAATCTACCTATTTCCATGCTTTGATCATTGCCAAAATTGAGCTCCTCCATTTCAATCAATAAAATTATTGCCAACTGCACATCAACTGTAGAAAATTTAGATGCAAGTTGTGGTTGATCATTATGATCTGCATTCAAGACTTTTGAGCTTCTGTTATAATCCATGACAAGATCCTTCTTTGAATCCTTTTGTCCATGATTAGAGGAATCATTTCCATAGGAAACCATTTCGAAACCTGCAGAGCCACAACATTGGTTAATGGCCCAGTATTGAGAAGAGAAGACACCTATTCTTTGCCTTTCCCAATTGCCATTCTGCTTTGTATGGGCACATTATCTATGTTAACTAGAGTTGGTGTTTCTTGAATGTCTTCAGTGTTTTTTCCTTTGAATCTGTTTGTTTAGGAAAAAACAAGCCCTATGTTGCACACTGGGACAAGCTTCCATGACTGCTTGGTTGTCCCTTCTTCTGATGCATTCAAATGTTGATCTTCATTACATTTCATGACATTGTTTTAATACTGTCATTCTGCAGAGCTTATGGCTCATTGTTTTATGGTGCTCTGTTATATTTTGTGGGCTTCTATCTCTGTTCATAGGTGATGATGTGCTCACCATATCTTTTCTCCATGTTCCTATAGTAACAGTCCTTTACTACTATCTATGCAAATTCTGCGTCTTGGATTTATGGCTCTGTTTAGGGAGAGGCCTTCTTCCTTTCCATCTGCAACATATTTATGTCTAAAGGGTGTTTTGAATTGTTTTCAACAACAAACCTCTCTACTAGAGATGCCACATGAGCTCTCAAGCAAAATTTACAAGTGACATGCATGCCACTGGTTAGAAAACCACCACCATGATTTTGATGTCTACACTTACTTAATGAGCCTCCATTGAATTATCTTCATTTTTGTTTACATGATGAATTCTTGTGGAGTTGAATTTATTAATTCAATCACTATTTATGATGTTCATTTGTAGCTTAATAACATGCATTTGTAGCTTCATTCATGGATGCCTCCTTTAATGTTGTTATAGATTACTCTGTTATGTCCTTGATGTACCTGTAGCTTACGTGGACTGCCTTTTGATGATGGTACTCTATTTTTTTTTAACCCTTGTTTGAAGTCATGCATTTGGTGGTCCTTGTTAATGTTTTATGATCTTCTCCTTGTATATAGTTTGTTATGCATAGACTGTTCATCATGCTTATAACTCCACATTTCTCTTCCCATTGTTGTTAAATTCCTATCATTTTCATTTTCTCAAAACAACAGATTGTGCAGCCTGTAGTACCCCTCCATTTATGCTTATGTTTTCTAGTTACATGTTTTCATACTATTAGACTTTGGTACTTGGTTTGGATATTTTGATCGCTGATTTTGAGCGACAGTGGATTCACTTTGTGACTTGATGATACATTGTATGGTGATATTTGATTTCTGATATGCTTTGAGATAGCGTAGATGTTTTCTTTCAGATGATTATTGTTATGTATGTTTATGATGGAATAACAGCTATTTAATTCGTCAGTCTAATATGACATTTATTGGTGTGGAGAACAGAATCGCATCACTCGCTTGCGAGTGCCCTGTGATGTCCGTGATTTTCTCCGCACGGTGTGCCTATTCAATGGTTTATATATATATGCATGTTATTTGGTTGGATGCAGGATTGCAGGTACGTGACACCGACTCCACCTGGTTACTCAGGTCTGAGCGTGTCAAGACTCAACGGATATGTTGATTGGGAGGTAGTAGCATGGTTCATCCTAGTCTAGTCTATAACCCGGTCATAGTACATCGTCAGTTAGTTTGAGTCTAGATTGTCTTGTCTTTTTCTGTTTGGTTTATTTGCTTGAAAAGGTAAATTTTGTTAATTAATAATAGTTTATTATGCTTTAATTTATTGTTAAATGTTAAAGAAATAAGGTTTTTATATTTAATTAATTAATTAATTAGTTTGTTTAGTTAAGTAAGTTGATCGTAAAGATTAAATTTATTTAATTAAATAAATAAATAAATTAAATTAATATTGAATAAATTGTGTGTGAATAGATTTATTTAAATTAAATATTTTTGTGAAAATGGTATTTTTGATTATTAAATAAATTTTTGCATTTGAAAATTGTAAATTTTAAATAAATGAAATAAATGCATGTAAATCTTGAAAGGCAAGATTGCCGAGAAGTGGTTGAAGATATTTTCTTCTTCTCGACAAGTGTGCCAGTTGCATTTATGATTTTTGGTTGAGGAATTTCTCAGAGGATATCTGGGATTTGGGAAATACAGTGAGGTTATCAGTTTTCTTGACGGGAAATGAAAAATAATTTGCTGTGTAAAAATTATTTTTAAAAGAAATTGCCATTTCTTTTGTTTCAGTTGTATATTTGTGGAAGATCCCTTTGCTTGGAAGTTTTGTGTGGTTGAATATAGTTTTCTTGGATTTGGTGCTTTGAAGAAGATTTGGAGGATTGCATTCTACAGGCAGAAGATTCTCTCCAACAACTAGATCTTCAAAACACAGGAAACGGGTATTTCTCTGGTATTTTATTTTGTTTGCTTTTGAAAAGAATTTTCTTTATTGTTAAAACCCTTGTTCTTCTCTGAAATCTTTCTATAAAAACTTGTTGTTATTTGTGAGAATTTCAAGAAAACAAGGATAGAGAAAACAATAGAAGAAATTCAAAAGAAACAGATGTATGTTCTGTAATTTAGTAAAATAATAGTTCTTTGTTATTTTGAGAGAAGAAGCTTCTGAAGGATCTTGCTGGAAAAGAATTTTTGGATTATTTGAGTATTTTAAATAATGGAGGAAATTGTTTATTATTTTAATGGAATTGAAAACCCATTGAGGATAAATTGGAAATTGCGAAGAAAATATTCCTGTACAATGTTAATTTTCTCAATTTCCTGTAGCAAACTTTGTAGAAATTAGTTGTCTGTCTGATGGATTTTAATTATTAAATAAATTACATATATATATTAATGTATGTTTATTTATATTTGATGGATATATACATATACATAAATCAATATATATATAATTTTATTGAAGAAATTTTCTAATATCAAAAATTTTCCGTACGCGGATTTTCGTTCAAATCGCGGAAGGAATTCTGAGTTTTTAATGAAATAAAATTTATTAAACTTTTTTTTTTACTGTGAGGGGCCGAGGCTATCCCCACGGCCGACCCCCATAGGGGAGCCGGCTGTGAGGGCAGCGCCCAGCGTTGCCTTCACAGGTAGCGCCGGCACTGCCTACACAGCCGTGCCCTCCCTTGGAGGGTTCGGCTGTGTAGATAGCCGACCTTGCCCGAATCTTAATATAAGATTCTTTCTTTTTATTTTGTTTAAATTTTTTTTAAAAAAAAACTTACTTTTAATTTGTATGTTATAATATATGTATATAATATATTTCATATATATAATATATGTAATTAAATGTATATATATTATATATATGTAATGTAAATATATATATGTTATAATATATAAGTTATAATGTGTATTTTGTTGTGGAAATATAAGTTAAATTTAATGATGGAGAATATCTGTATAATAATAATAGATATTTAATTATAATATTTTATTGCATGTTTATTTAAATGTAATAAATATTGATAATTAGTAAAGAAAGCTAAGATTAGTTATTATTTTTATAATAATATGCATTAAGAAGGGAGATTTAAAAATGCATGTATGTGGAACTGGAGTTAAATGTTAGATCTAATTTTCATGATGATTGAAGAATGAAATTATGTTTTAGTGGATTAATTTCGTGCATATATTATTGTTTGATTGGATTTAGTAAATCCGAAAACTAGACATTTATAATTCCTGGTTTGCTATTTCAATATTGTGTTTTCTTTTATTGGGCAAATGGGAATTTTTTTGTGTTATTAAGTCTTCCAGTTGTAGTCTTTTCAAGGGAGTTAAATTTTTACAATGGTTTTGTATGTTTGAACTATCTAGGGTAGTGCACTAGGTTTTTTTGAAAAATAAACACTTGAATTTCATGAACACGATGTGATGTCCATTGTGGTATATCTGGTAATACTTGTTGATTTTTGTGCACTTCGTCTACCCTAGTAAGAAAACTTAGAATTTCCTTGTTATGATTAGGGGAGTGGCTCTGTGTAAGGGCCAACACACAAAGTGGTGTCAGGGTAACTTACAAAGAGTTAGTAAGTCAGTGATAACTAAATAACACAGTAGTTAAATTAAAATTCTTAACAAGAGTATTATGCCTCACTTAATGACTCTTGAGCTAGTTCAGTCTTGAGTATAAGATGAGAAGGCCTGGAATGGAAAATCGATGTCTTGTTTCTTCAAAAGACATTCAATTCTGCAATAATTAGCAATGGGGTCGGGTTTCGTAAGAGGTTACCAGGGTAACCCAAGGTTGGGGGCCGGAACCTAGGAAGACACACCAGGGTAACCTTTGCAATATTGTGATGACACTCCACCTAAAATAACAGTCTACCTTGTGTACTTAGTACATTCGATTGTCTAAAATCTGGAAGCAATGTAACCATCAGTTAGTTATGTACTAGTGTCTAGGGTTAGTAGATTATGTCTAGGTAACCATATTACTATCTCCTAGCACGGGGGGTGGACCTACGGGTACCACATGGTTGGGTGGAACGTGCACCTTACTCCGTTGGGTCCCGAGGTTGTGATCATGGCATCGAGAGCTTCATGGATGGAGAGCTCGCACTTGGAAACTTATGTGTACATCTTCTTTGTAAATTGTGAATCTTGTATTTGAAAACATCCCTCAATTGTTTATGAGGTGAACATTGTAAAATGTAATTATTATTGATCTACCTCATCAGATGAATGAGTATTGTAATATCTTATCAAATGCAATGTAAGAAACATGTTTGTACTTTATATTATCTTAAATGGAATTTCAAATGTTATGCAATGTTTATTTTTAAGTTTATGATTAATTAAATATGTGCAACGCAAAATACTAAAGTCGTCTATGGAAACTCAAGTAGTGTAATGTCACGTAACTTAATGAATGTATGCAACTGATTAACTTAATATTAATACTTTAATTTTTTTTTATTTCACCTTTATACACATTTGCAACATTCCTTAGGTTATTATGACGGGGCATTACATAGCCAACTATGGAAAATATCTAATGTCCATTAAAAGTTACACTTTGTAAGTTGTGAAACTTGACTGCTTCCCCATTTCCATCAATAAAGTTATTGTCAACTGCATATCACTTGTGGAGGTAATCCTTGGGTCTAAGCAACTCAAGAAAATGTAGATGAAAGTTGATCATTATGTGACATCGAACATGGCAGTTGAAAAGTTTTACTACCCTTCCTTTCTTCTTCATCTGTAATGTAATCTCTTGTGACCATTTCTTGTTTTCCTTTAGTAAAGTCAAAAGACATTTGTGTTTGTTGCTGTCCTGCATGACATGAGAATACATCTTGCTGTCCCAACCTTCATGGATTCCATAACAATGCTTGATGCCCCACATGAATTTGCTACCTGGTCTCCACAACATTTGTTTACCTTTTGATCATGTGTAACATAATTGTCTCCTCACTTTGATCCTAGTGGGAAGACACATGTCACCTACATTGGTGACCTGAAAGCTCACCATCCTATGTGATGTGTGGCTGTCCAATAGGGTTAAGGTGAGAGGGGTCTGACAATACTCTGGATTGCTCCCATTATTGAAGAGATGCATAATTAAACTTGATGCATCTATGATTGGAATTGATGCATCTTTTTCACTTCTTCTTTTTATAAAATGGATGATGGATACACTTAAGAAGATTGAAAGACATATCCATCAAAATGTGTTGCATCTTTTGAATCTGATAATGAAAGTTGATCAATTGGTGTGATTCAATATTGATTTAATGCATTAATAATAGGTATATCTTTGACCAAGTTGCTAAATTTCCTATTTCTCTCAAAGCATGTTGAGCTCTACCCTCGTGGGAGCCACATTTACCCCACATGTTGCATTTAATTGAATCAAAACAATAACAAGACTTGTCCTAAATCTGCACATGAAGCAAACAAGTTAGAAATATAGATGCATATTTTGGATGTGTTTGATGACTTCATTGATTTCCAGGACATCCATGGCTTGCATGCTTATTTAATGCATTTAGGGATAAATTTATACATTCAGAGGTAAGTGTGTATGTAATATTTGAGATCTTTCATTGCTTAGATCATTGCTCTAATGTCATTGTGATTTCCATATGCAAGAGCTAAGAGCACTACAGAGCTAGGAAGGACACAAGCAGCTTGGGGTAACAGTAGCAGGGCAAGAGGACAGCTTCAAAACTAGTCATTCTCAGGAAATGTCTGGTCTCCACCCTTATATGCACATTCTATTTGTTTACTTATTCATGTATAGATTGCTTCTTTATTTTCATTGAATAAGTTAGTCCCTTGGCTTGTGAGGAACATATACACTTCATGATTATCAATAAAAGATTACATTTGTATACATATGATTCTCTTTTCTCATTTGCTATAATTGAAACATTGGAATGAAAAAATGTAATTTGCTTCATTTGACAATCTTTTCCATGCATATTAGACTTAGCAGACTTATGGTTTATCTTTTAAATGTTTAAACGAACAACACAAAAAGAATAAACACTAAACCTGATTTCAGTTGAAAGCTAAAAATCAAGTAACACTAACAAATCCCAAAAATTCCTATTATTATAGTTTCACACAACCATCCTCCAATGCTCTCTCTCTGAAATGTGATTTTTTTTTTTTACAAATAAATGAATGTTATAGAATGGAAACTTTAAAAAATTATAAGAAAAACTCATAGCTCATTGGGAAAGCTCGGTCCTCAAACCCTCATGCCTCCTCTCTTCCCTTCAACTTGCATAAATAAGCTAAAATAAGAAGAAAATACCTTTAAGTTAGATTTTCCCTAGATCCAAAGATCCAAGTGTGATAATAGATCTCATCCAATGGATGAGAATGGATGCTCACCCATTTTGAAAACCCAACTATTTCTAAAAATTCCTTTTAACTAATTTAACTCAATCATGAATTAAATTATGGTGGGAGATGATGTTCCCTAACATCCATAACTTAAATTACTTTCTAGAAAGTAAATACTTAAATGAGTTCAATTATAATTCTATAAAAAATGTATATTTACTTTTATTTATATTATTAATCTTCTAATTGTTATTGAATTTTGATAATCCATTTAATTTTGTGTCCAAAATATTATATTATTTTGAAGTGTGAGAAATAAGATGATTAAAGCATACAAAATATGAAATATGATGGAATTCATAGCATGAGCAAAGAAATGTCAAATGTAAGAATGATGCAAGCTATCACATCTAATCAACCCATAATATTAATA
This sequence comes from Sequoia sempervirens, assembly GCA_007258455.2. Lineage (NCBI taxonomy): Eukaryota > Viridiplantae > Streptophyta > Pinopsida > Cupressales > Cupressaceae > Sequoia > Sequoia sempervirens. The sequence continues at coordinate 37,405,999 of VDFB02047230.1, read as the reverse complement.
TAATAAGCATTTAGTCAACTTAATAGATGTGCTAATAACTATTATAAGTGTCTCAAGATTAGAATATAATTAATTTTGATAGCCTAATATTTTTAAACGATATCTCCAAATTATCAAGTAGGAATCGTTAGACTACTTCACGTTGGAGTGCTTCAAATCCCTTATGGTTAAGACTTAATCCTAATCAAGATTTTCAATCCATTTTGTTTGGATGTCAACCATAGGATTGGATTGCACCACTTTTATCTTTTTCCCTTGTTCTCACATATCATTAACATATATCTTCCACATGTATCAAATTCTTGTTATGATGCACATGAAATTATGAAATGTGCATGTGTGTTGCATTACAATAAATTTCCCTTGTTGTAATCCTATGCACTAATGTCGAATTTCCAACATATTGGAAATGGGTACTTGGACACTTGTGTAGGTGCTTGAGAGATATTATTATTTTATTAATTATCCTTGTAACTTGGAATAATAGTTGTAGTGGAATTCATGAAGGAAATGGTGGAGATAACAAAGTATGTGCTAATATATTGAGTGGGATCCACATTAGTTGTCCACTCTCTTTTGAAATGGCAGACTTGGGAATTCATTCCCACTCCTCTTATGGGTCAAATATGTTCCTAGTTATGGTTTCTACTCTTGGAACCATTTAATATTTGTCACATGAGATGTTGGATTTTTTCCAAGCCATGGTTTTTTGTGGTTGTGGTTTGGTAATCGATTTATGATTTCCCCCTTTTAATTCTCTATAAATTGGATGTATTAGATATATTTTTTCATAGTATTTTGTAGGTTGAGCGCTATTAAGATTCTAGAATGCTATCATACTAAATGGAGATAATTGGATGTATTGATGTAAAGCCTTTATTGGATTAATATAGACTTATGCTCTCTTTGATGGTGGATTTTTCAAAAGGTTTTCTCCACATACATCTAATGTATAATGCCCCAAATATTAAATAAATATTTATAGATATTTTTTTACAATATAATTACAACATACATGTCACAACTCATGATCGTACTATTGTGATATCACAAACAAGACATCACAACCTAAACTATAAGGTGACCAATATCAAATTCATGAGTACACAAGATCAATACACACCAAAACATAACACTAGCAAAATATTTATGTGAATATTATTGAATGATATTAACACAATAAAAAAAGAGGATAAAGGACCTCATCACAACCAATGATAGAGTGCTCACTCACATAGTTGACACAAAAAAAATACTAGGATGGAAGTGGCTAAAATCTATAATAAATTCTACCATTCTTACATCCAAGACTAGAAAAATACATGCACATAATCCATAAGAAGGAACTAAAATAACCCAAATCATTCTCTCAATAAGCCATATGTGATTATCATAAAGGAGCTATGACCACTCACCTAGGTCTCATGAGATATGACCAAACACACAAAGGAGAACAAATACACCATAAAAAGGTAAAAGATAACATGAGGAAACATCAAACTAAATTTTTAATGAAATAACTTGCACAAAAGAGTAGGATATGAAATAATCTACATATAATTGCGATGATAGCGGAGAATAACAAGCCACTTAAAGGGGGAAAACCTCCAACTATCTCTAATGAGAAAATAATTCACAATCTAATAATGAAATAAAACTATCTCCTATATATACCTTACTATGTCTACCTAGACCAACTTAGATAATAACATATAGGACCTAGGATGACCTCAATAAATAAATAACAATATAATAATAAGTATGAATTAATAAGGAGTTAAGGTCACCATAAGCCAACTACTCATAATCCAATATATACTCTACGAATAAGGACATATCATGCCCCTCTCTTCAAAGAATAATTATTCTTAATTCTAATAAAGTATGGATTATTCTAAATGGACTCTTCATCTTCCCATGTGAAATCTTCAACTAGTAAATTCTTCCATTGGATGAGATATTGGATGAGTGTTCTAATCCTTAGCTTATTTTTGTGTGTCCAATGATGAGCTTTGGTCCCAATATGATTCTTCCTTCTTCATCTAGCTCTGGTAGTAGTGTTTGTGTAGGGGTATTACACCCAATTACCTTCTTCAAACTTGAAACATGAAAAAATGGATGTATCTTTGTTGTTGACATCAACTCAAGCTTGTAGGTGACACTACTTATCTTTTGCATGATTTGGTGTGGGATAAATATTTTGGGGAAAAATTTGTTCTTTTTGTATTTCTTTAGTGACATTTTCTTATAAGGATACAATCTCAAGAAAACCCAATCCTCAACTTCAAAAAATATTTCACTCTGGTGTTGGTCCACCTATTTCTTCATTCGATTTTGCACCAAGATCAAATTATCATAGAGTCCATAAAGTACATGTTGTTGATAATTTATGTGGTCCTCCATGACCTAAAATCCTAGTGACACCCTCAATGATGCTGTGATAGGAGGATGATATCCATATAGTGCCATAATAGAGATATTTTTTATGAACTATGGAAGGAAGTGTTATACCACTACTCTTCTAGTGGTAGAAAATCTACCCATTGAGACTACTTATCTAAAGTGAAGTAATGTAGATATCCTTCAAAACACTTATTAAAAACCTTAGTTTTCCCATAAAATTGAGGATGATATGAAGAAATCTGATCCAATTGAGTACCTAAATAAGAATATAAATATGTACAAAAGTTATTAGTAAAGATAGAATCATGATCACTAATAATAACCTTAGGTGTACCATGTAGCTTTTGCATATTTTCCAAAAATTCCTTTGTTAGTTTACTTGCTATAAAAGGATGTGATAATGTAATGAAATGTGCATATTTAGTGAAGTGGTCCACTACTTCCATGATGTCATTCTTACCTTTAGATCTTGGAAGCCTTGTGATGAAGTCCATGGAGACCTATTCCCAATATTGGCTAGGAATAACTAAGGGTTGCAAGAGACTATACATATTAATTGTCTCCACTTTATTTCTTTGACAAGCCAAATATTCAACCAAATTTTTTTGAACATCCCATTGTAGCCCTTCCCAAAGGAAGCCTTACTTGACTTGATGATATATCTTCAAAAGTCCTCAATGACCACCAAATGGAGACTCATGAAACTCTATGAGAATCTTTTATTTGAGAGAGGAATTCATATATAGGTACAATCACTCTTTATACCACAAAGCATATCCCTTCCAAAAAAAACTTATTTTAACTACTATGATCACTCTGTAACTATTGAATGATATTACTTATAGTAGCATCATTCTACCACTCTACTTTGGATTTTGCTACCCTATTTTCTTGTAATATTTAAATGACACATAATAAAGCTTCATCCTTCTCATCCTTCCTAGATATTGCATCTACCACACTATTTTCCTCCCATTTCTTATATATAATCTCAAAGTCATATCCCAACATTTTAGTGACCCAATTTTGTTGCTCTTCAAAAAATAATTGTCCCAAAAAATAATTTAGGATATCATGATCTTTCTTAACTTTGAAGCACCTACCCATTAGATAAGGCCTCCATTTTTTTTACTGCATAAAGAATAGCTAGCATTTCCTTCTCATAAATAGGTTTGATTTGATTCTTACCATTTAATTGACGAATCTTAACAGGAATGGGTTCACCCTCTTGCATGATAATTTCTGCTATACCATTCCTTGAAGTATCACATTCCATAATAAAATCCTTGGTGAAGTCTGGAGTAGCAAGAACTGGAGGTGTACAGTTAGCCTCCTTCAATCTCTCAAATGCAACATTAGCTAACTCATTCCACTTAAAAATATCCTTCAATAAATTTGTGAGGGGCGTTGCTATATGAACATAATTATTCACAAATATTCTATAGTATCTAGTCAATACCAAGAAACCCCTCAATTTCTTAATGGTTTTGGGAACATGCCATTCCATGATAGTCTTACTTTTGTTAGGATCCAACTTTATTCCTTTTTGTGAAACTATATGTCCTACGTACTCTACCTCTTTAAGACCAAAAATCACACTTAGAAGGCTTAGCATAGAGCTAGTGATCTTGGAGAACTTGTAATTATTGATTTACATGCTACAAATGTCCCTCCTATGTCTTGCTATAAATCAATATATCATCAAAGAAAACTACTACAAACTTCCACGAAAATTTATTAAATATGGAGTTCATCAAACTTTGAAATGTAGATGGTGCATTAAAAAGACCAAATCACATCAATAAAAACTCATAATGACCCTCATGAGTCCTAAATGTTATCTTTGGAATATATTCTTCCTTAATTCAAATTTGGTGATAACGTGATCTAATGTAAAAAATTGTAAAAAAAATATAGCTCCATTCAATTTGTCTAGTAAATCATCAATGAATGGAATAGGTGTTGCAAGTATGAATGAGTATGGTGGTGTTGTCATTGATGTCAACACAATATAGGTTGTTGCAGAGAAAGGAATCAAGTGATTGCAGGTTGTGCATGTATAGTTGAGATAATGTTGAGATGTTGTGAGTACATGGAGCTATCTTTATGGTGTTGCAGGTGTGCTGATATGATGAGTTACCAAGTGCTTTTGAGAAATAGTGAAGACAAATTGTGTGTGTTCAAAATGTGCTCTGGTTTGTGCTCCACATTTATTCTGTGTTGATCCTATGCTTGTGCGGATTTGAAGTGTTGTTTATGGGAATTTTTTGGTGATATTTCTTGGATTGTAGCTTCTGGTTTGATGAAGAGTGAAAGTTGTGTTCACCGATGTGTGAACTGGTTTGGCAGAGTTGTTTGTCTGTGGACTGGGAGAAATGTTTCTACTCCTCAGTCCTCTGGTAGTTTGTTTAAGGTCTTGTAGATCTGGTTGAAGGTTTGTAATGATGTTATATATGCTTTATCAAAGGTGTTCATGGTTTGGTGCTCTAGAAGATGAGTTTTAGAGTTATTGTGTGTGTCTATACAGCCCAGATGAACTGATGGAAAGTATTTAGTGTATGAAGGTTGTTGCATTTGCTGCAAATGAATCTGAAGGTATCTGAGATGTATTCCAGTGTATGGTGAAGCATGTTACATGGTCTGCATGTTATCTACTTGTTGCAGAAATGTGTACTTCAAAGTTCATTTGTGTTTTCATTAGATTTGGCCGACCTGATGTCTACATGTCATGCGAAGGATAAGTATCAATTAAGGAAGCATGTGATTGATCCGAGATGTTGTTTTGGGTCTTGGTTAAGTGTTGGTTTGGTCCGCTCTCATTCTCTTCCACCGCGAGAATGTTGAGTTTCCAACCTAATTTAAATTTTCAAAATGAAGAATGTGTAATCGACCTTGGAGAAAGTTTCTAAGGTTGAAGATGGTATAAATACAAGTCGAGATGTTATGGTTTGATGTATCAAGAATACCACAAGTGTGAGAAGCAAGAGTGTGCAGAAGTGAATTGAGGCAATAGAACTTTAATGTGTTAGACTCCTGAAAGCAGTGAGCTGATGGTGTTTGCAATATTTTGATCAAGGCTGTGGATGTGTGTAATTTGTTGTGGTGGATTTTTTTGTTATCTTTTGTATCTATAGGAAATGAGCCTCCTTGTTGGACAATGAGTCCTATTTATAGGTAGGGAGCCTTGCATCTAGACAGTGAGTCCTTTTGGGTAGTGAGCCTCTTTGTAATCGGTTTTGCTATTACTTTATATTGTGAGTTAATCCTCGCTGTGGTTTTTCCCTTATTGGGTTTTCCATGTAAATCTAGTGTTTCTTGTGTTGATATTGTTTTCTATTATTTGTATTTCATGTTCACACTTAATAACATATTAAACTAGACTTGAAGTTGATAATTTTTTGAGAATTGTGGATGTGATTGGTGAAAACTGATTCACCCCCCCTCTCAGTTGTATTTCACCTTTCAACAATTGGTATCAAAGCTTTGGTTCCTCAGAAAAGAGATTAACCGCTTGTGGTAGATCCGATGACACACAAATTGTCAATCCCTATGTTTGATGGATTTGACTATAGTGACTGGAAAGTGCAGATGAGAGGTTACTTGGTCTCTCTTGGTTACAAGACTTGGAAAGCTGTTGAGACAAAGTATGTTGCACTAGCAAGTGGTCCTTCTTCTGCATATGATATTTTTTCCTATGAGGAAAATGAAAAAGCAAGGTATGCAATCTATAGTGCTTTATCTAAGACTAAGCAAAGGAAAGTTATTTATTTGGGCACTGCTTATGAAGTTTGGAAAAAGTTGGAAGATATCTATGAAGGAAATGATAGAGTCAAATTGTCAAAGAAGCTAATAGCTAAGCGCAGATACGAGAACTTGAAAATGGAAGAAGGTGAAGATATTGCAAGCTATTTATAGAGGGTTGATATTGTAGTAAATGAAGTAAAAAATCAAGGTGGTACTCTGACAGATGAAGATGTAATGGAGAAGATTTTGATGACCCTACCAGAGAGTTATAGTGATAAATTTTCAGCTATTGAGGAAGTGTATGATCCTAAGAAGTTCACTAAAGAACAACTATTTGGCACCTTGGCCACATTTGAAATGGGGAAATTTGGAAAAGAAAAAGAGAAAGAAGAAACAACCTTCAAAGCCACTAAGATAGAAGATGATCCAGATAGTGAAGGTTCAGAAGAGTTGGAAGAAATTTTTACAAGGAAATTGAAGAAAGGTACTAGTAAGTACAAAGGCATGTTACCCTTTAAATGTTTTAGTTGTGGAAATATTGGTCACTATGATTCAAGATGTCCAAATAGAGTTGTACATAAGAAGAACAGAGACAATAAAGAAAAAAAGGATAAGAAGTTCAAGAGATTGTAATATGTTAGAGAAGATGCTGGAATTTTTGATGATGAATCTGATTTTGAGGGAGATAATGATGAATGCTTGTTTCTAGCCCTAGAGAATAAATTAGCATCCACTAACTCTAGAAGATGTGCAGGGGAAAATGGTCCAAAAAGCAAGAAGGAAGAGATGGAAGGTACTATGGTTACTGCCTTTCATGCTAGACAAGATGAAGACTATTGGGTGATTGACAGTAGCTGCTCAAATCACATGACTGAAGACAAAAGTAAGTTTACTAAACTTGAAAAGTATGATGGTGGATTAGTTATGTTTGGAGATGATTCTGGAGAAAATATTGTTGGGAATGAACGATTAGTTTCGATGGAAAACATAGTACATAGGATGTATATTATGTTAAAGGCTTAAGGCATAATCTTTTGAGTGTTGGACAAATGTGTAGCAAAGGATTCAAGCTTGCGTTTTAGGATAATACTTGTGAGATCAAAAAAGGGTCCAAAACTTTGGTTGCTATAGGAAGAAGAACATATGGAAGCATTTATCAACTTAAGGGTGTTGATGGTTAGTGCCTTGTATCTCAAGTTAATGAAAGTTGGCTATGGAACCAGAGGATGGGACATGTAAACTTTGATAATCTGATCAGGATTAATTTAAGAGAGGTTGTCTAGGATCTGCCTAAGATCTCTAAGCCTACCAATACTATTTGTAGAAGTTGTTAGTTGGGAAAAAAAACTTGAAAAAACTTTAAAGGAAAAGAACAATCAACTATGAGAATGATGGAATTGATTCATACATACCTCTATGGTCCCACAAGAACATGAAGTCAATGGTGATAGGTATTTCATGCTCCTTATTGATGATTATTCTAGAATGACATGGGTTACATTTCTTAGGGAGAAAAATCAAGCTATGGATAGATTCAAAGTGTTGAAGGATAGGGTAGAGAATGAAGTGAACCTGAGAATCAAATGTTTAAGGTCTGATAGAGGTGGAGAATTCATTTCCAGTGAGTTTAATACATTTTGTGAAGAGCATGGCATAAAGAGACATTTTTTTGCTCCTAGAACTCCTCAGTAGAATGGAGTTGTTGAGGGGAAGAATCTGACTGTTCAAGAGGTTGCAAGAACTATGATGAAAGATGAAAATGTACCTAAAATATACTGGAAAGAAGCAATCCACACTGCTGTTTATATTCTTAACAGAGTTCAGATCATAGGTAACAACACAAAGTCTCCTTATGAGCTGTGGACTGGAAAAATTCCTACTATGAAGTACTTTAAGGTATTTGGAAGCAGATGCTATATTAAAAGAGATGATGAGAACCTTGGAAATTTTTATGCAATATGTGATGAAGGTATTTTCCTTGGATATTCAACTAATAGCAAAGCTTATAGATGCTTCAATAAAAGATTGAGCAATATTGTTGAGTGCAAATGTAAAAGTTGATGAAGATGTGCACTTACCAGTGTAAATAAGTGAAGTTGAACCAGATGAGCCTATCTTCAGACAAGTACAAGAAGAGAATAAGGAAGAAAAAGAACATATTGAAGAAGAAGAAGCTTCGAAACCTGCTCCTAAGACCCCAAAGTATGTACAGAAGAATCATTTTGAGGAACAAATAATTGGAGATAAAAGTGAAGGTGTAAAGACAAGAAGCAAAGTGGTAGCAACTATGGTAAATCTGTGTTTACTTTCCAAAATAGAACCTAAATCAGTGGGTGAAGCATGCAAAGATGAGAATTGGGTTAGAGCAATGAAAGAGGAGTTGTAGCAAATAGAGAAGAATTAGACATGGGAATTGGTTCCTAGACCTGTAAAAAAGAACATAATTGGTACAAAGTGGGTGTTCAGGAATAAGCTGAATAAGAATGGTGAAGTAGTAAGAAACAAAGCAAGACTTGCATGCAAAGGTTATTTACAGGTTGAAGGAATAGACTTTGAAGAGACATTTTCCCCGGTGGCAAGAATGGAGGCTATTCGGATGTTTCTGGCATTTTCTGCTCACAAAGATTTCAAGGTATACCAGATGGATGTTAAGTCTGCATTCTTGAATGGAGAATTGGAAGAAGAGGTGTACATGGAACAACAAGAGGGATTTCAGTTATCAGATAAACCAAACATGGTCTGTAAGTTGAAAAAGGAACTATATGGACTTAAACAAGCTTCCAGAGCATGGTGTCCAAGGTTGGACAAATATTTGACACAACAAGTGTTCGACAAAGGCTCCACAGACAATAATCTCTATTTCAAGGTTGAAGGAAACATAATGTTGATAGTGGTTGTGTATTTTGATGATATTATCTTCAAAGAAAATGAGGGAATGTGCAAGATATTTGTAGAGGAGATGCAAAAAGAGTTTGAAATGTATATGATTGGTGAGTTGAATTTCTTTCTTGGACTTCAAGTGAATCAAACTAATAAGGGAATATTCATTTCACAATAAAAGTATGTCTTGAAGAGTTGTTGAAGAAGTTTGGAATGGATAACTCCAAACTGGTTTGTACCCCTATGGTGACTAGATGCAAATTGAGTAAAGACGATGAATCTCCTAAAGTTGATTAGAGCTTGAACAGATCTATGATTGGTGGACTATTATATCTTACTACTACTAGACCAGATATCATGCATACAATATGGTTGGTTGCTAGATTTCAAGAAAAACCTAAGGAAGCACATGTTATAGCTATGAAAAGGATATTCAAATATCTAAAAGGCACTCTGAATTATGGCCTGTGGTATCCTAAGGATACTTATTTTACTTTGAATGCTTACACCGATGCAGATTGGGGTGGTTGTCTAGATGAACGAAAGAGTATAGGTGGTGATGCTTTCTTTCTTGGAGGAAAATTGGTTTCATGGCTAAGCAAGAAACATGATTCAATTTCTTTATCCACTACAAAAGTTGAGTACATTGTTGTATCATCTTGCTGCACATAGGTATTATGGATGAAGCAAATATTGAAGGATATATGAGTGATATGTGATGAGTGTATCCTTATCTTCTATGATAATAAAGTGCAATAAATATTTCAAAGAATCTGGCAATGCATTCAAGAACAAAGAAAATATCTATCAAATATCATCTCTTGAGGTAGAAGGTATTGGAGAATGAAGTCAGTCTGGAGTATGTGCCTACAAAGGATCAAATTGCTGATATATTTACTAAGGCTCTTCCGAAGGATACTTTTGAGTATCTCAGGGAGAAGTTGGGGGTTACTGCCCCTCTTTCTTCAAACTAGGTACACATGGAGGTGCATCAGTCCAGTGGATCTATATATTTTTCATTTGTATGGATCGATGACTGGGTCTACTCCTCAAGGGGAGTAGGAAGTATCATTGTTGCAGTATGAGATGTGTGGGTGCACTCCTAAGGGGTAGTGATTATATTCTTTTCCATTGATGTGAAAGGGGGAGAGAAAGTCATGTGAAAGAGAGAATATTGCAAGGAAAAGAGAGTGTAGGAAATATTGTGTAGGCTGTCTAATTTAAAAAATAAAGGAGAGTGTAGGAATGAAATAGATGTTGTCTAGGATGGTTTTTCACATCATGTGTTGCCATCAATGACAAAGGGGGATATTGTTGCAAGTATGAATGAGTATGGTGGTGTTGTCATTAATGTTGTCATTGATGTCAACACAATATAGGTTGTTGCAAAGAAATGAATCAAGTGATTGCAAGTTTTGCATATATAGTTGAGATATTGTTGAGATGTTGTGAGTACATGGAGCTATCTTTATGGTTTTGCAGGTGTGCTGATATGATGAGTTACCAAGTACTTTTGAGAAATAGTGAAGAAACAATTGTGTGTGTGTTCAAAATATGCTCCCCACATTTATTTTGTGTTGATCCTATGCTTGTGTGGATATGGAGTGTTGTTTATGGGAATCTGTTGGTGGTATTTCTTGGATTGTAGCTTCTGGTTTGATGAAGAGTGAAATTTGTGCTCACCAATGTGTGGACTGGTTTGGCAGAGTTGTTTGTCTATGGATTGGGAGAAATGTTTCAGCTCTCCAGTCCTCTGGTAGTTTGTTTAAGGTCTTGCAAATCTGGTTGAAGGCTTGTAATGATGTTATTTGTGCTTTATGAAAGGTGTTCGTGGTTTGGTGCTCTGGAAGATGAGTTTTAGAGTTATTGTGTGTGTATGTACAGTTCAGATGGACTTGTGGAAAGTATTTAGTGTATGAAGGTTGTTGCATTTGTTGCAGATGAATCTGAAGGTATCTGAGATGTATTCCAGTGTATGGCAAAGCATGTTATGTGGTCCACATGTCTTCTTGTTGCGGAAACATGTACTTAAAAGTTCAATTGTGTTTTCATTAGGTTTGGAAGACCTTGTGTCTACATGTCATGCAAAGGATAAGTATTAATTAAGGAAGCGTGTGATTGATTCGAGATATTATTTTGGGTCTTGGTTAAGTGTTGGTTTGGTCCACTCCCATTCTCTTCCACCATGGGAATGTTGAGTTGCCGACCTAATTTAAATTTGTAAAGTGAAGAATGCGTAGCCAACCTTGGAGAAATTTTATAAGGTTAAAGATGGTATAAATACAAGTCGAGATGTTATGGTTTGATGTATCAATAATTCCACAAGTGTGAGAAGCAAGAGTGTGCGAAAGTGAATTGAGGTAGCAGAACTTTAATGTGTTAGACTCTTGAAAGCAGTGAGCTGACGGTGTTTGCAATATTTTGATCAAGGCTGCAGATGTGTGTAATTTTCTGTGGTGGATTTTTATGTTATCTTTTGTATCTATAGGCAGTGAGCCTCCTTATTGGATAGTGAGTCATATATGTAGGCAATGGGCCTTGTATCCAGACAATGAGTCCTTTTGGGAAGTGAGCCCTTTGGTAGTGAGCCTCTTGTAATCAGTTTTGCTATTACTTAATATTGCGAGTTAATCCTCACTATGGTTTTTCCCTTATCGGGTTTTCCATGTAAATTTGGTGTTTCTTGTGTTGATATTGCTTTATGTTATTTACATTTCATGTTCACACTTAACAAAATATTAGAGTGGGTTTGAAGTTGATAATTGTTTGAGAATTGCAGATGTGATTTGTGACAACTGATTCACCCCCCTCTTAGTTGTCTTGCACCTTTCAACAATAGGAAGCTTATCTTTGATGGTTTACATGTTGAGCACTCTATAGTTTGTGCACATGTGCCAAGTTTCATCCTTTTTATGCACTATCACCACAATCAAGGAGTACGCACTATGGCCATGCTTGATAATTCCTACCTTTAGCATCTCATGAAAAAATATTTTCAATCTCACTTTTTTGTATATATGGATACCTATAAGGATGAATTTTGGGTGTGTGGCCTCCTAGCACAAGTTGTATGGAATGATCATGATCCCTCTTAGGAGGGACACCTTTAGGAATATCTCCAAAAACCATTGAGTGACGATCTATAATTTCGTAAATCTAGATGGGTAGGATAATTTTATTGACATGCTTCTAATGAAAATAATAGGTCCACAAATCCATTAGATCCTTTCTTGAGTAACTTTTACATTTGATGAGAGCTTACCATTTGTGGGGACTTTGTACACAACCCTTGTAGCTCCACTTTCTTTCCTTTTGATTGAAATATCATGAATACTTCCTGGAATTTTATCTCAATTACTCTCAAGTTAGTAAGGCATTGGAATCCCAAAATAATATCTATTGCACCCATGGAGATATAAAACATTGGGTAATCAAATTGATAATCCACCATAGTTATTTTAATGCTATGGAATTTTCCTCAACAACTAACAGTACCCCATTTGGAATTTTGACTTGGAATTGGGAAGTAGGGTATATTAAGAATATATGCAAGTAGCTAACTTATTATTAATGAAGTCGTGAGTGCTTTCTGAGTCATTAAACACTATTAGAATCTCTTTCTTTAGGAAACCTACCACTTTAAGATTTTTGGGGGTACTAAATCCAGTAAGAGCATGAAAAGGAATGATTGGGTGAGTATCTCTAAAGTCCTATACCACCTCCTTTCCTCCATTTTAAATTACCTCTTCCTCCTCTTCTTCCTCATTTGGAACTTCAATGAAGAATAATTTATTTTAAGGACATTTATAACCACAACTATATTTTCTATCAGAAATAAAATATAACCCTTTTTCTCTCTTCTCCTTGATTTGTTATGGAGTCGACTTTGTAGGTCAAGGAAATGAATGTGTAGGAGAGCTTCAATCTCTTATGTTTACAAGCCCTTATCACCTATTGTCCAAAAAATTTCTTCAAATTTTCTTTCCATAAGTATAGCTTTGGAAAAGGATTGTGGTTGGAAAAAATGTACCTCATATTTTATGTGGTCCTTTAAACCTCCTCAAAATAATTCCTTAAATTTTTTTTCTATAACATTTTCAACTCTTAAACACAAGGTTTGAAAGTGCTGAGTATAATATTTGACCATACCTATTTTCTTTAACTTAGTGAGTTGACAAAAGTAGCTATCCATAATGGGTAGAAAGTTCCTCTTGAAAAATTGACCATGTGGCCACATAAACCTTCTTTATTTTCTCCACATAACCAATGATACCAAATAAATTGGTATGTTTCCAAGTGTAATGATGTCACAACCACCTTCTATATGTTAGAGTATACATGCATTAGCTAATAATTAATTAATCTTTAATTAATTATTAAGCTAATTTCTCTTCATGCACTTAAGCTAAACTTAGGAGTGCTTTTTTATGTTAACTAGAGTGAGATATTATTAGATCATTCTATCTCATCACATAGGATGATGACACTATTCATGATCTAATCCCTTTATAATTTAGGGTTTTATCTTATAAGTAGTCTCCTTCATGTAAATCTAAGCAAGCTTTTCATTTTGTAACTTATTTCTTGTTGAGGAAATGGAAAATTATTGTTTGCAACTCTCATGTGTGGAAGGTGTTATCATTTGTAGTTTGATCCCACATCTTGTGTGTTTTTTAAAAATATAACATGGTATTAGAGTGTGGATTCAACAAACCCCTTCTCAAATTTTGATGGTTTTCTTCAACTAGGGTTACAAGGGCTTCAAATTTGGAATCTGCATTTTTTTTTGTAGATTTTGGAGTTGGCTGGTTTTTTGATGCATTTTGGCATGAAAAAACCTAGCCATTATGCTCGGGAGGCCAAAAAGATGAATTTTGATATAAAATTTGTCCATATTTGCTACAGGAGCCTCAAAGGCATTTTTATTTTAAATCTAGGAAGTCATATGACCCCTCAGAACCCACATTATACAACTTTTTTTTAAATAAAAAAAGACTAGTCAAATGATGCTTATAGCACTAACCACATAGTTAGGAACTTCACCTACCTGTGTGCATCCAATGACTAGTGTCTTGTCATGGTCTGCTAGTCGCTATGCAACAACAAATAAGTTGCTAGTTGCTAGTGGCTATAGTACCATCAATGACTTAGTCGCCCCCTTGCCACTCGACCACCACTTTACATATGGTGAGTTGGCAAGGGTATTTTTTTAACCCCAACACTAGGCAATGGTCCTATGGGTGACCAATGACTAGCCCCTAGGGTATTTTTTTGCGTTTAATTCCCTAAGTGGGCAAATTTTTTTGGGGGGTATCAAAATCAAGCAAATGAGATATCATGAAAAATTTAATTGAGCACTATCCAATGATGTTGATATTTTTCTCAATTTTTTCAATGGTACATTTCATTGCCTGTCAAATTCAGATGTGTTATTTTCACTCCCAATCTCATAAATTTTGACTAGTTTCTCAAATTTTCATGATTCTAGTGGCATTGGAAAGGTCTTATAGAGATATTCATAGCTATCCATGCACTTTTCTAGATTTTCCTTTAGGTACATTTTATTTAGTTTTTTGTGTTTTCACATTGTGACGAATTACTTGGACATTTTAGCTCTTGGAAACTTTCTATTTTCATGAGATGACTTGATTTTGGTTGTTCTACATGTTTTCCTAGCATTTTATCTTATTTGTGTATTATATACATATTTTGTATACACTCTCTTTTGTAAATGCATTGAAATAAAGTACCACTATTGTACATAATTTTGGGGGATTTTGTGCATCATGTTGTGTCTTTTGTACTTACACTATGTTATTAAGTGCCATGGGTGGGTTTTGAGTGCCTTTGTTTTTACATCACACCTTTTTCAAGTGAGTGTTCCTTCCATGACAATATCGAATTTGAGAGATTCTTGCCTCATGTGTGGGTTCCTTGTTTGCAAAACCTTTTTTTAATTGCAAGTACTTTCATGTCCATGTTCAAATGTTCTTGATTCTCCTTCATGCACTTCTAGGTGAGACACAATTTTAGTGGACATGTCATGGCTCTCCCTTGTCCGCATTAGGGGGGTTTCTACCGTTGGTGCTAATGCTTCCTTGGTTTCATTTTTGGAGTGAGATACATATTTAATTTTTATTCCTATGTACTAGGCAGATTCAAAAATTGGTTACTCATGCATTTTGGTGAGATGGAGCATTTACCATATGGACACTTTTAGATTCGTGTTTCTAGAGGTGACCTATTTTCACTTGATCAATATTATTCAAACAATTGGAACCTGCATTTTTTATTTGCATCTTACATGGTTGAGTAGTGTCATTGGGGTCACTCATGTAGATTCATGTGCCATATGCATCTTTGATTTCTAGATGTTTTCCTTTGTTTTCCATTTGGTTTGAGTGGTGTCATTGGGGGTGATGAGTCTAGTTTATTGTCTAATTTTGGGTAGAATTTATGATTTAGTTGTTGAAGTGATCATGGACTTTAATGTTAAGCATTGATACTTTTATGATATTTCCTCAAAACTATAGACATTGGGCTAAATCCTATTTCTGTAAACCTTTAATGATAATGGCATGTTATATGGACTATCTATATTAATTTTGCATGTGGTTAATGAATTTTCTTTAAGGTGGTTACAAATATGCAATTATTGTGCGTACTAACATTGCCATGTAGATATAATTTTAGGATGCTAAATTGAGGAAGATACTGCCATCTGGGCATGCACCATAATGTCCAACAAGGGAATCATTCAAAGGTAAAAGGAGGTCGATGACAAGAGATTCCCCATGCAAACTGAATGTAACCACTTTTTAGTGGTCTTTATTGATGTTGAGAAAATGTGTGCATTATTGCAGTGCTAAATTTGTGTGTGGACATGCAAGTCTGATCAGATTCCATGCATGCGTAACCGCCGCTCCACTTTCTCTGTTTTCCCTAAATGGAATCGTCCTAGTTCATGGAGTTGACCACCTTGTTCAGTTGGTAGTATAAATAAGGATTAGATGCTCCTTCTCTAGAGGTTGCACGATCTAATATTGTACTTGCACTCTTAATATTTTTAGCAATACAGTTATGCTACTCTTTTGTACTCATGAATTCTAGTGAATAAGATGAAGTTATAAGTTTGAGCATCTGAGTTCTCATTAGTTTTAGAGGATACTTATCCAAGGGGGCACATTTGGTGAGTAATCCATCCTTTAGCTTATTATTAGTTTAGTATTACTATTTGTTCAGTAATTAGTTAAGAATCTGACACCAACTGTTCTTGCAGCCACTAAAATTCCATTATGTGCCTGTTCCTGTAGCCAAAGTAGATAGAGTAGTGTCATGTTTATTTGCCTAGATTTTCATTTTTGTCATGCATTTCAGCTTAGTGTAGTTGTTGATGTTCATCCTTTCTGTTATTCTTTTCCAAGCAATTTACTTTCAGCATTGTGTCTTTCTCAGCTATAGAATGAAAATGGCTACTTTGGGTTCCTAGTGCATATACTGTGCAAACCCATTTCAAATTCACATCCTTGGGTTGATAAGTTAAATGCACCTTCATGATGATTGAAATGGCTATTCAAGTTAGATGTTAAATCTTTGAATCATGGCTGTAAAGGCCTAGTTGTTAAATCATTGTAGGAGGCCAAAATTTTTGGCACCGTTGCCTGGGATGGTGTCAAACTAGGAAGTTCTTTGGAGTCATTGATAGTTTTCTTGCTATAGTATTTATTAAAGTTGTTCTTAGCATACCCCTCATTTAGGAAGTAATGACCCCCCTTATTCTTTACCAATTCTTTGTGTGAGCTAGCTGATAGTGAGTTGATACCACATGGATAGAAGAAGAGAAGGGATGATTATGGGAGATTTATTCCTAACAATCCTAATCCATTCCAGCTAGTTGAATATCAGAACCTACCAAGAGAAGAAGAAGAAGATGATCCACACCACTTTGATGATGTATTTCCTGATCTGACTAGCTCTGAAGTTTCCTCTGAGGACCAAAATAAACTTGAGAACCCCTTTTCTTTGGAACTACATCAAGTAGGCATGGGTGATGCAAATAGAAACAGACCCAACCAACCAACTTTTCCTTTCCCCATTTCCCATCAGAATGAAGTTGAGGACATAAAAAATATCCCTGCTTCAACACTCCACAAGTTTTATGGACTTGTCACAGAAGATCCTGATACCTTCTTGTTTGAGTTTGACATACTCTACAAGAGTTCTGACTATACCACCAATGCCCATAGGCTTAAACTATTTCCTACCACTTTGAAAGAAGTTTCATTAAGATGGTTCATGAGCCTAGACAAAGATACTATGGAAACTTGGGAAGACTTGAAAACAAAATTCCTTGGGAAATACAAGGAGTATTGCAAGGGCAGTGACATGAGAGGAGGTGACATTTTTAGGATGCAACAAAAGGAAGATGAGAGCCTATAGGATTATATTGCAAGGTTTCTATTTTTCCTACAAAAATCTCCACACCATACACTCAATGAAGACTCACAAAAGTTGCTTTTCCTGAGAGGAATCAATGACAGCTGCACTGATGCCTTGGACCTGATGGGAGGAGGAGATATCTCCCAAGTTCCTTGGGAAGATATCAAGAAAATATGCTAGAACTACTCTAGGGTAGCTTCAAAGAAAGGGAGAGCTTACCAATCTTCCATGGGTAAGTAATCTATCAGTGGATTTTCAAGAATGAAGATTACTCATTTGTTGGCAGACTTCAAACAAGACATTATAAACAATCTAGCTACTCAACTAGATACACTTCAGGCCAAGAAGAAGCAAGAGGAGGTAGAGGCAATGTTGGCAGAGTATTGCCCACACTGTAGACAAAAGAAGGAATGCAGATGCAAGATGGTAGCTAACATTGAAGGAAAGAAAATTGTACCTGAGTTCAAGCCAATTTATATTGAAGAAGACCAAGTCTACTATGTTGCACAAAGGAGGCCTTGGGCTCCAAGAAAACGTATGCCATGAGATCCACTCTCTTATGCTGGGCCATATTTCAATTCCTATTCATCTGGTAACCAATGGAAGCCCCCATATCCATCCAACTATGGAGGATATCCACCACAACCTTGTGGTAACCCTCCAAATGCTTGGCCCAATCATCAAAACTCTCCACCCCAGCGGCAACAACCTTAGGGGAATTGTTAACAATATCAAGGGCATTGGAAACCACCACTAGGAAATTGGCAGCAAATAAATCAATGGAGGGGAGGACAACAATGGCCAACCCAGACAACCAGTTACATGTAGCCACCTTCTCAACCCTAGCAACTTGCTATAATGCCTCCACCTGCTAATTCAAGCTCAAATGCACCTAAACCTACTCAGCTACTAGCTCAACCCACACCCAATCCAAATAACAAACCACAACAACAACCTGTATACTCTGCTAATTCAAATCAATTCACTGCATATGCTGTTAGTGTAAGTGACATCCACTTGTGTTCAAGAACTACTTTACCAGCCCCTTCCAAGCCCATTATCATTGAGCTTCTTGTGGAAGAGGAAGATGAACCTTTGAATGATCCCATTTAGCCAAGTGTTCCTAAAAATCCTGAACTAGCCCCAACCAAGTAGACTGAACAAGAACCAAAATTTCCTCAGAGATTGGAAGTTGCCAAGAAAAAGGAAGAAAAAGAGGATACAACTTTTGACATCTTGGATCAGCTGAAGCATATATGTGTCTAGATTCCTCTATTCCAGGCTATAAAGGATGTCCTAATCTATGGCAAGGAAATCAAAGAAGCATGTCTCAAGAAGCCAGGCAGGCAAAAGAAAGACCCAACTACAGTCCATGTGGTGGGACAACTAGCTGACATCATGCTTGGAAAAGTGACTATCCCTAAGTACAATGATCCATGTATTCCTATGGTAGCAGTTGCTATAAATGAGTTCCAAATAAAGAATGCACTGATTGATTTAGGGGAAGCAATAAATGTAATGACCAAAGATATCCTCTGACAACTAAACGTTGCAAGCATGAAATCTACTCCTACTATCCTGTAGCTTGCTAATAGTTCTGTAATCAAGGGATTTCTTTTAGGTTTGATTAGGAGTGTTAGCAATAAATCAATAGATGACAATGAAACCCAAAGATCTTACAAAACACAAAGGAAGTAAAATACAAAATGATTATACCTGATCGCCGAGACTTCCATGATTCACTTTTGTAATACCTTCTTGCTTGCTGGATGATGTTGCCCTTAGATCCATCGTGCGAGCAAATCTGCAAATGCCTAAGTCCTACACCAAGCTTTGAAGGATTTGTGTAATGTCTAAATGTCTATGCCTATGATTGACAATGTCTAAACATGATTTGACCAAATAAAAAACTAATCAATGCTATGGAAAGCCTAAGAATTCCAATGAGTAAATATGCAATGTGCCTATAATAAGTCTACTTGTGTGCGTATAATAACCTCTGTGTGTCTGTGTGTGATCGAAAAGTGAGAGGAAAATGTCATTTTATAGAAAATGTCATTTTGAGTGGACGGACGAGATTAGATTCTACGAAAGACCTAGAATGAGAGGTCTAGATTAAATCTGAGAATCCCTAATTAGGGTTAGGGAAAAATCCTTAATCCAATGGTCAAAATAATATCTCAGATAATCGGATCGAAGGTGGAGAATAAATGAGGAAATTAATTAAAGAAATAAATATTTTTGAAAAATCAAGAAGATAAGATTACCTGATTTGTGAGATTCAAAAAATTAGGAAGATAAGATTTGAACTGAAGATTCAATTTAGAAAATCAAGAATCTGCCCGATTACTTGATTTTTAGAAGATTAGTTACTATTTTGAATTAAATTAATTCAAAATAATGATTTTGTGAGATAATAAATAATCTTTTTCAGATTATTTATCAAAATGGACTGACAGTTCAGATTGAGATGACATTTTAAATAATTTAATTTATTTAAAATGAGAAGAATATTAGTTGGCAATTAAATAATTAAATTTAATTATTTAATTTAGCAGATAAGACTAATTAATTAAATAACTTAATCAATTTATTTAATTAAGAGGATTAGTGACATATTAAATAAATAAATGTAATTGATTTATTTAATAATCAAGAAGAATTAAATGCAGAAAGGGAAATTAAATAAATTAGGAATTTATTTAATTAAGGGAAGACTTAGACAATTAATGACGTATTTAATAAATAAATAAAATTTATTTATTTAATAATCATGAAGAATAAATGACATGAATTAATTAAATAATTATGAATTATTTAATCAATAGTCGAATGTGGACCAAGGACATAATTAGATGTCATAATTATGCTAGGACGAAAGTGGTAAAAATGAAGCTTGCAGGCCTAGGTCATTTTTAGGTGTCTACATTTTCCCCCTCTTTGTCATAATGTCGCTTGTCACATTGTGACAAAGAAAATAAGTCAAAGTCATGCCCCAGTAAAGGTACGGAGTATCATTGCCCCCTCAGGAAATTTTCAAATTTTGGGTTGGCGACAGAAAAATTTGCAAAGGGTTCCGATAAATCCATTTGATGCCCAGAAAAACAATGGCACAGTCGGTTTCAGATTCTGACACGTTTAACGCAACTAATGAGGAAGTCAAAGGTGGTCAAATGAGCCTCCAGTATTGACCTTGTTTGGAAAATGTCATTTTGACCTTATAAATAGGTTAACCAAGGGGTAAAAGTCAATTCACATTCACTATTTACCTTGCGAAATTTGAGAGTTTAGAGTGAAAGGCGCAGCAACGAGGATGGTGATTCCAGTGTCAGAGCACTGCGGGGAGATCGTGAGGACCTTTAGGCAGCCAGAGGGCTCAGAGCCAGTGGTATGTACCTTTAACTCACTTTGTCATTTTATCGTTTTGCGTGCCAAATTTAAGTTTCTAGGACCAACAACATCTGCGCTATGACGCAACTGCATTCATGGAAGCCGCAATCATCTACGCGTTCGACGCATTTGATGTGTTGCGACGCAAGTGCGAAGACAAATTAGGGTAGAGCGGCCGGTCGTGTCGCATTTGATAATATATGCGACGCATTTGACTTATCGTGTTGCAACTAACTGTTGGAATGCCGCAATTGTCATATTGCAATGCACTCGCTGTTTTCAATGCCGCAATTGTGTTTTTCCGACGCAATTGACTCATTTCAACGCATTCGCCAAATTTCGCGACGCAATCGTGATCATGCGACACATTTGATATTTTGGACCGCATTTGATGTACGGTGCAACGCAATTGAATTTTTGAGATGCTATTGCCTGAATGCGACACATTTGCAATTTACCTTGACCACATTTGATTTCTATGTTTGTGTATCCTTAGATGCTTTTCATGATGCAGACAGTTGTCCAAAAAGTACTTATGCATTGTTCGTCTTTTTGCAGAGGCAGCTTGCCCCTATCTATATGAGAGAGAGCAGACCGACCACCTTTCGGTTCGCCGATCAGTTGGGCCCATGAGAGCAGCGGCGATTGATGCGTCTTGGACTATTCTATGCTACCTATATGCCCGCCATTCGGAAAAATAGGGGATTACTGACTGCCTTATGCGAGTGGTGGCACTCCGAGACTTGTTCATTCCACCTTCTGACAGGTGAGGCTACCATTACGCTAGAGGACGTCTACCGGATCCTTCGAGTACCGATCCGAGGGGAGCGGATCGTCTACGATCCTCGGCATGGCGAGTAGACATTTCGAGCCTACTATCAAGACCAGGGTGCAGGATTGGGTATCCAGGGCTACGAGATCAGATGGGAGTTTATGGCCGAGCACTACGGTCATTTTGATGCATTCCTTGCGACTCTGATCAGAGGGATCCTGATTCCAGACCGTCGGGGACATGGATTTCCTATTGGTTGGGGAGACGTCCTAGTTGGCATGAGACAGGACAGGACAGTTTACGCTTGGGGTCCTTGCTTACTTGGGACACTCTACCATCAGTTGCATGATGTTGCTTACAGAAGAGGAGAGAGCATCTCCTGTGGGACAACACTGATGATGATCTGGGCCTGGGAGCACATTGCTATATTTCTCCCTCCCATTGAGAGACCATAGTTAGCTGAGGGGATGCGCTATGCCTATTACTACGCGGGTGCATTACAACAGACTCAGATGGGTGAGATAGGCTAGTGGCGGCACATGATCGACACCATGGTGACATTCATTTGGCGGCCGTATAGAGACTGTGAGGCATGGGATGATGAGGATGAGCATCTTAGCTTCTATAGGCAGTACATGTACCTGATTGGCAGCACAGTGCAGACTTCATTGATCATTGAGATGTACCTACCACAACGTGTCCTTAAACAGTTCGGCGAGTAGCAAGGTGTACCTGCGGGGATAGCCGAGTATGCCAGATCATCCCGAGAGTATGCGTGTGGGCCAGCCATCCCAGTGGCATTTGAGGCGCAGTAGATCGACGAGCTAGTAGCCCAGGCATGGGGATGGAGAGGAGTAGTCGATCTGGGGACTACAGTGGATTATGATTTATGGTGGCAGGCATGCAGACCAGTGCCATTGACGGATCCTGACGAGCCAACACCAGTTGACAGAAAATCAGTTATTCCACAGGTGCCACGGGCCAGATGAGGAGGCAGAGGCGGTGACAGGGATAGAGTCCGGGGGAGGGATGGAGGCCGGGATGGAGGCAAGGGTGGAGACAGAGGCAGGGATGGAGGAAGGGGTGGAGAAGGAGGCAGAGGTGGAGACAGAGGTAGGGATGGAGGTAGGGGTGGGGACGGAGGCAGAAGCGGAGATGATGGCGGAGATGGTAGGAGGCGACGGTGGGATGGACAGAGACAAGTCCGGAGGGTGCGTCCACGAGTGGCAAGGGTAGCGTTAGATGCTATCCCCGAGGTCAGTGAGGAGGGGGAGAGAGAGGAGCAACCCAGATAGGAGGGAGAGGGTGAGGAGAGATGGGAGGAGGAGAGACATGAGGAGGAGGCAGAGGCAGAGAGGCATGAGGAGGAGGTGGAGGCAGAGAGACAAGAGGATGTGCCAGAGATGGAGAGGCAGGAGGAGGAGAGGTAGGAGGAGGTGGAGGTAGAGGTCAGAGGATAGGAGGATGTGGAGGTGGAGGTCGGAGGATAGGAGGAGGTGGAGGTGGAGGATGATGATGACGGGGTAGACGCCATGGATGAGGCCAAGAGGCTCCTCAGATGGCAGATGGTAGAGGGAGAGGAGGAGATACCCTCCAGCTCAGGACTGCCCCAGGATGCCACAACAGATCAGAGGGTAGCGGACCTACAACAGAGATAGGATGCCAGCATGGCACAGGTCAGGTCCTTATAGTCAGCGTTAGAGGTAGCCCGGGTAGAGCAGGATCAGGCCGTGATTCGTTAGTAGGATGCAGCTCAGTGGTGCATAGACTTCACAGCATTATGCACAGGGCCCATGGGAGACATGGCCCGTGAGTTGGCCAGGGTTAGTACGAGACTGGGGCAGTACAGGACTCTGTATGAGTAGGCAGTGCCACCAGAGCGATGGGATCCTACGTTGTCGCGATCATAGTCGAGGATAGGTAGTGGCCATAGATCAGGCAGTGCCAGTGGTAGTAGGAGTCAGACCAGTGCCGGAAGGTCTACCTCGACAGGGCACACTTCAGGGAACAGGTCACATCATTCACGCAGGCACACTCCGAGTCACCATTCAGGGCATAGTCATGGGTCGACTGGTTCAGCGCAGAGGTTAGGATAGGTACAACCGCCAGTGGTTGATCCCTATACTTATCAGAGTTTGGCTGCAGTGACATCGCAGATGTTTTATACTATTGAGATGACCCTGTCCCTCGTAGTTCCATCAGTGGCACAGGCAAAGGTTGCGACAGGTCCACCTATTGTTTCAGAGCCAGTGATAGAGCTTCAGCCGCCACATTCTTCGCCTCGAGGAGATGATGAGAGTCTACCCTAGGGGCATTTGGTTATTATGACACACTATGTATATTATTGAGCTTGCGAGCTCCATTTTTGGGATATCTCCTGACTTTATCCTGTGACATTGTACATTTTTGAGATGATACTATATGATGATGCAGTTTTGATGCGGCCTACATGTCTTATGTGATGTTCTTTGATTTAATGCCTTATGATATGATTTATGATGCATGATGCTTAATTTATGATGCCATGTATGTCCTATGATGCTTATTTGTGATTTTGATGCCATGCTGATGCAATGCTTATTTATGTGACTATGTTAATGATGTGCATAATGTATTTAGTAAAAGATGCAGTGTTGATGATTATGTTAATGCAATTTTTGTGATTATGTATATGATTTAATGCCGTTGATGATGTATGTATGGACCTAATGCAATGTTTATATGATCATGTATGCACTTATGTTTTTTGATGTCATAGGATATCATCGTGAGATGGACGAGAGAAGATGACAAGACCTGATGAGAGAAGACGACCAGACCAAAGAGGAGAAGATGATGAGACCTACAAAATGCATGTTAATTCCTAGACCAAATCCTTCAAAGCTTTTCTATAGGACATTAGTATTTATTGCTCTTAATCATCATTGGGAAAACTATTGTAATGGCCAAGCAACACCGTGATATGACATAGATCAAGGTGTGCAAGGTCATACCATCACGTAAGACAAACAATCACAGACAAGGATGATCATGACTCATACTAGGAGCGAGCTTGCCCCAGTCTTTTTTCCATAATCAACCACATGCAGAAAAAAAAAGATAAGGAGAAATCATGAAACGTCGTTGCTTCTCTAAATCCTATTTCCAGGACATCCTTGAGAAACTAGTAGCATGATTGTCAAAATACAAAAAAAAAGAGTCATTACCATGATATGTCGTTGTTTTTCTAAATCCCAAAATTAGGACCTCGTTGAGAAACTAGTAGTCATGCGTGTCAATTGACATGATTCGTCACTGCTTCTCTAAATCTTGCTTAGTGGGATCTCGCTGAAAAACTAATATCATGATAAAAACTAAAAAACAATTGTCAAGTGTTTGCCAAGTGCGTCTAGATACCCATTGTTTTGATGCCAAGATGCCATGTTTGATAATGTCGAGAATTATTGAATTCAGGAAAGACACATCCTGAATAATGCCGATGACGAGAGGATTTGATCCCTAATGGTCGTAAGGGGTTCCTCGAAATAATGACGATGCCTAGGAAGGAAACATCCTAAGGCATAAATGATAGAGTTGGTTCTTCAGAAGGACACATTTGAAGAATACTGATGTCATGAAGGGTGATCTTTAGATGTCAAGAGGATCACTCAAAATGTCGAATGACGATGACGACACCTAGGAAGGACACATCCTAAGGTGTAAATGACAAAGGTTATCATTCAGAAGGAGTCATCTGAAGATTAACCCAAAGTTTGACAGTTTGACAGGTTATGATGATTTGACTTGCTTTGCCCGAGTTTGACTTGTGTTTGACTATATGCCGATATTTCCTTGATGATATGAGTGATGTGTTGATGAGATTGCCATGCTGAATAAATGATTGTTTTACTTTGTTTTAGGAGTTTTCCCAGGTGGAAAATGATTGAAGACTTTTGACGTGTGTGCCAGTGTAGTGCCATGAACCCTAATGGACTGACCTAGTGTGGCCTCGGGGGCTCATCAATAGATGGCCTTGCCTATGTCATACACTCAGAGACCTCGTAGTTTGACACGACCAATGAATTTTTCTTGATGAGCAAAGATTGCGTCATGATTTTATTTTGACAAACCTAATGTCTCTGGGACTCAAAATGTGAGTCTTTCCTATGTGGCAAGTGCGCAGAGACAACGTAGTTCGACAATGACATGGACCGATTGACTTTGACAAGAGATGACACTGCGTTTGTGTTCGTCGAGCGGTCTGATGATTTGTTGTGGTTTTCTTCAGGACATTTTATGTTTTTTAGGTCTTTTTTCAGGACATTTTGCAATGTTTTTTTTTGGTCTTTGTTCAGGACATTTTGCGATGTTTTTTGGTCTTTGTTCAGGACATTTTGGGATGTTTTTTGGTCTTTGTTCAGGACATTTTGCAATGTTTTTTTTGTCTTTGTTTTCAAGACATTTTGCGATTTTTTTTTGGTCTTTGTTGACTTTTACGATGTTTTTGGTCTCTTTGTTTTGGGACTTTTCTTATTTATTTTTGTTTTTCGGTTTTACCAATACTTTTGTCTTTTTTCAGGACTTTTTGCCAATGTTTTTGTCTTTTTTTCAGGACTTTTTTCCAATTTCCAAGATCATGTGCAACATCCACTGCAGTATCATGATAAACATTTTGCCCCCAGTCAGGTCCAAGACTTAGCCGTTTGCAGGGAATATGGACGGGATGCTGCTGGTTTACTAGATGGACGATCGTCAAGACTTGATGTCAATCATTTATCTACTATGATAGGTAGGGTAGGATGTGGTGGCGATTTGTGGAATAATGGCGAAAATACCTTTCATCCTAGGCCAAGTTAGATAAAGTGACAGTAGATGGCAGAGCAATGATTGATTACGCATGGCGCCTGTTTGCCAGGTTTTCACCATGGTACCTGTCCAAAGCCCCTGTTTGCCAGGTTTTCACTATTGAACAAATCATTTTTCTCTTTACTATTTTTTTGACTTTTTTATTTTTTTTGGTGTCACCAAGACGCCTGTTTGCCAGGTTTTCATTAGGGTGACGATTTTTTAATTTTTCAATTTTTTTGTATTTTATGGTTTGCAGCTCCATCCTCTAATGCTATGCATAGAACCTTCGGAGATGTAAAATTTTGATGGGCTCTGTCAATTGTTCTCCATCTGGAGTTGCTAGTTGATAAGCTCCAGAACCAAAAGAAGATATGATAATGTATGGACCCAGCCAGTTTGGTTCAAATTTTCTTGGATTTTCTCTATCTGCTTGGTTCTTGGGGTTCTGCATGAGAACTAGGTCGCCAATGTCAAACTTTCTGACCATAACCTTTTTATTGTAGCTATGACAAAGATGGTTCTGATATGCTTGGAGATGGTTCAGTGAATTTTGTCTTCTTTCTTCCAGTATTTCCAACTTGTGCAAGCGTGATTGTCGGTACTCCTCTTCATTAGTTAGACCCTTCAGGGAGATTCATAGCGAAGGAATTTTGACCTAAATGGGTAAGATGGCCTCAGCGCCAAAGACTAGGGAAAATGGGGTGGCCCCTGTAGGCGTACGAATTCTAGTTCGGTAAGCCCACAGAGCAGGGTTGAGTTGTATGTGCCAGTCATGGCCAGCGTCATTGATAGTCTTTTTGAGAATTTTGACAATGGTTTTATTGGACGCCTCAGCTTGGCCGTTTCCTTGTGGGTAGTATGGAGATGCAAAGTGGTGTTGGATATGGAATCGCTCACATAACTCACGTACATCTTGGTTTTTAAACGGACGTCCGTTGTCAGTGATGATGGATTGCGGAAGGCCATACCGACAAATGATGTAGTTAAGGATGAACTTCGATATTTGTTTGCCGGTAATATATGTCAATGGGATGGCTTCAATCCACTTTGTGAAATACTCAGTGGCAGTAATAATGAATTTTTGGCCGTTGGATGAGGTTGGATGAATCTTACCCACAAGATTGAGTCCCCATTGAGCAAAGGGCCAAGGAGAAGTGATCGGTTGAAGTTCTTGTGTTGGAGCATGGACCAAATCACTATGAATTTGACATTTGCGACAAAGACTGAACATATTCAATTGCATCTTTTTCCATTGTCGGCCAATAATACCCGAGTCTCGTTACTTTCTTAGCCAGAGTAGGACCACTCGAATGAGATCCGCATATACCATCATGTACTTCTCGTAAGGTCGCACATGCTTCGTTGGTGTCAAGACATCTAAGGAGGGTATCGTCGAAACTACGGCGGTAAAGGGTGTCACTGACAATGGCATACCTTGCAGATTTCCTAATGAAGGACTTCCTTTGGTTATTGGACAGGTTCAGTGGAAGGGTTTGAGACTTTAGGTAGTCGTAAATGTCCTGATACCAGGGAGAGTTGGGACCAACAAGTTCGCAAACCATTTTTGATTCTGGGATATCATACGCCGGTATCAAGAGCTGTTCTACTAAGAACTCAAATTGTGACACATTTTAGGGATGTCCAAGAGAGAACTAATAGTAGCCATTGCATCACTACCTTATTCGTGCCCGGAGTTTGTTCAAAAGAAATCAATTGGAAGTATGTCAGGAACTGTCCACCATCCTCTTGTAGGGAAGCAACTTCTCATCCTTTGTTTCATAGTCATCATTCACTTGGTTGATCAAGAGCTGGGAATCCCTGAATACAAGCAACGTCTGAATTTTTCATTTGATTGCCAACTTGAGACCTGTGACTAGTGCTTCATATTTGGCAATGTTATTTGTACAAGGGAAAGCGATCCTGAATGACTTAGGAATTGAATCCCCCTGTGGTGTGATAAACAAGATTCCAGTGCCTGAGCCATGACCAGTATGAGACCCATCAAAATATAGCTTCCATGGTGCCGCCGGTTCCGCATGAAAAATGGACTCATCAGGAAAATCAGTTACTAGTGGATGAGTGACTTGGATTGGTGCATCTACCAACTGATCTGCTATTACCTGCCCTTTTATTTTTTACGCTCAACATATTGTATGTCATACTTGCTTAGTATCATGACCCATTTTTCCAGCCGACCTGTTAATGCCGCCTGACTTAAGAGATATTTCAGTGGATCAATCTTGGCGACTAGTTGTGTCTGATGACTGAGCATATAGTGTCGTAGTTTTTGGGACACAAAGACAACAACAAGGCATGGACGTTCAATGTATGTGCAGTTCAACTCATACCCTATCAGTGTGTGACTGATGTAATAGATTTCTCTTTCTTTTCCTTCATGATCATTTTGTGCCAACAATGCCCCTAGTGCTGAACTAGTAGTCGAGATGTATAGAATTAATGGCTTTCCATGAATAGGAGGCATGAGGACTGGTGTTGACAGCAGGTAATCTTTGATTTGTTGGAAGGCCTCTTGAAATTTATCCATCCATACAAAGGGGATACCCTTGCGCAACAGATACTGAAACGGATGACACTTATCTGCCAATTGGGCTATGAAACGCCGGATAGATTGTACTCTGCCTTGCAGAGTTCTGAGTTCACTGATTCCTCTGGGTGGAGGCATGTCTATGATTTCTTTGACCTTTTCCAGATCAACCTCTATGCCTCTTCGGGAAACTATGTACCCCAAGAGTTTACCTGATGTGACCCCAAAAACACACTTCTTAGGGTTTAATCAAACTTTGTACTCTTCAAGTCTCTTGAAAATTGTGTTGAGTACCTTCAAATGATCTTTCCTTGTTGCTGATTTGGCCAAGAGGTCATCTACATAATCCTCCATTATTTTGTGCATCATGTCATGGAAGATCGTGGTCATAGCCCTTTGATATGTGGCACCTGCATTTTTGAGATCAAAGGGCATGACGTTCCAACAGTATGTACCCCATGGGCAAGTAAATGTCATTTTGTGTTGATCCCCAGGAGCAATGCGGATTTGATTATAGCCGGAGAAACCATCTATGAGGGATAGCATCTCATATCCTGCTGTAAGGTCCACTATGATGTCAATGTTTGGCAAGGGAAAGTCATCCTTTGGACATGCTTTATTTAGGTCTAGGAAGTCTGTACATACACAGATTAACCCATTTGGCTTTGTGACTGGGACCAGATTAGAAATCCATTTAGCGTAGTCAATAGACCTTATGAATCTGGCATCTAACAATTTCTTTAACTCAGCCTTGACCAATAGGGCAACTTGGGGATGGATTTTGCGCAACTTCTACTTGACTGGTTTAGCATTAGGTAATAGTGGCAGATGATGCAAAACCAGTTCTAGGTCCAATCCTGGCATGTCAACATAGGACCACGCGAAATTGATTTTTCGTTCTGCAAAGAATTTATGAAATTCTGGTTTCTCTTCGTCAATCAATGATGTAGCAAATAGGACCATCTTGGGGTCTTCTGTAGTTGAAATGTTATCCTCTATTGTGTCCTCAATAAGCATAGCCGATTTCTCCTATTGCATGGGGAGAAAGTCCAGTCCTCCATCTTTGGGCACCTCAGAGAGGTTTTCACCCACAAATACGTCCTTTATTTTTACTATTTTATCGTTAAGAGGTTCCTTTTGGTTTCCACCTAGAGATGTTTCATTTTTTACTTTCTTTTTACTTTTACTTTTGCTACTAGAGGACGGAGCAGTCTCACTGAAGTATGCCATGTAGTTTAAATCAATGGCGAATCCTGATTTGTGGTCCCCACTGGGTATGCCTTCTCGTAATCCCATGAATTTGGCAATTGCCTCATCATTATGAAATGTGTCCAGAACTGGCGGTCCTTGTTGGTCCCAATCGACTAGCTCAGGGTAAACTAAGGAGATGCCATCGTCAATGTTGGTAAATTGTGGTGAGGATGTGGACAACATGTAGATAGACTCCATGATGTTGTATATGAGATTATCATCATCCAACTCAACATCAGACTCTATCGAATATTCGCCTTCACTAGTGTCATATTCGTTGTCAAAATAGGGAGTGAAGGTTTTAGAGCCCTGGTTGTCAATGTCGTCTGATACTTCAGATGGGGTTCAGATGACGAGTGTTGTATGGCATGGGAGGTGGTAGTAGTACTTTGACTATTTGGTACCTGTTCAATTTTGAATGTTTTCCAAAACTGTTGTTCAGAGGTCAGTTCCCCTGGTTCGACAAACAAATCATCAAGACAACAGTCACTTAGGGATCGTTCTGAGCCAAATTCCCACTCATGGGAGTCCGTTTTGGTGAGGGTTTCCCTAGTAGTCTCGACACTATCCGAAGCATGTACTCGCTCATTTGAAAGTCCAGAGGTACGTCGATCGTCATTGTCAGGTGATCCAAACCCTAATCCAAGATACTTCGGAATTTGAAAAGTTTCTATGGGTTCCCTTCGACCAGTTTTATTTTTTGCTAGGCCACTAGTACTGTCGTAGCCTTTGGCCTTCATTATGTCATAAACTTTGCCATATCTTTGAACTGGTAATGGGGGTAGTGTGACAGTATCCTTATAGATCCATCCTGTGATGTTAGCAAGGTCTTCCTCACTCATGTCTCCCCACTTGATAAAAACTGTATTCGGTGGAACTTTGAAGGTTTCTTGAGGTTCCATTCTGAAACATGGCCGACCATATATCTTTGGAGATGTGGGTATTGTTGTTATGCTGTATGTTGTATTTAGTTTGAACTCTCCGCAGCTGAGGTCCTGGATTTTGACAGTTGATTCAGTCTTAGGGCTGGTGGAAGGTGGTGGTATGGTGGAAGACGTGGATGGAGCGGATGTGGAAGATGACGTGAGTGTGGAAGGGTTGATATACTTGGATGACGAGGAGCCAGGTGCTTCTCGTTTAATAGGTACTTGGTTTTCGGAGATACCCCTTAAGTTTGTACAATATTGGAAAGGGTCAGGGTCTCCGTATATGGTTACTTCTGTGCTGTCAAATGGAAACTTTAGGCATTGGTGGTATGTAGACGGAACGGATTTTAAGGCGTGAATCCATGGACGGCCAAGTAAGATGTTATATGGTAGTTCTAAATCCAGGACCTGGCAGGTTGTGTCTACAATGACCGGTCCCACTCTGATAGGGAGAGAGATAACGCCCCGTGAAGAGCGTTCCTCATCATCGTATGCTTTGATCACTATACTTTTTATTGGGTCTATGCATGCATCAGAGAACCCTAGAGCCTTAACCAATTTGAGGGAGCATATGTTCAATCCTGCTCTGCCATCTACTAAAACCCATCTAACTTTGTGCTTGTGGACAAAAGTTTCTATGTGTAATGCGTCATTGTGGTTGGTTTTATGTGATGAGTAATCTTGATCCGAGAAGGTGACTTGGTGCGGCGTAGTGAGATATCCCACCATAGTTTCAAATTGATTGACATCGATGTCCTTGGGGACCGACGACTCTAGGAGAGTTTTATCTAGGATTTCTTTATGCGCGGGAGAGATACGAAGTAGCTCAAGGATAGATATTTGCGCGAGAGTTTTTCCTAGCTGGTCGATAAGGTTGAATTGACTTTGGGTTTCCATTGCTATGTGGTTGGGACGGGTTTTGGCTATTTAGAAGATGGAGCAGGCTGTGATTGTTTAGCAGATGGGCCCGGTATAGTGATTTTGGTTTGTCTAGTGGGAGGTTGACCAGCTATAGTGATCTTGCCACTTCGAGTAGTAGCATTACATT
This sequence comes from Sequoia sempervirens, assembly GCA_007258455.2. Lineage (NCBI taxonomy): Eukaryota > Viridiplantae > Streptophyta > Pinopsida > Cupressales > Cupressaceae > Sequoia > Sequoia sempervirens. The sequence continues at coordinate 37,373,774 of VDFB02047230.1, read as the reverse complement.
GGGGTGCTCTCTTGACTGTAATGGTATTGATGCACTCATCATCAGTTCAAACATTATTTATAATTGGTCCACTAGAATAATCGTACTTGGCTCGGGTGAAGTTAGCTTGATTCTGTGGACCTGAAGTGGAAGCATTGTGAGAACCATGGTCCTGCAGTGGATTCTTGTGGATAGTATGATCTGACTTGGAGGCGAATTGGGATCCACCTACTTCGATGGTGCGACTTTCGATAAGATCTTGTATTATGTTTTTCAATTGTCGACAGTTAGAGGTTGTATGCCCTTTTGCTCGATGGTATTTGCAAAGTGCATTGTCATTCCACCATGCTGGTTTGAATTGTCCTGGGTCATACGGTTTTGGTTCCGGAAGTATGATGACCCCATGTTGGAGGCATTTCCTAAGGACTTCTTCAATGGGTTCACCCAAATGGGTGTATGTGCGACCCCTAGGAAATTGTCTCATCTGACACTATTGTCCCTAATTGTTTTGAGCGCTTTGGTTGTTTGAAGAAGTATTGGGAGGTGTCAATGTCGTTGTTAGTCTGTTTTGTTGTTGAACCCCTTTCAGGGCCAATACAGGACCTATAGTGTTTGCAGTCTTGGCGTCGACAACACCGTCGTTTGTAACATGCTTATTTTTAACCCAATATTTGTTTTTGTCGGCGGGTGATTGACGTTTGTGTTTTTGGAACCATATCTCAGTTCTCCCTTTGCGATAAGGGCTTTCTCAATCTGGACCTCTTTTTCAACTAATTTTGTGAAGTTTGTGCAACAATGTATTTGCAATGCAAATTTTAGGGCCCTAGAAGTGTTTGGACAAACATGTCAACTTTTTCCCTTTCGGGGATGTCAATGTGACATCGACTAGCGAAGCTTCTCCATTTTTGAAAGAATGGGATAAATGTTTCACTAGCATCCTCTTGCATGAGATTGCACAAGCTAGTGATAGAGGTATCCATGTCGATGTTGTACGCATAATTTCTTATATATTTTTGTTTAAGCTCATCCCATGTCTGGATATCCTTTTGAGTTGAAAACCATTCAAGGGCTTGACCCGCCAGACTTTTAGAAAAAAGTCTCATCAAGTATGTTTGTTCATAGGTGATGTCCATACAATTGGTTGCAAATTCGTGAACATGCTCAATGGGATTTGTCTCGCCTCTATATTTTGTGAAGTTGGGTGACACGTATCCTAGCGGAAATGGAGGCATGTATAAGCTCGTGTCAAATGGGTATACATTTAGGTCATATGATATTTCTGATTTCTTGCCTGAAATGTACATGTTTTGGATAGTTTTCCCTACATCCCTCATTCTTGTTTTGAGGGCGTCCACCGCAGGGTCGTTTATGTTTCCGTACATTGGATTACCTGGTACACCATGTGTTCCTGTTTGTTGTGCGTGAATATTGGTGTATTGTGGCGGTATGGATTGTTGTGGTATGTATGACGTGTGGGGATTGACATGTTGTTGGTATTAGAAGTTATGATTGGGTGCATGTTGGTGTTGAGGGTTATGATTGGGTGTATGTTGATATTGAAAGTTATGATTGGGTGCATGTTGATGAGTATGAATGTTAGATGAGTAGGTTGGGATGTGTCCCCCAGCCATGTGTGTCGTTATTTGGGGGATGTTATGACCATGGATGTTATGGTGTGTTAATGATGTGATGGGTTGTGTTATTTGGCCACCTTGTGTAAATTGTTGATTTTGTACAAGGGGAACGTTTGTGTTTGTACCTTGGGAGGAAATGACATTTGACTGTGTTGTCGTGTTAACGCTTTGTTGTTGTCCTTGGATAAATACACATCTTGTGCCTCCTCCCGAAGGATTTTGTGAAATACCACTGGACGGATATGATGAAGTTGTGTTCGTGGTAGTAGATGGAGCTGTCAAGGGGGGGTTGTTGTGACTTGATGATGCCCCCGTGACATTTACTGTCGTGGCATTGACTGTCGTGATATTTATGGTGTTGGGGATGTTGGGGGTGTTTGGGACGTTGGGAGTGGTATGCACTGTCATTGTGGTCCCAAAGGAATTATTGCTCGTAGTATTTGGAAGTGACCACTATGTGACATGTTATGTGCGTCGTTGGCATTAGGGTCACGAGGTGTCAAATTTAGCGTGTTAACGTCAAATCCTTGTAGTAACTTAGCTCCTTCACTCAAGAGCATAGCTAAGAATCTGTCTCTGTCATGACAGACCATTGTTTCCACGAGTTGACAGGCCTTTGGGTCTTGTGCCAATGCCTCTAAGTTTTCCTCAAGTAGTTGGCCATTTTCATCTTTCTGCAAGAATGGTTCGAATGGACTGTTTGATGAGGATTGCGTTGTCATTGGAGGTTGATTGTCTAAATTGGAAAATGGATCGTAGAAGGTCCAGTTTGGGTCATGTGGAGGATTGTTGACAGTAAATGTGGGGTCTTGTCCAGAGTTTTCCATTTGTCTCTTTTGTTTTTGAAGTCTAGTTTCAACCGTAAATGAGATTGCTCAAATGGGAATGACAACTAAATGCAAGTATGACACTACGTGAAGTCTAAGTTCAAAATGATGGCTAGAATGACTAATATTTTTGGATTTTCATGAATAGGATATGCAATGTGTAGCAATGTAAGACAAGGTTATCTAAGCACTTCTAAGCTCGAAATTTGTTTTCAATTTTGATTGCTAAAGGACTTTGTTGAAAATGACAAGGTGACAAGGTCCAAATGACTAGTGAGTTTTCCTAACTAGACTTTTGAGTTAGAAAAATCTCACAAAAGAGGACAATGACTAAAAAGGGGGTTTGATAACTTAGTCCAAGAGGGCCTAATTTTGAAAACAATGACTTTGCAAAGTGTGCTTAATATTTGTCTAATCCTAAGTATGCCAAATGTATGCAACGAAAAAGAATGAAGTATGAAACCTATGGTGACGAATGCAAACTAATGGTCAAGACTTTGAGCAATTTCAAGTTTGGTTTCTGACAGAATCTCCCTGGAAACAATGGTTGACAAATGGTTGAAAATTTGAAGACCTTAGGTGTTGAATGTGAAGTTTTAAATTTTGACAGGCAAATGTGTCGTTTGAAGCTGCAAATGCGTCATAGTAGCAAATGCAGTTCATTTTTTCGATTGCGGCTTTTGGACTGTCAGATGTGACTTGATTTAGCATATGCGGCTTTTCAGTATTCAAATGCGTCGCGATGCCTACAGATGCGGCATTCTAAGTGTCAGATGCGGTTTAACAGAGCAGTTGCATTGCAGAAAATCAGTTGCGGTTCGACAGATGAGACTCAGTTTAATTTCAAAATGATTTTCTTGTCGTTTTGATGGAAATTTTGATCTGTTTGGAGAATATTTTTTTTTGAACTGTGATAGAACCAGAAGACACTTGACAAACACAACATTTTGAATGTAACCAAACACACATCAGATAAGCACAATCCTAGGTTAGGCCGTAACAATATTCGCTAGATTCCACGTGGGTTTCCCCAACCGCATATCTGTAGCGTGTGAATTCATAAGCTTGGCTGCACGGGCTCCCCCTTACAGTGCACTCTCTTCTCAAGCCAACCAAGCTTCCAACCCCCATGAAACTCCCATGGCGAGCTGATCACCTCTACTACAAACTACGAAAGTGTGGATGCCTTCACACCGACTGGTGCTGCGCTAGCAAATAGAAGGATTTTGACTTTCTATACAAGATTTTTTAGTTAGGGACCCCCGTTCGAGTGGCCATACATGGGGCAAGAGATTAATCACCATTAAGGTGGCACTCCAACCTGAAGAGGTTAAGTTCAACAGGGTTTAAGGGAGTACAACTCCGTCCGTATGACACATCCGCACAAGCAACCTTAGGTTTTCCCTTAAGGTTTACATTTATATACCGGTCGGGGGTAGCTTGGCTTTAGCTCCGTTGCCGGTTTGAGTCGCATTGGGGTGATGAAATCCACAAGCAGACCCAATTTCTAGAGTTGGTAACCATTTCTCTTACACCCAAGATCGCCCGAAAGTGCGAGGGGAGAGGATACTCTGATATACCAAGTCAGGGTAATAACAGATAAGAATGGGTCTAGTTTTTTGATCACAAGGTTTTCACCAAGTGAGAGCATACTCACCTACCATTCCGCAAACACAATCAAGTAAAGAAGACATGACTGTTCTTTTTATGTGCACCAAAGTTAAATGTTTGCTAATCTAAAAAACAAGCACAATGTTTGTTTTATTCTCTCTTCGACATTCGAATCTGCAGACAAAATATTAGTAGTTTCCTTTATGCAATGATCTTCGACACCCGAATAGTAATTGCCACACGCTACAAACGAATATTAGTAACACAAAACCCTAAGCTAGCCAACATGCAGGAATGAAAAACTAGGAAATGAGAAGACCAGAAAACCAGAAAAGAAACAAGAAACCAGAAAAACCTTAAAATCCGAAAATCAGAATGTCAAAAATGAAAGCAAGTTTTTACCAGTCAAATGTGGCACGACAGAGCAGATGCGTCGTTTTGGACTTCAAATGCGGCACGACTGATCATATGCATCGTTCAAGATATTAGTTGCGGCTTATTAGGGCGATTGCGGCTCTTATGTCATCGAATGCATCGCAACACATCAAATGCATCACGATGTTTTAAAAAAAAGCAGTTGCGTCAATCCATACCTGTATGTACAAAATAGCAGAAAACACAAAAAAAAACATACAAAAAACCAGAAAAACGGAGTCGGGTTCACCAATGTAATCAAGGGATTTCTTTTAGGTTTGATTAGGAGTGTTAGCAATAAATCAATAGATGACAATGAAACCCAAAGATCTTACAAAACACAAAGGAAGTAAAATACAAAACGATTATACCTGATCGCCGAGACTTCCATGATTCACTTTTGTAATACCTTCTTGCTTGCTGGATGATGTTGCCCTCAGATCCGTCGTGCGAGCAAATCTGCAAATGCCTAAGTCCTACACCAAGCTTTGAAGGATTTGTGTAATGTCTAAATGTTTATGCCTATGATTGACAATGTCTAGACATGATTTGACCAAATAAAAAACTAATCAATGCTATGGAAAGCCTAAGAATTCCAATGAGTAAATATGCAATGTGCCTATAATAAGTCTACTTGTGTGCGTATAATAACCTCTGTGTGTCTGTGTGTGATCGAAAAATGAGAGGAAAATGCCATTTTATAGAAAATGTCATTTTGAGTGGACGAACGAGATTAGATTCTACGAAAGACCTAGAATGAGAGGTCCAAATTAAATCTGAGAATCCCTAATTAGGGTTAGGGAAAAATCCTTAATCGAACGGTCAGAATAATATCTCAGATAATCAGATCGACGGTGGAGAATAAATGAGGAAATTAATTAAAGAAATAAAGATTTTTGAGAAATCAAGAAGATAAGACTACCTGATTTGTGAGATTCGAAAAATCAAGAAGATAAGATTTGAACTGAAGATTCGATTTAGAAAATCAAGAATCTGCCCGATTACTTGATTTTTAGAAGATTAGTTACTATTTTGAATTAAATTAATTCAAAATAATGATTTTGTGAGATAATAAATAATCTTTTTCAGATTATTTATCAAAATGGACTGACAGTTCAGATTGAGATGACATTTTAAATAATTTAATTTATTTAAAATGAGAAGAATATTAGTTGGCAATTAAATAATTAAATTTAATTATTTAATTTAGCAAATAAGACTAATTAATTAAATAAATTAGTCAATTTATTTAATTAAGAGGATTAGTGACATATTAAATAAATAAATGTAATTCATTTATTTAATAATCAAGAAGAATTAAATGCAGAAAGGGAAATTAAATAAATTAAGAGATTTATTTAATTAAGGGAAGACTTAGACAATTAATGACGTATTTAATAAATAAATAAAATTTATTTATTTAATAATCATGAAGAATAAATGACATGAATTAATTAAATAATTATGAATTATTTAATCAATAGTCGAATGTGGACCAAGGACATAATTAAATGTCATAATTATGCTAGGACGAAAGTGGTAAAAATGAAGCTTGCAGGCCTAGGTCATTTTTAGGTGTCTACAAGTTCTATTGTTAAGCCTAATGGTATAGTGGAGGATCTTGTGGTGATTCTAGACTCTTGGGAGTACCTAGTAGACTTCATGATTCTTTCTCCTAAAGCTACATTAGGCGGGTATCCCATTATTCTTGGAAGGCCATGGTTAGCAACTGCAGATGCATATATTGGATGTTGGTCAGATGACATGACCATTTTAGATGGGAAGAGCATCAAAAATTTTGTTCTTTATCCTCCTGCTCAGCCATTCCATGATGAGGTTGGTCCTGTATGGCCACATGTTGGTGAAGAGGCCGAGGAAGTTAATTTTGTGGCGCATCTTATGATGATAGGAAGAAGTTGTTTTATGCAACTTCAAGATGAAGATGAAGTATTGGTTAACATCATTCAAAACCATTGTGAAGTGGATGAATCATCATCTTCTCATTTTGCTACTCTAGTCAAGACCCTTCTGCCTGCTCTTCTTGCAACCACTGTTCCTGTAGATATTCTTCCTACAGCCACTGTTCCTACAAACGAACTTCCTGCAACAACAAGTATGTCCCATACATTACTTCCATATGAACTCAAGGTACCATGTGTTATTGAAGTAGCTATGATAGAGTCAACTACACAAGTGCAAGTGTCAGAAGGAAAATATTTGAATGTTAACAAAAAACTAAGTGAAGAGTAGCAATTATTATTGGAAACCTTATTGAGGACCCACCAACATGCATTTGCATGGGATTATCATGATATGAAGGGATTGGACCCTAAAATTTGCACACAAAAAATTTACATTAGAGATGATTGCACCCCAGTGAGGTAGCCACAAAGAAGAATTAACCCTGCACTGAGAGAAATCATAAAAGGAGAACTATAGAAATTGCTAGATACAGGATTTATCTACCCCATTTTGGATAGCCAGTGGGTGTATCCATTGGTGATTGTTCCCAAGAAAGGAGGGAAATGGAAAGTTTGTGTTGATTACAGGGAACTTAATACTGCCACCAAGAAGGACCATTTTCCATTACCCTTCATAGATCAAGTTTTGGACACAATTGCAAGAAAGCAATATTTTTTCTTTCTAGATGGATTCAACGGCTACAACCAGATTCAAATTGCACTAGAGGACCAGGAGAAGACCACCTTTACTTTTCCATGGGGGACCTATGCCTACTTAGTACTCCCATTTGGCATATGCAATGCACCTGCAACTTTTCAGAGGGAATTCATTAACATATTTTCATACATTTCTCATGGTTGCATGGAGATTTACACAGATGAATTTACCACCTATGGTGCTGATTTTAATCAAGTATTGGAAAATCTCAGGAAATTCCTACAGAGATATGACAATCACAATCTCTCTTTAAATAGTGAAAAGTGCTTCATGATGATGTAGGAAGGTGTAGTTCTTGGACACTACATCTCTCACAAGGGAATTCAAGTAGATCCTGCAAAGATTGAGGTGATAAAAATTTTTCCCACACCTACAAAATAGAAGGATGTTAGGAGTTTCTTGAGTCATGCAGGCTATTATAGGTGTTTCATCAAGGATTTTAGCAAAATAGTAGCACCATTATATACTCTTCTCACTAAAGATGTTGAATTCCAGTGGACTGAAGCTTGTGACAAGGAATTTTCTGACTTGAAGGTAGCCTTGACTCATGCTCCTGTACTCAAAGGACCTAATTGGGAGCTTCCTTTCCACATCCATATAGATGCATCAGATTACGCCATAGGAGCAGTCTTAAGACCGAAAGAAAGAGCTATTGAAAATGACATTTATTTTGTTAGAAAAAAATTGCAAGGAGTTGAACTCAACTATACGATAATAGAGAAAGAAATGCTAGCAGTAATCTATGCGTTGAACAAATTCAAGCATTACATAACATGTTACCAAATCTTTGTGCACAGTGATCATGCAACCATTAGGTATCTCATGAACAAGCCTCTGATCTTTGGTAGTATAGAAAGATGGTTATTTTTGATGTAGGAGTTTGACATAACCATTGTGGATAAACCAGGAAAGGCCAATGTTGTTGCAAATTTTCTTTCAAGGCTGACTATATCAGAGGATAATCAAGCCATATTGACTCTTTTCATGATGAGAACCTATTCTCTATCAGTGTACAAACACCCTAGTATTCTAACATAGCTAATTATCTGGTCACAGGTAGAGTTCCTCCTCACTTCTCTCCAAAAGAGAGAAGGGAACTCATTGAAAAATCTTTTCCTTTCTCATGGATTGCTGGATGTTTTTTTTATACTGGACTGGACCATGTCATGAGGAGATGTGTGAGAGAAGATGAAACATATGAAATTTTTCATGCATGCCACAATGAACCATGTGGAGGATATTTTTTAGCCAAGAGGACAACAATGAAGATTTTGAACACAGGATATTACTGGCCAACACTCCACAAGGATGCAGGGAGGTATATAAGAAAATGTGACAGATGCCAAAGAATGGGTAGGCCAACCAAATCTGATGAGATGCCACTTTACCCCTAGGTAGTAATCACTCCTTTCGACAAGTGTAGATTGGATTTTGTAGGACACATTGACCCTCCATCAAATGGTAAGTCTTATACCCTGGTATGCACTGATTATGTAACAATGTGGGTAGAAGTTAAGGCCATGAAGCATGCAAGAGATAAAAAGGTTGCATAATTTATTTATGAGGATATTTTCACAAGGTATGGAGTTCCACGAGAGATAGTGATTGATCAAGGGGCTCAATTCACGTCAAATCTTGTTGCAACACCAGTTAATGAGTACAACATAAGACACATGAATTCTACTCCTTATCACCCCCAGGCCAATGGCCAAGGTGAGGTGACCAACATAGAAATTGAAGCTATTATGACAAAAATAGTAGCTATCCAGAGAAAGGATTGGGAAAATAGATTACCAAAAGCTCTTTAGGCCTACAGAACTACCTGGAAAACAACTACATGCTTCACTCCATTTGAGTTGTTGTATGGAAAGAAAACCATGATGCCCATTGAATTTGAACATAAGAATTTAGGACTGCGATAGATTTGGGGATGGATATCTCTGAGGCACAAAAGGAAAGAATCATTTAGCTAAATGCTTTGCATGAGATGAGGAGAGAAGCCCCGCATCACATAGAGGTAGTGTAGAATCAGAGAATCAAGTGGCATGGAAAATTCATCAAGGACAAGAAATTCCAACTAGGAGATTGGGCCTTGCTCTATGACTCAAAGATCAGGACAATGCAATAAAATTGCAGAAAAGATGGCTAGGACTATATGAGGCTGTTGAAGTATTCCCTAATGGTTTTGTACAGCTCATTACTATTGATCCAGTCAGATTTAAGTTGCTTGTCAATGGTCATTGCCTCAAATTGCATCACAAGCCAACTTCCAAGGAGGAGTTCCTGTAGCAATTCACTTAGCATGCAACACCCGAGCTTCTTGCAACCAAAGGAAATGAACCTAGTGTCCCTCCTAGATAATTAAGGAATGTACTTGTCATAATAAATACTTCCACCTCCATGGGAGTCCATTTCTTCACCCATCCACCCATCCATCTCCACCTTTCTCTCTCTTCCATCACTTCACTTCATTCCACTCCACCTCATCCCACCTCATCTTCATTAATTGCTTAACTTATTTCCTAAAAAGGCAAATGATACTTTCTCCACAATCTTTGTGATGAATCCTCCACACATTCAGGTATGTGCGCATTAATTGCTATATGTTAATTATCTTTAAGTGCATTCATTTAATTGTTGTACATTAGTATGGACGTTCACCATAGCATGCCAATATTCCCTACCGTGTCAAATCATCTACCCGCATGTGAGGAAACATGCCAAAATTTAGGTTGGGGGGAGGAAAAAGATATGAATATTTTTCCCATGTGTCAGTCCATGCTGGTCTACAACAACAAAATTTAAATTGAGCCGATTTGAAATCTGAGTGAGAGGACGACTCGCATGTGTGAGGTGACACCAACTGCTGCCGCCATTTCTCTCCATCATAGCTTTCCTTTATTTCTCCTTCCTTGCCATTATTGACCCTGTCATATCTCAAGTTGTGTTACAAACAAAAGGTAAATTAGAATCTAGTCAATATTGGCATTGGAAAGTTAGCAAGTGTTGCAGGAAGGTGAATTTGGTTTTCAGAAGGAATTACAAGAAGGAAATCGCAGAGTGTTTGTTTGATTGCAGACAATGGGAGGTGGGTTAATTCAAAATGAACCCATGGTGCACGATGTATTACTACAAGATGCACCCTGCTTGGCCAAATTCAAAAACTGTGGGTGGATAGACTACTTCTTGAAGCTGGATGATATTGATGAAGACATTGCACTAGAGTTTTCCTAGAAATTATTTGAAGGGAAGGCCACGGTAAAAGGGATGGAGGTCATAGCAACTGAAGAAAGAATTGCAGAAGTCATAGGGTTACTTGCTGATGGTGAAAATTACCCTAATTCCAAAGATGCTAGATTAGCTAGGGCCGAATTTATAGAGCCAAATACCCTCCATTAAGCATAGATAAATAGGGTGTGAAGAGGATGTCTTTTCTAGATCCATGGAAGCAGATAGCTGTTTATGTATTAAAATACATCAACTGTGAAGGTCTCTAGTCGAATTTGCATTCCGTGCATTTCAAGATTTTGAATCATATGAGGCACGAAAGGAGGATGAATGTGCCGAACGTGCTATACAACCTTCTTTCAATCATGGTGGCCAAGACTCAGAAAGGTAGGGACAAGTCTATTTCCCACCATTGTCTGATTAAATTGTTAGTTGAAAAGTCTCTACATGATGTGTCTAGAATGACCTGGGAAGAATTCATAAAAAATGATCAAATTAGACCCAAGCATTTGCAACCTAGGGTTTTACCTCAAACTCGTATGTCTAGCAAGAGATTAAGCATGACTGAAGCCACTCTTGGTGCTTCAACCTATAGCATAGGCCCTAGTGTAAACCCTTCTGTAGTAGAAGAAACCATAGAAATTAGCTCTTCTGGGATAGAGCAATTAGACAAAGAAATTTCTTCCCTTGATTCTGATGATGATGTTCCACTTGGAATTCTAATGAAAACCAAGGCACAAAAGAGAGGGGTAGAAATGAGAAAAGGAAAAGCCAAAAGGCAGCTAGTAGAAAAAGAGGTGTCAAGCTCTAAGAAGAGAAAAGTTGACACTGTTCATCCTGTAGCCAAAGAAAAACATGAGAGCCCTCCTAGGAAAGCAAGACCAGCCGGGCCAGCCTTTGGTATGCCTCCCCAGGAAAGCCCTAAATCTAGAGAAACATCATAAAGGGACTCATAAGCTCCAATAAGGTAGGAGATTCCCCATGCAATCAAATGTAACTGCCTTGTGGTGGTCTTTATTGATGTTGAGAAAAAATGCACGTTAATGCAGTGCTAAATCTGTGTGTGGACATGCAAGTTTGACTAGATTCCATGCATGTGTAACCCATGCTCCACTTTCTTTGTTTTCCCTAAATGGCATCCTCCCAGTTTGTGGAGTTGACCACCTTGTTTTGTTGGTAGTATAAATAATGATCAAATTCTCCTTCTCTAGAGGTTACACGATCTAATATGTACTTGCACTCTTAAGAGTTTTAGCAATACAGTTATGTTACTCTTTTGTACTCATGAATTCCAGTGAATAAGATGAAGTTCTAAGTTTGAGCATCTAAGTTCTCATTAGTTTTAGAGGATACTTATCCAAGGGGGCCCACTTGGTGAGTAATCTATCCTTTAGCTTAGTATTAGTTTAGTATTACTTTATGTTCAGTAATTAGTTAAGAATCTTGCACCGACTATTCCTGCAGCCACTAGAATTCCATTATGTGATTGTTCCTGCAGCCAAAGTAAATAGAGTAGTGTCCTGTTTGTTTTCCCATATTTTCACTTCTGTCATGCATTTCAACTTAGTGTAGTTGTTGATGTTCATCATTTCTGTTATTCCTTTCCAAGCAATTTACTTTCAGCATCATGTCTTTCTTAGCTGTAGAATGAAAATGGCTACTTTGGGTTCCTAGTGCACATACTGTGCTGACCCAATTGAAGTTCACGTCCCTGGGTTGACAAGTTAAATGCACCTTCATGATGATTGAAATGGCTATTTAGGTTAGATGTCCAATCTTTGAATCACAGCTATAAAGGCCTACCTGTTAAAACATTGTAGGAGGCCGACAGGGGGCACTCATGCAGATTCTTTTCTTCTTGATCTTGATCATTATCTGTTTCAGAGGAGCTTCTTCATTTCCACACTATAATAATTATTATTCGACAGTTTTCTACAACTTCTTCATGCTTCAATGATGTTCTTCATGTTTCGATTCTTTTTGGGACATTATTTTAGAGGCTTCTTAGTCCTTGATTCACCTTTCTCTCTTTTGGAGAGGAGTTTTTCCCATGAGATTTTCTCCCTTTCTATTGTTGTGAGAGATTAGATTATTTGTACATGGGTACCTCTTTGGGCCTTGTTTGTTAGGACCCATCATGTACTCTTTTATTTAAATTATGCATTTACATTTTAGGGTTTTTAGATACTCGCTAAGTTTTTACTTAAGGGGAGATGTTAGAGAACTCATGCATTAGCTAATAATGAATTTACCTTTAATTAATTATTAAGCTAATTTCACTTCATGCACTTAAGCTAAAATTAGGAGTTTTTTTTTGTTAACTAGAGTGAGATATTATTAGATCATTTTGTCTCATCACATAGGATGATGACATTTGTCATGACCTAATCCTTTTATCATTTAAGGTTTTCTCTTATAAGCACTTTCCTTCATTGTAACTCTAAGAAATTCTTTCATTCTATAACTTATTTCTCATTGAGGAAATAAAAAATTGTTTGTAATTCTCATGCATGGAAGGTGTTCTCATATGCTATTTGATCCTACATCTTGTGTGTCTTTCACAAATCTAACACTATTGACTTGGAACATGGTGAAGATCAAATAATTGCACCATTTGGAAAATCTAATTGGTTTGCTCCTTGCCATCAAACTTCCTCATATCCAACTTTGGCATGAAATATTTAGGAATAGGATTATTTGATAGTTACTCCTTCTTAAGGTCTAAGTCAAGCCTAAAAAAATCATGTCCAATAAAATAATTATCTTCCACCTTGTGAAGTGATTCTTCACCCTTATATTTCATACCATGAATAAGTGATTTTAATTCACTCATACCTTTTGCATGTACCTTTTCATTGGGAAAATTTATTTAGTCATCTCCTTCTGCATGTCCTTCATTGAAAAAATTTCCACAATAATATCCTTCTTGAATGATGAAATTTCTTCCTTAACCTTGTTAATTTCCTCATTAGGAGTATTGTCCTCAATTTCTACAACATCCTTATTAGGGGATTTCTCAGGTGTAACAACATTCCTTTTGCCTCTTGTTGTAGGCCCTGTCATGATGGAAAAACTATTTTTGCAATAAATCATATAAAAAGAGTTAAAATGCTAATTTTTCACTATAACTTACTAGGGTCTAGCTCACACTTTCCTAGAAAAATAGCCCAAAAATTAGTTGATTTTTTGGAATCCCTAATTTTACAATAAATCACTCAATTAGGCTTCAATTTATCTAAAATTTGGACTAGATATGCCCCAACAAAGTTTTGAACAACCCTCCAAAAATCAGGAGAAAATTTGTAAGGATTTGAGAGATATGGGCTTCCCAAATAAATTTGTCAAAAACCCTAATTCTACAATAAATCACTCAATTCTACTCTAATTCCTCTAAAATTTGGACTATAGATGCTTCAATATGTTCTTAAAAAACCTATGAAAATTTAGAAAAAGTTCTCCAAAATTTGAGGGCTATGTGCTTCCCAAAATAACCTCCAAAATTGAAAAAAAAATCCTTGACTTTACAGTGCCAAGATCATGCTTTGATACCACTTGTGAATAAATAACTTGCCCAAAAGAGGAGTAGGATATGAAATAATCTACAAATACATGATGATAGATGATAATAAAAAGCCAATTTGAGGGATAAAACCTCCAAATATCTCAAATGAGGATACAATTCACAAACTAATGATAAAATACAACTCACTATCTCTTATAAATGCCCTACTTATCTCCTAGTCCAACTTAGATAACAACATGAAACAAAGAAAAATAAGGTAATGGTGGATTGAAAGGTGAATAAAATATGATATGATAAGAGACCTATATTCCTTTATTTGATTAGGAAATGAGATCCACACAATGAATTTATTATCAAACCTTAGGTGAATCAAGTCAAAGTGAGAATCTTCAGGTTTCCTGATGCTTGAAGGACAGGTGCCAAGGTCAAACAACACTTTGGGGAGAAAAAATAAAAATAGAAAATCAACACCAAAATGCAATATAACACTTGAAACAACAATATTAAACTCAAAGACAAACCACTTTGCAGAGGCAACAACAACCTATCATGGCCTTTTATTGGCTACAGAAGCAAGGATTACTAAACTTTGGTTAGAAGGGGATTCCCTTAATATCATAAATTGTCTCCTAAAGATTAATCTGCCATCGTGGTCTATAGCCCATCTGATTAATGATGCTATTTCTATCATTAATTCTTTTATTGAGGTGATAATTACTCACATTTTTGAGAAGGATAACTCGCTTGTTGGTGGGTTAGCTAATTTAAGAGTGATGAATCATAATTATTGGAATACTTATGATTCCATGCCACTTAATTTTTAGAATATCTCTAATTATGACCAGTTGTCATGTCAAGGAAGTAGTTAAGAGGGGAGAAAGGTTATTTTATTTCTTCCTTGGTTGGTTTTTGCATGTTGAGTTCAGTGCCTGCTTTTATAATTATTGCTTTTTAGATGATTTTGAGATCATGGGCTAGAAGTTGAGGTATGGCAGTACTTGGTTTTTCAGGCTCACATGTATTATGGGTATTTTTTGCATTTCCTAGTGGTTTGTTCGCTTAACTATTTTTGTGCAGAAGAACAAGGAGAAGGTTGTGAGTAGCGTGTTACAGTTCAGCATGGGAAGAGCTCATTGCATAGTGGAGTTGAGCTCTTGTGATGAATTTTATGATAATAAGCCCATCTGGGAGCACTTGGAGAAGGGTGGAGTATGCCCTTATTTGTTGATGCTCCATGGTTCTAACCTTGAGGTGATAGAGGATTTTGTAAATGAATGGAACAAAAGAGTCTTACGCTATCAAGGTGTGGAGTTCAACATCACGAAGGACTTCATCATTGAGATTACTAGTATTCCTTCGAAGGGCATGAAGATTTATAGGGACCAGGTAGCAACCAAGATGACCTTAGCCAATTTCTTTAAAGGTTCAGAGAAGTAGAAGCTTAGGTTCATTAGAAGTGGTGGGTATGCCCATAAATCGATTAAGCTGCTTTGGAGGGACATTGTTATGGAAATTATGCAATTCTTCACTCTGGAGGGTAGGTACTCTGTTATCTATGACTATCATTTCATGTTACTTAATCACTTATGCCACAACTATCAAGTTTCATTTCCTTTTTACCTCCTTGTTTCTATGGAAACTAGTATAGAGGATCATAGGAAGAACCCTAGGAAGGCTATTCTTCATGAAGGCCTTATGAGTCTTACTTTTGATCACATTAAGATGGTGTTACTGGTTATCCTTAAGCTCCCTGCTCGTAAAAAGGGTGGCCAAAACAATGGGTATAAAACTGGTGAGTCGACGGATGAGTGGGAAGGGGACTTTGAGGAAGAAGACTCTATTTATGATGAACCTTCGAAGGATGAGGATGAGTCTATGGATGAATTTGAGGACTCAAAATCATGGTCTAAGGGATATGAAATAGATATTGAAATGAGGGAATTCATTGTTCCTTCAGTGAGAAAGAATGTGAAGGGGAAGAAAAGATTCTGCAAGAAGGGGAAGCGTGGTGTCAAGCAGGGTGTGGAAGAATTAAAAGGTTTGGAGGATTCCCCTATTCCTGATGTTAAAGGGGTTCCAGGTGATGGTATTGAGGGAAACAAGCAGCCGATGGTAGATATTGGGCAGGAGAATGAGGGTTTTGTGAATTCTAAGGTCGCTGGTCCTAGCTAGGATGATTTTGAGTCTCCTATTGGTAATAATGTTGAGCAGGTTAAGAAAATTGATGTTAAGGTAGAGCGGCTTGAAATTCTAGCTAATTTCGCCGACATCCTCGAGAAGCATTGGGTGAAAGTGGAGGTAATTGAAGTTGAGGACTCCCCAATAGAGGGGGATTTGGAGGGAAAAGATGGGGTTTGGAAGGAACCCGATGAGAACGTTGATTTTCCTGATGCTCATCCAGTTAATTGGGAGGAGATTAATATGGACCTATTTTGTAGAATGGTAGAGGACGACACTTGTAACTTGCTCTCTCTTGTGAAGTAGATTGTCTCGGAAGTGAAGGAGCTTAATTCAAAGCTTAAAAAATGGTAGGATGTTTGTGTGGCATTAGTGAACTGCAACCAAAAGAAATGCATGGTGAAAGGTAAGGTTAAGACAATGAATGCTATTCTTGATAAATTAGTTGTGGACACTGATAGACTTGGTAAAATCCATGAGGAAAGGTTGACCAGTCTGAAAATTGTTGTTCAAAGGTTCAATGAGGAGCGGATTGTGAGTATGGAGGAAAGAATTAACAAGATCAGTAATGATTTGCAGACTGCTATTTGAATCAGTAATCAATCTCTAAAAACTAGTGCTAAGGGCATGTTGGTTTTAAATAATAAAGCTATTAAGTGGACTGGTCAACCTATGGATTTGGGCGAACATGAGGTGGCCATTACTGAGGCTAACCGCATGAACTTGGAGGATAAGATTGAGGATAATGGTCTCAATGAGGTGAAGAATTTGGAGGTTGGTCCTTGCCTGTGAAGGAGGAGCAAGAAAAAGAAAAGGGAAGCCATTACATTCAAGGATCTCCAGGATGTGGTCGAGATGCATGACAAGGTCATTGTTGAAAACATGGACTCAACCAATGTTCTTGATAAAATGCACTAGTTTTTTGCTATTTTTTTGGTTGTTTAGCCTTAGTGCTGATGTTTTGTTGTAGGGTTGTTGACAGGTTCTCTTGCTTTATCTTTTTTTAGCATTTTGATTTTTGTGGTCTGCAAGTTTTACTATTTCTTTCTTTTTAGTAGCTTTTCTCCATTATCAAGAGTTTCATAGCCCTTTCAAAACATACTTTTCCTAATAAAAAATGATACTAAACTCAAAATAAGTAGAACTGGAAATTAAATTGTAGATCATAGAAGGAAAGAATGATGTTTACCAGTCACCAAAAGTGCTTTTTCAAAGTAGATATGAGACTCATTCACCTAGGGGTGAATGGGTCCACTATCAGGGCTTTTCTGTAGCTTTTAGGAGCCTTTGATATAGATCTGAATATTCCAATTTTCCCAGGTTTCATAATCGAAATGCCGAAAATGGCTTCAGGATCTTAGTTTCGGTGAGATGACAACAATTTTTACAACTTTTGCAACTTTGACAACTTTGTAAATCTTCCACTTTAGAAGGTCTTCAAGATTTCTTCAACCCAAATCACTCAACAAACCCTTGATTGAAATATTGATAATGGATATCTTAGGAGGTCTGCAACTTGCATGAGATGGATTCAATGGATGTGGATCTTGCCACTTGAATCTTGCTTGAAATAATGCTTTGAATGCTTGATTTGATCATCAAACCTACATCATAATGTTAGCTCCAAAAACATGCATGATGCAAGAAGAATTTAACATGATGATTGGATCTTGAATGCTACAATAAAACTCTAATATTTCTACTTTTGAATGCCTTTATTTTCTCTTGTAATTTCTCTTGAAATCTCATAAAATTTCTAGATGAAGTTCTCCAAAAATGCTAGGAGAAACAAAGTGAAATAACCTTGTATTTATAGGTCTGTATCCTTAATTTCCCGAAATTCAAATATCACAAGTTGACATTGAACTATGGATTTGAAAACATTAAAATACCACCAAAAACATAATTTAAATTTAGCTCCTAAGGTTTAAGGAGGAACCATTTTCCCATGGGTGAATGGGTCCCAGGTCCATAAACCTAGGACACACATTGCACACTGTAAAGTGTTATGTTTAGGAATTAATAAATGTGAGGTTTCCCCTTCGAAAAATGTAATTAAATAGCCTTGTAAAATGAATTAAAGGGCTAATTAAGGTTGTTACCAATAGGTATATTATGTATCATATCCCTTCAAAAAATTTCTTCCTCGGTCTTCAATCTTTTATTTTTTTGCTTAAGTTTAAGTTTTTCCTTCATTCTAGTCTTGGTCGTGGGTTCCTCTAAAGTCCCTAACCTTTTGTCACACATTTTATGAGTTCTAAAACCTAAGTTGTTGGCGTTGTGTGTTAGCTTTTTTTTTGGGTTTCTATTTTTCCTAACTTCCCGACAGTCTGACTTGTCTTTAGTGGCGTCAAGTGAGTCAGTTTATTGTAAAGTTGAGGAGTCAGAGGTTTTCATAACTTCGTAACTCCTGAGTTTAGGTTGTAAAGTTCCAGTTTTCCATGACAAGGTAATATGTTGTGTGCCTGCATGTTTCGAGGCACTGCCAATGCATTTAATGAAGCATACAATACAACCCAAAGATTTCATATCAAGGATTTCGTAAGGCACACAGATATTAGGGTTTTCTTTAACAAGGATTTAAAGAGAGCGCCATATTAATTCATCACCAAATGCACTTCCTATCATTTGCACAACTTAAGGTGGTGAAAATTTATTTGGTCGAGCTTACAATAACACCCCTATCATCTACAATTATTTCTTCAGGCGTACAAGTGTTTTTCTGTGTACTGTGAGCTCATGCAGTTTGGAATAAAAAACTGTTGGCTCAATGTGAGAAACACTGAGCTGGGATCTTTTAAGTTGGAAGAATTCTAGGTGCTCCTGGAAAGTGATAAGAGGACTTCTATTGACGTGAAGTTATTGGAAAGTGGATTAGCTCATGCCAGGATTTTTCCAAAAGCTATTCTCAGTGTGGACTTAATTGGTGCATGTGCAAGGAGATACATTCTAGAGAAACAAGAAATCAAAGCTATGGACGGGACCGTTGTTGCTAGAATTTCCCCTGGAACTGTTTCTCATGCACTAAGGATTCTTGAGAAAGATCTCATGAAAGATATGTCTGTCACAATAGCTAGTGAATTATTTAAGGTCAATGAAAGTTGGAGCAAGAATTCTATGGCCAAAGGGTGGTTGAAATCAGAAAAAAGAGGTAAGTCATAACTACCCACTAAACTCAAAAGAATGCATTTCAAAGGAGAAATCGTAGATTCTATTGCTCTGTTGCATCATATTTTTGGGAATACAAAAATGGAGTCCTTCAAGGATTGGATTTGTCAATTTATTTTGGATGTTGTGATGAAAACGTATACATTAATTGGGACAAGATAATTTGCTTCCATTTAAATGAACAATTGGTCAATTTTTAGAAAATAGCTACTTTTCATCCATGTTCTTGTTTAACATACGTTATAGCTAGTCAGAGGTCATTTTGGCTAGGATTGAAACCACAAATATCCCCAACTTCTAGCATGCATGTATATAAGTGCTACCCGCAGTTTACTAAACAGGCTGCAATGGGAAATTTTTCCTTTGTTAATGATGCATTTCTAATGGAAGTTGTAAAGAAGTTAGATGTGACAGTTGATGATTCGACCTACCTTTCAAGATTCCAGATGGGGCAGTTGATGATTCGGTGGTTATTGAACCCGAATATGAGAAGTTGTCTGATAAATCACATCCAAAGGTTGACTAAAATAGAGATGAAGTCTTGGATATGAACATACGAGCTTCCCTAGTCATGAAAAGAACTCAGGATTGGTTGGAAGGAAAATGGCTACAAGTGGCAGGTTCTACTCAGGAACCAAAGTCTTCTCAGAAAAATGAACAAGGTTCTTCTTAGACAATTACAATAGTATATCCTTAGGGAGAATGGCTACAAGATATTCCAGTGCAAATTCATAGTCTGGAGGTGATGGGGAGAAACCAAAATCTGTATGTGAGCAAGACAACCCATCCACTCTTGCTCCCAAAAAGGTTAGTCAAACCAAACTTGTGTCTAAGGATCCAAATACTATGTTTGAGCATATTGTTGAGGATAAAACTTTCCCTCCATTGTATGAGGTTCTCTCTTCTCCAATGGAAAACATACCTATTACTCCTGGTGAGACTAGTAAAATTCCTCTAAAGAATAATAATTCTGCTTTGATTGAAACTTCTCTAGTATGGTTGAGAAAAGTAGTAGAAAAGAAGAGGAAATACACTTCTACAACAACAATTGGAGTAGATATAGTTACAAAGCTGCTTCAAACTTCTTCAAGACCGAAGAAAGCTTAGAATATGTCAAGAATATTAACTGATCCTAATTCTGGTAATCAGGGGTTGGAAATTGTTGATACCATAAAATATCTTAATGAAAATGAGATAATAGTAACCAATTATAAGATCACACATGTTGATATGGGACCCCAGACACTTGAAGGGGATATATATCATGCTAATTATTCAATCAATGCTTTGATCAAGTGAGTAAAAGAAGAAAGGTAGGAAAAAGTGACATTGCATACCTGGGTTCTTGATTTAAAGAACTTTATTTCTTCTATACTACCTTCTTCTATATCCGGTGAAGCCTCAAGTTCTCAAGCAGGGATCGTTAGTGAGTCCACAATGAAATTAATTAGAAAGAATCAAAGCTATTCTAAAAAATTTAGTGAATGGATTGATGATATGCTTGAAGAAACTGCCCTCTATATTAGCAAGTCCATACTTTTCTATACTCAAATGGTTGACAAAAGGAACAAGTTGATGGGAGAGCTACGACAAATTCGAAAGGATCAGCCTAGTCTCTATGTGCTATCTCAAGAGGTTAAAGAATTGATTTCTATGGATCATATGAAACTGGTCAATGAACAAATTGTAGGTGATCCAAAGGCATTAGATCCTTTATGGTCCAATGCATTACAGTGGAAATTGAACATCTATGATACTTTGGTAAAAGAAATTTCTATAGTACTTGAGAGATACCTGCACATATTAGTGGAAATAAAGGGAAATTGTCATGACTTGAACGTAGAGATAACTAATGAATTTGATGAAAAAATTTTGGACTCAAAGGAAGTTTGTATGAAATTTAGAGAAATATTCAATATGGAGATGGTTGACCGTGCTATCATGACTAAAGAATCTTTCTCAAAGCTTAGTAGACTGCAGGTTTATCTCACTTCCTTTAAAATAGAGGTGAGTAGGAGGTCTGACACATTGAATGAGTCTGAAGCAGCTCTAACCCAAGTAAGAACCGAACTGCAAATTACTGCTACTCCAGGTAGCAAAGAATTGCTTGCAATTATTTCCAAGTACAAGGATTACAAAACCAGGATGAAGGTGCAAGAGAAGCAATTGCAACAAGACACTATTAAAAATTTGGAAGATGAAGAAGTTGAAGTGGTGAGAGATGATGAATAATTAATTTTAGTATTTCATGATACTTTCTTTATTTTGGCTCTTTAAGTTTAAAAATATTTTAATTATTCGGTGCAGTTACTTTCAAGAAACCATTACCAAGACTATTTGTTTATGCTTTAAATATGGATTCGGCCGGTAGGCTTTAGATCTTTTGGGAAAAAAATGATTTTCTCATTAGAACAAACTCTATTATCTAATATTTGTTGTCTGTTATTTTGATATAGAAGACAATGGTGGAATTTGTGCATGCGTAATCTTTGAATTCTAGTGTATAAATTTGTTCTTCTTATGTTGAATGTTCTGCCAGTGTTTAACCTATGATTGGGATAATATATATTTTGATGTGTTGCATCACTATAGTATCATTTATCTATGAATAAAGGTTATGTGGTGATATTGGATTTCATTCAAATAGTGAAGTATTTTTAGTTTTATTTTATGAAAATTTTGAATACTTTTAAAGCTTTCTGGTTAAAAGCCCCCACCTTTATTTGCTTTTTGGTTAAAAGCAACAGAAGATAAAACTTATTCCTTGAATTTCAAATGAAGGTAGCTGCCACCTTCTAAAATAAGCAGAGAATTAGTTTGTGAATTATATGATTTCCGATTCAACTGTGGTTACATTTGTCACCTTTGGGCATGATAATATAGAGTTAGGTGATAAATCTATCAACCAACAAAGGTATAATTAAGGTCAATTAATTAAGAGGGTCCAAATAAGTGTGTAAACGTAAAGAGGTACATTTAACAACACTCAATTAAGGCATTATTAAGTCCAATTTTAAATAGGAGGGCCCAAACAAGTGAGAAAATGTAAAGGGATACATTTTCCATCACTAAATTTAGCCCACACTTTAATGAGAGGATGGCCTTGTGTCAAACTCACACTAAAGTAGACAATCAAGAGAGGTCAAATTATACAATTGTTGGAAGGATAAGATGAAAAAGATCAAGGAAGTTGATCAAGGCTCCAAGATCTAAGATCTCATGGAAAAATCAACAAAGGCGCAAGGAGACACATGCCTATGTTAAACATATATATGCAACAATGACAAGATACTCAATCATACAATGCCAAAGTCTAAAAGAAAGAGAAAAAGAAAAAGGAAAAGAGACAAAGGGCAGATCAAGCCTCAACTATCCAACGTGATGTGGAACATGCCTCAGCTATTTGTCCAAAAATATTTACAATTGGAACTCACTATCCACTATGCAAACAACAACATGCTCACATGAGATAGTGGAACTCTGGTTGTCCACTAGGTGAGCCCCCAAGGGTGGTGAATGAGAGAATCTTATTAGGCTCCCATACCATACCAAAGTTATACCTCTAATAACTTTAATAAGGTACCACACAATACAAAATTTAAGCTCCATAAGACTTAGCAAGCTTCCTTATGCTAAACACTTATGAACAAACAATACACCATAGGCAAAAAAATTGCGTTATGCTTGGTGACCATAAAAAAGGGTTGTAACTTTGAGTTGCACAATGTTTAGCAAGCTGCATTATGCTAAACACTTATGAACAACATGCAAATAGCATAAGCCATCTTCAAAGGGGTTTTTTGTAGTTAATGTAAGGTCTCCTCTTAGGGAACATCGTGCCTAAGGTCTCCAAGAGAGGACAAGTCTAGGATAAAATATTCACAACTTAGGGTATGCAACGCGTAGCATCACCACTAAGAGGAAAGTCGTATGCCAAGAAAGGTCACACTCTTGGAGGAAATCAAACCAAATGACACCACCAAGAGGAAGACACATTGCAAGAAGTAAGAAGACCATGCAATAAAACATAAGAATATATTCCAAGATCTACAAAAATGATAATGCCAATGTATGCCCCCACTTTAAAGAAATTGCTAACACCATGCTGTGAGCAATTACTTTAAAGTAGCAAATGATAAATTCTAACAATAAAGAGGACATGAGAGCTTATCTAGAAATCCCTATGCTAAGTCATATGTTTCCAAATGAAGCTACGCCATGAAGAGGGAAGGGGTTGTCCCCAAAATCACATAAGGGATCCACGAATTCGGGGTCAATGTATGCCTTTGCTACAATGGTATTATAGAGCTCGAAAACGTCATCATTCCCCAAATAACTCATGGAATGGGAAGAATGAAAATGGAGAGCAAAAAAAAACAAAATCCTTTTGGGTCAACATGGAAGAGACCTAAATGTCTTGATGCCTTGCATAATCCCCAAAAGGAAAACACAAGACAAAAGAAAAGACAATAGGTTTACGACATATAGAGGAATGGAGGTACAAATAGAGGAATGAACATGAAGACAAATCAAATAGAACAATATGGGGGATCACATTATGTGCATGTAATCACAAAAAAAAACATGAAAAATAAAACAAAGACAAGACTAGTAAGGTACATGCAAGTCAACCTACATCAGGTCATTCATATCCCAATCTTGTTCATCATATGCGAAAGGCAGACAACTAGCTAGAGGGATAGCATCAAGTTCCAAACTAGGACAAGGCTATCTAACTGCTTGCCCCCACTAAGTTTAGGACAAGGATGAGCCGAGATGGGTGGTGAGAATGAGCTCCTTGAAATATATATAATGATTTGAAATGAATATAAAACATGTAATAGTGAGTATGCTATGATCCTACAACTATCACATGGCAAAGAAAAAAGTTCATGCATCTTAATCAAGTTGGTTTCTTTTCAAATTTTCTTAATAGTTCTTGTAAATCCTGTCAATCATCGATATGATGCCCAAATATTATATGATATACAAAATATGGTCCATTTTATTTTTTGTTAATTTTTTAGGTTTAGGTGGTAATGTGATAAATCCCCAATGTTAAAGAGTGTAATAATCATTCTCAGTCTTTGATATCTTTAATAGGCCATCTAAGTATGCAAAAGGATCATGTTTCTTTTGTTCCTTGGATTTGTATCGCTTATGCACTTTCTTCTTTGGTTTCATAATTGATTAATTACAAGATGAAAGATGAATAGGATTATCATGATGGTCATTAGTTTCATCTTCTAACATAAAATCTTTTCCTTTGCAAGGGGGGAGTGTGTTAAGAGAAATAGGGCTATCAACGATTATCTCTTGTTTTATCACATTACTTCCACAAGTGGAAGGGATGTTTAAGGATGATTGAATGTGAGGCAAAGTAATGTTAAAAAATGTATCTATGATCTCATCCTCTTGAGATAAGATGTCTTCGGAAGAGTCACAAATATAATTCTTATGATATTCAATGTTGTGTTCTAAAACCACAACACTTTCATCACAAGGGAGATGAATGTTGGGAGAACAAGCTTTATGATTGTCAAGATCACCCATAGTTGTTTCCTCTTGCATTAAAAAATTCTCACAAGTGAGAAATGAATGAAGATTAGTCAAGGTGATGTTAATGATTTCCTCTTCTTGTGCCAAGAGACTCTCATAGCTAGGATAATTTTTGGAAGAATGACCATCATTCTTATTACTGAAATTTTTCTTAGCAAACTTCTAAAGGAGGGATGCAAACATTTTGTAATTTTTAGATTAAAATAAGATAAATCTTCTTATTATGCTATGCAAACACTTGAAAATGATGTCTTTTAGATGCAATTTTGAACTCAAAAAATGCACTAAATTTGACAAATTAAGCTTAATATGATAAATTTGAGATAATAGAAATTCTACAAACTATAACAATAAAAAAATGTAGAAATAGAGATTTTAATGCCCAAAAATACAGGAAAAATCCCTAATCAGGGACTAATTCACCCATGGGAAAATGGGTCCTAACTTAGGGTTTTGAAAAATGAATTTACAAATTTTTGAGTTGATTCTTATGGTTTTTAGGTCTAGACTGAGATAGGTGGTTATAGTTTCAGTTTTTTGTTAAATTAAGTCTAAATGCAAGTGCAAAATAGTGTTAAATGATAAACTAGGAGACCTAATTTTAAATAAAATTTTGATTTAATATTTTAAATGTAAATGAATGATGATGCAATGTTATGTAAACACTATGAAAAATGACTAAAATTTGTGAATTTTCTAGATTTTAAAGAATTGAAAAATGCAAACCTAAAACCCTAAATAAGATGCAAACTAATGTAAGTTAAGAGCCCTAAACGAGGTGAAAATCAATGCAATGCAATGAAAATGAATGCAAAACCTAGATATAGGGATGAAAATAAACTCCAAATCAATAAGATATGATGCTCAAACATCTGGTTCACCAAAATGAAACAAAGAAAAATAGGGTAATGGTGGATTGAAAGGTGAATCAAATATAATATGATGAGAGACCTATTTTCCTTTATTTCATTAGGAAATGATATCCACACAATGAATTGATTATGAACCCTTAGGTGAATCAAGTCAAAGTGAAAATCTTTAGATTTTGTTAAGCTTGAAGGATGGGGGTCAAGGTCAAACAACACTTTGGGGAGAAAAGCTAAAAATAGAAAATCAACACCAAAATGCAATATAACACTTGAAAGAACAATTAAACTCAAAATAAGCAACACCATAAATGAAATTGCATATCAGAGAAAGGAAAAATGATGTTTATCCGTCACCAAAAGTTCTTTTTTGAAGCGGATTTGAGACTCATTCGCCTAAGGGTTAATGGGTCTATTGTCAGGGTTTTTTTGTAGCTTTCAGGAGCCTCTGATATAGATTTGAGTCTTACAATTTTCCCATGTTTCATAGTTGGAATGTCAAAAATTGCTTTGGGATCTTAGTTTTGGTGAGATGACAAAATTTTTGACAACTTTATAAATCTTTCACTTTAGAAGGTATTCAAGCTTTCTTCAAGGTAAATCACTCAACAAACCCTTGATTGAAATATTGATAATGGAGATATTAGGAGGTCTACAATTTGCATGAGATGGATTCAATGGATATGGATCTTGACAGTTGAATCTTGCTTGAAATAATGATTTGATGCTTGACTTGATCATGAAACCTACATCACAATGTTAGCTCCAAAAACATGCATAATGCAAGAAGACTTTAACATGATGATTGGATGTTGAATACTGCAATAAAAATTTGATATTTTTGGTCTTGAATTCCCTTAATTGCTCTTGGAAGTGCTCATGAAATCTCATAAAATTACTAGATGGAGTTCTCCAAAAATGCTAGGTGAAACATAGTGAGATAACCTTGTATTTATAGGTATGTATCCTTAATTTCCCGAAATTCAAATATCACAACCCGACGTTGAATTATAGATTCAAAAATATTAAAATACCACCAAAAACATAATTTAAATTTAGGTCGTAAGTTTAGGGAGGAAATTTTCCCATGGACGAATGGGTCGTAGGTCCATAAACCTAGGACACACATTTTTCAATGTATTTAGTGTTATGTTTAGGAATTAATAAATGTCAGGTTTCCCCTTTGGAAAATGTAATTAAATAGGCTTGTAAAATGAATTAAAGGGATAATTAAGGCATGATTAAGCTCAATTAATTAAGAGGGCCCAAATAAGTGTGTAAATATAAAGAGGTACATTTAACAACACTAAATGAAGGCATTATTAAGTCCCATTTTGAATAGGAGGGCCCAAACAAGTGAGAAAATGTAAAGGGATACATTTTCCTACACTACACAACATATAGGCCCTAGGTTGACCTAAAGAACTAAATTACAATATAATAATGATACTATGACTTAATAAGGAGTTAAGGTAGCCACAATCTGACTACTCATAACCCAATGTATACTCTAAGATTAAGGGTATACCAAAGTTGATGAGAAGGGAAGGAAAACCCTAAGGGTCGATTCACTTTTAAGAATTAAAAAAATCTCAACAATACTCACTATTTCAAAATCACCCATATTACTAGTATACATTTTCTTTAGGGGACCAAACACTCTTACTACAAATTTTTTTTGTCTAAGCTATTTACAAATTACCCTATTGCTAAAATAGAAAATTTAAAGTAGGGGATTCATTCTCTTGGCCTAACAGTGTTCTAGTCAACTCAAATTGGTTACAAGCATACCAAAAGGATACACTAAGTTTTCTACAATGTAATTACCCTTGACATTAAGGTTTAAACAATTGACATATTTACCAAGACAAAAGGGTTCAAACCCACACATTACCAATCAATGGAAGCCAAATGGTAAAGGCACCAAACAACCTATAACTTAAACACCTAAAGAATTATGTTAAATTGGATTAGAAAAATGTGATACAACATCTTGAAGAACCAACATGTTGATTCAAAAATACAATTTTTATTATTGAAAAATTAATTAAAAATTATTCATCTTTGTGTTGCTAATAAGCCTACTCTAACTCGTATCTAAAAATTATTTAGAGCTTATCATTTTATACAACATAACAAAACAAGAACATCATATGATGATGATTTTAATTCTATTTTGATAACACAACTCAATCATTCAATCGCCTCAATACATCGTTTCTAATTAAGATAAAATTATATTTATTGTATGAGAACAAGGCTATCAATCATGCTATAATGACATAAATTTGATTATAAATTTATGAAATTGTAAGTTTTGGGTGGAAACTAACCATTCCATTGGGTATTAAATAAAATTAATATCATTAATAATAGTTTCTTAAGATTCAGAGCTCAATTCCCACCTAGTGTATGGTGTTGGTGTTCCTACACTAACTCTTGCTAAAATTTCCATTCAATGGTAATATTCTCCTATTTTGCATCCTCGTAGGCTAGTTTACCCTATTGAGGCTTTGGTGCCAAAATCCCCCTATTTCTCCTTAGTCTATGTAATTTTATAATGATGTACCTTGTACCATTATCCAAATAAGGAAGAAAGGTCTTCCTAAATTAGTTTCACAATCCCACCCTTGGACTAAGGGTGTACAAATGGTTAGGACCAAGTTTGTGCTTAGCTCCTAGATCCATCAATTAATCTATTGCTTAGTTAACACCTATTTTGTAAAATTAGTTGCTTTGTGTTATGAACTTGTTGTTGGTTCCAAACACTTTTTTGGAATGTCTTATTGGGCTTTTTTTGTTGGGTTTTGTAACTGGTAACTATATTGGTCCATCCCTCTTCGATGTCCCCTTCTTGTTTGTTGAGTTGCTATAGGTCAACTATTTTTCTATTAACATCTTTTGTAAATGGGTTTTAGGATCACATTACAACCTATTTACTCATTAATCAAAAACATCAATAAATAACCTATGAATAAAATATACGTTTACACATTTTTTAAAAGTCATGAATAGTAACATCTATGATTCTCAAATGGATTTACCTACCTACACATGCATTTTCTACAGAAATGCAAAATATAAATAATATTACAATCACAAACATAAAAATAGCATAATGATGGTTATATTAAAATATAAAATACAAGATCAAATACATTAATTTCATTATTAAAATATTTAATTAATACAAGGCATAATTAGAAACTAACCAAATAATAAACTAGAAAACTTTCAAGC
Source organism: Sequoia sempervirens (assembly GCA_007258455.2). Lineage (NCBI taxonomy): Eukaryota > Viridiplantae > Streptophyta > Pinopsida > Cupressales > Cupressaceae > Sequoia > Sequoia sempervirens. The sequence continues at coordinate 37,344,868 of VDFB02047230.1, read as the reverse complement.
TCCCATGACATATTGAAGAAAGGGACCAAAGGTGGATGTTACCTACCAACTTACCATATTACCAGAATTGAGCATGATAGATGTCTACACCACTTTAGACAACTCATGAGCTATGGAGATATATCATAGATACACCACTAGCAAGACCATTCTCACTCATATACAAGAGTTCCACACAAGATTCTCACATGGTTTCTAAAGTACCATTTAATACATATAAAACACTATGGATATACAATTTAATTTGGATTCAATAGAAAATAATTCTTGAATACACAACCCTTAACCACATGTTAAATCTACTACTTTACCTAAAACTATCATAAAAAATAAAATAAGACATGTCAACATCAAACTTTATCCAAACACTATATAGTTTTATTTACCAAAAAAAGTATAGATACACAAAAAATATAATCTCAAACACATCAAATTATAAAAAATTTCTTTTTGAGGGTTTACCAAGAACAAAAAATATCAGACTTTTCCATTAAAGTCCATCAAAACTTTCACTAAATTTTGACTAAAATTAAAAGATCATAGGTTGAAAATTCTAATTGTATCCTCTTTCTCTAAATAGGATAGAGATAAATATTTTTAATTCATATAAGTTGAATGAACATTTTTCAAGGGTTTTCAAGGTGATTTCACATTTTTAAATAAAATTAGGAAAAGATCTAGTTAGTAAAAAATTCCCATAGTTTTTGAGAGAATTTGCATATTTCAAAAAATAAAATCTTATAACTAAATTTGCACAACCAAACCAATTTTAAATCTTAAATCCAACACAAGAATACCCTACAATACCATATGTAAATCCACATTAGGTGGAACATGGCTAAACAATAAATTACATGAAATCAAATCTATAGTAAAAGGGAAATAATATCTTTATATCATTGTGATGTTGGAAAAAGGGATCTAGGGTGTAAATCACACTCCTTCCAATATCCCAAGGGAAAGGACTAAAATTGATCTCAAAGATCCACTTGGCTTTTAACCTCAATGGAAGAACCAAAATAATGGATCGGGGTTTTAGTCCTTTGTGAAAAATGTGTGTGGCATTATGTGATTGTAAATTAACTTGATATTGCAATGGTGTACCTAGGTTAACTATGAAAATGAAACAAACTAAGACGAGTTTTAGAAAATATAGATTTGAAAGACATAAACAGAGTTCAAAATAGCAAAGGAAAGACAAAGAGAAACTTGACATATAGATTTGAGCTTCATCTGGCTAGACAGGGGCACTAGAAACCCTAGATTGGGAAGCAAATACTTAGAATCAGATTTTAGACTCTCGTTGCTCTAATTTGTTAACATGTAGGAATTGAATGCTAGAATAGACAATTAGGTCTTCAATCCTCTTTAATTTTGCTTCAAATATACAACCTACACGAGGAAGATGGGAAAGGGTTGTGTCGTATAGGGGCTTATCTAAGTCAAACCCCGTTTTGGTATTATACCTCCACAAATTCTATGATGATGTAAAAGAGATCTTACCCTCGGTTGGGCAGAGGCTAAATGATAAATAAGTGACAAATTGACAATTGTTGTAACTTATCACTCATATTTGCATTCCTTAATGGAGCAAAGTCATTGTTCTAATCACCTTCAAGGAGAAATTGATGCTTGATTTGAAGTCTTAAAAGTGTTAGTACTCACAAAAAAATAAACATTAAACATACACAAACTCCCATGAAATATGATCCATTGCTAACATGATGCTTGATTGAAATAATACTGCTATAATTATGCTAATTCTACTCTTGACTGCTTAATTGCTCAATGAATCTCATTAGGATTGCTTCTCAAAGTTGCTAGGATTAAAATAGTGAAAATGACTTGTATTTATATGCAATTCTTTAATTTCCTACAAAATAATTATTGATAGTTGACAAATGACTTTTGATTTTAAATATTAAAATATTGACACCGACATATTTTAAACTGAACCAAAATAGGATGGACAAGGGCATTGGGTGCCCTAGCCTAGACCTATCATTTCAAGGCCTTAAATATCAATAAATAAATATTAAATATTTATTTCCAATTTGACTTTTTATTTTTTGAATATTATTATAAAACAAACATTAAATATACAATTGTGTCCAAGTACATGAGGGGGAGCTAAACCTAGTGTGAAATTGTTAAGGGTGATAATTTACAACGCTACATTTAGCCCCCACTTTATTGAGAGTATGAACTTATGCTCAAAATCACACTAAAGTAAGGATAAGACAATGGGGGTTCAATTATCCAAACATTGAAGAGATAGGAAACTATCGAATCTAGGGAATACACTATCCCTTAGGCTTAAGATCTTATGACATAACAATATAAGGACAAAGGAACACACAAACATAAGGTGGAATGTAGTATGAAAAAAATGAAGCATACACAACATAACATAATGCACTCATGAACATGAAACAAACATAATGAAAACATAAAGCGAACACAAGGAAAATAGACAAAAGACACAAGGAAAATATATAACAAACAAAATATAAAAACAAACACAAGGTTAGTACTAAAAGGGATTCGAGTTGGTAAGGAAAAGAGAACTTAGACTTAAATTTATCTCAAATACCAAACATCATCTCTCGAATATGATGTTAGATAAGATAGTTCTTCGATAAGGATGAATCAATTATGTTATGTTGGGTCACTCATGAGCTACATAGATCCAATAGCTAGCAAGCTACATTATGCTAGATGTCCATGCAATATGATCAATTTCATGAGGCTAGCAAGTTGTGTTATGCTAGTTAACTCATAAAACACATGGCTCCATTGGAAAGCAAGTTGTGTTATGCTAGGTGGCCATGTTAAAAATGCTCAATTACATTAATCAACAAGTTGTGTTATGCCAAATCCATGGATTGTTTTTCAAATCACACCTCAGGGAGCATATAAGATTTTAACATCATGGGGATTATTTAACATCACAAGGGACAAATCACATTAGGGGGTGTACAAAATTTTAATTTAATAAGGGTGCATTTAATGTCATAGAGGACAAATCGCCTCAAGGGGTGTATAAAATTTTAATGTCATTGGGGACAATTTAATGTCACAAGAGATAAAATCATAAATTTTCTTAGGGAGAATTATAAATAACACCACCGTAGTGTAGAAAATTGTACTCCCCTCTAAGTGATAGTACAATTTCACACTTAATTTTGACCTATTTTAGTGACCTCCCTTTTATGCATTTTTAGCCTTCAAAATAGGCCCCTAACTCCCATTTATTATGCATCCTTAGGCCTATTTTTATCATTTTTTGACACCACAACATGCGTTGAACAAATGCATTTAATAAATTAAAATCCCTGAAATAAATGAGTCTTGGCAATTTAGGCTAGCACCCATTCGCCCAAGGGTGAATGTGTCCCATTTAGGTGCCAAAACCTAATTTGAAATATATTTTTGGTGGCATTTAATGATCTAAATTTAAGTTGCAAAGGTCAAATATCAGGATTTAATAATCAGCAAATTAGAAAGGAATCCTATAAAGCCTAGTCTTTTCACCATTTCAAACTAGGTTGACAAGAGATTCAGAATATATTCACAAGGTTAGCACTCAAGAGCAAGGAGAACATTCAAGAAAGAAAGGTTGAAGTCTTGGAGAAGAATTCCATTTGTTTTTATAGGTCTTTAAGCTCATTTTTCCAAGTTAGATCAAGCATTATTCATGATTTGAAGATTGATGCCTATGATGGATCATGATGGATTCTAAGTTTTAGGACATGCACCTAGCCATTATCCCTAACCTAATGACTTATTTTCAAAGTGATCCCATCTTCTATCTTCATTCTACTAGCTAACTAAAGTAAGGTATGATCAAATTTCAGATCTATTAGGGTGTTTTGACTTCTCCCTAACTAGGTTTTTATCATTTTTATGTTCATATAGGGATCTTATTCTAACACACTTGAATAAGGTTTCTTTGTATTTAATCTCTTAACACCTTATATGCACTTAAGGTTAGGCCTTGCACACACTATTATTTATTATACTTTTATCTTTCCATTAAGGTTTAATTACCAAACTTAGGGTTTGATTGAGGAAAACTCGCATACAAATGAACCAAAAATTTTAGTTTTTGTTATATAGATTTGGAATTAGGATTATAGATTTGTAGGTAAAAGAGCAGAGTGAAGATTGAAGTCTATACAAACAACTTTTTAATTTTTATAAAAGGATACAAGGAAACATTCGCCTGAACAAGACGATGTATGATATTTTTTGAAGCCAAGTACAAATTGTCTTAGCCTTCTCAAATATTTTGGTTGATTATTGTTTCTGATAGTGTTATCATAATAATTTTCATTCCAAATGATAAATCTCATATATTATATTGCTAATGCACTTTTATTCTTCTCCCAAAACTTCTTTTCAGTCATATTTTATAGTTTTCTATCATAAGGAACAAGAGACCACATAGTGTCCCAAAACTTGAAGTTGTCTCACCTGAAGGGTTGTATGCCAATTATAATCTCTTGTGGCACTATCCTTCTTCCTAATGAAATAGGAAAGAGTGGATTTGTGATTAGGTGGACGCCCCCTTTTTTTCTTTTTGGCATAGGTCCTTCATTTCTAGGTCTTCCTGTATCACCTCGTCATCCATCCCCTTTTCCCATCATTTCATTTTGGTGAAATTGAGTTTTTACATCTTAAATTATGATTTGGAGACATTCAAAACCCTAGATCTAGGTTTTCATTAGTGATTTTTGTATTAGTGTGTTTTGCATTGGTATGCTTTGCATTAGTGTGCTTTGCATTGTATTTAGGGTTTAGTTTTGCATGTTTGCATCACTTAAATTCATAAAAAAAAAAAAAAATTGCATTCATTTTGAATACATCTTGCATTGTGGTTACATTAAGAGTGTCTTTTAGTCATTTAGATTCAATTTTAGTTTAAAGTTGCATTCCAAAATTTGTCACTTTGTTCACTATTTATCATTATTTACATTGGCATTAAGACACCTAAATCTAGAAAAATATGTCATAGTAACAACCTTCTACAAGCTAAAATAGAGAACACAAACATTAAATCAGACTTTGCATTTTTCATTTTTCAGAACCCTAATCAAGAACTTATTCGCCCTTGGGAGACTAAGTCTGTGTGCAAGTGTGCTGACCAATTTCTGGGTGCATCTTGGTCTCTATTTTTTATTACTGTTTCTCCTGTCAAATCTATAAATTGGATTTTTGAAACAATTTGTTTTGCATATCAAATATGATTTTCTTTTTGCTTAAATCTTGGGAAAAATTGGGAAAAAATTTGCATGTTTCAGTTGTGGATAGTTTCATATCCGTATACATTTACTTTATTTTTAACATTATTTCATAGTTTAAATAGATTAATTTGCATTTTACAATCATTGAAAACCAAAAATTATCCTAAAAACATCAAACAAGAAACCATAAACTAAATGAAAACACATGGAGAAATCATAGTTATTTGACAATGCAAAATCTCTTTTTACAAGTTAACATATCCCTCAAGACTTTTAGTAGTGATGACTTCGATATGTTAGATGAAGCCCTTGAGGATTTCATCTCACAAAGCTCATCCACTAAACTTTTTCATGATAAAAAAAATAAAGGGAAGTAAATGCAATCACACCTCAACTTACCATTTACCCACCCTCACACCAACACCAAGTCCAAACCAAACCTGTGCTTATCATAAAACCACCTCAAAATAAGTCTAAACCTATTGGAAGTATCTTAAACTTTGTAAGGTAACTCACTAGTAACAATGTTTCAAAAAAATCTAATTATCATAATGTTGCTCATTCATACAACAAAAGGAACAATAAGCAACCAAAAACCATACCTACTTCATTACCATTTCCTCAACCTATTTTTCCTAGTGCTACTCGTTTTCGTTTGCATAGTGGAAAGGAGTGTGATCTTGTGGAGCAACTTCACACCACTCCTGCTAATATTTCTTTATGGGATCTCATTCAAGCATCACCTAGTTACCATAGTATGCTTCAAAACTAATTTTTAACAAGTAGTGGTCGCTGCTAGTGCGCAACCAAATGATGCATTAGCCCTAATCCAAGGTATGAATTTAGTCAATATTGATATTATCCTTCATCAAGATGAGTTATCTCCACTGGAGATACAAAAAAAAAATGAGGCCTTGATGATATTGGTTGTTATTAATAGACATGGAATAAAAAGATTTCCCATTGACAATGGTTTGACCCATAATGCATGTAGTGTAAACCTTTTGGATAAGATTGGAGTGGATAAGAGTAAGATTGAACCTGATTCCTTGTCTATCCATGGGTTTGATAATGTGGGAAATCAACCTCTTGGTGTGATAGCATTACTTGTGATCGTTGGAAAAGTTACCTTGTGTAGTCATGAAAAATGACCTAACTCTTATCACACATCCTGAATGACATTTTCTCATCATCAATATCATTATCATTTAATATCACTGCATTTCACATCATTTACATCAAAATCCCTAATTTCTTCTATTAATTAAATAATCTTTAAATTATTTAATTAATTCACTATTTCATCATTTATCTAATCTTTATTCTTCCTAATTAATTAAATAACACCAATTATTTAATTATGTCACTAATTTACCCTATTCCCCTAAATCAATTAATTTTTTTTGCCCAAATCAATTAAATTATTAATACTTAATAGTTTAATTAAATCACTTTCCCCTAAACTTGAATAATTAAATTAATTATTCAAACATCGTCAACAAACAAATATAACTTTATTTGTTAAAGTCAAACATGAATTGCACGTTCAACCCAAAAGATTTAATTAATTAATTCAATTAATTAATTATCTTCACCCCCTTTTGTGATTGAGAAAATTATGACCACCAATTGCTCACTCTAATTGGCTAATTGATTCATCTATTTCCTAATGGATTCATCTATTCTTCAATCCCACTGAATACTCAATTCGATTTCCTCAATTCTATAGATTGGGAAATCTATTTCCTCTAATTGATCAATTAGCATCCTTAATTGATTCGATCACAAAAGCTAACCGAACAATCTAATTCCTCTCAACTGCTTTCAACCATTGATCTTGATTCAACATTGTTTAATCTTGCATGTTCATATCAAATTATAAAATCTATAAAATAACCATCAACCCTCACACAAATCATCTAGAATTCACTTAAATGAAGCGTTTCACAATTACCTCTTGAGCACGTTACAATTATTGTAGATACACTTCGACATGAGATGGGTAACAATATTAGTTAATTGAATTCATTGCATGCTTCTTGTTTGCATTGTTTGATTTCATTGGATTCAATAATTTATATTGTTCATTTCTTGAGTAATGGGTTTAGAAATTCTTAATTTTGTTTTGAATTAAACCTCGTTTAATTTATTTATGTTTGATTTCTTTATCATCTTGATTTCCCCCTTACAAATTCTGGAATGCCTGATGGGACCTTGGTCCTTAGCCTTAACATTTTTGTGAGTTCATTTGAGAAATTATAGGTTCCAAAATGTGACTACACTTTCCAAAAACATTGTTGACAATTTTCACATAGAAGCTATAGAATTTTCATGTGGTTGTTGTCAATTTCTTGACGCTATTGCACATTTTTTTATCACTACTGCCCTATTCTGGATCTCTATTGCTATTCTAAATCACTATTGATTTGCAGGTCTTTAACAATTAGTTTTGACAGGAACACTACTACAATTTTTTTGAATGCTACTATCTCATTCTAGACCACTTTTTCCAAAACCAACCACTAATGATGCAGATTGAAGTTCGTTATTGCTCAAATTACTAACGTTATTGGTCTTCTTTTTCTGATTTAAAATCTGCAAGTAATTTTGCTAATTTCTAACGCTAACAAGTGATTGTTTTAGGTGTTTTTAGAGGTTGCTAACGTTGTTTGTGCAACCCTTGTAGGGATATGGTACATTTCACATCAAGAACAGGACTAATGGTTTTATTGCAAAGATGATGAATAGTCGAAGGCTATTTTAGTTTTTTAATAAATCTTTCTTAGTTCAGATAAAATATTTTGATTTGGTGCTATAAAATTGAACCCCACAACTTACACACTTTGATTGGTGTTCTAAAATTTAACTTTCAAAAGCTTTCTTAGTTTAGATAAAACATTTCGATTTGGTGTTGTAAAATTGAACCTACAACTTACACACTTCAAAATTGTTGTTTCAAAACTAAACTTTTACAAGTTTTTCTTAGTTAAACAACACTTCATTTTGGTGTTTATAAAATCAAATGACCAACGCATTTCATTATGTTGACGAACGAACAATTTTATTTTGTTGACCACATTAAGGAAAGGACATTATAAACACTCAATTTTGGTGCTTAAAATTGAACAAATCTGTTTTGATTTGCACCTTTGCTATATTTGATTGAAGTCTCAAAAGCTTTCAATTTGGTGCACATAAAAAACAAATTGCTATCTTGTTCACACTTCATTCATTTTTTTTGGATAGCGCCACTCGAGGGGCTTAAAAAAAACAAATTGCAATGAATTATATGTCGTGTTTTCCGTGTTTGGAAAACTAAGTGTCTATCCTCTCCCCTTGCATTTTAGGACGATCTTGGGTGATGAAAATAGCTTTGAGTTTTTCATTTGTTTCATTTCAAGCATCACCTTTAAAGGGCCTACCTTTGAGATGTTGCAAGTATGAGCATGTTTTGGTGGTGTTGTCATTAATGTTTTCATTGATGTCAACACAGTTATGTATGTTGTAGATTGTACATGTATAGTTGAGATGTTGTTGAGATGTTGTGAGTACATGGAGCTATCTTTACGGTGTTCCAGTTGTGTTGGTTTGAGTTTCCAAGTGCTTTTGAGAAAATTAATAAAGAAGAGAAGTCAGAGTGATGAATGTGTTCAGAATGTGCTCCGGTATGTGCTCTATGTTTCTCTTGTGTTGATCCTATGCCTGTACGGATCTAAAGGGTTGCTAATGGTGATCTTGTGGTGATATATCCTGAGTTTTAGATTCTAGTGTGATGGTACGTGAAAGTTATGTTCACCGGTGTGTGAATTGTTCTGGCAGAGTTGGTCTTCTATGGACTGGGAGAAATGTTTCTACTCTGCAATCCTCTGTTGTTCTATTTCAGATCTTTTGGATCTAGAATATGTTTTATAATGGTTTTATCTTGGTTATGGAAAAGATGTGTGTGGTTTGGTGATCCGGAAGTCATTTTTTTGAGTTACTGTATGTGTTTCACAGTCTAGATGGACTGATAGAAGAAGCTTGGTGTTCAAAGATTGTTTCACTTGCTGCAGGCATATCTAAAGTAATCTAAGATGTGTTCTCATCCATAATGAAGTTTGTTGTGTCATCCATTTGTCATATTCTTATTGGGGAGCGTGTACATCAATGTTCATTTGTGTTTTCATTAGGTTTGGCTGACCTGGTGTTTACACTTCATTCGAAGAATAAAATTTAATTAAGGAAGCGTGTGGTTGATCCAAGACATTTTATTTTTTGGTCTTGGTTAAATGTTTTATTGGTCCACTCTCATTCTTTTCCACTGTAGGAATGTTGAGTTTCTGACCTAATTTGAATTTATGAAATAAATTTTTTGTGGTCAACCTTGGAGAAATTTTCTATGGTTGAAGATGGTATAAATGCAAGTTGAATTGAGAAGAGTTCTAGAGGTGTGATGCAAAGTGACGAAGTAAGCCACAAACCATAAAAATAGAAGTGTGTGTGAGTGAGTTAAGGAAATAGTTCTTCATTGTGTTAGATTCTTGAAGGAAATGAGCTGAAGGTTTATGAAAGCTTTTTATCAAGGTTGTGGATGTGTGTTAATTGTTGTGGTGGATCTTTTGTTCTCTTTTGTATTTGTAGGAAATGAGCCTCCTTGTTGGAAAGTGATTCCTTTCTGTAGGTAGTGAGCCTTTGTATTCAGTTTTATAATCTCTTTATATTGTGAGTTAATCCTCATCATGGTTTTTCCCTCATTGGGTTTTCCACGTAAAAAATTGATGTTTATTGTGTTGATTTACTTTATGTTATTTGTGTTTCATGCTCATACTCAATAATAGAATAGTGTGATTGTGGAATTGATAAGTGTTGAAGTTTTAAATTTGAATTTGTGTGACAACTACTTCACCCCCCCTCTTAGTTGTCCTGCACCATTTAACAATTGGTATCAAAGCTTTTGTTCCTTGGTGTAGAGCTTAACCACTTAAGGAAGATCCGATGGTGCATAAGTTGGCGATCACTATGCTCGATGGATTTGATTACAGTGATTGGAAAATATTGTTTCTCTTGGTTGCAAGACTTGGAAGGCTGTTGAGATGAAGTATACTCCTCTGATGAATAATCATACTTCTATAGATGAGGTTTCTACTTATGAGGAGAATGAGAAAGCGAGGTATGCTATTTACAATGCTTTATCTAAAACTAAGCGAACTAAGGTTCTTTCTTTAGATACTACTTATGATGTCTAGAAGAAGTTGGAAGAACTGTATGAAGGAAATGAAAGAGTAAAACTGACAAAGAAGCTGGCGACAAAGTGAAAATTTGAGAATTTGAAAATGGAAGAAGGTGAAGAATTTACAAGCTATTTCTAGAGGATTGAGATGACAACAAATGAAGTTAAGAATCAAGGGGGAAAGACGACCGATGAAGATATTATTGAGAAGATCTTGATCACCCTACCAGATTGCTATAGTGATAAGACCTCTGTTATTGAAAAGATGTATGATCCTATGAAGTATACTAAAGAATAGTTGTTCAACACCTTGCAAGCATTTGAGATGAGAAATTTCAAGAAAGAAGACATGAAAGAAGAAAAGACAGAGACACCATTTAAGGCAATGAAGATTGAAGATGATCCAAAGAGTGATGGTTCTAATGAGTTGGAAGCGAACTTCACCAAGAAGTTGAAGAAAGGTACCAGAAAGTATAAAGGTATGTTGCCCTTTAAATGTTTTAGTTGTGGTAATATTGGTCATTATGCTTCAAGATGTCTGAATAGAGTTGTACATAAGAAGAACAAGGATTATAAAGATAAGGATAGAAAGGATAAGAAATACAAGAAGCTATATTATGTTAAAGAAGAAGCTAGAATCTCTGATGATGAATCTAAAAATGAGGTTGATGATAGTGAATGCTTGTTTTTAGCTTTGGAAAAAATATTTGTATTTGCTAACTCTAGAAAATGTGCAAGCAAGAAAGCTTTAGAGAACATAAGGAATAAGATGGAAGGTACTCTGGTCACCACCTTTCATGCAAGACAAGATGAAGACTATGCGTGATTGACAGTGGATGTTTTAATCACATGACCAAAGATAAAAGTAAGTTTACTAAAATTGAAAAGTATGATGTTGGTTTAGTCTTGTTGGGTGATGATTCAGGAGATAAGATTTGTGGGAAAGGTTCAATTAGTTTTGATGGAGTGCACAACACTGATGATGTATATTATGTGAAGGGTTTGAGGCATAACCTTTTGAGTGTTGGTCAGATGTGTAGCAATGGTTTTAAACTTGTGTTTTAGAATAATACCTATGAAATCAAAAAAGGATCTAGAAATGGAGATATGGTTGTTGTTGGATGGAGAACTCATGGAAACATCTATCAACTTAAGGGAGTTGATGGTCAATGCCTTGTATCTCAAGTCAGTGAAAGTTGGTTATGGCACCAGAGAATGGGACATGCAAATTTTGATAATCTGGTCAAAATTAGTTCAAAAGAAATTGTCTGAGATCTTCCTAGAATCACAAGGCCTACTAATACTATTTGTAGAAGTTTTCAATTGGGGAAATAGACAAAATGCAGCTTTAAGGGAAACAAGCACTCTACTACCAGAATGTTGGAGTTAGTTCACACTGATTTCTGTGGTTCGACTAGAACATGAAGCTTGAATGGTGACATGTATTTCATGCTTCTTATTGATGATTATACTCGAATGACATGGGTTGCTTTTCTTAGAGAAAAGACTCAGGCTCTAGATAGGTTTAAGGTTTTCAAAGCAAGAGTGGAAAATGAAGTAAGTTGGAAAATCAAATGTTTGAGATCTGATAGAGGTGGAGAATTCACTTCTAGTGAGTTTAATACATTCTATGAACAACATGGCATAAAGAGACAATTTTTTGCTCTGAAAACCCCTAAAAAAAATGGGGTAGTTGAGAGGAAAAATAGGATAGTACAGGAAGATGTAAGAACCATGATGAAAGAATCAGATGTACTAGATGTGTACTAGAGAGAGGCAATACACATTACTATTTATGTTCTTAATAGAGTTTAGATTAGAAGCAACAACACAAAGACTCATTTTGAGTTATGGACTAGTAAGACTCCTACTTTGAAGTACTTCAAGGTATTTGGAAGAAAAAGTTACATTAAAAGAGATGATGAAAATCTTGGAAAGTTTGATGCTAGGTGTGATGAAGGAATTTTTCTTGGGTACTCTACTACTAGAAAATCATATAGATGCTTCAATAAGAGATTAAGAAAGATTTTTGAAAGTGCTAATGTGAAAGTTGGTGAAGACATACATAGACCTATTGAGATAAGTGAAGTTGAACCTAATGATCCTATCTATGGACATGTACCTGAGGAGAATAAGGAGAAGGAAGAAGAAGAGAAAGAAGAACAAATTGAAGAAGGAGAAGAGAATGAGCTGGAACCTATTGTTAAGACTCCTAAGTATGTACAAAAGAATCATCTAAAGGAACAAATAATTGGAGATAAGAGTGAAGGTGTGAAGACAAGAAGTAAAGTAGTAGCTGAGGTAAATCTATGAGTGAAGCATGTGAAGATGAGAGTTGGATGAAATCCATGAAGAAGAGTTGCAACAAATAGAAAAGAATCAGACATGGGAATTAGTCCCTAGACCTATGAATAAGAATGTAATTGGTTCAAAATGGGTGTTCTAGAATAAGTTGAATGAAAGTGGAGAAGTTGTAAGGAATAAGGAAAGACTTGTACTGAGGGATATTCACAAGTTGAATGCATAGAATTTGAAGAAACTATCACGACCCCTATTTTTATGGTTTGTATTTTACAATGTTTGATTAAATTAATTGGTGGTGAAATAAAAGTGCAAAGAAACAAAATGAATTAATTATATTAGAGAATTCATTTTTTAATTAATTGATAATGCTTGTTATTTAGAATAATTAATTCAATTGCAATTAAATAAAAATACCTTGTTATTTAGGAAAATTATTTGTGTAAGTAGGTGATATTTCGTTAATATTTATTTATAATAAATATTTAAATTGCAAAAATTAAAAAGACTTCCATATTATTTTCTAAGGATAAATATTTCGTATGCAACAAAAATAGGATTTCTTTATTATTCTTATTGGTGGATAAACATTATGCATGGAAAGAAATATTATTTTATATTCAAGATTCGGTTATTGGGAATGTGAGGAGAAATCTTTAAAAGAAGGGAAAATAATTAACGAAAACACAATATGGTTTCTCGAACTTAATCTTTCTCTGCAAGAAAATAATAACTGAAAAAGAATGGGTGTCGGGTAGAGCTTTTAGAGGCATAGGAAATTAAATGGTGGCAAGAAGAAGAGGGGAAAATACAGGAAAAACTAGAAGAAGAAGAAGAGGTAAGATTTACAGACAGTGATTTCCAGAAGATCAAGAATAGGAAAAAGAGAAAACAAGTAGAGGATATTCAAGCTAAGAGCAATTTCCAAGTTTTTAAATTCTTTCCAATGTATTTCAGTAACAAATTGTGTGAAGAATTGACTGTATTGTGAAAAGATTGAATTTCTGTTTGAAACCCATTTGTACGTATTCACCGTATTTGGATGTTTGTTGTTTAATGCTCCATTTCTGCAGGAAATCCATTATCATAGTTGTAAAATCTGTATGTTTATTCCATTTCATTTACATATATATTTGGTGCTATAATATATATATATACACTCTACAACTCCTTGTATTGACTAATTTATGTACTAGGTTGAGGCTCTAGTTTATTCTTTTAATTTTAATACTATTTCAACCCTTATTAATATCATATATATTTAGAGAAATACAAATATATATACAACATGATATAAATCTGTACACCTCTTAATATATATATACATATTTATAGAATATGCGAGATTGAAAGCGATTATTATTAACAATCATAGCTGTTTTATTTTTTTTTATGGTAAACTTTAAATTAAAAGAGGGGATTTTTCCCCTGCCATATCCTCCCCCATTGGGAGAGGGCTGCCCTGTGGAGGACAACGCCCTCCGCAGGAAGCGCCTCCCCAATGGGAAGGCATCAGCCTCTCTCCTCCATATTAAACACTTAATACAAATTTCGATAAAGACCCATATTCAATGCTTTGAACATGGAACTCGACTGTGGGTGACCTTAACAGAATATATATACATGAGTATATATATATATATATACATAGACATATATATATATATACATACATATATATATGTATGTATGTATGTATGTATGTACACATTTATATGAATATTTGAACTGCAATTTATCATTGTATATTATAATAGAATCTATTTGGCTATAGAGCATATTTGGCTATAAATTATAATAGAGTATATATATCTGAAAATGAAATTACTTCAGTTTGAAAATGTGATTCATTTGCTTATATATATACATATACATTATGTGCAGGAGTTGTAGATTAATTTTGAAATGAATAGATAAGAGCTCTGCCTGTAATGACTAATATTTTTTGTTTCTCTTTTTAAGTAGATCAATTTAAGCATTAGATTGATTTATTTATGAATTTATGTATAGTGTACCTATGTATATTTAGATATATATATATGTGTACACACATGCGATAAGAATATGAGAAAATTATACTTTCTAAATGTATTTAATGCTGATTGGAGAGCGTTGCTTTCAAATTTACACAATCTGTTATTAGATTAAGTCATTCAAATGGAAATAGAATGTTGGATATTTTGTACGCATGTAGAAAAGAGCACATATGCATATACTTGCTTTTATTCAATGAAGTGTAGTAGATTGGCTATAATGAACTCATGGTGAACTGTAAAACTAGTTATGAGATCCATTTTATGAAATATTGTTCTTATGCAAATCAAATTGAGAACTTGAAAATAAAACATGTTTTCATGATACAATGCTAAGTTTTGTTCATTCAAATGTATTAATTTCTGCTTGGAAGTATTTCTTACAAATTTCATGCAAATCTATTATTTTTAGATTAAACCATTTAATTTGGAAATGGATTATTGGATACTTTGAAAAACAAATTAAAAGATACACATTTGCATTTAATTACCCATATCCATTGAAATGTTAGAGGAATGATTAAACCAAGTCAAAAGTAAAATATAGAAACCAGAAGTAGAATTTATTTCTTGTGAAAATTTCTCTTATGAATATGGAATTTGAGACCTTTTATAACATTGGATCTATGTATATATAATTAGATTGAAATTCACCCATGCATATTATGTATTGTGAATCAATTGGGAATTTTGTAAAATGATAGATAAATGTTGGATCATACCTTACATATTAGAGTTTAGGATCAATGATGGAACTCCTCTCCTGCATCATGGGTTATCATAGAATACCTCACTTAGCTAATCTTGAGATTTATTTGCGTAAGAATGTATACATATATATATTCAATAGCTTATATATGTATTCTCCATACCTTCTTAACTCTTTTACAGTTCTAATTTCTTATTGTTTAACTTTCTATGAATCAATGATTTTGGAGGTAAACATTCTGATTATAATTGCATAGGCATGTGTATAGTCTAGTAGAACTAGGATTACTTTCATGATGCTTTACATGAGTGGCTATGTTTTTCAGTGTACTTGTGTAATATTTGAGAGGTCATTGGAGGTAAAATTGTCTTATTTGCAAATACTGGGAGTGATTCATGATAGTGTAGGCATTACCTTAATTTCATATGCAAGGATGATGCATTGGTGAAACTTGAAAATGATGCTTGTAGAATTATGTGACTTGTAAAAGAACTTCAATATGTTCCTTGTTAAGTATGATATCCAAAAATGTGAAATGAATGTTCATGTTAGTGAGACAATATGACCATTTCCTGTGAGGCATCTTGTAACCATTGAGATTTTGTAGCTAGTAAGGCTCTACCAGTGAGGCATTTCACTAAGCTAGTGAGGGAATTTTACGAGTGGTTTTTCATCCCTACAAGGGTTTTCCACTCATGAAATATTTGTGTTATGGTTTCTTTGTGGATGCATTTATGATCTTGCTATTTCCTTAAATTTTTATTTACAGTATTTGAATTTACATGTATTGCTGAGATGATAATTCTTGTGTAAGCCTACATGACTAAATCTAATGAAGGCACAACCTTGTTTTGATATACTTTGACTCATTGATGTATGTTATTCCATTTGAATAAAGTGGAAAAAGTAATTTAATTATTCCTCTTATTCTGCACCTTTTTATAATTACTTTATTCTATTAAATTATTTTGGAATTTAAAAAATACAAATAGTAAATGAGATTTTTGGACCTTATAGAAACATTTTCCCCTATGGCTAGAATGGAAGCTATTAGAATATTTTTGGCATTTTCTGCCTACAAGGATTTCAAAGTGTATCAAATGAATGTCAAGTCAACATTTTTGAATGGTGAATTGGAGGAAGAAGTGTACATGGAACAACCTAAAGGGTTTCAGTTATCTGACAAACCGAACATGGTTTGTAAGTTGAAGAAGGCGTTGTATGGACTGAAGCAAGCTCCTAGAGCTTGGTATGCAAGATTGGATAGATACCTGACAAAGTAGGAATTCAACAAAGGCTCTACTAAAAAAAATCTTTACTTCAAAGTGCAAGGTAATAAAATGTTGATAGTAGTTGTATATGTTGATGATATCATCTTTGGTGGAAATGAAGGCACGTGTAAGAGATTTGCTGAAGAAATGCACAAAGAATTTGAGATGTCCATGATTGGTGAATTGAATTTCTTTCCTAGTCTTCAAGTGAATCAAACTAATAAAGGATATTCATTTCACAATCTAAGTATGTAAAAGAGCTATTGAAGAAGTTTGGAATGGATGAATCCAAACCGGTTAGTACTCCTATGGTAACCAGATGTACGCTGAGCAAAGATGATGAATCTCCTAAAATTGATCAGAGAAAATACAAATCTATGATGGGTGGACTATTGTATCTTACTGCTACCAGACTGGATATTATGCATGCAGTATGTCTAGTTGCCATATTTCAAGAAGATCCTAAAGAGGCACATGTTACAGATGTAAAGATGATATTTAGATATCTTAAAGGTAAAACATATTATGGCTTATGGTATCCTAAGGGTGTTGATTTCACCTTGAGTGCTTATACCGACACATATTGGGCTGGTTGTGTGGATGACTGAAAGAGTACCAGTGGAGGTGCTTTCTTTCTTGGTGGAAGATTGGTTTCTTGGTTGAGTAAGAAACAAGACTCAATTTCTTTATCCATTACAGAGGCATAATATATTGTTGCAGCATCCTACTACACACAGGTTTTGTGGATGAAGCAAACTTTGAAAGACATTGGAGTAATATGTGATGAGCCTATTCCTATTTTCTATGACAACAAAAGTGCTATAAAAATTTCAAAGAATTTGGTTATGCATTCAAGAACTAAACACATATCTATCAAATATCATTTCTTGAGAGAAAAGGTGTTGGAGAATGAAGTTGGAATGGAGTATGTGACAACAAAGGAACATATTTAAGATATATTTACTAAGGCTCTTCTGAAAGATACTTTTGAGCATCTTAGGGAGAGGTTGGGGGTCATTGGCCCTCCGAACTAGGTGCACATGAAGGTGCATCAGTCTAGTGAATTCATGGATTCTTCATTTATCTAGACTAATAAATGGGTCTACTCTGTAGGGGGAGTAGAAAATGTTTTCATTTTTGCAATATGAGTTGAATGGGTACACTCCTAAGGGGGAGTGATTAGAGTTTTTGATCTTTTCCATTGATGTCAAAGGGGGAGAGAAAGTCATGTGAAAAATAGTTGCAGAGGAAGAGAAGGTGTTCTCCCAAGATATTTTGAAGGATGTTGTCTTTGATGGTTTTTCACATCATGTGTTTCCATCAATGAAAAAGGGGGAGATTGTTGCAAGTATGAGCATGTTTTGGTGGTGTTGTCATTAATGTTGTCATTGATTTCAACATAGTTTTGTATGTTGTAGATTGTACATGTATAGTTGAGATGTTGAGATGTTTTCCAAGTGCTTTTGAGAAAATTAATAAAGAAGAGAAGTTAGAGTGATGAATGTGTTCAAAATGTGCTCTAGTATGTGCTTTGTGTTTCTCCTGTATTGATCCTATGCTTGTACAGATTTGAAGGGTTGCTAATGGTGATCTTGTGGTGATATTCCTAAGTTTTAGGTCATGGTGTGATTGTACGTGAAAGTTATGTTCACTGGTGTGAACTATTCTAGAAGAGTTAGTCTTCTGTGGACTGGGAGAAATGTTTCTACTTTGCAGTCCTCTGTTGTTCTATTTTAGATCTTATGGATCTAGCATATATTTTTTAATGATATTATCTTGGTTCTAGAAAACATGTGTGTGGTTTGGTGATCTGAAAGTAATGTTTCTGAGTTGTTGTATGTGTTTGCACAGTCCAGATGGACTGAAAGAAGAAGTTTAGTGTTCAAAGATTGTTTCACTTGTTGCAGATGTATCTGAAGTAATCTGAGATGTGTTCCCATGCACAATGAAGTGTGTTGTGTTGTCTGCATGTCATCTTCTTGTTGGGGACTGTGTACATCAATGTTCATTTGTGTTTTCATTAGGTTTGGCCGACCTGGTGTTTACACTTCATTCAAAGAATAAAATTTAATTAAGGAAGCATGTGGTTGATATGAGACATTTTATTTTTTGGTCTTGGCTAAATGTTTTATTGGTCCACTCTCATTCTTTTCCACTGCAAGAATGTTAAGTTGTCGACCTAATTTGAATTTATGAAATAAAGTTTTTGTGGATGACCTTGGAGAAAGTTTCTAAGGTTGAAGATGGTATAAATGCAAGTTGAATTATGAAGAGTTGTAGAGGTGTGATGCAAAGTGACAAAGTAAGCCAAAAACCATAAAAACAAAAGTGTGTGTGAGTGAGTTGAGGCAGCAGTTCTTCATTTTGTTAGATTCCTTAAGGCAGTGAGCTGAAGGTTTCTACAATCTTCTAATCAAGGCTGTGAATGTGTGTTAACTGTTGTGGTGGATCTTTTGTTCTCTTTTGTATATGAAGGAAGTGAGCCTCCATGTTGGATAGTGAGTTCTTTCTATAGGCAGTGAGCCTTTGTATTTGGACAATGAGTCCTCTTCTAGGCAATGAGCCCTTCGTAGTGAGCCTCTATATTCAGTTTTATAATCTATTTATATTGTGAGTTAATCCTCACCATGGTTTTTCCCTCATTAGGTTTTCCACATAAAAATTAGGTGTTCATTGTGTTGATTTACTTTCTGTTATTTGTGTTTCATGCTCATACTTAATAAAAAAATATTGTGATTGTGGAATTGATAAGTGTTGAAGTTTTAAATTTGAATTTGTGTGAAAAATGATTCACCCCCCCTCTCAATTATCCTGCACCATTTAACATTAGATACATCCTATGCTGGAGAACTCAAGGTGACTCAAAGTGGTTTTTCCCTTAGGCCGCTATATAAATCAGGTCGTGACTAAATGCCAAAACCAAATCAACGATTACTTGGTCATCAGTTCCATTTAGAATGGGAAGGTGCCTTCGGGTATATAGAGCCCCTAGTAGAGTGGTTAGAGTTTTTAGTAGCTTGTTGGGTGCTAGCCAAGTGTTGGATCCCCTGAGCAGTGACTAAGAACCATTGTAGTAGAGGCCACCCTTTTTATCCAAAACATTCATTGAAAGTGGTGCATCGAAATGTAATTTTGAGAAGTTACTTACCAAGTCTGATTTATGGTTGAGTTAAAATGCTCTCCATAAGTTACATGTAAAATCATCCCTTTGGGGCATGAGGTAAGCCCACCTAAAAGAACGTGCCTATCTCTAGGTTGTAATGATTGTCTTCATGAACTTACCAAAAAAAATTGTTACTTTGGACATCAAACACTTTGCTTGATTTAAAAATAACACAACAAAACAAACATTGAACTTGGGTATCAAAATTTCAAACCCTTTGGACTTAGTGTGAATACCTTTGAAAATAGCTCTATATTTGCACTCCTTTAAAGATATCTTAAACAAATATCTCTAAAGGTTTCTAAATATTTAGGCTTACATTTCAAGTCACATTTAGACCAAAGCCAACATTGGTAACTATGGTTTTAGTATCTTGACTTTTACAAACTTTGAGCTTTTGTGGAAAGAAACTTTCTTAAACTATAGAAATTTAGAGTCAAATTGTTTTGATTGTTTTTTTGTGTTGTATCACTTGCTAAAATTATCAAAAATAAATTAGAACAACCAAGACATCAAAATTGCAAACTTGTCAAAACTGCAGTCAAAATAAAAAATTAGAAAAAAAACCTAAGAAGAGTCACTATTGACCTAAAAACTACCGCTATTGACCTAAAAATTGCACGCTATGCTCAGAATAGTCGCTTTTGTTGTTTCTATTTATGAAAGTCATTGACAAGAGAATGTCGCTTTTGAAAAACAAGCACACTTTTGAGTTAAAAAAAATCACTATTGCAAAAATTACCGCTATTGTCCTGAAAACTACTGTTGTTGATTTGAACTTGCTCATTTTTTCTCAAGATTATCACTATTTCTGCCTCTAGTTTTTGACAGGCAATGACCAAAAAAATTTCTTATGCTAAAATTGACCGCTATTGCCAAAAAAACCAACTGTTGTTAACCTAAAAGATTGTCGCTATTGCCCTGTTTTCTAGTGAAAATCAAAGACTAATTCAAAATTGGTTAATATTTTATCTTTTAAAAAATAAAAATAGCGAGACTTCCAAAAACACATCATATCTGCATTATTCCATATCCATTTGAAAAAAAACAAACACATCAACCTAGTTTTAGGATTCAAAATTAAAACACCACCTTGGATTATTCCTTTACTCTCGATTTCTAAGATATCAACATTTGCTTGCACCTCAAGGTTAGTTCAAGAAGATCTTCAAACATATCCTCTAGAAAAATAGAGTAACATACCGGTCCAATTTTCATACACTTTGAGTCCCAAAATTAGCATAATCTCACAAACATCCACCAAACATCACTCATACTCTTATCCTAGGGTCTTGAGCATCAAAACATACCAAACACAAAACCATAACATCCCCAAAACATGTCAATCTAATACCCAAATCCATTTCCACTCTATACACCCATTATGGCATCATATACCACAAATTTAAATGATATATCAACTATAAATTCCCCTAATTAAGGTTATAGCACATGTTGTCACATGGAAAATTTCAATCAAAATCCTCATTCATATCAAAATCCAATCTATCAAGAATCACAACAACAAGAAGTAGTGTTGCAATAACACCAAGGGTTTCAAAATCTACAACATCAAATTACCCTAAATTCACTTGAGAAAATGGTTGAAACACTTTATAAACAATTATTTGGACACCATCAAAAGAGTGAGTCACAATATCAACAACATCATGACACTCATCAAAGCACAAATTCATATCATCAACAACATGTTCAACATAAAGACATTGTATATCAACAACCAACTCTTAATCCACAACATCAAATGTTTGTACCTCAAATGCAATATCAAAGTACACCTCAAGCTCAATATCAAGATGTCCCACAACAACAAGGTCCCACAACAATAAGGTATTCCACCACAAGAAGCCTTACAATCCAATGAAACCACTAAACATTAATACACTCCTTTAGGGGATACAATCGAGGGGTTGTTAAACACATTAGTCAATTCTAAACTTATCACACTTCCAACATTAACAAGTAATTATGAACCTATGTTCAAATCCCTAGGGTACAATGAAAACACTTATTGTGAATATCATAAAGAAAAAGGTCATGATACATCAGGCTGTAAGAAACTCAAAAATCTCATCCAAGACCCTATTGATAAAAAAGAAATAGCTATTGAAGACAACATTCAAGGTTCTCTGAACATATGCATTAGTATCCTAAATTGAATTCAACGTGCACGCGTTGGATTTTGAATTTCTTCAACTCTACTACTAGATGAATCAGCCTGGAGGGGGGCCCATGGAGGCTCCCCCACCAAAGCAGCCTACTATTTCCAAGAATAATGCTACCTCTCCGTGTGGGAGGATCACCCTGTGCTCTGAGCATATTCTATTGTCTGGGGGTTTGAAAATCCCTATTTTTTCTTCTAAAGGAAAATCTTATCCTGGCCTAGATGCCCAAAATACTTCCTATATGGATAAGCTTGTTGGAGGTGAAACTTCAACAAGGAAACCATAGAAATATGTGACGGCTTTTTGTACTTTGGAGGGGGACGAAGTGGATGTCTCGAATGATATTTTGAATGATGCTATGGAGGGGTTGAAGCTGTCCTTGGTGGGGAAATTCTTTGCTGGATAACCCAACATTGACCAGGTACAAAAATGGGCCTCTGACACTTGGAAACTCAAAGGAATCATTTCTATATGTGTTATTCCCAAGGGTCTCTTTCTATTTACCTTTGTTATCCCTGAGGATATGTTAAAGGTCCTCAAAGGTGGACCATGGGCTTTTGATAGTGGTTTTAAAAATATTTTGTCTTTATGCAAGTGGAAACCGAGTTTTGATGCCTCTGATAATTTGGGGAAAGTTTCTCCAACTTGGGTTAGGCTCCCTGGGTTGCCACTTGAGTTCTAGCATCATAAGGTTTTTAAAGGAATAGCTGATTCCTTTGGTTCTTTGGTTACCATAGAAAATGTTACTCTTCTTAAAACAAGGTTATTCTATGCAAGAATTTTTGTTAACTTTGAGGTTAACACAATCCTACCCACTTAAGTGACCTTAAAATCCAAGTTTGGTAAATGGGTTCAACCTTTAGAATATGAGCGAGCTACGGTTTTCTGTCAGGGATGCAATAAATTTGGGCACCTACAGGATTCTTGTAAGATTGCTCCTCTTCAGACTAAGATTCCCCAAATTGAGACACAAGTGAATGACCTGTTGAAGAATAAGAATTTGTTGAATAGTCCAAAGGAATTTGAAAACTCAACACCCAACAAAAAGTTGTTAATCATGGAAAAAGATTTTAACCCAGATATGGAAAATATTCCTAATCAAAATTTGGAAAGGTTGCTTTTAGAAGCTACCAATGAACCATCCACTCCGCCATCCTCAGAGAAAATTATGGATTCAGAAAAAGAAAAAGGAAAATAAAGGAAAACTTCCCCTCCAGTGTTTTAGGAAAAATATCAAAATGAAGACAAGGAGGAAGGGGAAATTATAAGCCACAATGAACAACTTTCGACCCCAACTCAGGACTGCAATAAACCAATTCTGGAGGAAGAGAAAATGTCACAAAGCAAGGATAAACACTAAGTCACAAAAAAGGAAAAAACCAGATGTAGGAGGAAATAGTAAAGTTGGTAGACCCTATTTAAAAGAAACAACAAAAGATGTGGCAGCAGGGAAACAGAGGACTCTAGACTCATTAGTAGGGAACAAACCAAAAAGGAAATAAGGGAGGTTGACCTCCCATCATGGGCGGTATCAACTGATACTTCTCTTTAACCCTTTTGAACTATGAAGATCCTATCTTGGAATGTAAGGGGTCTTAATGGCCCATATAAACAACATGTGTTGAAAGCATGCTTAGTTGATGTGAAACTTGACATTCTCTTGATCTAGGAAACAAAAATGAAAAAGGAAAGTTTCGAGAAAACGTTGAAGTGGCTTTGGCCTGGTGTTGGTTTTGATGCTAGTGATGTTGAAGGAGCCTCTAGTGGGATTGCTACCTATTGGAATTCTTCCCGGTTTAGTGGCAAGTTGAAATTTAAGAATAAAAAAGCCTCTTGATTAGTATGGAAGATGGAGATACTTCCATTAAATGGAATATGGGGAATATATATGTCCCAAATGCAAGGTTGGATAGGCTATACTTATGGAACCTGTTGGACGGAATTATGATTAATAGAAAAAATGAACTATGGATGCTTGGAGGAGATTTTAATTCCCCGTTGTGCCCTTCTGAGAAAAAAAGAGGTCTCACTGACTTCTTAGAGAGTATGATGGATCTCTCAAGCTTTATTGACTTGGTGGGACTTATGGATATCCCTCTTATGGGATCCCATTTCACCTGGACTAACAGAAGGTGTAATAAACTTATACAAGTGAAGCTGGATAGATTCTTGATCCCCTCCAATTGGAATATTTTGCAGAATCTCTCTCTTACTGCCTTTCCTAGAATAGGTTTTGACCATAGTGCTCTTCTTCTGGAATGGGATGATAGGGTGATAAAAAAACCTTACCCCTTCAGGTATGAAATCATGTGGTCCCTTCATCTGGACTTTAAATCTCTAATTGAAGAATGTTGGAACCTTCCTTGTGATGGCACTCCAATGTTTAGGTTAACACAAAAGTTAAAAATAATTAAGGAAAGGGTTAAAGGATGGAACAAATACACTTTTGGGAATATCTTTACCACTAAGAGGGATCTTAATTTAAAAATTAAAGAAGTTCAAGATCAAATAGAGGTTGGAAACTGCAATGATGAGATCTACATAATAGAAAGGGAGCTTAGAGCCTAATGGCACAAAATAAGTAAGAAGGAGGAAATATTCTGGAAATAGAAATCAAGGATTTAGTGGCTTAAGTAAGGAGATAGGAATACTAAGTTTTTCCATCAATCTACTATGAAGCACAGAGAAAGAAAAAATATCAGATCTCTCACCACTCCTAGTGGTACTAAACTTGAAAGAGAAGAAGAAATAGCAAATGAGTTTGTTTCCTTATTTTCAAATTACCTAGAGCCTTCAAGGGTTGACAATCTGGATTTGGGGGAATTCTTGTAGGTTATACCTAATGTTATCATGGAGGAAGACCTGAAAGAATTAACTAAGTGTGTCACTTTGGAAGAGGTGAAGGTGGTTGTTTTCTCTTTTGGAGCTTTCAAAGCTTAGGGACCTGATGGATTTCCGCCTAGCTTCTTCCAAGTATACTAGGAGATTGTGTCTGCGGACCTCTTAATTGTTGTCAAAGATTTCTTTAAATCAGGTAGAATCTTGAATTAGATGAATACCACCTTTTTGGCCCTTGTCCCTAAATCAAATCTAGTTGCTTCAATAAATGATTATAGACCTATAAGTCTATGTAACACTACTTATAAGATTTGTTCCAAAATTCTTGTCAACAGGTTGAAGCTGGTCTTAGGAAAAATGATTGCTATCAATAAAAAAGGTTTTGTTCAGGGAAGAAAAATTCTGGATGCAACAATTTACACTCATGAGATCCTACACTCTATGGATTATAGTAAAAAGCCAAGTATGGTGCTAAAACTAGACATCTCCAAATCCTATGATAGGGTTGGAATTTTTTATTTGTTGTTTTGGAAAAAAATGGCTTTAAAGGTAAATTTCTCAATTTGTTAAAAGCCTATGTTACTACCCTGAAGTATTCGGTTCTAGTTAATGGTATTTCCCATGTTTTTTTCTCACCTGGTAGAGGGTTGAGACAGGGAGATCCCTTATCTCCTTACCTCTTTGTCATTGTGGCAGAGGCTCTTGGCTGCAACATTCAAAAACAACTTAATAATAAATCTTTGAAGGTCTTTTGTGTTGCTTCTTCCTTATCCCCGACCTCACATTAACAATTTGTTGATGATACCATTCTAATGGGGGAGAATTTGGTGGTTGAAGCAAAACAATGGAAAAATATTCTAGAAAACTATGCTGATTTGTCAGGACAGTGTATAAATTACCAAAAAAGTAAAATTTATTTTTTCAATACTAGCCAGCTTCTGAAAGATAAAGTAATAAGGATTTTGGGATGTCAAGAAGTAGAATTACCTGCTACTTACCTTGGTCTACCTCTTTTATCTTGAAATCCGAATAACAACTATTGGAACTATATTGTGGAGAAAGTGTAGAAAAAAATTGCTAGGTGGAAGGGTAAATTGTTGAGCTTGGCAGGAAAAAATTATCTTTAAAAGGACTCCCTTCAGAATATTCATCTCTATTATCTTTGAATGTTTAATATACAGACCTATATTGCTGAAATAATTGAAACAATTCAAAGAATATTTTTATGGTCTGGAGTGGAGGAAAGGAAAATAATGGCTCTCATTAAATGGGAGAAGGTGTGTGTCTCAAAGAAAGAAGGTGGGTTAGGCATTAGAAGATTAAAATTGTTTAATAAAGCTCTGGTTGCGAAAATGGGTTGGTTTCTCTTGGAAAATGAAAAAGATTGGGCTACTATCCTAAGGGATAAGTATCTTAAAAATAAGGATGCTAGTTGTTTCCTGAGAAAGAAGGAGCTTTCGCATGGGTCTATGTTTTGGAATAATCTCCTTAAAACTTGTGGAGTGCTGATTAGAGGTGCTAAAATGAGGATTGGTAATGGTCTCAATACCAATTTTTGGGATGACCCCTGGTCCACACCGACTCCACTGTCGGCCTCTGGAGATCTCCAACAAATTAGAATAAGACTAAAAAGGGAAATTGGGAAAAAAGTTTCTAATTATCTCATGTGGGATGGTTGTTGACCCAGGTGGAAAAGCTTTAAAGACTATCTGAGCAATGTTGTTCTCAGGGGAAGTAGACAATAGAATTAGGATGCTACTATTGACCTGCTTATGAAACAGATTGGAAACCCTAACCTCTTTTCAAGAAACAAAAAAGTTGAGTGGATCTGGACAAAAAATTCTAGTGGAAAGTTCTCTGTTAAATTAGCTTATGACTTAATGATGCAACAAACTATGGTCTTGGGTTCTTTTGACTGGCTTAAAGTTTGGAAGAAGAAGCTAATCCCAAAAATTAACTACTTTTGGTGGATGGTGATACATGGTAAGATCCTCACTATAGACAACCTAAAGAAAAGAGGTTGGTATCTTGGAAATAGATGTAGCCTTTGTAATGAAGAAGAGGAAACCATCATGAAACTTTTTTTTCAATGTTCTTATGCTCAAGAAGTCTGGGGTTTTTTTCTTAATGCCTTGAAGGTGGAGTGGGTTTTCCAGGTCAATGTTCAAATGTTTATGGAAGGATGGAGCTTTTTCCCTTATTCCCATAATATAATTAGTGATCTGTGGGGAAAAATTCCCCTATTTTTGGCTTGGGGTTTGTGGAAAGAGAGGAATAATAGAGTGTTTAGGGAGACTGCAAGAACTAGCAAGGAGTTATGTTTAATAATTAAAAGACAAATTCAAGAGAATATGGAAAGCTACAAATACAAGCAGCCTAAGAAACAACCTATTCAGAATGAGCTAATCAAAAAACAACAATGGGAGCTCTCCCATGATTTAAATAATGTTAACTGGCTAAAACAACTTATAAGAAGAAGCACTATCTGGATCCCCCCAAATCTGGGATGGGTGAAATGTAAATTTGATGGTTGCTCGAAGGGGAATCCTAGATGGGCTGCAACTGGTGGAGTAATAAGAGATGATAAGGGTGCCTTTATAATTGGTTACAACAAAGGCTTAGGGACAACTACGAACAACTTTGATGAGGTGTCTGCTATTTGGATTGGTGCTAGACTTCTTAGAGAGAGGGGATACAACAAGGTTATTAGTGAAGGAGACTCAAAGTTGATAATAGACTATCTCAACAATAGGGTGAATATTCCTTGGGAAATTAGAGATCTGATGGAAGATTGTAAAGGAATATTGTAAGAGATAGAATGTGTGAAAATTTTCCACTCATTAAGGGAAGGAAATAGGGCAGCGGATACGATGGCCAACCTTGGTGTAAATCAAGAAACATTAATAACTGGGACTTTATTAATTTTCCTAATCAAATTAAGGAAGTCCCAGTGAAAGACAGACTTGGTGAAAAATATGTGAATAAAGGACTATGAGGAGGGGTTTCTTAATTATTAATGAGTGGTGGAAGGAGAAGGTTTATGAGGACATGGACCCCATTGTTGCAAGCAGACATGCCAATTGGTTGGTGTTGGAGGCACATTTTAAAGGGATTTCCAAATCTTGATAAAAGACATCGCAATTGAGGAAAAGGACAATTAGACGTGCAATTTTTGTACCATGACAGGAAAAATTTCAATTTGGAAATGAATAGCATGTGGTATAATCTGAGGATCGATCTTCGATGTGATAGATGGAGTCACGTCTTAATTAGAATTAAAAGTTGGAATAAAACAAATGCTATCATGGCTAGAAATGGAGGTAGAGCTATTGCAAGCAATAATGATTATCAACAAAAAGGTGGTATTCAAGATGTGAGTTTCTTTATGAAACATAGAAAAAACCCTAAGTCGACTGCATTTCAAATGAATTGTAAAAGAGTCACCATTAGAACGGAGAGTGTGGAGCTTCTGATTGTGAGTGTTGAGGACACCAAAGGTAATAGAAGTGTTTTTCTTCTGGTTCCTAAAGTTTTCCATAGCTCAGACAACAAGATGGGTGGCCCTAGGAAGCATACCGCACCCCAAAAATTTGACTCGCTTCACAACAATGAGGATCTATGAGGTCTTTTTGAGCATGCAGGTTTCACTCTGTATTTTGCTGCAATGGAGGGCTATAGTGAAAGACTCAACTACAAATTTGAAAATGCATGGAGAGATGGTGAAGTAAACTTGGGCGGGCTTCAATTTAAGGTGGATGTGAAGTTGATTGTGGAAGCAATGGGTCTGGCTTACAAATGGATGAAGGTTGCAAAGTTTAGTAATGGTAAGTATCAAGATTATTTCGAGAATTTTTTTGAAGGAAAAGAAAATTTGGAAAGATTTCAAAATGGGTATTCTAGGGTTAAGTTACCACCTCTGTATCACAATGTATTCTTTATTGTAATGAAGTATTTTACTCTCGAAGGCCGCTACCAGCATTTCCATGGATACCACTTTCCCATCCTCAACCACATTAGGCATTAGGAAAAAATAAATTTACCTTTTTTCTTGTTTTCCTCTCTTAGCCAGAGTCTCATTCATGAAGCTAATCCGCTATTACATTAGGGCCTTATAAGATCCATTTGTAATTTTTTTTTTTCTAGAACTCCTCAGAAAAATCTTGGTATTAAGATGATTGAAGACCCTAAACTTCAGAGCTTTGTGAAAATTGAGCTTCTTAAAGACTATCCCCACCCTATGCCTAAAAAATATGGCAAGAAGTCCCAAAGCTCTGAGAAAAATGGTAAAAATTCCAAATTCCAGACACTACTATGTGGAAAGATTTACTTAAGGTCACACCAGAGAAAAGAAAGATAAGTCGATGGAGATAGGGACTAAAAAAAGGAAGAGATTGATTTTGTGTGAACGCGGGGAAGAGGTGGACACAATTACTATTCCAGATGATAATGAGTTGGAAGGTTTAAACCCTGGTGGAAGAAGGTCAAAAAGACTGGCCATGGTAGCATCAAAAAGACATGAGAGTAAGAAAAACACAGAGCCCTGAAGAAAAAAGTACCCAAATCCCACCAGAGAGTGTTGAAAAGAAAGAAGAAGAGGAGAATGACTCCTCAAAAGAAGAAATTCCTGACAGCTTGGGAGGAGACTTGGATCAAGAGGAGGAATCAGATGAGGAAAGTGAGGATAGTAATGGTGATGAGGAAAAAGAGGAGTCGCAACATGAAATTTCTCGGGAGGAGGAGGAAGTAAATGTTATGGATAATCAAGAGAGGAATGCCAATACCAATAAAGAAGATAAGGTCGAGGATGATGGGAATGGAAGGATTGAAAGACTAGATGAGAGATTGTAGATTCTGGAAAAGAGAATAAATGAGAAATTGGGGGACAACAAACTTCATGCCCTTGAAAATTTGGTGAATGAAATTATTGAGGAAAGACTAAAGGTCCTGGAGAAAGGGATGCAAGAAAAAAATAAAATTCAAATCCTGGAAGAAGTGGTTCAGAATGTGTGTATGGTGGTTGATGTTGTTATGAAGAAGGTGGTTATGGCGACTATTTCCGGCATGGGAAAAATAAAAAAGTAGCAAAAGAAAAAAGCAATGGGAGATGGCGAAGACTTGGTGGGCAAGATGGAGCTGAAGGCAACAGTGAATGACACTGTTGAAGATATGATGAAAACATGGAGGCTGATTGAGGACGCTTAGCTTGGATGCTTTGTTTTTGGGCTTCTCTTTTTTATTATTATGTTTATATCTACTATGTTTTATAGGTCTATTGTTTTTATGATAGATGCTTATAATTACTATAAATGGATAGGGAAGAATGCTATTGACGCTAGATTAGGGTTTTTTTATTTGAATGATAGAATTGTGATGTTTGATCGTATGGGAATTGGTTAAGCATTTTTCCTTGGGAGGGGGGAAGTTTGGTGGGCTTCCTATTTTTGATGTTTCTTACCACATTTTGTTCTTATCACGATGTACTATTTGCTCGGGTCAGGGCCCTTTTCCCTGCTTAATCAATCAAAAACATTCAAGGTTCAACTACTAATGATATTAGTGACAATATTTCAACCTCAAATGTTGAAAAAAAGGATCAAGATCTATCTACCACTGATCACATTGAAAATGTCTTTACCTCTCCTAGTGAAAAAGACTACATACATCAAGACTCTTTCCCAAAGCATGATCAAAATCAATCACCAAAGTCTAACAATGATCCAATTCAAGAAATATTAACATCATTTGATCTCGTGGTTGAAAGCATTAACAATATCTCAAATGTTGAAGATAATGATTAAGAGGAAATACATCAAGAATTTAATCCCAAGCATGATCAAAATCAATCATCAAAGTTTAGCAATGATCCAGTCCAAGATATATTGACATCATCCAACCTCATGGAAACATGTATTGATGATCAAGAGACTCTTAATCCAACACTTATGCCCAATGAAAAAAATCTAAGCCAAGAGCTATCATCCATATGTCCACATTTTGAGGAAATCCAAGGATCCTTTACAAGCAATCCCTTATTTGAAATTGAAAGAGGACAAGCCAAAGCATATCAAAGATAATACCACACAAAGTCAAGATCAAGAAACCCTACCATCAAAATATTATAATGACTTGGTGATATCTTCCAAGACATCCAAAGTTTTCCAAAAGAAGAACAAATCCATATACAAGTGCACATACATCTACCCACAAGATGCCTACTCCTAATGGACATGTAGATGATCTTCATCCAAGACAAGAGTCTCATACTCTTGATTTCATTACCAAGGAACAAGAGTCACCTACTCTTAACATCTTTACACATGATCAAAGCATTGCAGAATTTATAGACATATCAAAAATTGATCAAGACGAAGCATTAACATTAGAAACATCCTCTAGGCATATTGAAGACATAAAGTATGAAAATATTGAGCACAGTGTCTTGAAATCAACAAAGATAATTAACAATCCCAAGAAGTAGAACATTGGGTATACAATAGTCAAATAAGCACTAATATATTTTGAAGGGCCATAAAACTCTAATATTTGACAAAAATAAGCTGAAGATATCAATCAAGAAGTTATCCCACATATGGAGGATCCTATCACTTATAAAGTTGGATCACTTACCTTTTCTAGAGAAAACTATCTTACCAATGAAGAAGCTATCACCCTTAAAGATCCACAACATAGCAGAGAAGGATTAGCACCTTGTTTCCAAGGCAAAAAAATCCTATTGCAAATAAAAAATTTCAATGGATGCATTATCAAGGTAGAGGATTAGGAAAACATGAATAGGGTATCCTAGAACTAGTGCAAATTATTAAAAATAATAAGCATCAAGTCTTGGTTATTCAACAATTAAGGAAGCTAAACATATCGGTGATACCTCTATAATAATGGGGGCAACTTTATCTAATGAAAACACCAACATAGGGAGCACGAAGGGTCCTTATGATGAAACTACTACCAACACTACAACTAGCAATATCATGAATCGTCATCCATGCATATTTCAACCCTCTAATTGGGAACAACAACAAGAGAAAAAAGTATATCAAAGAAAAGAGGAAATCATTGAAGCAAAAGAATCAGTAAAACAAAATGGGCAAAGCAAATATAAATGGATACCAAAGAAATAACAAGAACAATATCCCTATCAAACTCCACTAGTCAAAGAAACTATGGGGAAAATTCAAAAAGGGAAGTTCATCCATCCAAAATGTACAAAAATGCAAAAGAAAGCTTCAAGAGCGATCTACAAGGTATATCAAGATGTTGGTCCTAATCGAATCTCCATATCCACCCATCATTGCTCATCCTCCCAAGTTTGGGAAATCAAAAATTCCAAACTATCAACCAATCCATCTAAATCTCATATCCCTCAATGTACTCCACCATCAACTTTGGCATACATGATATCAAACCCTCACATTGACCATCCATTAGAATATCATAAGGATTCTAAGGGCACTATATCGCAATGTGCGCATCTAGGTAAGGTTAACTCTGGTATCAACAAAGAAGATAAGAATTATCAAGGGTTACATTCAAGCACTCGTATCATACCAAAACAACTCCTCAAAGTGGGATATCATTGGAACATCATGATAGTAACAACACCCATATTAGCACTAGCAGTATCTACATTAGCACCACTAGGTGGTTCAACATGAGCAAAAAATTGTCACCATGATGAAAACCTAGTAATCAAGCGTCTTGTGTGACATGGAAAAATCAAGAAAATAGTCAAGAGAAAAATCATCCTCCAATGAAAACCACTATGGTGGCACTTTGGACAAGTACCATGATGAAAACCTGGTAAACATGTGTCATGTGTAGAATTGAGCATCTGCGTGCACCATTTCAGGTGGAAGCATCTCAACTTATCCATAATAAATCCAATTTATTTATATCCAAATCCAACTTATCTTGATCTTGATAAATGTTTTGTGTACACTTTACACTTTCTTAAGGAAAACATCTTGACATGGGTCACTATCATTGATCCTAACTTATCAAACATTAGTTGATCCATGAGGGATTGTCCAAAGGGGCATACTCTATCCAAACATGTTATCCTATCACAAGATAATCCATCACCTACATTGCTAGACACTAGGGGCAAGTACTTACAACTTGCTTCAGAATAAATCTTGATCTAATTCTTCTATCTCATGTTGTGATCTAGGAATTTTCCAAACAATTCAACCAAACCATATCAATTGCATCTTGTCGGTGCTTCAACATGGTATCAAAATAATCAACAATCTTGTTCCTAGACTAGCTACAAAATCTTTATCAATCATTATCTGATAAATCAATCATCTAGGGATGAATCCTTCCCAATCCTTTTGTTTTTCTTATCTTGACAACATTATCCTTGCATTGTTGTGTATCCTCAACAATGTTATCATTATCAAAAATTACTCAATTAGATTAATCAATTTTAGCTCTACTATCAATAGGAACTCAAAAGACTATTGATATCCCTACATACTGATATCTCAAAAATCAAAACATCTAGAAATCCAAACAAAAAAAAGCGAAAAACAACAAAAAACAAACAAAATCCAAAAAAAAGTTGTAAAACATAAAATATCCTAAAACATCATAAGATTGTCTTTAGACGAGCTGCATCGACTCAAAATAAGCGAACTATGAGCCTATGCGTGTACAACATAGGCAATACCATCATCAATGAGCTACTGAGGCCCTAGGTCAAGCCCCTTAGGTGTTCCTTTTGGTATTTAAACTTGGTCAAAAAATCCAAACAAAAACATTCAAGTATCTTGAAAACGCCAAAACAACATCAAATAACATCGAAAAGCATAAAAAAATATAGAAAAATATCAAAAATATTATTTCCATCATCCCCTATCTGCAATAAAACACCATCCATAATAAAAAAACCATCATCCTCACCTTTTGACAAAATAGACAAATAAACAAAGCAACATCAAAAGCTAGAACTTTAAATCAAACAATCACAAAGATTTGATTGCAAATAGATTAAAACAATACCAAAGTGTTACCTATCTATTGAAAATTCACCATCAACATCTTAAGATATGTGTTAATGGATAGATCTTTCCTACAATAGACATGATCAATAATGGATAACAACCTAAAACCTCAAAATAGATATGGAAAGTGATACATAAACATTGCTTATCTTTTTTATTTATCTTATTGGCTCATTCCCAAGATCTCTCAAGGATTTCCATAAGGATTTAGAGAGGAAGGAATGGGAAATTGAGTGTCATTTTTGTTTTCTCTATTTGTTGGATATTTTTGTGATACTACCACAATGAATACTTTCTTTGTTTTGTGTATGTAAGTTGTTTTGAGGTATTTCATGTAGTGGTTGCATGTTAGGTACTTCATACCTCTCTGTGTAGCTAAACCAAAATATTTCAAAGCTTCTAACCCATACACTCTAACAAGGTTTCCATATGTCTAGTATGAGCAAGAATACTACTTGTTTGTGGAGCCAAATTCCATGCAATGAATACAAAATCACCTCGGTCATTAATACCCTAGTGCATTGTATCTATTTGCTACATCAATAAGGATTGCTAAAAAATATGAAGTCTCCATGAAGCAAAAGCAAACTCATCATCAACTAACACCATCAAATTTATTCTATCTTCTAAATCTTACTAGCATTTTCTTCTAAGTGCACTTTTCTTCTATCAGTCCTTGCACTTAAACGCATTACTATCTTGTGAAATTGAACCTTGTCGTTAGCCTGACCAAAAAGTAACATTTTTTTTTCTGGCCAACCTCTCAAGGGGGCATCCCAATGTCGTACTATCTTTTTGCTGACAGTCGAGGCACAATGGTGCATATAATTTTTTTCAATTATGCTCTTAAACATCAAATTCTTTGAAACAAAGCAACCAATACTTTATCTCAAAGAGGGGAAAAATGTAGACATGTAAAAATGACCTGACGCTTATCACACATCCTGAATGACATTTTCTCATTAGCATCATTATCATTTAATATCACTGCATTTCACATTATTTACATCAAAAACCCTAATTTATTCTATTAATTAAATAATCTTTAAATTATTTAATTAATTCATTATTTCATCATTCATCTAATATTTATTCCTCCTGATCAATTAAATAACATCAATTATTTAATTATGTCGCTAATTTACCCTATTCCCCTAAATCAATTAAATTATTAATACGCAATAGTTTAATTAAATCACTTTCCCCTAAACTTGAATAATTAAATTAATTATTCAAACATCATCAACAAAAAATTATAACTTTATTTGTTAAAGTCAAACTTGACTTGCACGTCCAACTCAAAAATCTTAATTAATTAATTTAATTAATTAATTATCTTCACCCCATTTTGTGATTGAGTAAGTTATGACCACCATATTGCTCACTCTAATTGGCTAACTGATTCATCTATTCTTCAATCCCACTGAATACTCAACTTGATTTCCTCAATTCCATAGATAAGGCAATCTATTTCCTCTGATCGATCAATTAACATCCTTAATTGATTCGATCATAGAAGCTAACTAAGCAATCTAATTCCTCTCAACAACTTTCAACCATTGATATTGATCAACATTGTTTAATCTTGCACGTTCATCTTGAATCATAAAATCTATAAAATAACCATCAACCCTCACACAAATAATCTAGAATTCACATAAGCGAAGTGTTGTATAATTACCTCTTGAGCACGTTACAATTTATCCTCACAATTCTATTTCAACATTGCACACATTGAAGCTTTTGCAAGTGCATAATGGAGGCTTCACATCAATACAAAAAAATTCAACATCGCTGCAGATACACTTCAACATGGGATGGGTAACAACATTAGTTAATTGAATTCATTGTATGCCTTTTGTTTGCATTGTTTGATTTCATTGAATTCAATAATTTATATTGTTCATTTCATGAGTAATGGGTTTAGGAATTCTTAAATTTTTTTTGAATTAAATCTCATTTAATTCATTTATGTTTTATTTCTTTATCATCTTGATTTCCCCCTTACATACCTTGCGAGCTCCTATCCATGTCATGCCTCATGAGCTCTCATATAATCTTCTTTTGGGTAGGCCATGCATTCATGAAATGAATGGAATCCCTTCAACCCTACATTATGTAATGAAGTATGTTTATAACAATAAGGTCTACAAAATCAAAGTTGACCTCCAAGCAGAAAATTACTTGCAAACTAAGAAAAAAAAAGTGAGTCCTTTGAAAACATTGATACCAACCTCACAAGTAGAACTGGTGCAAGAGGAAGAAAAAGAGAAATTTTTTGCAACAGTTACAAAGTTATTGGATGATGATTGGGGTTCATTGTATTTCACACCTACATTCATGGGAGAGTATAAAATCACAACAAAAGAACTAGAAAAAGAAAAGGAAAAAGAATAATGTCAACACAACACATGGTGGAACCATCAACAACATCTAACTCAATAATTTTATAAGACACAAGTTACACAACAATTTATGATGAGGTTGATCATGAGAAACCACCATCCTCGAAAGCAATGGAAGATCTTTATGGAAGAGGATATCAAATCGTGAAGCAACTTAGTTATATTGGAGAAGGATGTGGTGTGAAAGAACAAGGAATTCATGTCCCTATAGAGCCTAACAGACAAGAAACAAAAAATGGTCTTGGATATTTCCCTTCTAAGATAAAAGAAAAAGTAGAAAAAAGGCCTTCACTTAACATCAAAACCATTATGCAATATTCTTCTAAGACAACTCTGACATAAAAGAAACCAAAATTAATCGATACCACAAGTGATGAATCATTGGATTATTTTCAATATGATGAAGCCTTGGTAGAAATGTTGGGAGTTTATGACAAGTTACCAACTCATCACCAAAAACAAAGATTCACTTGTTCCTTAATCACTAAGGAATACTTTAGTGAAGAAAAGAAAACAAGTGATATTGAACAAGATAAAGAAGAACACATTGATGAAAATCTAAATCAAAGTGCATTACTTGTGGGAGAAACAAATAACATACCAATGGACACATCTAATGAAGAGAAAGTGATTCAAATAGGAAAGTTCCTTGATGATGATGAAGAAGAAGAACATGCAACACTATTACATGACTTTCCTAAACCTTTTGCTTGGACTTATTTAGATATGACAGGTATTGACTGTTGAAGTTGAGAAATACAACCTCACAGAACCCAGTGAACACCTGCAAGCAAATAACCTATCACAGAGAAGAGATACCAAAAAAACACAAGAATAAAGCTATGCTTGCCCGTGAAGCAAAAATGCATAAAACAAGAATTTAATAATTACAATAAGATCAATCCTTATGAAATGAGATCAAAACCCTAAAGGTGAGTAATTAAGAATTAATAATTAATAATTAATTAATTATTAATGGGCCTAAGTTTAGCTTAAGTGACAAACTAAAGTAAAGATGACTTAATTAATTAATCAACATGATTAAATTAATTAAGTAATTAATCTATTACTCTAACACCCACCCTTAAGATGAACTTGGAGAGTAGCTAAAACAACTAAGGAATTAATGCATGAAAGCAAAGATGGGTCCCAACAACAAGGCCAAATGAGGTACCCAGATACAACCAAATCTCTGTAAAGTGGAGAAAATAGAGAAAGCCTCATGGGAAAAACTCTACTCCAAAAAGAGATGAAAAGCATGCTAAAAAAATAGGGAGGAAGGCCTCACAAGGACTCCCCAAGGACAACTTCCTTCACCCCAAGCATCGATCGCAACTGAAGATAGTGTGGTGATGTGAAAGGTTTTGTGAAGATTTCTGCAACCTGTGCCTCATTAGGAATGTACTCCAAGATGAGAAAACCATCTTGAATCAACTACCTAATGAAGTGCATGTGGATCTCAATATGCTTTGTCCGTTGACGCTCCACTAGATTGCGAGAAATGTGTATAGCACTCTGATTGTCACACCAAAGTACAGTGGGACTATTAGGACGAAACCCAAACTCTGTCATCAACTATCGAAGCCATAAAATCTCTTGACTAGCTAACATTGTTGCTCGATACTCAACCTTTGTAGATAATAATGCAATAGAAAATTTCTTCTTGAAAGACCATGTGATAGGACCAGAACCAAGGAAAAAAACAAAGCTGGAAGTGGACTTCTGATCATTGACATCACCAACCCAATTTGAGTTAGTGAAGCCAACAATGTGAGGGGCTCCTGATGTGTAGTGAATTCCATACTGTGTGGTGCCTTGAATGTACCTCAAGATACATTTGGCAGCTTTCCAATGGCTCTCATCTAGATCATGTGAGAACCAAGAGACAAGGCCAACCGCAAAGGAAAGATCAGGACGTGAATGTGTCAGGTACAACAAACTGCCAACCAACTACCTATATAATGTAGAATCTACTGAAGGAGTAGAACAAGTGGAAGACATAACAACACTTGATTGAAATGGTGTGGGGGAAGTCTTGCAATCAAGCATGCCAAATCGTTGGAGCATATCAAGAGCATACTTCTGCTGAAATATGTAAATCCCATCTGAAGTCTGAATAACCTATAGACTAATAAAATAGTACAGAAGACCGAGATATGTCATCTCAAATTGCTCCGTCAAATCTCTCTGAACACTCTGAATCATAGAGGATGAGCTACCTATAATAATGATATCATCAACATACAGCACAAGAATCAATAGATCGCCCTCCTAATGTTGAATGTACACTGTGGGATCAGAATGATAGCATGTGAAGTGAGAGGAAAGCAGGAAAGAGTCCATCTTCTCATACCAAGCTTGAGGGGCTTGTTTGAGACAATATAATGAATGTTGAAGTCTACAAACCAAGAAAGAATCCTACACAAAACCTTGAGGTTGCTCCATATAGATCTCCTCATGTAGGTCCCCATGCAAGAAGGCACTCTTCACATCCCTCTAAAAAATTTTCCATTCCTATGAAGCTGCTAGTGATAGTACAAAGTGTATAGAATTCATCTTGGAAATAGGAGCAAAGGTCTCAGACTAATCAATACCCTCAACTTGATAAACCCCTTCACAACAAGACGTGCTTTGTACTTATCTATCGAACCATCTGCAGCAAACTTGGTATGATACACGCACTTGCACCGAACCAACTTTCTTCCCTTAGGAAGATGACAAAGATCCCAAGTATTATTCTTCATCAAAGAAGAATACTCCTCCTCCATAGCCCTATCCCACTCAGGGTGACCTGTCACCTCTAAAAACCTCTGAGGATCATCTGAAATGACATGACTAAAAAGACTAGCACCTGATATCTGTGCATGTGTACGACGAGAATCTAAAGGATCACCTACCAAAGATCCAGTTGCCTCTACAGTAAAGTGGGCCCACTTGGGAAAATGTTGTGTATCTTGTGGTGGTGGGGATGGTGGATCATCATCTACATCATCCTCAAGAGATGAAGAGAGAGGAGTAGGTAGTGAGGGAGAAGCTAGTGATGAAGAATCCATAAGAGGAAAGCGCTCATCAAACTGAACATATCGCCAAAACAAGACCTCTCTAGAATCAGGATCAAACAACCTATATGCCTTAACATCCTCACAGTAGCCAACAAATATGAGTGGTCGGATTTTCCTCTCCATGGCTTTCTGTTGAGCATCAGGAATAAATGCCCAAGCCTCACTACCAAAAACTCAGAATGTAGAAACATCAGGCTTGACATGGGTCCAAGCCTCCTCAGGATTCATGTGTCGTAATGCCTTATGAGGCGTCTGATTCTAAATATAAGTGGCATAATTGACTACCTCAGCCCAAAATGAAGAATCCATAGATTGTGATTGTATCATACAATTGGCCATCTCCCTTAAAGTCATGTTCTTTCTCTCAGCAACACCATTCTACTGAGGGGTGTAAGGAACTACAAACTGATGCTACAAACCATGCTCAATGTAGAAATCCCTGAAATCCTAATTAACAAACTCCCCCCATTATTTGTGCATATCCTCCTAATAGAAAGACCAGACTGCTTCTCCACAAATGTCTTAAAGATCTTGAATGAATCAAAGACATCAAACTTGTACTCAAGAAAGTACACCCATGTACGTATAGAGAAGTCATCAATAAAAGTGACCACATATTTGGCCCCTAAAAATGAAGAAGTCAGAAAGAACATAAGGTCACTATGTACCAAATCCAAGGGTGCCTTAGCACGTGTGGCTCTACCTATAGGAAAAGAATCCCAGTGATGTTTTCCAAGTACGCAACCTCAACAAACACCATCAGTACAGGAAATTTTTGGGAGTCCAATCACAAGTGCCAGTGTACTCATCTGCTATAGATATATGTAATTGACATGGAAAAAATGCTCATGCCAAAGCCTACTCATTGTGTCTACATGTGCTATAAGAGATGAACCTGAACCATCTGTACTCTCAAAGCCATCAAATCTATATAAGCGAGATGTAGAATCAGCACTCCCAGTAGCCACAACCAAATTAGGATCATGGAGGTCTCGAATAACCACATCATGCAGGGAGAACTCAACTTTCTTACCAGTGCTAGAATGGAAAATATGATAAATGGAAAGGAGGTTTGTCAAAATGTCAGGAACA
Source organism: Sequoia sempervirens (assembly GCA_007258455.2). Taxonomy (NCBI): domain Eukaryota; kingdom Viridiplantae; phylum Streptophyta; class Pinopsida; order Cupressales; family Cupressaceae; genus Sequoia; species Sequoia sempervirens. The sequence goes on along the minus strand of VDFB02047230.1, from coordinate 37,304,330 downwards.
AAAAATACATCCTGAAGACAACCGCCATCCAATGAAACATAACCTAAACCTGTTACAGTAAGCTATGTAGAGTCACCAACTGCAATTTGTGAAGTGCCATAATATGCAAGTGCAATGACATACTCCTGAGTGTGTGTCATATGGTGAGAAGCACCAGAATCTAGAATCCAAGTGGATCTTGAAGGTAATAATCATGCAGAAAGAGCATGAACTTTCCCTGTGTTTGGGGAAGGTGACTAAGGTGAGGTGATATGATGCTGCTACATGGCCTCCTTTAAAGCCTCTAATCATTTCCAACACCTAGAAATTGGATGACCTTCCTTGCCACAAAAACTGCAAGGACCTCTTGATTTCTTCTTAGTCTTGGAGGAAGACTCACCAGACTTAGAAGATTTACCCTGTTTAGGGTTGGATTGTGATTTAGAATTAGACTTTGGTGGTGGCTTGGAGGAACTCTCACTACCTGTTGAATCTATCTTCGACTTCTATTTCTGCTTCTGCTTCCCATGTGATGTTTGAGCTACCAATTTTTGGTTCTTTGATCCTAGAAGAGAATCCAACTATGTTAGCTTGGCCTGCTCACGTGTCAATTGATCACAGAATACCTCAATGGTAGGCATGGTAAATCATGGACCCAAAGCATCCATGGTGGAATAGAATGTAGAAGAGAATATTTTAAATGAACCTCAAAGCTTAGATAGAATTAGGTATATACACTCAGTGTCTATTTTATTCTTACCACAACCCTATATCAATTATCTAAGTGATTTGAATTTCATCAAGAAATCCTCAATAGAGGGAAAAGAATCAGGTACCAAGGTGGTTAATTCTGCCTCAATCTGAAGTGCCCTGAACTGATTAATGGTGCCAAAAAGATCATGAAACTTAGTCCACATAGCCCAAGGAGTCGTGCAACCCTCCAGGTGAAATAAAATACTTTCGGTAACATGTAATGATAGCAAACCCATAGCCTCATCCATTCTATTTCTGTGTTGTAGAACCTCAAATGGACGTGTCAACTGAGGCTGATTTTCATCCAAACATGACCATAACCCCTTAGACATGAGAAGAGTTGTCATATGTGCCTTCCAGGTATGATAATTATGTGGGGAAAGACAGCCAAATTTTGAGATATCCGCCATGATGTTTGAGTTTTGAAATGTGTTTAAAGGAATTTTTTTTTGTTTCTGATGTGCATATACATAAAACACAAAAAAACACCCCCCACAACACAAAAAACCAAACCCCAGTACAATTTTAAAGCCGAAAAAGCAAGAAAACACTTTAGACTGTATGTTGTGTACCTAGTAAATAATTTGATGAAATAAGTTGCATATCTCGAAAGATCATTGAAACACCTTTCCAGCGCTTATTTGTTTGCGCAAAATGAAGTCTAGATGCAAAAGTTATGCCCCCGGAAGTGCAAAAAATAGTCTGACTTTGACTGGCGAAAAAAGCATGAAAACAGAAAAACCATAAAATAAAACCTGCACCATTGGATAGTTCCCAGAACCAGCTTTTCGACGCCTATTTTTTTGTGAAAATAGAGTTGAAACGCCCAAGATACACCCGATTTTGTGAAAATTGCACAATTAGCCTTCTAAAACCAAACAAAAGGCTTAAAATTTTGGCCCTTGGACATATGGGCACCCAGTTTCTGGATTTGGGGGCTGGAGCTTGAAATATTCTTCAGAATATTCTGCTGTCATATCATAAAAAAAAGTGCAGCAAGTTCTTTTCTTTAAAAATTCTTTCAAAAAGGCAAGCATGAAAATGCCTTTTTTTGAAATGTGCACAATTTTTTTAAAGCCAACATGAAATATTTTTTTGAACCAAAAAACAATGGCGTTGTAGAAATTTGTACAGATTTGTATGCAGTACGGATTTTGTACCACTGTATGGATTTTTAACCTCATAAATTGTGCCTCCAAAAAACATTTCTTAGATTTTTGTGAAACAATAGTTGATCTTTAGGTTTTTGGCTGCTCCAGACACAATGGCATTGTCTATTTTTGCTAAAAATGCCTCGATTTTTTGCCCACCTCCAGATTTGACAAAAAAAAGCTACTATATCTTCAAACCATCACAGATATGACGCTGTGAATCCAAATTTGATGAAACAAAGGTCAATCTTGACTGATTCAAGCGTTCTAGATGCAATGGTGAGGTCTTGACTCAAGATGAACAAAAATGTCACTTTCAGGACATGATCTCTCAAAAAATGAACACGAAGAGACAAATTTGAAGCTTTGATACCATGTTGAAGTTGAGAAATACAACCTCACAAAACCCAGTGAACACCTGCAAGCAAATAACTTGTCACAGAGAAGAGATACCAAAAAAACACGAGAATAGTGCTTTGCTTGCCCGTGAAGCAAAAATGCATAAAACAAGAATTTAATAATTATAATAAGATCAATCCTTATGAAAGGAGATCAAAACTGTAAAGGTGAGTAATTAAGAATTAATAATTAATAATTAATTAATTATTAATGGGCCTAAGTTTAGCTTAAGTGAAAAACTAAAGTAAAGATGACTTAATTAATTAATCAACATGATTAAATTAATTAAGTAATTAATATATTACTCTAACATTGACGCTAAGATAGTTACGCACAAAATTTTCCTTTAGCGGGATGATAAACTGGTAAGACAAAAGATACGCAAGATGAATCCTAAGATAGTATTATTGGTTAAGGTTGAAATTGAGAAGCTCCTAGATGTTGGATTTATTCATCCTATTGATTATTCACCATGGATTTGAAATATTGTAGTAGTGGCAAAGCCTGACAATCGTATTAGGATGCATATGAATTTTTGTGATCTTAATAAAGTATCTTTGAAACATGATTTCCCCCTTCCTAATATTGACATGATAGTAGATTCAATGATAGACCATGCCTTATTATAATTCATGGATGGTTTTTTAGGCTATAATCAAATCTTTATCAACCCTCAAGATCAATACAAGATAGCATTTACTACACCTTGGGGAACATTATGTTGGGTTGTCATGCCTTTTGGATTAAAGAATACTGGTGCAACATATCAAAGAGCTATGATATTGATATTTTAAGATTACATACATAAAATTTTGGAGATTACATTGATGATATTTTAGCTAAATCCTTGAATCATGAAGACAATTTTAAAATCCTTCGCAAGATCTTTGAAAGAATGCGTAAGTATAACATGAGATTGAATCTGAAAAAGTGTGTCTTTGGTGTGGATAGTGGAAAACTCTTAGGTTTTATAGTATCCCATAGAGGAATTAAGGTGGAAACAAAGAAGATTGATGCTATCATTAACATTCCACCTTCGAAGAACATTTCTCAATTATGTACTTTACAAGGAAGGATTCAAGCTATTCGTCTTTTTGTGGCATCATCGGCAGATCAAACTTTACCTTTTACACAACTTCTTTAGAAGGAATCAAAATTTAAATGGAATGAAGATTTTAAAAAATATTTTGAAAGTTTGTAAGAGTATCTCACTACCCCTCCTATTTTACAACCCGCTTTTCAAGGAAAACCATTTATCCTTTATGTATCAACATCTGCCCATGCTCTAGCAGCATTGTTGCCACAACAAGATGATAATGGTAAAGAGCATCCTGTTTATTACATTAGCTAAAATTTAATTGATCATGAAACTCGATACACAACAATAGAAAAATAATGTTTGGCCCTTGTGTTTGCTACTAGTAAGTTTGATCCTCTAAAACACCTCTTCGCTAAAACAAACTTATGAAGACGGTTAGCTAAATGGGTTATGTTGTTAACTAAGTTTGATCTTAAATTTGTCTCACAAAAGGAAATAAAAGGATAAGCCTCAACTGACCATTTAGCTAAGACTCCTTCTCCATTAACATTAACTAATATGGATTCATTCCCTGATGAGAGTGTGTTGACAACTGAAAAGGAAACATGTGAATTATACTTTAACAGTTCTAAGTTTTGAACTGGCTTTGGGGCATGGGTTATATTAAAACCACCTTTAGGAAATCCTATTCCTTTATCTTACTATCTAAACTTCCTATACAAAAACAACACTACAGAGTATGAGGCCCTAATTGTTGGAATACATGCAACTTTATCCTTAGGTATTCAACACATTTGCATATTTGGTGATTCTCAATTTATCATTAAATAAATTAATGGATCCTATCAAGTGAAACATGACAAACTAGTCCAATATAAAAACCTCACAATGCCATTGCTTGAATTGTTTGAATCATATACCATTGACAATATTCCTTTAAAGGATAATCGACATGTAGATGCAATGACAAGTGCCACTTCCCTTGTATCTCTTGATGATCCTTCTATAGATTTCACATTTGTCATTCATGTGATTATCAAACCATCAATAGATGAAAAAGTGAAAGAAGCGTTAGTGACTAATATCGAAGTCTCTACTAAATGGTACACACTGATATTTAATTATTTAAACGAAGGTACCTTTCTTGAACCAACCACTAAGAATATTAGAGCTTATATTCAAAAACTTGCTACTAGATATTTTATCCTAGCAAATCTCTTATATAGATGATCCTTTGATGGTCTTTTACTTAGATGTCTTAAAAAATTGGAGATCCCTATAGCCCTTGAGGAAGCTCATGCTGGTGCATTTTGGGGAAAGATCATTAGTTCAAAAAATAATTCACATGGGATATTATTGGAGACTTATGGAGCATTAATTTTTTTTATCATGTTAAGAAATGTCACAAGTTTTAGGAACATAACAATATGATTCACACTCCCGCTTTCAAACTTCATGCCCAAGTCGTTATTTGGGAATTTTTCAGTTTGGGGTTTGGATCTCATTGGAAAGATATCTCCTCTCTTCTTTTGGACATATATTTATAATAACTATCATAGATTATTTCACAAAATGGGTAGAAGCAATTCCTCTTCGTTCCACAATAGCTGATGAAATTTTTTGTTTCATATTGGAACGCATTATTGTCCGCTTTGGTCTTCCTTCTACATTAGTTTTGGACAATGGTATGTCATTTAAGAATAATGATGTGAAGAAATTCTTAGAAACATTTCACATTCAACACCACTTTTCAACACCTTATTACCCACAATCTAACGGTCAAGCGAAAGCAACAAATAAAACACTTGAAAAAATCTTGTGGAAAATAGTAAGTAAACATAATGAGGATTGGCACACTCAATTATCATATGCATTATGGGATTATTCTACTAGTATCAAAACATCTACGGGAAATACACCTTATAACCTTGTTTTTGCGTTGATGCAATAATGCCCTTGGAGTTAGAAATTCCTTCATTGCGAATTTCTCTTCGAGGACTTATTGATGATACCACTTATAAAAAAAATAGTCACAACAACTTGAAGTGCTTGATGAATAGCACATTAACACTCTCAATCATCTTCAAGCCTATTAAAAAAAGAATGCAGCGTAGTTACACCGATAATGTGATTTCATGCTCATTTAACAAAGGTGATTTAGTGTTATATAAAAATCAATGTAATGTTAATGTCGACCCAGGTGAAAAGGAAATTTTAGTCTAAATTGGTTAGGATCCTTTGCATTTGATGAAAGTTATGGGTTTGGATCATATACATTAGTAGAAACAAATGGAACACCTCCCAAAGAACCTATCAATGTTGCACATTTGTGCATATATTACACTTAACATCTCTTTTGAATAGTATGTATATTAGAGCATATTGTTAGATTTAGTAAATAGTTTTCTATTTTATCTCATATTGCTTCATTCTTGAAAAACATTCCTTGTGTGTGTCTTGAATTATAGAGTAATTATTCCTTAGTTGGATTATTACTTTCTTTTACATGCATGTGTGTTGTGTTAAATTAGATCATTATATGCATTTATTTTTTCACAATTAGATCATAAGAGCATTTAATTTAACATAATTACACTTAATCCAAGTGTTGTTTCTAATGTAAGCATAGGTGTTTGGGTTAGATCACATACATAAAATTGGATCATGGAGACATTTATTAAATAATCTACACCAAGATTGTTTAATAAATCACATTGAAATATAATCTACATAAGAACACATATAGAAGAAAAATGTTTATATATACATCATCACCAAAATGTGGCATAATATAAGCATAACTACATCTAATAAGGCTTGTGACTATTGGATCCCTCAGGGCCTGGCGGTGGCCCTCGTCAAGAGACACTGGATTGTGTGCAGCTCATGGAACTAAACTGCTCTCGTAGACCTCATAGCTTACCCTTCGCAATAATCATGCATACAAAGAGTGTGATACTCTCCTGCTCCGCTCAATCCCTATCTACCTATAGTCTACCAAGCTCTTCCTGTAGTCTGTTGACCTTTGATTGTAGGTCAACCACTAACTCGCTCTCATCTAGAGCTTGGGTGGCTTGGAGCTCCTCATACGTAGCTTGAAGCTTTGTAAGTGTAGTGTTCATCTACTCATCCTAAAATTTGTAATCCTCAAGGGCCCTCATTGCCTCCTCATACACTATCCTCCATTGTGCTAAGGCTCAAATAGGTCTGCATGGTGTTGTGTTATAGGTGGTGGCCCATGATTTTCTCGTGTAGCCTGCTATGGGGGCAGAGCAGGGGTCATCTCCACAATGATATTTCTAACAAAATCATGCCACTTTTGGTAATCACTTGCAATAAGTAAAACATGATATAATAAGAAATTCATAATTTGAACTTAAAACATAAATAAAAATACATCATTACCTAAGCCACCAACCTATCGATCAGGATGTTGATGGGTAGGAAGTGTAGAGGATCCAACACCATTTCTCCCTCCACACTCATGGGATACCATGCATGTTGTGATCACTACCCGTGATAAAGTGACTCTAGGAGGAACTGTGGGTCTCTCCTCGAGGGCATCTACAATATCAACAGGCTCACCTCCCATTGGCTACTCCTCCTCATCCTTGCTTTCCATATTATTTTCTTTATCCTCATCATCTATATCCCCATCCATGACTCTATCCTCTCTCCCCTCCCTTTGACTTGGAAGAGGTCCAACGTCGCCAACACAATGCTGCATAGGGAAGACTATTATAGGTCGTGCTACCCTCCACCACTGCTTATAGCCTAATGTGGCACCATGTCATCCTAATTTGATGTCTGGGGCATGTCAAGATCCTCATTTGAATCACTTGATTGTACATCATCAGCAGTAGGTTGATGAATATCTCTTGGACAGGCACTAGTCTGCACTACTTTTAGATACATAAGTCCTGGCCTAGGAGGTATCTATCTCTACCAAAACTGTCACATGATGCTATCATAGTAGAATGGAAAGACTATATAATCATGTTTCCCCAGTAAGAGCTTGTCCTCTGCATCCTTTGATTCTAGATCTTTCCATTGTTCTTCTTGTCTTCAATCTTCTCTAGTTCATTTATCTTCTTTTCTACATTAGGTGCTTGGTATGATTTTGAGCTTTCACCTTTTTCAAATCCTAAACCATATTTATTTTTGGATGCTTTCTAATGTAGAGCATCTACTGAACTTAAAGGGTTCTTAAAACCCAAAACTACAACTTGAAAAGGTTAATCAAGGTTTCCTCAAAATCCACTACATTAAAACTTGATTTCACAAAGCTACCATATACACCAAATCACCAAATTAGCAATCCAAACTCTCATCAGACCCAAGTACACTTTAAACATCATTATTTTGATTGAATCAAAGAAAAATCACTTTCAGAAAATTCGTATTCATCAAATTTTCCCATATTCACAACCTAGACCCCAAATGCTTATAGTAGTCCTCAAAGGCAAAACCAGTCACAATTTTTGAAAGAGATGGAGTTACACAAATATAAACACGGATTATATAACCCATTTCAGTCTTCTTAAACATACTTCAGACTCAGGGTATGTTGTTTTGGAAAGTATATGAGAAAAAATGACTGTCCCACAAAAAAAGGGCTCAATTAGGCCTTTTTATCAAAGCAAGTACTAGATAATCAACTCCACAACACCAAATAACTGAAAAAGTTCCTTTAACAGGTGATAAAACTTCAAAATAAACAACTCTTGGAGTTTGAAAGACTCACAAATGCTACAAAATACAAACCTTCGCTCTAGGTCAATTTTATCTTGGTTTGATAGGGGTTTATTGGTTCAATGCATTCCAAACCTCATAATACCTTGCCACATCTTCCAACATGCTCAAATAAGTTTACACAAGCTCTGGAAACCATTCTCCAACCTTTACCACTATTATTTCACCAAACCCTAGTTTGTAGGCATTAACTAATACATGGAAAACACTGAAATTCCCTTGGAGCAGCAAGAAAACTCTACATTCTTTCCTTCCCCTGCACTTGCACACACACTCAAATTGAAAATCTAACTAACCTCCATCAGTGGAATGGTTATCAACCCACACTCTAGACTCTCAAACCTTAAATTGGGGTTTACAGACCGATATACAAAAAATAGACTCAAACAAATGTTAAACTCAATAAAATTCCTCAAAAATAGGCTTGATTTAAAGCTAACTCAAGGTTCTATCTAGAACAACAAGTTTTAGGGCTAGATGTTTCTCTACAGGCCATACAAACTAATAAACAACATGAAATCAACACTGTATTTGTAGACATAGTACTTTTATTCTCCAATATTGTTTCAAAAATATAAAGTTCAGTCCTTTTCCTCACCTTTACAATGCTTTTAAAGATGTTTCCAACAGTTAAACTAACTTCCCTTTCAAAAAAATTCCGACCATCAACCTTTCCTATCAAGTGACTCTTCAACTTCCTTCCTAATCTTGCATATTTTGCAATTTTGTATTTTACATCTTTTGCAACAAAAAGACAACTTTTGCAAATTAACTTCCTTAACCTCCTAGAGACCTAATGGTGACTTAATTACATTCAAATGGGTCCACACATGACCTTTTTACATGATTTTCATGATGAAACTTCAAATTTTACATAATTACCTATTTGAGGCATAAAATGCACAAGGTGCTCCTGCACCAAACAACCAGCATAAAAAGTTTCCAAGTCCCTTTGGAAATGTATTGCATCAGCCTTGATTCTTCACACTTGCATACCTTTGTATTGATTCCAACTTTTTCCTTCAATTCTATCTTCACTTTTTTTTTTCAAACACCTTCAATCACTTCATCTTTATCTCTCATCCCTTCCATCAGATTCTCTACAAAATAACCTCTATATTCCTAGATTCCAAACCACTATTCTAACAACACTCAACTTCCCTCTAACCTCTTTTCAATCAAAGGACACAAGACTATCCTTTCACATTGCTTTCCTAAGCAATCTCACCTCTCTTCTATCAATTCATCCTTGACCTTCTCTTAACCCGCTTCTCATTATCTCTTCATCTTTCCCAATCACTAAATCATTCTTCAAACCAACTTTCAACTTTTGTAATGGTTGCAAACTCTCCAAGTGTTTCTCAAAAAATATTCATTTCCCTCACTGCTTCACAACACAACCTTCAGCATACCATCCATCTTACCCAATAGTAGATCCTAGAAGATGCACCTACCACCCTTTCTCTTAGTGGTATCAGTCTCTTTGCACCTTCTCCTTAATTTAATCTATGTTGGATGACAGTGAACACATACCTCATCCTTGTTTGTAACCAACACACTTTCTTACTCTCCTTTCTGCTGCTTTAAGATGGATCAAGCACTTGCAACCAACAACTCAACAAACCACCAGATCAACTAGCTTTGATACCAATTGATGCAGAGTATCTACTGAACTTCAAGGGTTCATAAAACCCAAAACTGCAACTTGAAAAGGTCAATCAAGCTTTCCTCAAAATCCACTACATTGAAACTTGATTTCACAAAGCTACCATATAAACCAAATCACCAAATCGGAAATCCAAACTCTCATCAGACCCAAGTACACTTTAAACATCATTATTTTGACTGGATCAAAGTAAAAACACTTTAAGAAAACTTTGATTCATCAATTCTTCCCATATTCACAACGTAGACCCCAAATACTTGTAGTAGTCCTCAGAGGCAAAACCAGTCACAAATTTTCAAAGAGATGGAGTTACACAAATCTAAACACAAATTCTAGGACCCATTTTAGTCTTAATAAACACACTTTAGACTTAGGGTATGTTTTTTTTGGAAAGTATATGAGAAAACATGACTGTCCTGCAACAAAATGGGCTCAATTAGGCCTTTTTATCAAAGCAAGTGCTAGATAATAAACTCCACAACACCAAATAACTAAAAAATTCCCTTTAACAGGTGATAAAACTTCAAAATAACCAACTCTTGGAGTTTGAAATACTCATAAATGCTACAAAATACAAACCCTCGCTCTAGGTCAGTTTTGTCTTGGTTTGACAGGGGTTTTGTTGGTTCAATGCATTCCAAAATTCATAATACCTTGCCACAGCTTCCAACATGCTTAAATAAGTCTGCACAAGCTTTGGAAACCATTCTCCAACATTTACCACTATTATTTCACAAACCCTAGTCTATAGGCATCAACTAATACATGGAAATCACTGAAATTCCCTTGGAGCAGCAACAAAACATTGAATTCTTGCCTTCCCCTGCACCTACACACACACACTCAAATTGAAAAGATAACTAAATTAACCCATTACACTGATCTATCTAACCTCCATCAATGGAATGGTTATCAACCCACAATCTAGACTCTCAAACCCTTAAATTGTGGTTTACAGATCGGTATACAGAAAATAGACTCAAACAAATGTTAAACTCAATAAAATTCCTCCAAAATAGGCTTGATTGAAAGCTAACTCAAGGTTCTATATAAAAAAACAAGGTTTAGGGCTAGATGTTTCTGTATAGGCCATACAAACTAATAAACAACAAGAAATCAACACTGTATTTGCAGACATAATACTTTTATTCACCAAAATTGTTTCAAAAATACAAAGTTCAGTCCTTTTCCTCACCTTTACAATTCTTTTAAATGTTTCCAATAGTTAAACTAACTACCCTTTCAACTTCTTTCTGACCATCAACCTTTCCTATCAAGTGACTCTTCAACTTCCTTCCTAATCTTGCATATTTTGTAATTTTCCATTTTACATCTTTGGCAACAAAAATACAACTTTTGCAAATTAACTTGCTTAACCTCCTAGAGACCTCATGGTGACTTAATTACATTCAAATGGGTCCACACATGACCTTTTTACATGATTTTCATGATGAAACTTCAAATTTTACATAATTGCCTATTTGAGGCATAGAATGCACAAGGTGCTCCTACACCACTTTTTTACCTGTAATCAACTCATCAAGTATTGTAGACCTTGTCTTGAATTTATCTTCATGACTTCTTGCTTTATCCAGATCTGATATTAGATTGACCACTTCTTGTTCAAGCTTCATGGATTCATCAAATTTTCTTTTCACCATTGCGTTTAGACATTCCTCAACTCTTTTCTTTTCTTCAACTTTCACTTTCAGTCTAGTGATGTTTTCATTTTCTTGATTCAACTGTTCACTCACTTCATTATTCCTTTCTTTGAACTTCTTGATTTTCTCTCTCAATGTTTAATGCATTCATTTTCTTCCTTAACATTTTCCTTCAGATCTCAATTTTCACCTTCAATTTTGTCAAGATCTTCAAGAGCAACTTTGAGTTCTCCATCTTTGTCAGAATGCAATCTTCTTCTATAATTCCAACAGCTGGGATCTCTTCCAAAGGAATAGGAAACTTTCTATCAGCTATGTGTTCAATCTCCAAGACCTTCTCAAAGTGGTTAAGCTCCTTCCAAGGATCCAAACTCTATAAAAAATTTTGAACACTCAAAATACTTAGAGGGGGGTGAATTAGTATTATATTAAACCATTCAAATATTATCCATCCAATTATCAAAGCATATTCAACTGTTATAAGGAAAGAAAGTATGAAACATCCAAAACATCACATATTACATGAACACCAGGATTTTTAAGTGGAAAACCTAAAATGGGAAAAAACACAATGAGGGTTAGCTCACAATATATTATAACTAGTTATAGTATATTATAGAAGTTCTCACTACAGGTGGACTCATTGTCTAAGTGGACTCACTATCCACAAAGAGAAAGATAGAATAAATCAGGTGGCTAACAACCTATTTTGAACTGTTACAATTGCATCTACAATATGTAGGAATATAATTCCAATGAAGCACAATAAAAATCTTCAAACTAATCTAGATCAATGCTCTTCTCTTCTTTACATTCACACACCTTACAAATCAATTCACATCACACACAATACATGTCGTATCCATATCTCCAAAATACCAAAAATAATCCAACATATATATATTGACATCAAGTGTAACATCAATTAGGTCAACCTACTTGGATGTAACATACAAAATTCAACTTTTCAGCCCCAAAATAAATTCTCCATACTTCGTGCCACAATTAAAAAATTAAAACTTCTTAAGATAGGTTGGCATAGAACTAAAATAGATCCCACATAAAGGCTCAACACATATTAACCCTTCACATACTCATCAAACATGTTAGGTTGGCACGTCATAGGACCTAAACAAAATTCCTTCAACTATTCATCCAATTCACAATGTGTGGACCTAAAAATACAATATCATATGGAATTCAAGCTCAACTGACATATAGAAACTTATCTTCAACACTGCAACATCAAAGGATCGTCTACAGAGGAGTGCAAAATATCCCACACAAATACACTATATAGGAAATGACTGTGAAGTGCCAGAACAAACTCTGTCATTCATATCTCTCAAAATACTTCACCAAACAACATGAAAGCTTAGATTTAGATTCTTCTAACAACCACACAAATTAGGTTAGAAGTGCAGAGAAAAATATTCCTTTGTAGAGTGGTGAGGACCTAAAAATTGATACACTGTTACACTGAACTGGTAGTTTGGACACTTAGTCAAATTTCCACACAATTGATCTTTTTGGACCAAATATTCTTGCACAAATGAATTCCTCAGTACCTCAAAAATCTATTAGGGTAACCCAAAGTGATATGCAACAATGTTGACATCAATGAAAACACTGTATTACATCGTTATGAATTAGACAATACTAGGATGGAGAGATAGCAGAGGAATAATCCAAGAGGGAAAAATTATATAAAAAATTATTTCCAAAATGGTTGCAAGGAGGTGGAGATAGTGTCAAAAATATTAACAAAAGGTTATTATATCAATGTCTAGTTTTATGTCTCCATCAATGTTTGAACGAACTCAAAAAATGTATTATTTTAAAATGTTTTCTTCAACACATTTGTTTTTGTGAATGTAAGCAACATTAGAGGAATATGAAAAAGTTATAAACCTATTGCGAAACTTGTAACAACTCTTTTTCTTCTTACACATGAGTTTGACTAGTTCATTGTGGATAACTAAGTAGATGAAACTAATAAGGGTACATATGACTGCATTTTAATGTGTAGATCATTATAGTTTATTATTATTTTTCCATTTCTCCTTGTCAAGTGTGACTCTATTTCCCTATGATAGAAATTGGTCTCATTGTACTTGTTCTAGTCACAACAGTCAAAAAATTTATTAAATATTTTTATTTTCAGTTTTAGTATGTGTAGCTCATGGTTTCATAACATATAGGGAAGAATACAAATAATTTTCTATGAATTAATGCAACTCACCCCCACCTTGTATCTGTTGGGAAATTGTGTCTCAATCTTTCAATTGGATAAAGGTTATTGTTGACAAGATATATATAAATATATATTTTCTAGTTACACCGATAGGTGTAATATACAATGGGAACACAGGGTGGAGGGGAGGAGTGGGATGCGTGTAAACAATTTTTTGTTAACTTTTTTAGAAAACTCCTAAATGGCCGACATACATTAAATAAATAATATATAAATCTAGACAGTTAATTATTAGGTTTTAGATCTAATGGTAGATATTTTGTTGGTTTGTCTTGCCCTAAAAGGTAACCCTATTTTATGAGGGTGTTGTACTATGGTTAGACGATTATGTATTATGAGAGTCTAATAGTGGTCATGTTGTCTCTAGATCTCTAGTGGTGATACTCCTGTGAGAAGCTTGCTCTACATGTATATTGTAATATTTGTGATTTCTAAATAATATATTAGGCGACTTTTGAAGTGTGGGGTTTTTCTCTCAAAGGGTTTTCCCCATGTAAATCATTGTGTTGTGACCATGCATGATATTTATGTTTATTTTTGTTTAAGTTTCTATAAATATTAAAGATCTCTAAAGTTTTACATTATTCTCCTCTCAAGATTAATGTAGGAAGTGGTATCAAAGCCTAATCACCTTTGGTTTTAGTTGTGTGTTGTTGGGTTTTTTGAACTAATCTAGATTTGAGTAGGATCTTGTGTAGAAGATACTTTGTGATCTTGTTGTAGGAATTTTTAGATGGCAAGTTCATCACGAAGAATAGAAGCAGATATTTTTTTTTGGAAATAATTTAGAAATGTGGAATTTGAAGATGGAGGATTTGTTTATAGGTTGAGATTTTTGGGATGCTATTGATGAGAATGTTTCAAGGCCTATAGATGCTACTCAGGTTGCTCAATATAATGTTATAGACCATAAAGCTAAGTTTCTAATCAGATTGTGGTTGGAAAACTCTATTTTAATTAATGTCCATGAAGAGACCTTTGCACAAAAACTATGGAAGAAACTTGGTGAGATGTATCAATCCAAATCCCATGTGAATGAAAGGCCTACCTAGCTAATGTAAAAATACTAGCCAATTTCATTTCACTATTACTTTTTCAAAATGAAAAATTCAATATGATGCGCGATTCATTAGTCTTAGAAAATATTTAAAAAGTTTCAATTTTTTTTAGCATATTCCTTTTTCCCTCAAACAATAATCATCCCAAAATCTTAAAATATCTACACCCAAATATGAAAATACCAAAGGGAAGGCATTGGATTCCTTTGATCGATAAGATCATGTGAAAATATTAGACCTAGCCAAACTAGGAATGAACATATAGAAACATGAATTCTATTGAAAGGAGGCTAGGGTGGAACAAGAAATGTCCAACACCTTGATCATGAAGGAGAAACCAATTTGTTTGATCCAATAATGAAGAGTAAATACTCTATAAATGGGAATAAGTTGGAATCTATAGATAGGGAGGAAGATAATGAAGATGTAGATAGAGATAGATTAATGATGAAGATGAATAGAATGATAGTCTAGTTGAAGAATAAGAGCACAATTTGGACCTCTAGTTGAAAGCTTGACAATTGAAATGTAAGTGGAAATGTTTTATTTCCTCTCTTATTATTGTATTTGATGGGCCATTGGGGCTTGCTTCAATAAAGGATAGAAGGAATTCTACCTCCTCTAATTGGGGCAAGGATCTGCTTAGGTGTTTCTTCTTCCTCTTTCTGTTATGTGTTTGAATGGGTTCTCCAACTTGGTTGTTGTGCAAGATCTATCTCTTTCCTTAGTTGCAAACAATATTAAAGGATCTAAAGGGGTTGCTTAGATTTATTTTAGCTATGGAGTGGATAATACTAGTGTTTTTGGTGCATTGTGGGAAAATGAGGATTTCCTACTATGAGTGGGGATCTATAGGTGACACTATTCCATAATATTGCTAATATTATGACTAACCTAAAGTTCAAGAGGATGGTGTTTGAGCTATATTTGGTCAAGAAACCAAATTTTGGTAGTGAGTTGGGAATTATTGGGTGGCTATAGTCAATGGAGTGGCCTAGTATACTCTTCTCTTATATTTAAATGGGGTTTGTGAGATGGTTGTGCTCAATATCCCTAACTTCATTATGAAAAGATCTTCATCCAAGATAAGGAATTCCCTCATAGGGGAGTTTTTAGGAGCTAGACCTAATATAGATATGTTCAAATTTTGGGCTTAGAGAAAATGGAGGTTGAGTGCATACTGAAATATCACTATTCTTAAGGGTTTCTTGACATCCTTCTCCAATCATGAATATTATGATCAGACTATCATGGATTTGTTTTTATTCCTTATCAAAGTTGAGTTACTCAAATTCTTCCATTCAATATTTGATCCTAAGAATAAGATATTTAAGTAGGTCTCTCTTTATGTAAGGCTTCCTAGGTTACCTTTGGAATATTGGGATGAGTGTTGAATGCATAAGACAACTGAGAGGGGGGTGAATTAGTTGTACCCTAAAACTTCAAAACCCTTCATTAACATTCAGATCCACATTCATTCATTAAACCCTTAAATCTGTTATGATGAATTAGCATGAAAAGAAAATAACATAAACTAAAACAACTTAACACCATGGACAAGACAAAACCAGATTTACATGGAAAACCCAAGAAGGGAAAACCAAGTGAGGATTAGCTCACAATATAAGTAATATCAACATCAAATACAATAAGGCTCATTGTCAGAGGGCTCACTGCACAAAGAAAGAAAGGGTAACTATTAGAATGGAAAAGAAGATAGAGAAGAAATGTTACATAGAGAAAAGAATCTCAATGCAACAGAGAATCCACTACAATGTCACCAACACCTTCGTAGCCTAAGTGAAGAATTGTAGACAACTTCTACTCACCGCATCCAATAATCTAACATATGAAAGCTCACACTGCACTTCTCAATTTCCCACTTTATAACTTTACAATTCACATCATTTGTATCTCTCTTATCTATCTCATCATCTCTCAACAACTCAACTCTTATTTATACCATCCTCAACTTTGAAACCTTTCTCCACAGTCTGTTATGCACGTCAACCGTGTAAATTAAAATTAGGTTGGTGTCAAAACACTTTTATGGTGGATAGAAGTGAAAGTGTACCACATCATTCCTTATCTAGGACCAAAATCAACAACACCATGCTACAACATGCTTCTACAAATAATAGATATCCACTGCAAGTAGTGTAAACACCAAGTTGCTCGTTACCCATGTAAACACCATTAAAATTTTAAGTACACGCTTCCTCAAACCCAAGGATGAATTGAAAACCAAGCACCATGCTTGAACATGATTTAGAATATTCCTTAAACACCTTGAAATCCAAAAAAATCCTTCGTAACAACTTCCACTTGAAGAATGTACACACCCATTACACTCAGACAACTCTACCATACACTATTACTTAAGAAACTGACTTTTGAAGCACCAAACCTCAAACCATATTGACTAAATAATGATACCAACACTATTAGCACACCCTCAGATCCACAAGACCTAAAACCACTTTGTAGAGAAATGTAGAGCAAATTCATTTCTCCCATACACCTCTGCAATGCACAATTCACACATTGGTGAACACAAATTCTTTTATACAACAATCCAATACACCAAATTTTGGATATAACTCCTCTAAACATCTCTTAGCAACATATCCAAAATGCATAGGTAGATTTTCAACCTAGAAGAAATGTGGAGAAACACAAGAACACAACTATAACCCAGAACAACACTACAACACACTGTTTCCTCTTTTTATAAAATTTTCTCAAAAGAACTTGGAAACCAAGCATCAAAGACACATCCTCATCACCACCAAGCCAACTAAAACTTAGTAACTCAACCAAATATCCATATACAAAATCTTATCAAAGCAACACTAGAGTTTGACACTAGTAACTTTACTAATGACAACATAATGCAACCAATCAAAGCATGGATAACATCATTTGTTCAACAATATCACCCAATAATAAACATCAATTACAACACAGGCTTGTTGAAATCAATGACAACACTGATTTATCATACTTGCAACAATCTCCCCCTTTGTCATTGATGGCAACACATGATGTGAAAAACCATCAAAGAGACAATAGACTTGAATACTGACATACTACAACTCTTCTCATTACTTCCCCCCCTTACTCAACTAGTTTATTAATCTCTCTCTCTCCTAACTTTCTTCTTTTCCACATGACTCTTTCTCCCCTTGATAACTTTCTATTTTTCACATGAATTTCTCTCCCCCTTTGACATCAATGGAAAAGGACCAAAATATTGCATTGTTTATTCTTCCTTTGACATCAATCAACCTGGTTACTACTACTTTGCAAAATCTTTCCTTTATTTCTCTATATACTCCCCCTTAGGAGCACACACCAAATTGTACCAAATCAGCAACCATTGCATAATGACAACACACACTCTTCTAACTGCAACAACTAGCAAATGATACTACCTACTCCCATTGAGAGGTAGCTATCAACATCAATCCAGGCTAAATAATGAATCTTGAGATCCACTAGATTGATGCATCTCCTTATGCATCTAGTTCAAAGGAGTGGCAGTAACCCCCAAATTCTCCTGGAGATACTCAAAAGTATCCTTGGGAAGAGACGAAGTGAATATATTAGCAATATGATTCTTTGTAGGCACATATTCAAGATTCACCTCATTCTCCACAATCTTCTCTCCCAAAAAGTGATATCTGATTGAAATATGTTTTGTCCTTGAATTCACTACTAAGTTATTTGAAATATTGATTGCACTTGTATTGTCACAGAAGATAGAAATTGGTTCATCATACACCACTCATATCCTTCAAAGTTTTTTGACTCATCCATAGCACCTTTGTGTAGAAAGATGTTACTACAATGTACTCAACCTCTATAGTAGATAAAAATATTGAATCTTGTTTCTTTCGTATCCATGATACCAACCTACATACAAGAAAGAATGCACCACCACTTGTACTTTATCTATCTACTATAAGCCATGATCCAGAGTGCCCTTTAAATATATGAATATCCTCTTCACTATTACAACATGTGACTCTCTAGGATCTTCTTGAAATCTAGCCATAAGATAAACTACATGCATGATATCCAGTCCAGTAGCAGTTAGATATAACAATCCACCAATCATTGATCTGTACTTGCTCTAATTAGCCTTAGGAGATTCATCATTCTTTCTCAATTTGCAACCAACAACCATAGGAGTACATACCGTTTCTTCCATTCCAAACTTCTTCAACATTTCTTTGACATGCTTTGATCATGAAATGAATATGCCTTTTTTTTTTATTGATTTGTAGCCCAAGGAATAAATTTATCTCCCAAACATAGAAATCTCAAACTCTTTTTGCATCTCTTTTGCAAACTTCTTGCATATAGGTTCATTACCTCCAAAAATTATGTCATCAACATACACAACTATAGTCAAGATTTGATCTTTCTCAACTTTAAAGTAAAGATTACTATCTTTGGTACCTTTATTGAATCCTTGTTGTACCAAATACTTATCCAATCTTGCATACCAAGCTCTAGGAGCTTTCTTCAATACATATAATGCCTTCTTCAATCTACAAACCATATTTGGTTTTTCGGATAATTGAAATCCTTCCAATTTTTCCATGTATACTTCTTCCAATTATCCATTCAAGAAAGCAGACTTCACATCCATTTGAAAAAATTTAAAGTACTTATTTGTTGCAAAATCCAAAAACATCCTAATAGCTTCCATTCTTTCTACCAGAGCAAATGTTTCCTCAAAATCTATTCCTTGTGGTATAGTCCTATAGGGTCTCCATACTATTTCATCCTCATTGAGTTGATCGAATCTAACCCTCTAAAACCATAAATCCCCAAACTACCATATCCATCTCAAGGAGTAGTTGTACGCCTGAGGGTAACCAATGGTTTCTATCTTAGGATATCTTGTCATCCTCATGCACGTGATATGCTCAAAGTCCTACACCTGTAAAAGTGTATATTGCATGATGCTCTTGAGCTCTCTATGTACAAATCACCCCAAATCATAGTAGAGGTGAGCTAGCATACTATGACCCCAAGCATACATGGTCTGATTTTGCTCCATGTGCTAAATAGTATGTACAAGGCCTCCATCTAAGTGATTTACTCATCCATCTAGAACCAATGCTAAGTCTATTTTGATGATCATAATGCACCATAATAGGGGTGCATAGGAGTACAACATCCACTCTAGCTTGAAGCATGGTCCCACACACTCTGTAGCTATAGGGAACCTGAGACAATACTAAATATTTTCTCTCATCTATCAGTAATCAAAACCCTCCTCAAAATAGACCTCATGTCCATGAATGGGCATTCTAAGGATTCGGTGGACACCCTCTAGTGTGATTGTCATCTTACTTGTATGTAGATGAAATGTGCATGTATCAACATTTCATCTCTTGACGAGGGCTGAGAACATATCATCGTGATACCTCATGGGAGGCATAAGATAAATCCAAAATAGGCTTGTTCCTTGTAATATCTCCTCCTCCTCTATGTCCAATCAGTCACTTGCTCCCAGAGAAGGGTAAACAAATGATCACCTAAGCATTTTCATGCACGTGCAGGAACTTGAAAAAATAAAATAAATCATTAGTAATACACCTAAAAAATTCAATGAAACAATTAAAAGTATAATTAAGCTATCTTGGGACGCTTTGGCCAAAATTGGACACTTGGGAAATTTTTGGATGGGGGTCCAAGATGCTTTAGCCATTCTAGAACGCTTTGCACCAAAATGTGATGCTTTGCAAAAAAATTGTAGAGGTCCTAGAACCTCTACAAATGCATAAAAAAGCATGTAAAACATAAAAAATGAATCAAAGGGGACTGTACAATGGACTTACCATGTGTTGGTACTTGCTCACGTGACCTCATCTCATAAATTGTCCAATATGTGGCATTGGTAAGGTCATTGGTTGGGCATGCTTACTTCTCTCTACAACACTGTAATTTTGAAATGGTAAATGCTAAAATGATAGATATAATTGTCATTTTCATTCATATATAATCAAGTTTATTAAAGAAAGAATATTTTATTCTAAGTACATTTCATTCAAATTAACATAATGGGGGCTAGCGAACTCTATTTTCAACGTTGTTTGTTACATTGGATTCATAATTTTGTCTCCAATTTTTTCTAATGTCTATCAATATGTGGTATTATACTTTCAACACCATATTGTAGATGTTTCTTTGTAATTCTATGAGGTTAGATTTCTACATTAATTCCACCTCCATAAAGCAAGTAGAATCAAGGGGCATACATCTACCCTCAAATTCAATTATTTGTAGAATTTTGATAAGATGATTTTGAATGACTATGGAGTCAATTTTGTGGGATGCAATTCCTAACATTGTGGTTTTGCAGATGACTACATTGGGGGATTCATTCTCCCCATCTGAAAATGAATCCATATGAGTATCCTTTTAAATCATAATTTACTTTCTAATTGCTTTAGCTTGCATCTGCACATAGTGTCATATGGCTGCTAAAGTGGGGGATAAATGCAATGTAGAAAATTGTACTCATTTCTAAGTGATAGTACAATTTCACACTTAATTTGGACCTATTTTAGTGACCTCCATTTTATACATTTTTACCATTCAAAATATGCCCCTAATCCTCCTTTATTATGCATCCCTAGGCCTATTTTTATTATTTTTTGACACTACAATATGCATTGAACAAATGCACTTAATAAATTAAAATTCACAAAATAAATGAGTCTTGGCAATTTAGGCTAGGACCCATTCGACCAACGGTGAATGGGTCCCCTTTAGGTGCCAAAACTTGATTTGAAATATGTTTTTGGTGGAATTTTAGTGATATAAATTCAAGTTGCAAAGGTCAACTATTGGGATTTAATAATCAGGAGATTAGAAAGGAAGCCTACAAATCCTAGTCTTTTCACCATTTCAAACTAGGTTGACAAGAGATTGAGAAGATATTCAAAAGGTTAGCACTCAAGAGAAAGGAGAACATTCAAGAAAGAAAGGTTGAAGTCTTGGAGCAACATTTCATTTGTTTTTATAGGTCTTCAAGCTCATTTTTCTAAGTTAGATCAAGCATTGTTCATGATTTGAATATTGATGCCTATGGTGGATCATGATGGATTCTAGGTTTTGGGACATGCACCTAGCCATTCTCCCTAACATAATGAATTATTTTCTAAGTGATCTCATCTTCTATCTTCATTCTACTAGCTACCTAAAGCAAGGTATGATCAAATTTTAGGTCTATTAAGGTGTTTTGAATTCTCCCTAACTAGGTCTTTATCATTTTATGCTCATTTAGGGATCTTATTCTAACACACTTGAATAAGGTTTCTTTGCATTTTATATCTTAACACATTAGATGAACTTAAGGTTAGGGCTTGCACAAACTATTATTTATCATATTTTTATCTTTCCATTAAGGTTTAATTACCAAACTTAGGGTTTGACTAAGGAAAACCCCCATACAAACCAACCAAAATTTTCAGTTTTCATTATAGATCCAAAATCAAGATTAAAGATTTATAGGTACAAGAGAAGAGTACAGACTAAAGGCTACAAAATCAACTTTTGAATTTTTAGAAAAGGATACAAGGACGCATTCACCTAAATAGGACGCTTTGCAAATTTTTTGAAGCTGGTACAAACTATCTTAACCTTCTTAAATCTTTCAATTGATTGTTGTTTTTGATAGTGTTATCATAATAATTTTCATTCCAAGTGATAAATCTTAGATATTAGATTGTTAATACACTTTTATTCTTCTTCCAAAGCTGCTTTTCAATCATATTTTACAGTTTTTTGTCATAAGGAAGAAGAGACCACATAGTGTCCCAAAACTTGGAGTTGACTCACCTTAAGGGTTGTAGAAAAAATTCTAATCTCTTGTGGCACTATACTTCTTCCTAATGAAATAGGAAAAAGTGGATTTGTGATTAGGTGGACAAGCCCTTTATGCTTTTTGGCATAGGTCCCTCATTTCTAGGTCTTCCTATAACACCCCATCATCCATCCTCTTTTCCAATCATTTTAGGTGCATACCAATAAATTGATCATTATACTTTAAAGGACACTAATCAATGAATGTGAGGTCACACCTTAGGGAGTATCATACATGCCACCACCAATGAAGGAGGAAAAAATATGGAATGAAGGGTGACACCTAAGGTGGTATCAAGAATAATACCATCACTAAGGGGGTACAAACATGATATAAAAATCTACACTTTAGGAGGTATCAATCATAATACCACCATTAAGGGGACACTAAAATGGATTGAGAAGGACACACTTTAGGGAATACCCTATGTGATATTACCACTAAAGGGATACCACATGAGATACAATGCCACACTTTAGGGGATATCTTGTATAATACCACCACTAAAGGGGTATCACACGGATATGTAAGACCACACTTTAGGGGATATAATGCATAATACCACCACTAAAGGGGTATTACATGATTTATGTTCTTAAAATTTTCCCTAATATATGGGGAATATGCCCCCCATAAAATGTTAGTGTACTTGCTATACTAATATTTTAAGGAGATAATGAATGAATAGAGGATCCTTTTAGAATGAATACACACCTCACGAGACCATCTATCATTTCCCCCAAGTGTAGGAACAAGAACAATCATATATGTATATTATTATGTTGCCCCCCAATTGATGAAATATGGTTGCACAAAATATTCTTGTGCCCCTATGCATGTCAATGAGCATCATATGATACTCCAAATACCATGTAGAAAGGAGAAACACCATAGTTATTAATTTATTATTTTATATGGATCCACATCAAAGCCATATAATTGAATTAACCATTGTAATTTTTTCTTTAAAACACAACATTCATTAGTATAATGACCAAATATTCGATGATATGTATAAAAACATAAGTTTTTACTTATTTTCTTATCATGTTTCCTTTCACGAATAGGTGGTAGAGTGATTAATTCCTACTGAAAAGTGTGTATAATGTGTGTTCTATTTCAAATAAGGGATGTAGATTAGGGAGGAGGTCATCCCTAATTGGAACATGAGGTGATGGTGGGTTTGAAGCTGAAGTAAATTTCTTATGTAGGAGGACCTTGGTAACCAATCCATATTGTAGAGTCTTGTGGCATTTTTTTTCTAAAAGAGTGTGAGTTTCATGTTCATTCATTGTACCACAACCTTGTTTAGAAATAATTTTAAATCCATGGCCATATCACTTTTCTAAATCAATGGGTATATCCCTAACTTTGTTTACATAGGATGTACTAAATTATTTGGGCACATGTTTATCTTTATTGGTATTAGCAAGGGATTTTATGTGTAATGGGTGAGGGATGAACTATAAAGGATTCTCTTTGTGCGAGGTAGATAATATGTCAAATGAAGATATGGTAGGTTGTGTGGATTTTTTGGCTAGGGTGAGTAGGCAAGATTGAAGGATGGTATATAGGTTCTTTAAGGACAATGTTTGATTTAAGGGAAGGTAAAATATTGTTTGGAAATCTATCAATGATCTCTTCTACTTGCACCAAGATATCCTCACTAGGAGGAAATGCATTGTGAGAACGCTTGTTGGTGAAGCATTACCAAAGACACGACATGAAACATCAACCAAGGACTTCAAAGAAGAAATCATTTTTCCAAAGATCTTAAACATTGTGAAAGGATTTTTATTAAAAATTATATGCACTGAGATACAAACTATTACAGAATAGCGAAAGAAAAACTAGGAACATATCTAAACAGAGGACTCAAAGATATCACTATTACCAAAATATGGTTCAAAATAGTTAAGACATGGGTGTTGGGTACCCTAGACCCGATGAATTAAGCTTTAAATTTTTAAGGATCTACAAATAAACTTCTATGTTTGAGGATCCTGATTTACAAATGTTCAGATTTAACAATAGGCATAATTTTAGAAATGCGCAAATTTTCAATTTTGCAATATGTAAAACACAATTATGCATGCAATTTGAGATTTCCAAATAATATAATGTGTTCTAAAAGTAAACTTTTAGATTGTAAAACATAATAATGAACTAAATATTAGTTTTTGGTTAATGGATAAATAGGTTTTGAAGGTCCCCATAAACCCTTTACAAAAGAAGCAAACTACTAAAAAGATAAGACTAGGAAAAACAAGTAGCCCCAAAGCCAAAAAAAGTTGCCACTAAGATGAAGCTTTACAAATCCAACAACAAACCATCAACAAATAAATAGAAAAAAGTAGACAACAACAAGAGACCACTGCAGGCTCTTTAAAATCTCCACTTCTTCCAAGTCCCTGGAAATGACCTACTCATGCATCTCGACAACTTCTACTAGTTCTCGACTCAAAATCACAGTGCTTTTCTTCATCTTGCTCCTTGTTCTAATGATAGAACTATTATCCATACCCTTGCCAAGCCCACTCTTCAGACTGTCATCCTTCCTTTAATAAGCATGTATCCCCTTAATGATCGGTTCTCCCATCCATTTATGTGTCTTCTCATTCAACAAAGTTAGCCACTGCACATTGTTTTGTACAAAATCTTGACTAACTTGCACTAGAGTATTCAAGTCATCATGAATATTACTGTTAAACATGCGTAGGACAACTGAGAGGGGGGGATGAATCAGTTGTTACACAAATTCAAAATTAAATCTTTATCACTTATCAATTCTTCAACCACACTATTTTGTTATTAAATATGAGCATGAAACACAAATAACATAAAGTAAATCAACACAATGAACAACATCTTTTAACATGGAAAACCCAATAAGGGAAAAACCACGGTGAGGGTTAACTCACACTAAATAATATTTTCAAAAGAGGCTCACTGCCAAAAGGACTCACTGTCTAAGTACAAAGGCTCACTGCCTACAAAAAGGACTCACTATCCAACAAGGAGGCTCGCTGCCTACACAAGATTATACAAAATAGAATAAGGCTTTACAACCCAAAATGAGTTGGAAAGATGCACCTATCATGTGCTGATACAATTCCAGAGATGCTCAGTATTTAGAATTTACACCCTTCATTCTTTGCTAATTTTACATCAACTGTTGCCTTTATGATCACACCTTTTCATTCATTACTCGCTCACTATTTCTTCTATCTCTTCTCTGTTGTCTACAATCTACTCTTTCACTATTTCAAAAAAAATTCGCCATATATATATATTCAATCTCCATTGCAAGCAACAATTAGGCCGACCTAATTAGATGTAATTCATTTATAAAAGATATCAACTGTCGGCTCCAATAGATCACAAAATATTTTCAAAATGCAATTTAACTGTTAGCATGTTACATTATGTCAGCTCAGACCAAGAAATAGATCACACATAAGTTTTCATATCTTATCAAAATTAACTTAACAAGTTAGCCAGGAATAGTCTTCAATGCAACTAGAATAATGTCTCTTCATTGTATGAGCACCAAAACATGAAATAACATGATCATGCATGCCTTTAACATCCATAAGTAATTTTTTCCAAAACCACAATAAAAAATTGTCAATTGTGGATAAATGCGGACTAGAATACCGGAGAGGCACCAAAAATACCAAATCTACCACCAGAGAAGATAAGTTAGTTATACACACTAGTTTAGAGTACCAGACCAAGCTACCAACATGGTGACATCAATGACAACATATAGATAACCTTCCAATAATCTCCCCCTTTGTCATTGATGGAAACATGTAAACAAAATTCTCCTTCTTTCCTCAAAAAATTTCTCCAACTTTCTCCACTATCTCCAACATTCTCCCCCTTTGACATCAATGGAAAAGGGTGCTAAAAACAAGTGTAAACATGGTGACACAAAAATTTCAAGAGATTTCCAAAAAATTCCAACAGTCCAAAACTTTTAAGCATACAAAAATTAATTGAAGATGACATTCTTCACTAGAAATACCTTCGTATACCTTTCCTTGAGAATTGGAAACAACTTCTTCTAGTTGAATATAGAAGACTCCATTTTTGTGAATGTACTTTCCAATAACCCCAATAGAGTAAAGGAGAGTGACCAGTCTGTAATGGAACATTGATTCTCAACATCTTCTGCATCAATAAGAATTCTAGAAAGATGCTCTAATTGGACTTCAACAATTTCTTTAAGAAGCCAGAAGGTCTCTGTCACATCATCTCTCTATTTTTGTGCAATGATTAGTTCATCTTGTAGTTCACCAACTCTTGTTCTTTGCTTCCCTTCTTTATCTTAAAATATATCAAAATTCTTTCCAATGTTGTTCACTTCAGCTTCAATCGCTTCAATTCTGCTTCTGAAGTTATCTACAGCTACAGGCCACCGAAGACAATACTTGTAAACATCTGAAACTTCTTTAATACATTTCTTTGTTTCCACAATCAATCCAGACAATCTCTGCATAGCCTTTTCACATCTCCTTTCAACCAAGATTCCCATCTTATGTCCTTCCAAACCTTCAAGCAACATCATTTCTTCAACAATCTCAATCAAATTTTCTGTCAAGAAATCAAAAACAACAGATACTTCAATACCTTTCCGAAGTAGATAATTTACTAGAGCATCATCAATTTTTAGTTTTTCAATAGGCGAGGCAACATTCCATAGTTCACCAATCTTCTTCATTTTTTCTTCAACTATCATAGACTAGATGTCATTAGGATCAGGGGATTCAGTTCCAGTAAGAGATTATTTCTCCTTCTCATCTAAAATGTCAATGATGTCTTCAGTTATCTATTTTCTCTTTTTCAATTCCGGAGGGGAATCACTGATAACAACCTCCAATTATCTTTTTCCAGAGGAAGAGCCCACTTGAAAATGACTTGATGCGGATATACCAGAACAAGGGTTTTCTTTGAAAGATGATAAATATGATATGCACATGTTTACATTATCTTCCAAAGACTCTAGATATCTGTAAATCTGCTTTCCAATAGGGATACCAGATTCCCACATCACATCATCTTTTCTCAGTAGAGAATTCATAAAGTAAAACACCAAACACACCAGCAAGGATCCAAACATTTTCAAGAAAATTCTCAAGTAACAGGCTACATAAATCAAATTGTCTATTTTGCTTAACCATCATGTGGGCAATATGTACGAAAATCACTGAAGTTGAACTTTCACGATTTCTACAATAAATTTCGTATGAAATACCATACACAACATACCTAATGGCCGAATCAACAAGTGTATCAATCAACAGTGCTATAAGATCTCTATTGATGCCAGTCAGCTCCTCCACATCTTCATACTTCACAAATTTCTTTCCAGGGAGTTCTCCAATGCTGCATAATCCAACGATTGCTTTGATTGCTTCCTACAAGATCAAATAGGGTTTGTCCAAAAAAATGCTTCCGTCCTTGGAACAATTCAATAAGAACAAGATAACCTCTTTATCTGTAATCCACAAGAATTCACTCCATAAATCCATCCCTAGGGTTTTTATGTTTTGTAATTTGACTTTGTTCAACCCTAGTTCAATTCCTTTCATTTTCATATGATTGTATTCTTCTAATTCAATGTTTTTCAGCTTCAGAGGGGTAACACCACATGATCCATTGTCCATTGTTGTGCTTTCTTGAAATTCAATGAAACTTCTTTGATTTTCTTCTTTTCCTTTGCAATTAGAGAAAAGGTTTCCAGATTACTTGATATAATCTCTTCGAATTCCTTTTAGAAATGCTTTAGGCTCACTCCAAAATCATTCTAGTCTTCTGTTCAAGTTCTTCAAAAGCACGATTTAACCAAAAATACTTGCAAACTTCATCTTAGACACCATCAAACTTACCCTAAAACACATTAAATGTGGTAGACACCAAAAAGTTGTTAAAAATTGTCTTCTTATCACAGAAAGCCCTTATTTGGTCTGCAAATCCTCATACCAACACATTTTTCTCTGGTTCTTTTTCCAAAACCTTTGAATAATCATTCTTCACATTCCAACCACGTGCTAGCCTCTGACATGCCATTCTTCCAGGGGTTTTATAATCTTTTGATAATGCTCCCCCTAAGACCATGCTAGGTCTAGATTTTGAATAAGTCATCTATATCGGATGAGGGCACAAACAAATTAGGAGTCTCATATTTTTCTTCTTCTTCTTTCTTCTTCCATACCTAATCCATCTCTTGAATCATCTCTTCTTTTTCAATCTTCTTTACTGGTTCACTCTTCTCTTCCGGAGCAGACTTCTTTGCTTTCTTACAGACTTTAGATACATGTCTAGGTTTGTTGCAGTTATAACAGACCACACTTTTCTGATTAAACTGTCCTCCATAATTCCTCAATCTTCACTTATTTTACTTGTGTCCAAATTTATTACAGGTATAGCAATAGCCATTAAAGAATTGATTCATTTTTCCTTCATTAAACCTGTTCCTCATTATCTGATTGATCATTCTTACTTGAGATCTGCATTTTGTAGCCTTATGTCCAATCTTCCCACATTCAAAACATTTTCTAGAAAGATAACCAAAAAACTAGTTCATCCTACTCCTACATTTAGTTGCTCTATGGCCATATTTATTACAAGAAAAAACAAACACCATCGAAAGAGGGGTACCTCTATGCATTAGGTTGTCTCACAGCCGGTCTTCTTGCAAAATTCCTTCTCTGCTTCCTGTTTCCTTGATTCTTCTTTACATCTTTAGAACTTTCACCGGTATCAACTCCCAAGCCACCTTTGTCTTTACATGGTTTTTGTCCTGCAAGTAGTTCTTCAAGTTTACCAGAGCTAGATCTGAAATTATTTTCATGGATTTTAGCCTTCTCTAGTTCCACTCTTAAGTTTACTATCTCCTGCTCGAGTCTAGAACATTCATTAGACTTGTTCTGCACCATTGTATTCAGACATTCTTCAATCCTTGTCTTCTCTTCTACTGTCACTTTCTGTCCAATTATCTCTTGTTTTAGCTGTTCACTTACTTCTTTGAGTCTTTCCTTAAATTTCTTCAACTGTTCCTTCAGTTTCTAAACACATTCATTTGCTTCATCAAGATTCTCTTTCAGATCTCTATTTTCTCTTTCCACTTTATCAAGATCTTCAAGAGTAGTTTGGAGCTCTCCTTTATCATCCATTCAACCATCCTGCAAGATCCTCCTCAAGCAGTTACAAGTGTATGATAACTGAGAGGGGGGTGAATCAGTTGTCACACAAATTCAAACTTAAAACTTTATCACTTATCAATTCTTCAACCACATTATTCTGTTATTAAATATGAGTATGAAACACAAATAACAGAAAGTAAATCAACACAATGAACACCAATTTTTTACGTGGAAAACCTAATAAGGGAAAAACCATGGTGAGGGTTAACTCACACTAAATAGTATTTTCAAAAGAGGCTCACTACCAAAAGGACTTACTATCCAAGTACAAAGGCTCACTTCCTACAAAAAGGACTCACTGTCCAACAAGGAGGCTCACTACCTACACAAGATTATACAAAATAGAATAAGGATTTATAGAAAAAATGAATTGGAAATATGCACATATCATGTGTTGATACAGTTCTGGAGATGCTCAGTATTTATACTTTACACCCTTCATTCTTTGCTCATTTTACATCAACTACTGCCTTTTTGTTCATACCTTTTCATTCATTACTTGCTCACTATTAATTCTTCTATCTCTTCTCTACTGTGTATAATCTACTCTTTCACTATTTCAAAAATTGTTCGCCATATATATATATATATATATATATATATATATGATCTCCATCATAAGCATCAATTAGGTCGGCCTAATTAGATGTAATTCATTTATAAAAGATATCAACTGTTGGCTCCAATAGATCACAAAATATTTTCAAAATACAATTTAACCATTAGCACGTTACATTATGTCGGCTTGGACCAAGAAATAGATCACACATAAGTTTTCATATCATATCAAAATTAACTTAACAAGCCGGCCAAGAATATTTTTCAATTCAACTAGAATAATGTCACTTCGTCGTACGAGCACCAAAACATGAAATAGCCTGATCATGCATGCCTTTCACATCCATAAGTAATTTCCCAAAACCGCAATAAAAAATTGTCAACTGTGGAGAAATGTGGACTAGAATACCGGAGAGACACCAAAAATACCAGATCTACCACAGGAGAAGATAAGTTAGTTATACACACCGATTTAGAGTACCAGACTGAGCTACCAACATGGTGACATCAATGACAACATATAGATAAGCTTCCAACAATTACTAATCTTCTCTTTAAGAGAAGTGACTCTGGATTTATGATCTTGCCTTAATTTTGATGCATCACTAGTAAACCTGTTAAGGACTACGTTCATATCCTTGATCCGATTATACATAGTCACCTCCATCTTACTATTGTTAATAATTACTATATTTATATTGGTCATCGATATTAACTTGATGTTTATCTATTTCACTTTATAAAAGAGCCATTTAAGAAGTTTAAAAAGATAGCCAGTCCCATCCTTCACCATCCTCATTACATCACTAATATCCTCCTTCTCATAGTTGATAGTATCATCTGATAAGCTTTATGATCCATCAAGCTAAACCTCCTAGTGTATGTTACTTTGAGTATGCATTTTAGCTTTACCTTTTCCCATGTTACCTATATTTTTCAAGGTCCTTTTCTCAACAACAATGGGGGATTTATCTAAATCCACTATTTCCTTACCATCCATTTTCACTTGAAAATCCTCATTCGGTTCCATCAACTTCTCAAGATTCTCTCTCACAACTGCAAAAACACCCTGATCCATCTCCTTTCCATTCACTACATCAATCACCATAATAACCTCCTGGCCATCAACCAAAACACTCTTCTAGTTTTTCTTCACAATAGAGCTCTTTACCTTGACCCCTTTAGCTCCTTCCATCACCAATTTTTTTCTTTTAAGATTAGGAGAATCAGACGACTCATCCTTTTTGGAATTATAGCCCCCTTTCTTTCTTGAAGAAACCATTGCAAGCTCAACAACTTGGTCTTTCTTAACTTTAATCTTAGCAGCAATAGAAGGAGTGTCACCATCTTCCATATCCGTCTGGTAGCCCCCCGACTAGGAGGGAAAAGCATCCTTCTTTGATCTTTTCCTAGGTTGCTTATCAAACTCCTCCTGGGGGTTAGAATAAATTTCCAAAGAATTTGATCCTTACCCAATCCTTGTCATCAAAGTCATTACCAGTCTCATAACCTGAGGATACATCCTTAACCATGTAGCCTTTGGCTAATTTAGGAGCTTCAGGCACATTATATGCTTTTTCATATTCCATTATTAGCAATATTAAACCCTCATGCAAAAAAGGATAGGGTTTTTTTTTAATTCATTGATCCCATTCTCCAATGAAATCAAAAAATAGTATGGGAAGGAAACCAATTTTCTATGTCTAGAGTGACTAAGGAGCATAAAATGAAATCTTTAGATTGTAGAGAATCTTCCATCAAGAGTGAAATACCTCATTATCACAATGGCCACATCCCCCCAAATAGGTTTGATGGAGTGTTTTGCGTAGCCTCCACATGCTATTTTATTTAGCCTCTCTTTCTCCTTTCCTTTAAAGAAAATCCTCAAGGCTAATTTTGACGCTAACCTATCTCTATAAAATTTCCTACCTTCAGAAGATAAACCAATAATATTAGCTATGAAGTCCTTTGTGATGCTAAATTCCATGTCGAAGACTCTCAATACTCTATTACTCTAGCCATTGATGAACACCTGTGAGATTTGGGAAGCAAACCCATGAAGTATTTGAATGTAAGGGGTAAACCCTCCTTTATCCAAGATATCCCTGAATTAAATCCTAGTTAACAAATCTAGAAATTGCAAATTTTCTATTTTTTTGAGATGATAACAACAATTTAAATTTTCACTTTCTTTAACTACACATGCATGCATAAGTGACAAGTGTAAATAGTTTATGATTATTTTTAGACTTTATCAATGATCTAATGGATAATTTTTTAATATAATTATTGTTTAGATCTACCTTGTAACAACTAAAATTAACACTATTTATCTTTTGAATGGAAAATGTCATGCAATTTTTTACTTTTTAATGCCTTTTATCATAATTTTCATGCATAAATCACAAATTCAAACTTTTTAAAATTATATGTAGATCTTAACATGACCTAATTGAGATTTCAGAAGATTTAAAAGTGCACAAATGCTAGGTTTCACCAAAAGGTGATGTTTGAAAAAGGGATCTAGGGTGTAAATCACACTCCTTCCAATATCACAAGAGAAAGGACTAAAATTGATCTCAAAGATTCATTTGGCTACTAACCTTAATGGAAGATCTAGAATTTTGGATTAGGGTTTTAGTCCTTTGTGAAAAATGTGTGTAGTATTATGTGATTGCAAATTAATTTAATAATGCAATGATGCACCTAGGTTAACTATGAAAATACAACAAACTGAGATGAGTTTTACAAAATAAGATTTGAAAGGAAAAAATAGAGTTCAAAATAACAAAGGGAAGACATAGAGAAACTTGTCATATAAACTTGAGCTTCATCTGGTTGGACAGGGGCATTGGACACCCTAGACTAGGAAGAAAATATGTAGAATCAATTTTTTATACTCTTGTTGCTCCCTATTTGTAGGTTCTTCTTCTTTGGGCTTAGTGTCGAAACTTTATTTATCATTGATAAAATCCACTTTCCCTAATTTTTTGACTTGTAGGAATTGAATGTTTGAATGGACAATTAGGTCTTCAATCCTCTCAAATTTCTCTTCAAATCTACAACCTACACACAAGGAAGAGGGGAAAGGGTTTTGTCATATAGGGTCTTTCCTAATTAGTCAAACCCCATTTTGGTATTTTACCTCCACAACTACTATGATAATGTAAAAGAGAGCTTACCCTAGCTTGGACGGAGGCTAAATGATAAATAAGTGACAAATTGATAATTTTTGTAACTTACCACTCATATTTGCATTCCCTAATGGACTGGAGTCATTGTACTAATCACCTTCGAGGAGAAATTGATGCTTGATTTTAATTCCTACAAGTGTTAGTAATCACAAAACAAACAAACATAAAACATACAAAAACTCACATAAAAATATGATGCATCGTTAAAATGACGCTTGACTAAAATAATGTTGGTATAATTATGCTAATTCTTCTCTTGACTGCTCAATTTCTCAATTAATTGCATAAGGATTTCTTCTCAAAGTTGGTAGGATTAAAATGGTGAAAATGACTTGTATTTATATGCAACTCTTTAAATTCCCATAAATCAATTGTCAATAGTCGACAAATGACTTTGGATTTTTAAATATTAAAATGTCGACATCGACATATTTTAAATTGAGCTAAAATAGGTTGGACAAGGGCATTGGGAACCCTAGCCCAAACCTATCATTTTGGGTCGTAAACATCAATAAATGAATAGTAAATCTTTATTTATAATTCCACTTTTTATTTTTTGAATATTATTATAAAATGGGTAGATTAAATTCACAATTGGGTCCAAGTGCATGAGGGGGAGCTAAACCTAGTGTACAATTATCAAGGGTGAATTCAATCCTAGTCAAGAAAGCATAGAAATTCTTTCTCTAAAAAAGATCTCAACTGACAAGAAATTCCATTCCAATATTCTATTTCTCAATCCAAGGGTCTCAAGAAAACAATATCTCTTTTTCTAAAAGTACAAGCTCACACATATTGGAGAGGAAAAATCAACAAGTATTTTTCAAAGTACCTCTTCTTTCCCTTTTGATAAAAATATCATAAACCACTAAAATATTTTTTCTCATTTCCCATTTGAACTAGATAATTTCATAGATAGATATTTTTAATCCACTAAGAGATATTTTCATTTTTTTAATAAAATAAGATTGATTACAATATTTCTAAAATGAGTAATGTGTTTTATCTAAAGTAGTTTTATTTGAGATTGAAACTATAAGAACATTTTAATTTCCCTTTCAAAACATCAATAATTTAAATGAAATAGTAATATTTATGAATCTAATATGATTATTAAACCCTTTTCGACCCCAATTTTATATATAATTATTAAATTCACATAAGTTAAATGAAATAGTAATAGTTATGAATCTAATATGATTGTTAAATTCACATAGGTGCAAGGAATATTTAAGGCATATCAAATTCAATAAAGAAAAATATAATGATAATCTACTCAATCAAATTGCATGATATCATTCCTAATAAATTAGTAAATTATTTTAAACACTCAAGTCATCATAAATACATTCATAAATAAAATAATGCACACAAAAATCATACAATTTATAGTTTTCATTAAAGGGGGATCCAAAATTATAGATGATTTGGATTAATGGAAAACTAGATAATACAAGGAATGTCCTTTCTTTCAAAATTAAAAAGGATGGATTAATAAAAAAACAAACACACCCATAAGAAACATAACCATAAGGACTAGGAAAAGTGAGATGGTTAAGTGTAATCCATGTAATTATCCTATGCATGCTTTCCATTGGTTAAAAACCTATTATTCCGCTCACACTCAAGGAAAAAACAAAAATCTAAGAATAAGGGTCATAGCTAAAAAATATATAATAACCAACAGATACATCATTAAAACATAATATATTTGTCCTACAATTACATCACATCCTAGTCAAACTAAATATAAACCTTTTAATCCAACATAACTCAAGTTGGATAAATAAAGAATTAAAATAGGAGGGTGTTGCACAATGTTATGTATTTTTTATATTTGATTTTAATTTGATTTCATTTATTTGAGTTCCTACATACTTTTCCAAATTTTATTTTAGATGTATAATTTTTATAATATGAACTATATTGTGCTCACGAATAATAAATTATAATATCACCATATTTATTCACCCATTTATCAATATTTAGTATTAAAGTCTATGGTTATTATCAAAGTCAGAGACTTTTCTAGAAGTATTGTGAGGTATTTTATTTTAGTGGTATTATTTAATTTAGTGGACTTTGTAGATATATTTATGGTTTTATCCATGACATATAATTCTCATTTAGAAATTAAGAAGTTCAATGGTTTTGGGTATGAGTTATGGAAGGTGAATATGGAGGATCTCTCAACAAAAAAAAGATTAATAGAGAGTAGTAAAAAAAGAAAGAAAACCTAGTGGAATCTCTAATGGATATAAAAAGAAATTAGAAATAAGATACAAGGAACCATTTGTTTGTGTCTTGTAGATTTTTTTCTCCTAAATATCTTAGAGGAGGCTACTACATTTGTACTATGGAAGAGGATTAGTGACATCTATCAAACTAAAAAGATAGCTAATACCATATATCTCACAATACTTATATTATTTAAACTTAAGGAAGGTGATTTTATTACAAGATACTTAAGTGTCTTTAGTTTTGTTTTGGTATTTGAGACAGACTTAAAGATTGGGGTCTCTTTTCCTTACCTACTCAAATCCTTTTAGTACCGTGTTTTTGTTTGGTGATTATTACATGTTATTTGTTTTTATCGTGTCGGCATCGTGTTTGTGTTCATATTATGATTATATTATATTACGTCATGTGTCTTCATCGTGTAAGATTCTTGTTTGTCATATTTCATTTCACTTCACATGTGTGTTCCTTTGTCCTTATGTTGGTTTTCCATGGGGTCTTGAATCTTGGGGGCTTGTGTGCTTCCCCCTAGATTAATTTTCATCATGTCTCTCCAATATTTAGAC
Organism: Sequoia sempervirens; assembly: GCA_007258455.2. Classification (NCBI taxonomy): domain Eukaryota; kingdom Viridiplantae; phylum Streptophyta; class Pinopsida; order Cupressales; family Cupressaceae; genus Sequoia; species Sequoia sempervirens. Next base: position 37,267,966 of record VDFB02047230.1, on the reverse strand, counting down.
AATCAAAACCCTCTTGACATATTTTCTACTTTAGTGCAAGTTTGAGCATAAGTTCATACTCTCACTAAAGTGGGGGCTAAATGTAGCATCGTAAATTGTCACCCTTAACAATATCACACTAGATTTTTCTCCCTCCTAAGTGCATGGACCTAATTTTACATCTAATGACTTAAATTATGCATTCCCTAGCCCATTTGGACATTTATCAAGGAAACCCATTTACAAGACCAAAGCAAACATTTAATAATTTGCTCCCGACACTTTGCACCCCATAGAATAGGTCCAAGACTAAGTTGCCCCAGGCAACTTGGTCCCACTATTTTTCCTTGAAATTTTAATGTGTCAGAGTTGACATTTTATTATTTGAATTTCAAAGTCAAATGTTGGCTATCAGGATTCATTTTTTGGGAAATTATATTAATTGCATATAAATACCTAGTCATTACATTAGATGAAATCTATCTAGCAAGAAGAGGAAATTTTGAAAGCAATATCATTATCAAGAAATTATTATCAATTTAAGAGAATTCAAGAGTAAATTTATTACAACACTTCAACATTGAAGTATCATGTCAATTTTCTTGTGAGTTTGTTCATGTTTATGCTATCATTTTTTTGTACTAATCCTTGTAGGTATTTCAATAAAATCAAACCAAACAACAATCAATCCTTAAGGAGATGTGTGTGAATCCATTCTTTCAAGGAAATCAAATCTAAGTTGTGAGTTGTAGTCTATTGGTGATTCATCATTCATTTGTCATTTAGGATTTATCCCTTAAAAGGATAAGCTCTTTGTCATTGGCATTGCCATTGTGGAGGTAGAAGTTACACCAACACGAGGTTTGACTGAGGCAAGCCCCTATATGGCACAACCATTCCTCTCTCTTTGAATGTGAAAGTTTTAGATCTGAGGAGTTTAGAGGAAGATTGAGGATAATTTTTTCATTGTTGCATTCAAACCCTAAAACTTGACAACATACAAAAAATCAGTTATCTCAACACTCGATGAAGATCTGACAATGAGCACCATAAGGAAGAAGGCTCTAAGTAGGCTCCAAAGGATAATGAAAATAGATCTAAAATTGGTCAAAAAGGATAGAGTCACCCTAGGAAACTTAGTCCTCCACAATCAGGCTCATATTTGAACCACAGGTGCACAATACTCCTTCATTTCTAGATCTAATCTCAGAATTCGACTTGCAGTTTCTAATTTCTCTATATTTTCATCAAAATAGTACATTGTCATAGTCATTTAGTTACATCATTGAATTTACATCAAAAATACATTTCAAAACCCCAAAGAAATTAAAATCCAAGGTTGATTGTCTCACCTTCAAGGTTGCAAGTCAATCTCATACCCTTGGCGATATGAATTCTAATGTTTTCTAGTGAAAGGTGGCTAATCCTAGTAAAAACCTAGGACCACTTTTCCCACATCACATATATCAAAATAATCTATAAAACAAACCTATCATTCATCAATTAGCTCTATGTCTCTCTCTTTGATCATCATGAATAAAATATACTCATATTATAAGTGATTTGTGCTATAAATTTTGAGAGCAATTAATTAAACACTTTTCTCTAAGGTGTAAAGAGGAGAACAATGGAGCTAAGCTAAGGAGAATTGTGTGGAGTTGTGTGTGTACAAGTTTTACTGCATATTATTGTGATTGCAATTTGTCTTAAAGATCTATTGGTGTTATTTGTGAATTTATTGTGAATTGTGTTATTGATTAATTTCCCCCAATGTCTAGCAATGTATGGGAAACTATGATTGAATGAATGGAGTACTGTGATGGAAATGGATATGTGAAGGATGAGTATTATGGAAATAGTTGTAGGATAAAGGATTTTTCTTCCAAGGACTATCTCATAATAGGATAACATGTTTGACCCAAGCTAAATATTTAGATAGTGCGATGTAGGTGATGGTAGACATAGGATAGTATATGGTAAAAGGAAATGAACATGTCAAGAGTTACCTAAAAACATATTTTGAAGTATATGCCCCTAGCCTTTATCAAGATCAAGGTGGATAGGGAAGATGGATTAAAGTGGAATAGATTGGGTGGATAGTGGTGTTAGGATAAACTAACATGTTTTATGTGTAAACACTTAAAATTTGACTAAAATTCCCCAACATTACATTGCACTAAACCTTCGATCAAGTAGATGCAAATAGATAAAAAAAAAGTGATAAATAACAAGTGTTGAAATTTACCACTCAGATATTCTTTCCTTGATGGACGAAAGTCATGGTACTCATCTCATACAAGTCTAATTTCATGCTTGATTGAAGGTCCTACAAGTGTTAGTACTCACAAAACATGAACAATATTACTTATGAATTTGATGCATTGCTAACATGAATCTTGACTAATGAAAAGTATCATAAAATAATGCTTATTCTACTCTTGACTGCTTTTAGGATGCTCAATTGGAATTCAAATTGTCTAGGTTGCTTAGATTTTCAAATGGAAAAAGATTGATATTTATATACATTTATTCATTTTCTCACAAAATTAATTATGAAAATGAGCAAATGAATTTGGATGTAAAAATGTAAAAATATTGACAATAACATATTAACAATTGGGCCAAAATAGGCTAGTCAAGGGTGGTGGTGCCCTAAACCAAACCTATTTTGGAGATTTTAGTGATGGTAACTAAAATAATTTATATTAATCCCATTTATACCTTGATTTTCCAAAAATGACATAAAATGAGAACTATAAGCACAATTAGGTCCAAACAAATAGGGGGAGCTAAACATAGTGTGAAATTTTCAAGGGTGACAATTTATGATGTATAAGAAGTTAGAAATATATTGTAGTCCAAAATCTAGGAAAACATTGATGTAATGGGAATAGGTCAAGGTTTTATCTCAAGTGGACCTAGAACATGCTATGGGAGTGGACATTGAAATAATTTTAAAACACAATATGAAATTGTGTAGGTACACAATTTTCTACATTATAGAAGGCTTAATGGTTACAATATGCCTCGTACTTTATTTTCCTTCATAGATTGGTACTTCACATGATTTTACATTATATACATGATGTTGATCCATCTTTTAACACAGACAACGTGGTCAGCTATGGTAGACTCCCTTATAACCATTATTTTTGTAGGATCCATCATTAAAAGGTTTGTGTTTGTAATCACATTTTGAAGGACTTTGTAGGATATCAAGAAGAATCACAAAAGAAGTACAGTACCAAATTAATCTAATGTTCCCAATGCATAGAAAATATTATGCCCATATATTTTGAGGACTTAGTTACCCTAGAGGACCTATGCTTCCTACTAGCCTTACACCTTTGAACTTAGCCTTCCTATTAGTTATTTTTATTTTGACCTACGTGCCACTTCTCATTTCATGACCTAAATTAGCTTAGTTTTTATCCAAATCAATTGAAGAGGTCCATAACACCTCTTGAAGTTTTCATGCTTAGAAACTAGTCACTTATTAGGTATAAGCACATCATTCTATAATCTAAAATACAATACTTAGGGTGTGTATGTTGAATGAACAAGACAACTGAGAGGGGGGGTGAATCAGTTGTATCTAATAAAACCATCAAAACCCTCAACAGTAATCAAATCCACACGCATTCAATAAACCCTTATTCTGTTATAATTATTAAACATGAAATGCAAATAACATAAATTGAAATAACAACACCATTCACGAGAAAACCAAGTTTACATGGAAAAACCAATGAGGGAAAAACCAAGGTGGGGATTAGTTCACACTATAAGTAATTGCAAAATTGGTACAAAAGTGCTCATTGCCAGAATAGGACACACTATCCAGAAAGGATCACAACCAAGGCTCACTATCACATAAAGAAATACAAGTAGATATAAGAGAAATTTTACACAAATAACACTTTCTCAATGGAACAAGGAATCCACCACAATGCTCCAACACTTTCACATTCTTGCATGAAAGATTATAGACACCTTCAGGTCACTACTTTTAGGAATCCAATACTTGAAATTTACATTGCTCTGCTCAAATTTGCATCACACACATCACTCACAATAATCTCACATCTATCTTGCTTCTCTCTTGATTGTTTCTTTTAACTCACAATATCACCACTCTTATTTATATCAATCTCAACCTCAAACACTTTCTCCAAGGTCGACAACTATCTATTATACTTTACAAATTTAAATTAGGTCAGAACCTAAACATTCCCACATTGGATAGGAATGAAAGGGGACCAAAACAACACTTAACTAAGACCCAAAATTAAATCTCACACACCATGCTACGCTTCTATTAATACTTGAAATTTTTCGAATGTAGTGTAGACACTAGGTTGGTCATTACCCATGAAAACACATTAAATAGTAAGTAAATGATTTCGAAGCTTTCGATAAACCTAACCACAAATCCTCTTGAAATAAGAAAGAGAAAAAAACCATTAACTCTCCTTCAAATCCACAATTCCTGAAAAGAAACTATGGAGAAATGAGGGAGCAAATACATTTCTCCCTGACACTTTTGTACAACACCGTAAAAATAGTTTACATACTAGTGAACACTAATTCCTCTGACTAATGATCCAGAACCCAAAATTATGAATATAGAAACCTCTAACAACCTTGAACAACATATAAAATCCACACATGCATAGCCTCAACATAGAAGAAATGCATAGCACAATCTGGAGCACATTCTGAACACTTGCACAACACTATTTTCTCTGTTTATCAAATTTTCTCAAAAGCACTTGGAAACCAAGTACTAGAGACATCATCTTAGGTCATTACTTCATTCCAAATCATCTTCAAATACTGCAATAAAAAGATAGCTCCATGTACTCACAACACTTCCTCAATATCTCAACTACACATGCATAACCTGCAACAACCCGTTCTTTTGTTTTTCACAATTTTCTCAATATCCTTGACATCTTCATCATGCAACAACTTCCTTAACACATAGTTGACATTAATGACAACACCAGTCAGTAGAATTGTCATTGACATCAATGAAAACACATCCATACTTGCAACATTGTAGTGGTTTTTTGGTACTAACTTATGTTAGAGTAAAAGGTATTTCCTAATTAATTATTTACTTAATTATTAAGTTATTTTTCCTCTAATTACTTAAGCTTACTTAGGTCAAGTGAGTGTCCCTTCCACGACAACACTTAATCAATTTGATTCTTGCCTCATGTGTATGTGCTTTAGTTTGCATACCCTTTTATTTTTTGGTACTTTCATGTTTGCACTTTTAGATGTTCTTGGTTCTTCGTCATGCACTACATTTTGGTATTTAGTTTCAATGTACCTATCATGGCTCTCCCTTGTTATCATTATGGGGGGTTTCTATTGTTGGTGCTAATTCTTCCTTGGTTTTTTTTTGGAGTGATCTATGTATCTAGTTCTTGTTCCTATGTACTAGGTGGATGCAACGTACATCAACAGCTGGTTACCCATGCATTTTGGTGAGACGGAGCACTTACCATATGGCCACTCTTGCATTCCTATTTCTAGAGGCGACCCTCCATTTTCATTTTATCAGTGTTCTTCAGAATTTTGGTACATGTTCCATCTGTATCTTTGAGTTCTAGATGTTTTTCCTTTGTTTTCTATCTGATTTGAGTAGTGTCGTTAGGGGCACTTAAGTAGATTATTGTCTTCTTGATCCTGATCATCATCTATTTCAGAGGAGGTTATTCTTTCAACTTTATAGCAGTCATTCTTCGACACTGTTTGCAACTTCTTCATGCTTCAGTAGTGTTCTTCATGTTCATCCTTTGTTCTTACTCTTTTGGGACATTTCTTGTTTGGAGGCTTCTTAGACCTTCACTCGTATTTCTCTCTTTTGGAGAGGAGTTTTCTCCCACTAGTTTTTTCTCTGATTTTGAGAGATTTGATTATTTGTACATGGGTACCTCACCAAGCCTTATTTTCTAGGACCCATCATGGATTCATCTTTAGAGTTTTTGAGTTGGTATTTCCTAATTAATTATTTACTTAATTATTAGGTTCCTTTTCCTCTAATTACTTAAGCTTACTTAGTTCATGATTTTTATGTCTCATGTCATAGGATGAGGGCACAATTCATGATCTTTTTTATCCTCACCTAGATTTTTTAGGTTCATTATCCTTTTATAAGGATTCTTTATTGTATAATACTTAAGATGCACATTCATAACGATTCATGCTTTTTTGAATCAATATCTCTTGGCCTCCACAGATTTTCTATTCTCTCTTTTTATGGAAAATGTTTGATTGTAGGTGATCCTTGGGAGTTGTGGAGTTTATTTTTCTGGTTTCCCAACTTCAATAGCTTGTAGGCCTAAAGTTGAAAACCATAGCATACCTTCCTTATGGTGTCTACAAGTACCCCTTTCAATCCTATGTCCCCATTAGCTCATGTATTAGGTGAACTCATTACTCTCATATGTTTTCTATTGGTTATTTATCTTTCATTGAGCATAGATAGGTGTCTGTCACTTAGAATATGCATAAAATAGTGACCTGATTGCCCAAAAAGTTTTAGGCCTTCAATAACTCCATGTACAAGGCCACCACCTTGGACTTAGCCTTCCCACTAGATATTCAAGCATCTAGCATCTTGGTCCTTTCCTCTAAATGCCTCCAAATTTCTTTAACATGTGAAAAATATTTCCATCAAGTTGTATAACTGCACAAGTATAATCTAGGTGCATCTAATACCCCTGTTTTCTAGTTTTATAAATTTTAGCATAACATTTATATACCTTACTAGTCTTTCATTCATCTAGTACATCTTATAATAATTTATCATTTTGTTGCATTATCTATCTTACCTCATTAGATGTGTTATTAGAGTTCAATTGATTGGTATTCTAGTTTGCATGTATCTTGTATAAATTTACATTTAGGTCACTTCAACATAACCCTATTTCACATTGGTGCACACACAAAAACTATTAAAAAGAGAAATACACCCCAATTAGGTTTTATCTTTTATTTCTCTTAACAATAAAAATGTTCTTTTTACACAAACTTTCCTTCATCTAGTGGTAGTGAAAGGTTTTTGGAATGAAAAGTATTATAAATATTTTTTGAAACAAAACAAGTAGCTAGTTTTAAGAACCCATATATTTATGTCAAATAGACATTGAGACATTTATTATATCCTAAGACCTAGAAATTGGTATTAGCTTCTCGAGAAGTTCCTACGACAAGCTTTTCATTGAAACTTGTGAACTAGATGGTATAATTGATAGGATGGCCATGTGGTCATTCTTATGGGCTTAAATTAAAAATTGATGACATTATTGACACCCTTATTTTGTTGGTTGGACTTATTACAAGAAATTATGGTCCAATTGTCAATGTCGGTTACACTAGCTTTGCTAGAATTCATCGTAAACTTGGACACATGTACAAACCTAGTATTGGTTAACAAAAGACAATTGTGAAACTCATGATTAAGTGTTGGTAAATTTGATATGTGGTACCAACTATGTAAAATGCTTATGTCATATTTGGATATATTATTTATTATAATCCTAAGAAAGTCCCACTTTAATATAAACACATTTCTATGGCACATAAAATTGAACTTATTTAATTCATGAGAAATAAAATAACCTTACAACTTAATAGTTTATTATACAAAATGCCAAATTACTAAAAAGAAAAATCAGAAACCCAATCCACACATGTATTTTGAGTTTTAAACTTATCAAAGACTACAAAGACCATTGTCTACGGGGAAAGTACAACAAGGTGGTCCTTAATAAACCATGTGACCTTTGTTTCCCAATGGTAGTGCAATCTTCTATGTTAGAAAACCTAAAGAGGAAGAAACCCTTGACCATATTTTGCATTGCATCACATTATATATCACAAAGCTTCCGTGCAAATAAAATTTAAATCTTTGACACCTAAAGAATTTGATCAACAAAATAAATTATTAAAGTATAATTATCAAGCCAATGACATATATTATGCAATTCAAAAAATTATTAAATAATCTCTACTAAAAATTCTTCAAATTGAAGATTATTATCTCTTGAAGATAAGGATAGGAACCTCTTTGAAACCTTGATCAAAATAAACTCCAACCTAATAAATTGAGATGCTAATAGATGAAACAATGAAAACACTTGTTAACCAGTTACTAGAATCAAACTCTTACCTAAAAAATCAAAAGTTAGCATAGTTTAAATGGTTGCGAGGATCAGAAAATAATGTTTAGGTTAAAGTCATCCTCAATCAAAATTCAGAGGAACGCAGACAGCGGCATCGATGTAAGTCCTGAATGGAACGTTGCGTAGTAGTGGACAAATTCATCACACCAACTTTGCTCTCCTTAAAATACAGACAACGACGCCACCCCAATTCATCACAGCACTCAACCTTCTCACGGAACCTGCTAAATTGTCGGTCAGATATATCCTCGTGTTCAAAAAATAAGTTTGATAATTGACCTGGTTATTTCAAGATATAAACCTATCAAGTTAGGTAACATCTACTTTTTTAAGTCACATAATTTATCCAGTAGCTTAGAATAGTTTACCGTCGTGCTTGATTTAGAGTAGTACTGAATTGGTGATCTTCTAAGATTTTGGATGAGTGCTATGTGGACCACTTATTCTCATCAGAGATGGGAAATGAGGTCGATGCGAATTACTACATCTGAAATAGAGGCTATGACAAAAATAATAGTGACATGTCTACTATAAAATAGATGAAAGTTCGTTGTCTTCCTTAATAAGAGTCAAGCCTCATTGTTGATGATATAAAATTGAAGACATGCCAAGCAAAGAAGAAACACCTACAATTTTAAAATATTAATCCACTATTAATACTATAATACAAATAACTTATGCTATGATCTAATTATGCTTTCTAATGATTACTAATGACCTAGGATTGTTTATAAATATAAGACCCTAGATGCTCAACTTGAGATGTCTTAGCATGAATTCATAAGGTAATTGTTAAATTATGGAGGTCATCCTTGGGAGGTAAATATCAAATTTTAATAGGAGTGGGCCACGACATGACCTAGTCCACTACAAAGGGCAACATGTCTGGCTTAGTATAAGGAGGAAAATATCCAAAGGGATTCAAAACAATCATGTCTATGGAATGAATAAATCTATTCTAAGTGGTTTAGGGTTTGATTTTATTTATGTGCTAAACAAAAAATGAGCACTAGGAAAATATATTTAAGATAACATCAAAAGTTAATCTAAAACAAAATAAAAGGGTAGGCCATTGATGAAATCATGAATAGAGGATCCAATAAACTCAATGAAACAATGACAAGATTTTTATTGATTTATAGTCATATAGGCACAACTATGTGTGAATTATATTTTTTAATTATAATACAATAAAATATTTTTAATTCTTTATTAACTCTAAGCTAGAATAAAAGCCAAGATAAGAACTAAAATCTATCTGACTTGAAATAATCATGGGTGATCCTTATATGGTGATATTTATCCTTTGGAGTGACCCTTACTAATCACAAGGAAGTACAAAGCTCAATACCAAGCGTAATAGTAGTTGTCCAAGAGTATAAAGGGAAAATTATATAATGAATGTGGTGATGATGGTTTGGTGAATCTTAATGTAATTCATAACATAAGCTATCATAGAACTAATGAGTCTAGAAATGTGTTCTTGTGTTTCTACATGCTTTGAAAAGATGTCACAAGCCTCTAAATCATGATATTGGTTATTATGATGTGTATTGTAATAAGTTTATAATTGGAATATACTTTCTTGGTGATCAAAATCTCCTAGAAATTGGATTATTTTTATCAACTTTTAGTAGATTAAATGTGAAATGAAATATGCATCCACCCAAGATAATTTTTACATAACCCAAATAGAGAAATATTTTCAAACAAGTATTCAAAATCCATATGCAAAAGAATAGACAACATACCATTAAAGATGACACAAGATATACCCTAGGAAAACCCTCAAGAGGGAAAAACCCAACCTCCAAAAGCATCCATCACTCATGTATTATTCAACAATAAACATTACAATACATTTTTAGAGTCCTCCAAGAACACCTTTAAAACATCAAGCCCTCTACAAGCACTCAATGTGAACAAGCATGTAATTACACATCCCATGCCATGCTTCAACCCTCACAAATGCTAACAAGAGCCAACAAGCCAACTGGCCAACCTTAGATAACTACCCATGTGTTTTCTTTTAAAGAAAAAAGCTCACAAAAACCACCAAGTGGTATTACATAAAACCATGTGACCGATATTGGTCATGAACTTACAAAATCATTAACCCTCACCTTTAATATTGGTATTAAGTTTTCCCAATCATTAAATATTTAATCCAATGTTACATACAACACATAAAGTGGCCCCAAGAATGCTAGATCCATATGATGCACGCATCCTTGAATTCCCTAGGTTCACTGCATAATAAATAAATATTATATTATAACATTATGCAAGGTGGACAACACACCTCTTCCTAACAATATGTTCCCAAACACAAGGTGAAATGTGCAACTATGATGGAATGTGGTAGGATTTGTGTCTAGATGATGATTGGAATGTTATAAAAACTTACAAATAAAAAAACAATCTAAAAGAAAATATTTTTGGGTGATACAAGGTTGCTCTTACACATTGGGATGGGTCTTTCATCATAAACTTAGGGTAATTTTAAAATTGAGCCTCTCAATTCCTAATGAATAGGGAAAAACCAAGGTGGTCTACCTCAACCTTAGAAATCTAAGATGAGTCTTTTTATTAGGCTTTCATTTCAATTTCACCAAATATTTCCCATATTATATATGAAACTTCTAATAATCCTATTATCTAGAATATCCTCAATCTCCTCTCTTTATTGTTATGGCATCTAATACTACCATTGTGCTTTTGGTTATTGTCTTCCATCTTCCTTCATGATATTGATACTATGAACACTAACCTGCATTTGCTCAAAGAGTGACAATATTAGCATTATTAGTCAAATTAAACAAACCAAATAAAACATTCCAATGAAATACTTAAACATGCTAAATATGTAATCAAGACAATAAGAGTCCAAAGTAACAAATGAAAACATATAAAAAAATATTCAAACTCTATCCCATAGTGGGAGTGGTACTCCTTTGATGTGGAAAGAATGCCCTTTCCCACCCCCTTTGATAAAGCTTCCAAGATGTGATGAAGTCCAATTGCCCTCAAAGATAATGATAGCAATTGGAGGATAATGACTTTGCATAAAGAAGTGGATCCTTTCTTCATAGAGAAGCCCTCTATAAATAGGGTTGAAGGATTGAAGAAATAAGAGATTGGAGGAATGTGGGACTAAATTGGGAGCCAATAAGATTGTGACAATTGTCACAAGGCTAATGAGTGAGGATGGAGCACATTTTGAAAAATGTGAAGAGTTAATGCTTGTAGGTGAAGGGGTGAGGGGGATGTAAGATAAGTTAATACCTTTGTAAGGGGAGTTAAGGGCTTTGTAAGAGGCTTAAATGCCTTTGTAAGCAGCATTAATATTTGGTTAAGAAAGTCAAATAAGTGGAGTTATTGAAGGAATATTCTCAAAGAATATGCCTTTGTGAGGGAAAATAGGTTAATTTGTTAATTAAAAGAAATTATTTTCATGTGCAAGTTGGTTAGTTGATCAGGGGTTTAGTTTGACTAAGGTTAAGTCAAAAGCTAGAGAATGGATAATGAGGATTAAGAGTTAATTAATTCAGATTTAATCAATTTGAAGGAATTAGGGGGTTTATGACATTTGATTTATTAAATCGAATGAGAGGACTTTAGGATTTTAATTAAAAAAATTAATTTATTTAATTAAACATGATGAATATTAGTGAATTAATCTAATAAATTGTGTCATTTGATTAATAGTAGAAATTGATAATTTGAGTGTCTACATTTTGCCCCTCTTTGAATCTATGTATTAGTTGCATTGGTTCAAAGACTGATGCTGCCAAGATCAAAATTCTTTATTTTAAAAAAAAAAATTGGACACCCTACTGTTGCCCCAATGAAAAGAACTATGCTCCCAGTACACTGCCCCCTCAAGAGGTCGAGTGAAAATTTTAACTTTTAGGTCAAGCTCACAAAAATAGGGTCAAGATGGTGATATGAGAAGGTTAGACTAATAGATATATATTATGATGATGATGCAAATGAGATGGTTTTAAGATGCCCAGAATAACAAATCTATATTATCCTAAACAACTTAAATGATGATGTAGTGCATGGATAATGTTTCCTATTATGATGATATGTATGAGTATGCAGGATGCTGACGATTTGTGGATGTAAGATAGATGCAAATAGATTTTTGTTAAATGTCATGATACCATGTTAGCATGAGAGAATATAGAAGAAAGAGAGGGATCAACCCTTGAGTCTAAGATGATGCAGAAGTCCAACAAGTCCATGAGTCATCAATACTTTATTAGATATGATGATTAGTGATGATGATTTGCTTATCCATGGATTGAGACATGAATGACACAAATTTCCTTATGTTTGATAAAACACATAGACACGATGCAGCAAGGTATAGACAACCAGCATGGCATGGTATCTAGTGCGATGGACTTCGACTCAGCAAACAGATAGGAGTATCCTTGTTCACACCTAACATACGAAAACTTTGCTAGGATGTACTTTGGAAGCTTCAAACATCTTAGACCAAAACACAGAAAGGCATAACCTATCAATGAAATAGTCAACAGTTGTCCAAAACACCCTCCATACACATCTAAAAAAGGAAGTATTCATCAAGGTTATATTACAAGAACATCCAACAAGCACAAAAAACAAAATATAATGATCAATGCCCCAGCCTTTCGCTCTAAATATTTTAGATATAAATCATTGAGAAGTCATGGGAATAGGTGCAATAAGATAAATCATAAGAAAATATGAAGTAAACAAACAAGCTAATGCTCTTCATACCTCTAGCTAAATGGATGTGGTTCGCTTAGGATAAGTATTCAAAGTGATTGCCAAAGATAATGCCCATTGTAGGAAGGATGCATCCTAGGACATGTTAGTGGATGGTGGCAAGTTGATAGGTTGTTTGAAAAGGCCATTGATATAAGGTTCGATTGACATGTTTGAGAGTGATCAAGAGTTTGATTTTGCGTTTAAAAGTTTGTTGTTTTGATTTTGATTTTGTGTTTGAAGTTTGCTTTTGTTGATTGTTGTGGTTGTTTCTATTTGTATTGCCAAAGGATGAAGGTGGCGATTGATTTATTATGGATGATTGATTATCGTGGGTGAAGTGAAATGAGACAGGATTTTTTCAAATATTTGGGTGTTTTTGATGTTTTTGAAATTTTATGAGGCTATTTTTTTAGATTTTTTGGCTTATTTAAATGTTTTTGTGTCTCGGGGGCTCATCAATGATGGCCTTGCCTACATTTAAGCTCAAAGACAACGTAGTTCAAATACCATGTTTTTGACATTTTTTTGAATTTTTGACTTATTTTGGATCCCAGTAGAACCCTTGCTTGCTTTCCAATCTGCCCACCTTGGCCTCTTTGTATCTATATCATACTGATAGGTTATGTAGTTTGGTACTAGCCACAACAAAATAGGTGGCTAAAATATCAATGAAATCCAATAGTGCTACTTCATCCTCTCATGATGTATGTACATGATGCTTCATTTTCAAGTTGCATAATAATTTTGCAAGGAATGGGGTTCAACTTGTTTTAATTGATTTGGAAAATTATTCCATCTTTGTGATATATATCCCAACACTTTCTTTCCTGTAGTAGCAACTACTTGCTCATATTCTAGGTATGCTTCCTCCCTAGCAGGCATGATCCTCCTTTTATATTTTGGATTATAGAGAATTTTGTGCCATGTGTAGTGAATGTCTGCAAGATTGGTATGGAGTTCTCTTTCTCTATATATTTTTAATTGTTTCCCCTAGCTGATTTCATTTTGAATCCATTACATTAATTCCCTCAAATGAATATCCCCAATGTACATCAATGGATTCCATTCATGGTCATTGGGAATGGCATAGTTATGCAAGTACAATTCACACAACAAATTTTTTAACTTCAGGAGGGGAGGATTGGTAAGCTTGGAAAAACTCTTGTGGTGTTTCAATGGAAGGGTTTAAATTGGAAATGACCCTTGATAATTTAAAAGAAATATGGCACTCCTTTAAATGCAATGCATATACCCATGGGGGAGTTCTGCATGCCATCATTTGTGGTACTAAAGCCACCACATTGTATACCTTTTCCTTTAATGTAGTGATATTTGCATTCTTCTCCTTAATTTTTGCATTTTTCTTATTGACTTCTTCCTATAGCTTGAGTTTTTCTTTGTTCTATTCTCCCTCTTGCTTCTACATTTCATTCCATAAGTCCAGGGCTATTGATGCCCATGAAAAAGTAGGAGGTTTGTGCTTTCCTAATAGGATTTGTCCTTGCACTAGTTCCTGACGCTCATCTTGCTCTTTTAGGACTAGTTCTTGATGTTCCATTTGCTCTATTTGCACTGGTTCCTGGTTTTCAACTTGCTCTGCAATAGCAACAAGTTCTGCCAACCCTATGTTTTCCTGCTCCTCAGGAGCTTCTTCCACTTCTATATTCACCTACCCCTTAGGATATTTTGTCTCCTTCCTAGGTGTCCTTCTAAGTCTAGGGCTCCTTTTTGGTGGCACACCAGTAGCAAACTTGATTAGTTTTGATTTATTTGGAGGGATTTTATTTTTCTCAGTGGCTATAAGATGACCAGTGTCTTCAATTTTTCGCTTCCTAGGGATAGGTTTTACTTTTCCTAGTTTTTTATTCTTAGCCTCCCCTTTGCTAATTTATGCTTTTCTCATTTGTGCTTCCTCTTTTTGAATGGAATCCCTAGTGTGAACTAGAGTTTTATGGGAAACACCAACATTGGGGCCCACAGATGAGCTTTCTTCATCTGTATGCTCTGATTCAGAGGAACCTATTTCTACTACAGGTTCTACTGCAATAGGGTTTGTGCTAGGGTTTACCCCAGAAGTTGAAGCTTCGGGAGTGATTTTAATAACCCCCTCATCCCCACTAACCCTATGAGTTAGGGGTTGACCTCTAGGACCCACATTTTCTAATCTGAATTCATCAATGTTCAAAAATTCATCCCATGACATATTGGACACTTTTTGCAAAGATTTTCCTACGAACAATTTAATTAAATAGTGATGGGAAACAAAAATTTCCTACCTTTTTGTGTCTCAGCAGCCATGATTGCAAGAAGGTTGTACATAACATTTGGCACATTCATCCTCCTACCATGTCTCATGTGATTCAGAAGCTTGAAATGTACATAATGGAGACATGATTGGAAACCCTCACAGGTAATATATTTGATAATGTAGACAACAACTTGTTTCCATTTTTCTGGCAAAGAAGTTCTCCTTGTTCCTTATTTGTCTACAACAAGTGGAGGATCACTAGGCTTAGTGAATTATTCCCTAGTTGATCTAGCATCCTTAGAAATAGGGTAGGGTTCTCCTTCAGCAGGAAAAATTATTACTTCAACAATCCTCTCTTCAATGGCTATAACTTCTAGCCCTTTCACCATTGCCTTACCATCAGAAAGTGTTGTTGCAAATTCCAAGGCAATGTCATCATTGAAACTATCTAGTTTCAGAAAGTAATCTAGCCATCCACAATTTATGAATTCAGCCAAAGAGAGTGCATCATGTAGGATCACTTGGTGAACTATTGGATCATTTTTTATTAGCTGACCTCCCATTGCTTCTACTCACACTTTGGAAAAAACTTCTACAAGGACTTCTTTCCTACAATCCTTCTTCTGAGAACCCAATTTCTTTTATGTTTCCTGCAACTCTTCACAGTACTAACACCAATGCCGTATGACTCTTCAATTTACCTTTTTGGTGGCATTATGATTATGAATAAGGCAATAGAGAGGGCATAAAGGAGGGATATCATCAAAGAAATTAGCGACGGCTTAGTGTCACATCATGCATGCAGGATGTCATTTCAACTATATCATTTCAAATTTCAAATTTTTTGCCATGTTGGCACATGAAATGTGATTAATGACATGTATGACACATGGGTTCACACTCCCCCCAACCTAAATAAAAGTATGTGTCCACATAGGATGGGATGTAATTATGATGTGACATGGCATAGTAATAATATGTGCTATGTGGAATATCAATATTAAAGTACAACAATTAAATAAATGCATGTAAGGTAATTAAGATACAATAAGTTGTTATGCATGTACCTAAGAAGTTGGAGTGTCTTTTGCAAAGAATGTGGAAAGAAGTATCGGTCACTGGAAAAGTATGGTTGAGCTTATTAAATGAAGTGATGATGGAGTGAAGTGATGGTGGAATAATGGTGAAGTGGTGGTGGAGTGATGGAAGAGAGAGAAGGGATGGAGATGAGTGGGCGGGTATGTTTATTGATGGAGAAGTTAATTCCCACAAAAAGTAGAAATATTTATTATGATTGCATGTGTACCTTTGACTAGTCAGAAGGATGGACACTAGGTCTGCTTCCTTCAGCTGCAGGAACTTCGGAGTTCTGGTATTCAATAAATTGTTGCATGAAATCTTGTTTTGAGGTCGGTTTATGATATAACCTGAGACAATGACCATTGACCAACAGCTTGAACCTGATAGGATCAACTGTTGTGAGTTGAAAAACACCATTGGAGAAGACCTCTACAACCTCATATGGTCCCAACCACCTGGTTTGTAGTTTTCCTACATTTTCCTTATACCTGGAATCATAAAGAAGTGCCCAATCACCTAGTTGGAACTTTTGTTCTTTGATGTATTTATCATGCCATCTAACTCTTTGGTTCTGCACCATCTTAGCATGGTGGAGAGTTGATTTACTCATCTCATCTAAGGAATTTAGTTTCATTACCTTGTCCTTTTGTGCCTCAGATATATCTATTCCAAGGTCTAGTGTAGTTCTAATATTTTTGTGTTCAAACTCTATAGGCATCATTGTTGTCTTTCCATACAATAGTTCAAAAGGAGTAAAACTAGTAGTGGTTTTCCAAGTGGTTCTATAGGCCTAGACAGCTTCTAGAAACCTATTTTCCCAATATTTTTTGTGGATTGCTACTATTTTGGTCAGAATAGATTCTATTTCCCTATTTTTTACCTCACATTGGCCATTGGCTTGAGGGTGATAGGGTGTGGATTTTCTATACCTGACATTATACTCATTCACCAATGTTGTGACAAGGGTGGATGTAAATTGAGCCCATTGATCAGTGACTCTCTAGGAACTCCATAGCGTGTGAAGATTTCTTCATAGAGGAATTCTACAAATTTATTGTCCCTAGCATGTTTCATTGCTTTGAACTCAACCCACTTAGTCAAATAGTCAATACAAACCAAGATGTAAGATAACTCAGCCTTTATAGCCATGATTCAGAGATTGGACATCTAACCTGAATAGTTATTTTAATCATCATGAAGGTGCATTTAAATAGTCAACCCAGGGATCTGAACTTGAAATAGGTCAGCACAGTATGTTCACTAGGAACTCTCAAGTAGCCATTTCTAATCTACAGCTAAGAAACACACAATATGTGCACAAAATTTTTGGCCTCCTACAATGATTTAATAACTTAGCCTTTACAACCATGATTCAAAGATTGGACATCTAACCTAAATATCTACTTTAATCATCATGAAGGTGCATTTAAATTTTCAACCTAGGGACATGAACTTGAAATGGGCCAACATAGTATGTGCACTAGGAACTCTCAAGTAGCCATTCCTAATCTACAACTAAGAAGCACACAATACTAGAAGTAAATTGCTTGAAAGGAAATAAAGAAAATGTTGAACATCAACCAACAACTATGCTGAAATGGAATGCATAACAGGAATAAAAGATTTGAGCAACAAACAGGAAACTACTATGTCTGCTTTGGTTGTAGGAACAAACACAGATTCAGACTTCTAGTGGCTGTAGGAACAGTCGGTGCCAGATTTCTAACTAAGTAATAAACAACAAGTAATACTAAACTAATACTAAACTAATAAAACAGATTACTCACCAAGTGCGCCCCCTTGGATAAGTATCCTCTAGACTAACAAGAACTTGGATACTCAAACTTAGAACTTTATTTCATTCACTGTAAATCATGAATACAAAGGGTAATGTATTGAAACTAGAGTACAATATCAAATAGTGCAACCTCTTCCTCTATTCTCACTAATCAACTAAATAACTATGAGGAAGGAGCATCAAATTATTATTTATGCTAATAGCTAAACAAGGCAATCAACTCCACAACTGGGAGGACGCCAATTAGGGAAAATAGGGAAAGTGGAGCGATGGCAGTTACACATGCATGGAATCCGGTTAGACATGCAAGTCAGATACAAACTCAGCACAGTAGTAACACTTGTGCATGCTTGATCATTAAATTCCACTACAACAAGGCGGTTATGCTCGGCTGCATGGAGAATCTTCTTTCGCCAGTCTTCTTTGACTTGGAGTGATTCCTTTATTGGGCATTGTGGTGCATGCTCAATTGGTGGTGTCTTCCTCAACTTATCACATTAAATCTACATGGCAAGGTTAGTACGCATAATAACTACACATCTAGAATCACCTTAAGAAACATACAATAACCACATGCAAAATCAATATAGATAGTTCACATATTATGCCAAATATCATTAAAGATTGCAGAGATAACTCAACCTTTACAGTCATGATTTAGAGATTGGACATCTAACCTGAATAGTTATTTTAATCATCATGAAGGTGCATTTAAATTTTCAACCCAGGGACGTGAACTTGAAATGGGCTAGCACAGTATGTGCACTAGGAACTCTTAAGTAGCCATTTCTAATCTATAGCTAAGAAACACACAATATGGAAGTAAATTGTTTGAAAAGGAAATAAAGAAAATGTTGAACATCAACCAACAACTATGTTGAACTGAAATGCATAATAGGAATAAGATATGGGCAACAAACAGGAACTACTATGTCTGCAAGAACAAACACAGAATGGACTTCTAGTGGTTGCAAGAATAGTTGATGCTAGATTTCTAAGTAAAAAACATAAAATAATAATTAAACTAATTACTCTAAAGAATGTATTACTCACCAAGTGGGCCCCCTTGGATGAGTATCCACTAAGACTAATATGAACTCAAATGCTTAAACTTAGACTATCATCTCATTCATTGGAAAATTTATAAACTGAGTAAGATCATGGGTGTATTGAAAAGTGGAGAATGCTTAATACATTATCAATATCATTTACCAACAACAATCAAGAACTAAGAACCCCCAAGAAGAAGATTCAAATCCTTATTTATTCTATTAGCTAAATAGGGCGATCAACTCCCACTAACTGAGAGGACATCATTTAGGGAAAGCGAGGAAAAGAGTGGCAGAGTGATTACGTTTGCAGGGAATCCAGTCAGACATGCATGCCCAAATGTGGACTCAGTGTTGCAGTAACACCCATGATTTCTCAATGCCATAAATACAAGGCAGTTACAATTGACTGTCGTGGGGAATCTGTTGTCATCGTCCTTCAGTCGACTCCTTTGAATGATTCCCCTGCATCATCATCTGAAGGTTTCCTTTCTCAACTTAGCATCCAAAAATTGTGTCCTACATAGCGATGTCAGTACGCATAATAATTCCACATCTATAATCACCTTAAAGAACACTCATCAACCATACGCAAAATCAATATAGATAATCCACATAATATGCCAATGTCATTAAAACTTCACAGAGATAGAGTTAAACCTAATGTCAATGGTTTGAGGGAAACATTATGCAAATATTAACACTCAACTACTAAAGTTTTTGACACTACCAACAAATGGACTATAAATTCTACCCAAAATTTGACCAAAAACTAGGCTCATCACCTGACATTATACTCATTCACCAATGTTGTGACAAGGGTGGATGTAAACTGAGCCCCTTGATTAATGACTCTCTCTAGGAACTCCATAGCATGTGAAGATTTCTTCATAGAGGAATTCTACAACTTTATTGTCCCTAGTATGTTTCATGGCTTTGACCTCAACCCACTTAGTCACATAGTCAATACAAACCAAGATGTAAGATTTTCCATTTGATGGCAAATCAATTGGACCTACAAAATCAAGGCCCCATTTATCAAATGGTGTGATAACTACTTGAGGGTATAGATGCATCTCATCTAATTTAGTTGGTCAACCCATCCTTTGATATCTATCACACTTCCTAATGTACTTTCCTGCATCATTGTGAAGTGTAGGCCAATAATACCATGTATTGAGAATCTTCATGGTTGTTCTCTTGGCTGCAAAATTCCCCCCACAGGGTTCATTATGGCATGCATGTAGTATATCATAGGTTTCATCCTCTCTTACACATCTTCTCATCACATGATCTGGTCTAGTATAGAATAAACAACCTGCAACCCATGAGAATGGAAAAGATTTTTCAATGAGAACCCTTCTCTCTTTTCGAGAGAAATGAAGAGGAACTCTCCCTATAACCATATAATTGGCTATATCTGCATACCAGGGTGTGTGCTCACTAATGGAGAACAAATTTTCATCAGGAAATGATTCATCAATGACTTGAGTGTCCTCTAATGTGTCAATCTGGAGAGAAAGTCTACCACAACATTTTCCTTACCTGGTTTTTCTATGATGGTGATATAAAGTGGTGTTTCCATCTTATTGAAATCTTTTATGAAGCACCTACAGTATCCTGCATGTCCCAGGAAACTTCTAACATATTTTTTCTTGACATGAATAGAAAGATTGGTAATTACCTCAATCTTGGTTGGGTCCACTTGAATTCATTTCTGAGAGATATAATGGCCAATGACTACTCCTTCCTGCATCATCATAGAGAATTTCTCATTGTTCAAGGATAGATTATGGTCCTCACATCTCTGTAAAACCTTTCTTAGGTTTTCTAATGCTTCTGCAAAATCAGTACCATAAGTAGTAAAATCATCCATGTAGATCTCCATACAATCATGTGAAATATCTGAGAATATACTGATAACTTCTCTTTGAAAGGTTGCAGGTGCATTACATAAACCAACTAGGAGTATTGAATAGGCATAAGTCCCCCATGGACAGGTAAAAGTTGTCTTTTCCTGATCTTCAGGTGCAATCTGTATCTGATTATAACCACTAAATCCATCTAGGAAGGAAAAATACTACTTACCTGTAAGTGAATCCAATACTTGGTCTATAAAAGGAAGGTGAAAGTGATCCTTTTTGGTGGCAGAGTTTAGTTATCTATAGTCAACTCAAACTCTCCATTTACCTCCCTTTTTAGGCACAATTACCAAAGTGGACACCCATTGGCTATCTGAGATAGGGTAGATAAATCCTACATCCAATAACTTTTGTAGTTCCCCTTTCACAATCTCCCTCAGTGTAGGGTTTATTCTCCTTTGTGGTTGCCTTACTAGTGTGGAGTCATCTCTAATGTAGATCCCGTGAGTACAAAACTTGGGATCTAATCCTTTCATGTCATGGTAATCCCATGCAAATGCATGTTGATGCAACTTCAATAGGTTTGTCAGGGACAACTGCTGCTCTTGACTCAGCTTATTGTTAATGTTCAGATCTTTCCCCTCTAAAACTTGTACTTGTGTGGTCAACTCAATCATGGTTATTTCACTGATACTTGGAATTTTTAGTGCATGCGGTAACAATGTATGAAGCATATCTGTTGTTGTAGGAAATCCAGGTGCAGGAGGAGTGGGTAGAAGTGTCTACAATAGATATGCAGAACTAGATTCATGAGTGGGTGATTCTTCATGCACTTCACAATGGTTATGAATTATATGGGATAATATTGCATCTTCTTCTTGAAGTTGTATAAAATGACTTCTTCCTATCATCATGAGTTGTGCCACTGAATTGACCTCCTCGGCCTCTTCTCCAACATGTGGCCACATGGGGTTGTCCATATCATGGGATGGTTGAGTAGGAGGATAGAGGACAATATTTTTAGTACTTCTCCCATCAGAAATAGTTATGTCCCTTGACCGAAATCCAATGTAAGCATATGTTGTAGCTAACCACGGTCCACCCAGAATAATGGGATACCCTCCTAATATAGCTTTAGGGGAAAGGATCATGAAATCTGCTGGATATTCCCAAGAGTCTAGAGTAACAACAAGGTCTTCTACTATACCATCTAGTTTGACAGTGGAACTGTCAGCAAACTGTAGGACAGTAGGAGTAGGTCTCATATTTGCAACATTCAGTTGTTGCAGGATATCCTTACTCATCACATTAATAGTTTCTCCCAAGTCTATTTACTTGGATTATATTTATAATGACTCCAACTACAAGACTACTTGGGTCAATATATTTAGGAACAGTGAATTTTCCAAGCATGATATCTGCCAACTGCCCCACCACATGAATGGTAGTGGGGTCCTTCTTTTTCCTCCCTGGCTTTTTGAGACATGCTTCCTTAATTTTCTTGCTATATATAGGGACATATTTTATGGCCTGAAACAAAGGTATTTTGACACATATGTGTTTCAATTGCTCTAGAATATCAAAGGTTATTTCTTCACTTTCCTCCTTTTGTTTAACAACTTCTAACCTTTGAGGAAATGGTGGGTCTTGATCAAACTGTTGAACTGGTTTAGGATTCTTGGTTACACTTGACTGAGTAGGGATATCAGATAGATTTTGAAGCTCCTATTCTTCCACAAGAAGCTTTGTGATAATAGAAGTGGAAGGGGATGGAAAATTGGTTCCTGAACATAGATGAATGTCACTCACACTCACAGCATATGCAGGAAATTGATTGGGATTTATAGAATATATTGGTTGTTGTTGTGGTTTTTTATTTGGGTTAGGTGTGGGTTGATTTGGTAACTGAGTAGGTCTAGGTGTGCTAGAGTTTTAGTTAGGAGGAGGAAGCACTATGGAAGGCTATTAAGGTTGCGAAGGTGGCTACATACAACCAGTTGCCTGGTTTGGCCATTGTTGTCCTCCCCTCCATTGAGATGTCTGTTGTTAGTTTCCTTGAGGTTTTTTCCAATTCCCCTAGAATTGTTTCCGCTGAGGTGGAGAGTTTTGGTAATTGGGCCAAGTATTTGGAGGGTTGTTCCAAGGATGAGGTGGATAGCCTCCAAAGTTTGATTGGTATGGAGGTTTCCATTGATTACCAGATGTATAAGAATTCAAATAAGGTCCACTAAAATATAATGGATCTGGTGGCATACCTTGTCTTGGAGCCCATGGTCTTCTTTGTGCAATGTAGAAAACTTGATCATCATCAACCTAAACTAGCTTGAGTTCTGGTGGAATTTTCTTGTTGTCAATATTGGCTACCATTTTTCATCTACAATTCTTCTTCTTTTTCCTGCAATGAGGATAATATTCTACCAACATTGCTTATACCTCCTCTTTTTTCTTCTTTGCTTGAAGTGTATCTAGTTGAGTAGCTATATTATTTATGATATCCTGCTTCAAATCTGCCAACAAATGAGTGATTTCCATCCTTGAAACTCCATTAGTGGAGAATTCACCCATATAAGATTGGTAACCTCTTCCTTTCTTTAGAGCTACCCTAGAGTAATTCTGACATATCTTCTTAATATCATCCCAGGGAACTTGGGTGATATCTCCTCCTCCTATCAGGTACAGAGCATCAATGCAAGTTTCATTGACCCCCCTAAGGAAGAGAAAATTTTGAGACTCTTCATTGAGTACATGATGGGGAGATTTCTGCAGGAAAAATAAGAACCTTGAAATAAAGTCCTCCAAACTTTCATCTTCCTTCGGTTGCATCCTGAAGATATCATCTCCTCTCATATCACTACCCCTACAGTATTCTTTATACTTCTCAAGAAACTTTGTTTTCATATCATCCCAAGTCTCTACAGTATTCCTACCTAAGCCCATAAACCATCTTAATGCAACTTCTTTTAAGGTAGTAGGAAAAAATTTAAGCCTATGAGCATCAGTAGTGTAATCATAGCTTTTGTAGAGGATATCAAACTCAAATAAGAAAGTGTCAGGGTCCTCTGTTACAAGCCCATAAAATTTAGGAAGAACTGAAGCAGGGATGTTCTTGAGGTTATCAACTTCATTCTGGTGGGTGATAGGAAATGGAAAATATGGTTGGTTATGTCTATTTAAATTTTGACCGGCCATATTTGCTTGATGGAGTGCCAAAGCAAATGGATTCTCAATCAGGTTTTGGGAAGCTTGTTCTTCAGACATTTTAGAATTGGTCAAATTCGGAAATGCATCAACAAAAGGATTTGCCTCCTCTTCTTCTTCATCTCTTGGAAGATTTTGAAACTCAACTAGTTGGTTATCAGGATTAGTGTCATTAGGAAGGAAACTCCCATGAGCATCTCTTCTCCTACCTCTATGCATGTGGTATTAACACAGTATCAACCAACTCACACAAAGAATTGGTGAAAGAATAGTAGAGCATTACTTTTCTCAAATGAAGGGTATGCTAAGAACAAACTTCAAAGATACTAAAACAAGAAAGAAATTAGAAATGACTCCAAAGAACCTCCTAGTTTGACACCTTCCCCGACAACGACGCCAAAAAATGTTGGCCTCCTCTAATGGTTCATTAACTAATCCCTTGAAGTTGTAACTTAGAGATTAGATATTTGCACTAAGTAGTTATCTTGCTCATCATGAAGGTTTATTTCATTGTCAACCTAGGGACATGAACTTGAAATGGTTCAGCATTGTATGTGCACCAGGACTCAACTATAGTCATCCTTATCCTATAACTAGAAAGGAAACAGTACTGAAAATAAATGTTTGAAAGGAATTAGCATAAGTATTGAGCATGAGTAAACAAATAAATTGATCATCAACAACTAAATTGAGCTGAAATGAATGATAGAAACAAAAATATCAGCAAACAGACAAGAAGTTACTTTGTCTACCTTGGCTACAGGAACATAAAACTGCTCAGACTGTAACTAATTATTGAACAAAAAAGTAACTACTAAACTGAATGGATGGAATTCTCACCAAGTGGGCCCCCTTGAATGATTCTTCCTTAAGCTAACTCAAATGCAGCAGATCAAAATATCATTTCATTCATTGAAAACATGATTACATCATATCAACAACATGACTATATTCCTTGAAACTAAAAATGCAAGTACAATATCAAAACATCCAACCTTGTGAAGAGGGACATCTAATCATTATTTATAGAAGGAAAGATTCTAACCCTAACTAACTGGGTGGTCAAATCCAACAAACTAGGAGGATTCCATTTATTGAAAGGATAAAAAAGAGGAAGGAGGTTATGCGTGCACAAGACTTTAGTCAAACTAGTCTTGCCTTAACAAGGATCTAGCATAACAACACCTCCTATCTACTCAACTAACAGACATGATCATTTAAAGGTAAGTTACAACTTCCACACAAGTTGGAAGTTTCCCTCCATTGGAGGTTTTCCCACCATTGACCTCTTTAATGACCATCTCTTTGACTTCTTTAGCAACCAACTAGCTGGCATGAATTTCTTCCACCTTGCAGGTCTCATTTATATCTGCATCTTAATGTGAACCTGCATAATGACATTAGCATGCAAAAAATAATTGTATATCTATAATCACCTTAGAATAACATTCATTCAATCACATGTAAAATTAATATAGATATATCAAATAGCAGGTTAAATATCATCAAAGGTTACAACGGTAAGTTCATGCCTAAATTTCAGAAGTTTAGGGAAATAACATAGAGAGTGTCAATAACCAGGTGTTAAATTCCATAGTAACAACAACAAATATATGATAAACCCTATCAAAATTGAGCCCTTATTTGGACTCATCATAAAGTGCACACCAAACTTTTGTCAAGAACAAGATAATTTGGAATAGGGATGCATATGGATAAAAATGGATTGGATAAATGGTCCATGGATGAATGGATTTATTATGGATGAGATAAGATTCTTTCACTTGATCTAGCACACGTAGATGCTTGATTCTACACATGACACCTATTTGCTAGGTTTTCATCATGGTACTTGTCCAAAGTGCCACCATAGTGGTTTTCACTAGAGGATGATTTTTTTTTTATCTTTACTATTTTCATTATTTTTTGTTTTTTTGTGAACGATTTTAAGTTCATGTTGAATTGCCTAGTGGTTTCAATGAAGATGCTTATGTCATAATGTGTCATCAATATCCTACTTGAAGAAGCTTCTTTTCCAAGATATGTGCACTTGAATACAACTTTTGAGATTCTTGATCTACATTGTTCATACTAGAGTTAACTTTGTCTTTGTGCACACATCACAACAGAATGCCTTTTGAATCCTTATGATGAAGGGTGGCTTCCAATACATGTTCAATGTGAGAATTGGATATCATGCATGGAGGAGGGGATGGTGGAGTATGTTTAGGAATAAAAAATGGATTGGTTGATAGTTTGGAACTTTTGACTCTCCAAACTTGGGAAGATGAAAAATGATGGGTGGATATGGAAGTGTGCATGGAATTAGGACCAACTACTTGATATACTTTTTACATCACTTGGGAAGCCTACTTTTTCATTTGTGGATGTCTTTGATGGATAAATTTCCATTTTTTATTTTTCCCCATAGTTTCTTTGACTAATGGAGTTTGATAGGGATGATTTATCCTTTTATTTTTTGGTATCCATGTGTATTTGATTTATCCATTATGCTTTCCAACTTCTTTTTCTTTGATAACGTTCTTTGTGCTTTGATTCAAATCTTTCTTTTGATGTTGGTCTCAATTTGTGGATCGGGTGATGGGTGGATGAAGATTTGTGGCATGGTTGGTTGTAGTATTGGCATTGGTTTCATCATAAGGATTTGTCATGCTCCCTATGTTGACGTTTGCTTGAGATGAAGTTTCCCTTAGTACTGTGGAAGTAGTACCTTCATGCTTTGATTCTGCTTTTTTAGCAAGCATTCTTTGATAAATAACCATTGTAGATGATGTTATTTCAATTTGTTGCTTTGTTGATTCTAGAATATCTTTTTTGGTTCAACCTATTTCCTTGAGTGGATAATGTTGGATATCTTCATATATGATGTCCTCAATCTAAATTTGGGATATATCTGATCCTGATGTTGACAACTCAGCTTGACTGTAGGAATCAATAACTTCCTATTCTTGTGTAATAATATCAAGAGTAAAGGAATCTTGTTCTGAATGAAGATCATCTACGTGTCCATACAAAGAGAGCATCTCATGGGTAGATGGAGGAGTGTATGCTATATGGATATGATCATCATTTGTGACATCTTGTATAGATTGGAGAGTGCCCATTATTCGATCATTGTAGCATCTTGGAGATACAAATTCTTGATTATGCTTTGGATCAAGTTCTTGACATGGGTCAATTTCAAAGGGTGGATTACTTATAAAGGATTCTTGGATATATTCATTAGGTATGGGAAGTGGCTCAATATCCTCTTGATCTTTAAGTGGATTTGGGTCAAGTGTTGAGTTGAGGATTCATTCAATATCTGCAACCATGAGGTCAAAGGATATCGATATGTCTTGGAAAGGACCATTGCAAGACTTGGGTGAAAGATGTTGATCATGCTTTGGAATAAATTCTTGAGATATGTCCTCTAACTCATTAGGCGATGGCGAGACATTTTCAACATGATCATTGGTGGATGGGTCTTGGATTATTTCAATAGGATCAAATAATGTTAACACTCCTTGAAATAGATCATTTTTGGATATTTTTGAGGGGTTTTTATCATGAATAAAAAGAAACTCTTGATGTATGTTGATTTTATCATCAGATGAGGTAGAAACATAGCCAAGGTGGTGCTCATTGATGGATAGATCTTGATCATTGTATGCAACAGTTGTGGTGGAGAGATTGTCACTGCTATCACTAGTGGGTGAATCTTGATCATTTTCCTCAATAGTGATTTTTCTTTGATCAAGAAGGTCTTGGATGAGATTTTTTATTCGAATACAATTTGATGTTTTATGAATATTTTCTCTATGACACTCACAATAAGATCTACCCTTATTCTAAGGGAAGTTTATGATAGAGTTGAAATCACTTAGTTTTAGAAGAGTGTTGAGTTTTGCATTAACAAGATTTTTAATGTTGATTCAATTGGCTCTCCCAAAGGAGTGATTCACATTTGTTACCTTGTGATATTTGTACTTGTTGAAATTGACCTTTTGGTGATTCATTTTGGAGATGTGGTTATTGGTCTTGTTGTTGATGTTGTTGATCTTCATATCCAACCTCTTAACATTGGGGATATTCTTCGTGATGAGATTGTGGAGATAACTCAGTGTTTTGATGACATGGTTTAACCCAAGGGGGGAAATGTGTCAATTTTGGGATGGAGATTTCTCTTGGTGCAATGAATCAACTATTTTGGTAAGTGACGCAATTTGATGTCATAAAATTCGATCTTGATTTTGATTTTGACACCCTTGATATAGTTGACATGGTTTTTGGTTAAGCATATTTGGAATATACACTTGTGGTATTTGTGTAGGATCCTACACAAATTGATTTTGGACAATGTTCTGATTTGGGATGATGTTTAGATTTTTCATTATAGGTTGGCATTGAGCATTGTTGTGGTTGGAAAACATATTACTTTGATTTAGGTAACCTTGGTTTTGCATGGTGTTACCTAGACTTAGATCAATATATTGAGTTGTCAACATATTGTTTGGATTTTGAACAGCATTGGTGTGATTCACAAATGTATCTATCCCATAGTTCACCAAGAGGGGATTTGATATATTCATGTTTGATAAGTTTTCACTTGGTATATTCACATTTGGCATGTATTGATTTGATGGGATAATGTTGTTTTGAATACTCATGTATTGATCGTATGGTTATATATTTGTAGGTCTTGAATTTGATTTAAATCTACCATAGGGAAAGGTGTTCCAAAACTTATGTTAGGCATACTCACATTTGTTGTATCATTGAGGCTTGTAGGATATAATGATCACATGCATGAATTGTATAAATGTGAGTTTTGATAATCAATTGGTATTGTAAGGCTTTGATAGTTTGGTTGATTTAGATCACTCATGGTGTATGAATCAAGTTTATATTCCATTTTCTTATATTTTGAACTTGTTACAAAAATGACCCTATAAGGTGTTTACAACCAATGATGAGATGAAGGATGAAAGGGGTGAGTGATGTGGGTGTTTGAACTTTAAGAACTTTGGTCAATACTAGACTTAGGGTTTGATTTAGATAATGAACTTTTTGAATCCCAAGATGGACATATGATCTTTAGGATAAAATTTTTCAAATGATTGCTAATTTAATTAAATGTATGAGAAATGACGCATTCCCACACACCTAACTAAACAAGGTGATTTTGATTTGGTTTAATGATGTACCTAAGTCTAGATAATGATGTTTCCAAAGATCTAAAGTTGTTTGTGGGATGGGATGATAAATGTTCTAAATGGATGAAATGATTGATTTTGATCCTAAATGAACCTAAGAAGGACTTGTTTACAAGACCAAGGTAGTGAAGAATATGCTTTTCCCTAAGATTACTTCAAACCAACAGATCAATGTTTGCTCAAAAGACCATAATAAAAAATGTAAACAAGCACATGTGTGGGGTTCAATTGATTTCATCTTGATTAGTGAATTAATTTTACCACATCCAATGTCTTTTTTAAGTATCAAACTAAATGTCTATGTCTAAGAAACTTTCATTCCACAAATTCCATTATGTGAAAATCAAGGAGCTAAGGCCATAGTTTCCCTTGGTTGACTTTGAAGAGATTGAATTGAGATATGAGCCCAAGTATTTAGAAGCCTCTAAAGATGAGATCCAAGCAATGCTTATTTCAATGTTTTGGATCCAAGCAATGTGTTTAACTAACTTTTAACATGCACAATCCTAAGTTGCAAAGTTACTACCTGATGAGTCCCCACTCGGATTTATCCAAACACTAAGACAAAGCGAAAATCTAGAGATTTGGTGACATTGGCTCCCCTCCACGACACACACTTCTTGGGACTGCCAAATCTCAAATCCTGAAGATCCTAAGGATTTTCCTATTTCAACTTTGAATAGTAAGATGTGGGGCAGCTTCAGAATGATTGTTCTTGCACCAACAAGCATAAATATTTTTTGCTCACTAAACAATTGGTTCGTAGTAAGGGCTTTCGTTCAAGGTGGCCATACACATAGAAAGATTAGCTCAAGATTATTTCAATCAAGAGGCCTCCCAGTCTCTTCCTAAGAAGATATTTTAATGTATCACATGAATACTAAGGGTGACACCTATCGGTATGACACATCTACACCTATTTCTTATGAATTTCATCACAAACACATTTTTTATACAACGATTGAAAGAGTTTGGCTTTAGCTTGTTACTGCTTGGGTCATTCCCAACTTTTGAAGTGGGGTGGCAGGCCCTCTAAAGGTACACAAAAGCAAGGAAGCATGTTTGTTGTTTGATCTCCTAGGTCACGTGATGCAAGGAGAGAGCATTCACAACACCTTTGCCTCACACTCACATGGGGTTCATTTTAAATCTAAATTGAAATATGTGGGTGGTTATACAAAATATCAAAAGAATGCTTTTGATTCTCAAGATCGCCAAGTAGCATGAGAGAAGAGCATACACATTCAATGAAAACAATGCAAACCACAAAACATGACAAACACTTGTTAATTTTAACCCTCAAAGAAAAGATTAGTTTGTTTTAAGCACCAAATTGAGTGTGAGTTTTCCTTGTTCAATTTAATCTCGCATTGCAATGATCTAGTAAATTTCTAAGTTCAATTTTAACCAATTTGAAAAAGATAAATCAATGATTAATTTTAAACCCAAAATGAAGCTAGTTGTCCTAAAACAAAAAATGAAAGCAACAAATGGATGGCCTAGTGCATTACAATGAGCATTTAAAACTGCTTTCTTAAGTCCAATACCCAATTCTCCAACTCAAATCTACTTGTTAGTTGTTTTTTTGGATTTTTCCACCTTGCTACACCATCATATCATTGATCCCAATGTGAGAAAGACCATCACTAATTCTTTATGCAAACCTGCAAACATTAAAAAGCTATCACAAATAAGATTTATTTCAATGTGAGAGAGGCCATCATTGTTTCTTTATGCCAAATAAGAACAAAATAGACAACAACTAAAATAAGAATGAAAATTTGATTCCCACAAGTGTACAATTTTAGCCACATATGTATGACCCAATCAATGCTATATATATATATATACATATATATATATTTAAAATTATTTATTAACTCTCAAGAAAGATGTCGCTACAACAAAAAATTCCACAGTAAGAATGACAGTAACTGAGCGCACAAAGCTTGAATATTATATGAATGTAAACAAATACTTTGCAATCCAATCTAATGCATTAATAAACAAAGCCCAATGAACATGCTAGCCATCCAACGCCAATGACTTCTCCTCAAACTCAGTGGTATTTAAATGCATTAAATATGTATTCAGTGATTCTATATCCTCTAGCTGCTAGTTTTTAAAGAAAATGATTTATAGAGCTACTCACATGAAAATGTTTCACCCACCTCAAGAAAGATGTCGCCCAACAAAGGATTTGCATAGTAAGAGTAACAATGACAAAGCGTGCAAAGCTTAAAGTTTATATAGAATATTTGGTTTCTTCTGGAAGCAAATCCACAGTCATATCCTCTTGCTTGATTTTGAAAGTGATTATGTCAAGTTGATCCTAAACTTGTTTCCACCTTTGAAAGAGATTACCATAAACTATCGTGTTTCATTTCTCTAATTTGAATTTGACAAATTGAAGCCTCTTGAAGAAGGAGAACATAGCAGTGCCAAAGGCAAGCCTCCCTTCTACCCACCAATGCTCCACATGATGATATAAACTATTATCCCTAAGCCACATTAGCTGAAATTTAAAGGTTGGTTACTTGACCAAAGAGAACCGAGATGAGCAAAACTTAATCGGCCAATGATATGACCCCTTCCACCCTAGGATCTCAGAGGAGGAAGTCCAACTATTCCCAATCCATTCAACAGAGACAAGAAACCTTTCCAACCATTCAGAGATAGAACCCTCCCCACATCTTTGATTGTGCCAAGTAAAAGTCCCATTAATGGGTTGAACATCCACTAAATTAAGATGCTTAATATTATCCTGAAGCAAGGAAGAAGAAGGCCCTAAACGACTCACTCCCCCCAATTTTTCCTCCAAGGTGCAAAAAGAATTAAAGTCTCCTACCAAAATATAAGGGAAAGAAAGTGCAAGAGAGTGAATAAATCTAATGTGAGACCATAGTAGGAGCTTACTAGGAAAATAATTAGGTGGATACACATTGGTGAAGAGAACCACCGCTCCAAAATCAAATTTGGAAGCTAACAGAGAAAGGGAGTTCCTTCTATCCATCCACAAAAGAGGCAAAATATTGCAAGGGTCCCAAATACACGCCATACCACCTACAAAGCCTTGAGATCCAACACCTTGACACTAACCCCTCTTCCAAATTTTGGAAGTTGTGTTCATCATATTATCAACAGTGAGCTTGGTCTCCTTAATGAAAATAATATCATGTTTATGATCACAAACTAAATCCCGAGTAGCCTTTTGTCTAGGGATGCTACCCAAACCCCTCACATTCCAGAATATCACAATCATTTATGAGAGGAAGAAAAATGGGAATCCAATGTCTTAACAACACCATATTCAACCAAAGATTCTCCCATAGTCTTCATCTTCGCTAAATCATTTTTCGTCCTAACTTTAGCCATCTTTTCACCTGTCACTTTATTTAAGCTCTTTTGGTGGATGCCTAAAAGAGGCCCATTATTCTTCTTCCCATCATCTTTGGCCCTAGAATCCATGTCCTACTCATTAATTCCATTAGTTCTTATATTATATTGAGGGGATTCCTCCAAGGGGTTAGGAGTTGAATCCTCCACCTAAATCCCTACAGTCTCCAGCCTAGAAGCCCCCTACTCAAATAGGGGTGAAGAGTCATCTAGTGCTTCCTTTGGGGATTCATGCATTTTGGTTGTTGGAGTAGGGACTAAAAGATAATGCCCAACAACATCAAAGCGATGAACATACTGAGTCCCAAAGTTGTGATCATGCTCCATTGAATCCAACTCTTCAAAGTTTTAAAGAACGTCAAATATGTTACCAGAGGCTTCTCTGAGTATAGATTTATTCTGATGGTTTGACATTTTTACTTTTGATCGAGTTTTCACAGGTACAAACCCGTTTGAATCAGGCTCCACATTCTGAATCAAATCTTTTTCCCTTTGCTTTGGAAGGATTTGCTTGCACACTTGGAAGAGGTTGTTGGGATTTAGCACGCAACTTGGGGAAATTCCTTTGCAAATTCCCATATTCATGACAAGAATGACAATGAAAAGGGCCTCATAATCCACTTGTTGAATCCAACACATACCTCCCAACCTAACTTCAACAGACTCTGGTAAAGGTTTATTTAAATTGATTTTCATGCACAAATGAGAAAAATAAGTTACCCTTCATTCGAGAGTCTAACAGGAAGACCCAAAGGCTTCCCTAAAACAACTGCAATAGAATGCAAAATGTCCTCTCACCAAAACTACATTGAAAGATGAGGGAGGCGAATCTGGACCAAAATCCTTGACAACATCCCTTCGGGTTACATGGCAGTTAAAATAGGTGCATAATGTTCTTTTTTTTATGGAGTCCTTAAACCACATAATCGTCACAAATCACATAGATGTTCATTAATCGTGTTGGGACCCTTGACATGTGCAAAAATATAACAACCCTGTAGAGGCTTGTGAGATGTGCGAAAGTCTATTAAATGCATTGAAATGTTAATTTTGCAAGTGTCCAATACAAGATTTGGAAAGGAATTTATAAATGCCACATAGATGTGTGTGATAGTCCATGTTATTTTTTATTTACTAACTCAATTATTTTTTTGTGTTATTTTAATTTATTGTGCAGTTGAAAAATCCTTCATTGAATCCTTCAACTATGACTACATCACTTTGTTACCCAATCACTATGTTTGTGCTTTAATTGAAAAAAGTGTTGATGATATAATGAGAAAGAAAAATGTATGCCGCATGAGGTTTCCTAGAATGGAATGATAGGTAAAGTCAAAAAGAGAAGAAATAGATGACAAATTGAAGAGGGTGATATCCCCAAAGTTGATGTGTGAGGAGTTATAGCAAGGAATTATAGTGGTGATTGAAGATATTAAAAAGTAAACATAAATCTATAGAGAAAAAAGAGGTCTCATAGGAAATAACATTGAGAATGATGTCACAAGAAATAAAGTATTGTTGAAATTGAGATGATATAGAAGATTACAAATTTAAGACCCAAATAGAAGAAACTATGTAAAAATTCAAGCGATGCTTAAAAATATATAGAAATTTTCATAGAAGATGTACAGTAGAAAGGATTTTTAAAAAAAAGCTTTAAAAAATTGCATAGCTTTGAACTTTTAAAATCTATATATAAATATGAGAATTTTAAATTCATTTTTACTATATTTGAAAACAAAAATTAGAGCACATTCAAAGAAAAAAAGATGTGAAAATGCCTCAAGGATGACCATTTCACCCACCTTGATTAGAGTTATTATGGGTGTAGTTCAAGCAAGGACTTTGAGTTAGAGAGGTATGATTTAAAACCATTGTCTTTTATATTTTTAGTCAATTTTAAGGTGGGATTTTTTTATGGAATGTGATAGTTTTTTTCCATTTTTGATGGAGTTCTTGAACCACATAAGCATTCACAAATCACATAAATGTCCATTAATTGTGTAGGGACCCTTGATATGTGAGAGCATCTAATAACCATGTAGAGGCTTGTGAAATGTGTGAAAGTCTATGAAATACATAGGAATGTTGATTATGCAAGTGTGCAATACAAGATTTGGAAAATAATTTGTAAATAAGAAGAGATTAATATATAGAGTAGTTAGAAGTGAATGCTATTGTAAGAATTCCATTTTAGGGTGACAACTCAAAAAAGGCATATTTGCAAGCAATCCCAAGGTTTGGGAGAGGATATAAAAATATGTTCTTATCTCACAACATGAATGAGAATGGGACCTCACACCTAAGAAGCTATTATACCTATGGAATTTGAGATTTTATTAGGTGTAAATGATGTTGGAGATGAGCTATAACAAGAGGATATTGATGGCACTAATGGAGCAGTAGGATTTTGATGTATTGATATTTAGTTGCTTATAGAAAATCTAATATTGACATAAGAGGATATGTATAGGATGTTGTTCCTCCCCATCTAAGGTGATCATGCGGATACTATTGACTAGAGGCCTAGCCTCATATACAGTAGGGATATCAATACATAGTGGATATGGATTTGTGAGGAAATTTATCAAGGCACATCACTCTCAAGCTTCTATAACATATAATTGAGTACAAAAACTACTATGGTGGACCATGATAGTGATAATGACCATGTGTGTGGTTACTAAGTGTACTACAAGCCCATGCTTACTACTTGTAGAGAGTTTGGAAATTTAGAGACATGTTACTCTAGAGATAGTAATTTAAGAAATTATAGGATGTGGCTAACATTTTTTGCACATATACAAGGACATAGAGCTAGGTAAGAATCACATGGTAGTTGGAATTGATGTAGAGGTCGTGGTGCTTGAAAGGTTGAGTAAATTACATCATAGTGTATTCAACTATGATAGGGTTACATGGTTGTTAAAATAGGTGCATAATGTTCCCCCACAACTAATACTATATATCAAGACATACCAAAGTGCAATGAGACTGCAAGAGGTGTTTAACGAGCATTGTTGTGGATATTCCTTTATATACTAGATGTAGTAGAAAAGTATGTGGGGCCACACATAGGAGGAGAAGATGGTGGAGACAAGGAAGGTGATGGGTAGGAGTGATAAGGAGATAGGAGGCAATGAGAGGAGGGTGAAAGGGAGGGGAGGGATAGGTAGTATAGGGGAGGGTTATGTGGATTACGGGGTCGAAAGACCTCGATGACTCAAAATAGAGTTAGGGATCTCAGTTTTCTAGCCACAAAGAACACTTTGTGTTTTAAAATAATTAGACAAATAGATTTATTTTAAATATAAGTTATATTAGGTAGTTAGTGAAGGATATTCATAAGGTACTTGAAGGTGGGGCCACATATTATTACTTTATTTGCAATAAATATAATAATAATGCAATTATAATGTCATTGCAATTCAATTTATATTTTTAAAAGGGACGATTAACTAGACATTATTCTTTTGTGAGAAAGCAACTTATATACTATTGTCACCTTCAATATTTTTAATG
Organism: Sequoia sempervirens; assembly: GCA_007258455.2. Lineage (NCBI taxonomy): Eukaryota > Viridiplantae > Streptophyta > Pinopsida > Cupressales > Cupressaceae > Sequoia > Sequoia sempervirens. Next base: position 37,231,656 of record VDFB02047230.1, on the reverse strand, counting down.
ATTAACTAGAATGAAATTGAAAAGTTTTCATATAAATTAAATCATTAATAAGGATTTAAGGAGGTGAAATTAAATCTTCTCACTTACTTACTCTATGAATAACTATAAATTAGTGTTGCATTGAGAACATCTGATTATGTCATCATGATTCAAGTATGCGAAAGATAATGCATAGTCAAGACTTTGCCCTTGAAGTTAAACAACATTTAAAATTTCCATTAGACCCTTCTAGCATAAGTGCATTATTGTGTCATCTCACCATACCTTGTGCATTCTACATTTGATTAGATGAGAAGTTGTGCAAGATTTTTATGATTGTATTATAGACAATAAAACATACATATATGGTGAAAACTATCCTCGTACATTTAATTAGTAATGAATGGTAAATAATAACTTGAACACGCACATTTTCTTAATCAAATTGTATTCAAATTAATAATAAGAATTGAAGAAATGTTTCATACTTGATTTAAAAAAAAAAAATTTGAAACCTGATAGAAAAACTCAAATACTTGAAATCTAATCTAATTATACACTAAATTCAAAAAGAAATCTAAAATAATAATTTTTTATTGCCCATAAAATTCTACTCTTCTTTGTAAATATTGATTTTCTTATTGTAGCTGAAGATAATGATTGTGCAAGTAATAAAATGTGTAGCTAATACAAACAAGGCGGGCGTAATAGGCGACCGACGACGAAGGAATTAGAAGGGGAAAGGGTGGAAAGTCAACGTGAAGATTAAACGATTATAAGTTTACGAATTTATATAATGTCGAACGAGAGCTGTAGTGGGGGATGTAGCTCAGATGGTAGAGCGCTCGCTTAGCATGCGAGAGGTACGGGGATCGATACCCCGCATCTCCATTTACTCTACTTTTTCAGTTTTCCCTACAAAACGTCAGGCAAGTAAAATCTGTCGGTCAAAAACTTTTTGAAAAGCAGATTTAAACGTTTACAAAACGCCAGGCAATTAAAATCTGTCGGTCAAAAACTTTTTGAAAAGGAGATTTAAACGTTTAGGACCAACGGGATTGAACCCGACGTGAATCGAACACGCAACCTTCTGATCTGGAGTCAGACGCGCTACCATTGCGCCACGGATCCTGTTGTACATGTCGGAGGAAGTTTCTAAATGTGCTAAGTGTTTAACAAACAGCTGATAGTGAGTATGCAAACTTGCTAATAATCAATTCCTGATATGTAAAATGGTAAAATACGGTCACCTTTGAGAGATCAATTAGATTTTAGACTAGTGTCGTTGGCGCAGGCAGGTGAGCACGGAAGAGGGAGCCCCCAGCGAGGATCGAACTCGCGACCTTTCGCTTACGAAGCGAACGCACTACCACTATGCTATGGAGGCAGGCACGGAGGAGGGCATCGACAACTATCATCATTTCGTCTTGCTAAACAGATTATCTCTATCAAGATTTCGCGAAAATCGCATTGGGGTAAAGTTGCGTATTTTCACGCTAGAAGGAGGGCTTGAACCTCCGACCTTGTGGTTAACAGCCACACGCTCTAACCAACTGAGCTATTCCAGCCGATACATGTGTTTTTGGCTGTTTATTTTAAACATCCGAGATCAGGATGATAAAATTCTTTGCCAGATTATTCCAGCCCAGAGAATAATCTGCCAAATCAAAATGACCGACGGTGCACTTTCCTCGCTCAATGTAACTAGTACAACTACAGACGCTCAAACATAAACGTAAAATGTGCAATGATACGAAATATTAATAAAATTTCCACATAATTTGAAGAAAAGCTTGATTTTCCGTTGCCGGGATTTGAACCCGGGTCGCCTGGGTGAAAGCCAGATATCCTAAACCGGACTAGACGACAACGGAGATGAAATCAAAATCTCAAACTAATAGTTAAAACCTGTTTTCCCACTCGCTCCTATTTCGAAATTCTCTCATTACTGTGGTTTCATTCCAGATTAACTCTTGTTACCTTTTAACCTCTTCTCTCCGCATTTACTTTTAACCCTCGCTTTCTATCTCTGCCCATAAATGGTTTCCACACAACCACAATAAAATGTCCCACACTAGAATAACTACAAGAACCTCCCTTATATGAGTCACTTGCCCTTATTATATGCTACTCAACTATTTATCTCTTATCACTTTTTCATGCAATTTATCTCTATCACTCTTTCATGCATGTGGGATAAATACTTCTATTATAATTGACAAGTGGGATGACTTGTAAAACATATGAACTCCAATACATTATTTATTATTACCCAATACACTATAATACTATACCCTTAGGCACATCACAATCTTGACAAAACACTATAGGGACATCAAATAGAAAGTGGCCAAAGCTATCCCTTTTTAGAAGTTTTGACTACCTTGAAGTAGAAACTCCACCATCCTTCACAAACACCTTGCCTTGAGGCTCCACAAACTCTCTACAAATAGCATTCGTAACATCATGCCTAGAAGTTGTAATCTAGAGGGTGAAGAGACTCAAAATATCTAAACAACCATCTTGAAGGATTGCTCCTAAGTTGCCAATATACAAGGCTAGGTCCTAGTTGAAAATAACAATATCCTAAAATATTTTATTCTGAGACTGAGAAGAGTTCCTAGAAAATCCCCAAAACTCCTATTATTACAACTACACAAAATGCCTACTCACCCTCATTTGAATTGTTTGCAGCACAAAACACATCTTTTGAGGGAATACCCATATACAATATATATTCCCGTCCAAAGAGGTCGACTACTTTCTCTCCCAATTTCTTGGTGAAATCCTTTGTAATGGAGACTCTTGTACAAACAACCTATTTTACATGTACCATATCCACATATCATGAATTTGAAAAAATCAAGGGAAATAAAAATCCACAATATTAAAGGTATATCTAAGTCCCCTATCTAAGATTGCATTATAAGATTTGTTGAGAATGCAAACCAATGAGAAGAAAATCCAAGATTGCTAGGTGAGAGAAGCGAGTCACACTAGCAAAAGCACATAAACAATATCGATTACAAATGTAAAATAGAATGTTATTCTAATACAAAGGATGTTGTAAGCAATATATAAAAATAGAAAACAAATACAAATAAATAATCTTCATATTCTAAACTACTGCGAGCCTCGTATAGTGCACAAAATGAAGTTCACACAAAGCAACAAAGCACAAATTCAAAACAAAGTAACCATAAACTACATTGTTGACAAGTAGATTTACTCAAAATGATCAATATATGTGGGATCTCAACTCAACAACATAACACTAATGATTTTTGAATGATAAATTGATAGTCATTTTGCATAGAAGATTCATGATATGAAAATGATGAATGGGAAGATGAATTTATAGACTTAATAGAACCCCTCCATACCCACCTAAGCTATGCTTATGGGGGGTTCTTGGTGTATCATTATATTTTTTGTGTTTAGTTATTTACTTTATTGTATATTATGCACCCAAGATAAGCTTACTTAGATAGGTTGTAATTGCTTCTCATAATGGGAAGTTTAATAGTTGTCACCCTTTTGGTGAAGTCATGTGAATTAATTGATTGTGGAAAATAATTTTACTTATTTGATTTAAAATAAATGTACATACCTAACACTATCAATAATTTAAGCAAGAGCCATTATGCTGCAAAGTGCTTATGATGTGTCAAAATTATGATGAATATTTTGTTTATTATTTTTGGTGGAAAATCCTTTGTACCCTATACAATAAATGTAGAAAAGTAGAGTTAGATTTATTTGGTGAAAGTTTCATAAAGAAAAAGAACTCCAGAGTGATCACTAATGAAAATTTTTAGAAGAATAAAACAAATCATTCTAGAAGCATCACAAAAAATATACTCCAAAGAAAATAACAACTCTAAAGCACCATTGAAAGAATGCTTCTAGAGAAAACATAAAAAACTCCAAAAAATCATTGAAAGGAGGCTTCTAGAGAAAACACAAATAATTACGAAACATGGTTAAAAGGATGTTCTTAGAGAAAACATGAACAAATTCAAAACATTATTGAAATGATGTTCCTACATAAAACATTAACAAATTTGGAACATCGTTGAAATGATGTTGTCATAGAAAATATGAACAACTCTAGAACATTGTTGAAAAGATGTTTCCAAAGAAAACGCAAACAAATCTAGAACATTGTTGAAAAGATATTTTTAGAGAAAACATGAATAACTCTAAAACATCAATGAAAGGATGTTTCCAATGAAAACATGAGCTCCAAAACATCACTGAAATGATGTTTCCAGAGAAAACATGAACTCCAAAACATCACTAAAATGATGTTTCCAAAGAAAACACAAACTCCAAAACACCATTGAAAGGACGCTTCAGAAGAAAACACAAACAACTCTAGAATATCACTGAAAGGATGTTTCTAAAGAAAATATAAAGAAATCCAAAACATTATTGAAAGGATGTTTCTAGGGAAATAATGAACAATTCTGAGATATTTTTGAAAGTATGTTTCTAAAGGAAACATGAATAAATCTGAACATTGTTGAAGGGATGCTTCTAGAAAAATATATACAAAAATAAAGTTATAAACTTTTTGGTACTAAATGGCTCTAAAAGTATTTTGGAGTTAGATTTTTTTATATAAATAATAGTTACCTTAATTTGCTAAGGATGGAGGGGAGATCCCCTTCACACAACAAATTTTTGCTTTCCCTTCAATCAACTTAATGAAATATACTTTGCTAGCTAACTTCTAGTATAAGCATGGCCTATATCCATTTCCTAGTAGTGTTCTTTCATCTCCATCTATTGGTTTTAGTCATAGAGGTCCATTATTGAAGATCTCCACCACCTTTTATGGGCCCAACTTACATGTACACATTTTTCCTTTTAAGTCCTTATATCTAGAATCAAATAATAATGCCTAGTCTCCACTTTGAAACATTCTTTCTCTGATATAGAAATCACGTTGCACCTACCTCTACTTTTGCACCAACTCTATTTGATGTATTGCCTCTAGATGAAATTCATCCAATTTGTTAAGTTGCAGGACCCATTAAGCTTTGTTTAGGTTTGAATCCAAATATATGGCTATTGGGGTGTATAAAGTTCAAACTTAATGGGAAAGATGGGTTTATTGCTAGAAAACAACTCATAGGGCAAGAAAATTGTGGCTTTATACGCCCAAACTATCTCATTTAGTTTTTTGACCTAATATTTTATGCCTATCAAGACTACCTTTGTGAGGATATTCTATAACTCCTAGTTAGATAGCTTCATTGGGCCATTTGCTTGTGGGTAATATGGTGATGAAATTTTATGGTTCACCTAGAAGTGGTCAGTGAAATTAATAAGGACCTTGGACATGAATTGGGGCCCTTGATTGGTGGTGATTGATCTTAGTACTATAAAGTTAGTTTCTTTTTCATGTTGTTCCTTACACACACCACATTTTCTTCTCTAGCAAAATGGGGAGCCCCTCTCTTTCTTTTTCTTCTTTTCTTTGTGTCTTGTTTTCTCCATTTCCTCCCTTTCTTTTCCTTAGTTTCTTATTTTTTCTTTTTCCTTATCTTTGGGTTTTCTTTGTTGGGGTTTCAGGGTTTCTTATGATGGCATGCCATCCTTTTCAAGCTTTCTCCTGACATCTTTTTGTTTCACCCCTTTCCTTTCGGGATTTCAGTCATCAAGGTTTTCATAAGTAGTGTGTCTTTTTTTGGCACCCCCAAATCTTGATGCTTGATGACAGTGGTGTCTTTTCATCTCATTTTTTTCCTGATGGAGCATTTATTTTCCTCTCTTAGCATTTATTAGCCATTAATGTGTTGATTTAAGTGGGTTTAAAGGGGTGAATGTCAAGATTTTTAATTATCATTCAAACATTTCCAACGTGATTTATTTGAACGCTTTGCATTTCCCCTAATAATTCATTTGTAGACCAATTTATTTTCTTCATGAATTGTTGATGCTTTGTTTGGTTCTAGGTGTGTTCATCTTGCTCACATTTGGTCTATTGTAGGAGCATTGTGTGCTTCTTCCTTAGTTTTGTGTGCTTCTACTTCTAGTATTCTCTCCCATGCAAGACTCCTAGGTTGGCTCAAAATACTTTGTGTTTTTGGTTTCTTGTTTAGTCGTGTAGTGTCATTTCGTGTTGAGAATTTTGGTTGGGTTGTTCTTTTGTTTTTCTTGTCTCTCTTTCTTGTTTGTTTTATCTTGTTTTGTTTCCCATTTTTTTCCCTCTTTCACTAATTATTTTTCTTTTTGTTTTGTTTACTAGTCGAATCTAGTTTTAAATTGGCGTGCAGATCGAGGATCTTCTTGATGCTATCATTTGTCTCCTCACATCTTGAGTTTACTTTTTATGCTTGTTTAGGAAGTGAGTTAGTGAATTTCCGAGCCTCAATTAGTCTTGAAAAAAATTGAGGTATGTTTTAATTTTTGGATGATTGGGGATTGGGTTTTGTTGAATATCTGGAATACTGAGAGGGGGGGGTGAATCAGTATTCCATAAAACCATTCAAATAAAATCCATCTAAACATTATCACATATCTGACTAAATCAACAAGAGAGAACATGGAAACAAGACAATGCATCATCACACATGAACACCAAGAGTTTTTACATGGAAAACCCAAAATGGGAAAAACCGCAGTGGGGATTAGCTCACAATATATTATATCTGGATACAAGATATTACATGGCTCATTGCCAAGACTCACTATCCTTGAAAGGCTCACAACCTGAATACAAAAGATTACTAACCGCCAAGAAAAAGTTATGGCTCACTGCTAAGAGTATGAACTGATGAAATACACCTTCTATGTGTAGCGTTCAGTTCCAATGAAGCTCTGAATAAGAAGTACTACTTCACAACAGTCGCTCAAAAAAAATTGTTCTGATCCTCAACTAATAAATCATTTAGGTTGGCATATTCAAACATCCCTTAATCCTCTTCGCACTTCACCACACCTTTCTTCCTTCTCCTTCCCATATTCACACCTTTACTCTTTTTCTCCACACACCACACACCCTCTCTTTCACCTTTAAAGAGTCTTACATATATATGCAAGTATATCTCATTCATCAATTATATCAACCTAATTAGATGAATAAAAAACAATAAAAAACAATCTTGTTGGTACCATATATGATTAAAAACATTTTCATCCATGTAGTGCATCATATCAGGTCAGCCTAGATCTATAGAAAGCATCTTCAAAGTATATCTAGTCTTCTTAATGCATGTCATATGTTAGGTTGGCCAAGACTAGGACCTAAACACAAAAACTCCAAACCAACATACACTTCTCAAAGAAAACACCTTCCAAATTCGATATTACATTAGTTTCTCATCAAATTACCATCATAGAGACTACCATTAGAATCGTAACATTAGAATGTTCTCCTTAAAAAAATGCATAGTCTCCCACAATGATATACAGAGTAGAGAAACAACTGTAGAGTACAGAGTTAAACTCTGCAATGATAACTTTTTGCTTTCGTCAGAAAACTTCTCAAGATCCTAGAAATAGTTGTCTAAATGAGTCATGATAACACGGTTAAGAGATCAAAGTCATATCTTTTCTTGAGGTGAATTTCAGACTCAAAAACCAACACACTAGTTCATGAGTAAAGAACACTTCTAGTCGAGATTAGCTTCCGGTATACCAAATAAGCTTCTCGTACTATTATCACCATGTTGACATCAATGACAACACAGGAAGAACCAAATCAATCTATATACACATCATGCTCATGTTGCAAGACTCCATATTTCTAACAAGTTTCTCCTTTACCATTTACTGATTTCATTTGAGGAGCTCAAACAATATATCCGATATTTGACACCTGATAAATCATCCTTGTTAAATTCAATAAAAGCTTTCAAATGTTGGGTATTGAAAATGACCCTTAAATTTTATCCGAAGAATATAAAGAAGGTTAAGACTAAATCTTGACTCTTGAAACCCCAAAAAAATGGTTTTCACTTAAAATCATTTTTTCAATCATTGAACCTTAGGAGTAAGCCTTATGTGTGATTGAAGATGCAATCAAAGGAACATAGTATAGCCTTCCCAATCTCTGATCCCTGAATAGAATCCACTTAGAAAATATTTCATATTTCAAGAATCTAGTGCCAGGTCTTCACCTTATTGTAATACCCAAAGGTTTTGGTGAGTGATAAGGGGTATTCTTGAGGCTCAATCCCTTGTAAGGAGGAATTTTGGTTAAGGCCAGGTCTAAGAGTTTTCCTCTGTATAAGAGCAAAGCATGGCCTATCTTTGGGACCTAATTAAGGTGGTTAATCATTTTTTAATTAATTTCTTCTAAGTTCTTATAGATGATGTTTGAATGTGCAAGTAATATGCAAGGAGAAGGTTCCAAAATGAAGTATCAATACAAAGGATACTACCCTCCATCCAAGATGGTTTCTCCATTCCTAGATATTGTTGATATTAATTTAGGATATGTGGACATGAACGAATTTTGTATAAGAGTTGACAATGTAGAAGACAAATCAACTATGGCTACTTATCTAGCCAATTAAGGACTGGTGGGGACAACTGCATTCCCCGTTTCAGTACAATCTCCAAAACTAGTATTACCATGTGCTCAATACTACAATCACAAATAGAGAAATATATTGGGACCATTTGGGGAGGTGATACTTAACGTCAATCCAGATATGATTGAGAAGGTATCTAGGATTCTTACATCCCCAAAGTTTGATATAATTGACATGAAGAGGTCATTAGCTTATTTTGAGAAACATGATGTATTTTTTCTCAACTTTATCAATAATCAAATGCTACTCAACCCTAGGAAGTTGGCACTCAAAATGACCAAAGTACAACACAAAAGTGAATTTCAAGAAGATGATAAGACCAGATCACACTCATTAGTCAATTTTATGGTTATTTACATTCCAAGGATTTATATCCACAAATGTGTTGTTACATTTTGACTATCGTATCAAATAAGAAGATAGATTGGTACAATATTAGATTTTCTATAAGCAACTAAATATTAGATTTTTTTGTTTGTTACAGAATAAATGCCACAATTCTTTTGCATATAAACATTCAAAGAAAATGTGATTAATTGTTTTAGGCACCTTACATAGACTACACATATCAATATCACCTTGTTTCATTTTATATGGAAGTTTTTGAAAGAGAAAAAGTCATCTAAAGCATGCCTTTTTGGGTTCAATGATGTGTGACCAAATGTTCTTGAAGATGTGGGACCATTGCTCACTACCCATTTCAGAGCCCCAAATTTTGTTTAGATGATCTTTCAGCTCCTGCTGTTTAGCAAGTGCATTGTAAATTATTTTGGAGTTCAGGTTTGCAAGTTTGGGACCATACTTCCATGAGAGTTCATTGCATTGGTCTATGGTGTTGTTATATTCCACTGGGAATTGAATTCCCTTGCAAGCTTCCTTCAATGTGGTATAGGTTCTCCAATTAGTTGTTGGTAGGTTGTATTCCTTACTTAGCACCTCCCATTCTTTTAGATTCCATTCCTTCATAATGTCTTTGAATAATTTTATGCCTTTGCCACCCCAATTTTTAGCAAAGCACCCTTGAATGGGTGCTAGTTTCTTACCATTATGTTCTAGATTCCACCAGATTGACCTTTGGGTGTCAATTTTATTGTTTTTTTATGAATTGGCCATTTATAACATGCACTTTGCAATATTCCCAAGCCTTCCAAATACTTTTGAAGACCACTGAGCCTTCAAGGGATATTGCATGACAATTTTTAAGAATATCACAAAATGGGAGATCTTTCCATGCCTTCGCATGCTTTGGGTGAGCATTTTTTATGTTTTTCCTTACTAGAACTTTCCAAGGTTCATTCCCTTCTAATGATTTAAAAATCCACTTGGAGGCTAAGGAAATACCCTACATCTTTAGATCTTTAAGCCCAAGCCCCCCATCTGCTTTACCCATGCAACACCACTCCCATTTGACTACATGCTTCTTCCTTTTCCCCTTGCCATCTGACCACAAGAAAGCTCTGATTTTCTTTTGGATTTCATCCTCCTGGTAGCTACTGAATAACCAAACAAATGCAAAGTACACACTATAAGATGATAGGATTTTTAGGTAGACTTGCATCCTCCCAGCCAACAATAGAAAAGTGCCTATTCCATTTACTAAGTATTTTTCTCAATTTTCTCTTTGATTTACAACCACATTTCTTTTAAGTTGGGGTCAACAACAAAGGGGATTCCCAAATATCTTACCTACTTTTGGGGTCCCCCGACTAAACCTCAAACTTGCTTAACCAATCTGGAGGCTTTTCATGCCAACCTAGCATAATGGATTTTACCAATGATACCTTTTCTCCAGAAGCAACACAAAACAATTTCAACTTATCCATTAGATTGGAAATGTTTGCTTCCTCTCGAGCAGGGAAAAGAGTAGTGTCATTTGCAAATTCAATATTGATGAGCTCATTCTTATCTAGAAGACTTAGCCCAATTATCTTTGAGGCAACAATATTAGCTCTAAGTAATGCACCAAATCAGATGCAATGACAAAGAGGGAAGATGCCAAGGGGCAACCCTGTCTGATTGACCTTTCCAACCCAAATTCCTCTATATGAGATCCATTGATTTCAAGTTGAGCAACCACATCCTTGAAAAGAGTGGTAACCATATTGCAGAATGGGATAGGGAATCCAAAAGCTTTAAGGGATAACGTAATGTGCCCCCATTCCACCTTGTCATATGCCTTTTCAAAATCCAAAAGTAGCAATGCCACATCTTGTGTAAAGTGCCTTGCCAAATCTAATCCAAAAACTCTAATTTTCTTCCTTAGGAATTTTGACAAACACTTTGCTTGCAACCTTGAAACTTGCTGGTGATGAATTTCAGTTTGTTTTGTTTTGTCTTTGATTGATGCCAATGATGTTTAGATGCTTGGAATCGAATGCTTAATGCTTAATCAATGCTAGGAAAATGAAATGTAAGTGTTTTTTGTATTTTCCAAATGCATATAGATGACTGAACTAATGTCAATTAACACTTACAACTGCTAGACATTTAGTCAAACACTTTGTATGCAAACTACATATGCTAATAAGAAAGTAAACTACTTGACATTTTATCAAGCATATTGCAGCGAACCTCCAATGCTTCCATTTGATATTATGAATGAGTTACAATAGAGAACTAGTGATGCCGAACCCAACTACTCCTTATATTGATTATCACAATATGACTAAAATTACAATGTCGTGTTGCTGCTCAAGGACAACAACTATACTCATGCAAAGACTAAAATATGATTTTATTTATCAATGAATACAATAATGACTTGTTGTATGAGACAACGATTGCCTTTACAAAATATAGTGTAAATATGAGCAAATGAGGAACCTGATATCAAATCGCAGCAACCATAGAATGGATCAAATCTTCATGTGATCTTCATATTTGTCTTACAAGAAGATGAAATCATTGATACCTTTCTTAATATTACTCCACCCTCTATTCATTCCAATGCACCCTCTTGTAGAGATGATGCATTAGTGAATGATGAACTTCCTTCCAAATCTGATTCTCCTTGGATCGATGTTGAGAGTGTTCCTTCAAATAACTATTCCACATTTGATCATGTTTGGATTGATGTTGAGAATATGCATTTGATTAGTTGTTCTACTAGTTGTGATGATTCAGTAAATGTAATCTATCTCTGCTATCCCTCAAAGGCCTAAGAGACCGGTCATTTACGTAACTCTAGCTAGTCCTTCTCCTAAAAGGGTTTGTTCTATTGATGGTGTTCCATCTGATAGTGGTTCTCCTTATATTCCTATGGCTCCCTCTTATAGAGCAGTAGCCTATACTTATGAGAATAAAATGAATAAACAACCAAGTATTCCTTTAGCTCCTCAACCTACAGCTAAAGCACCCAGTGATTACGATCTTGTCGAGCAACCTTAGGTTCCTCCGGATAATATCTCACTGTGGGAATTGCTTCAGTCTGCCCTGATTTACCAAGGTATGCTTTAGGAAGCCTTGCAAAAGATCTTCTTGCCTGCTTCTGCTAGGCAGATGGATGCTAATGTGTTGATGGCATATATTCATGTGGATTCATT
>VDFB02047230.1:37125962-37218462 GCA_007258455.2 Sequoia sempervirens | reverse complement strand
AGTTATACACACTAGTTTAGAGTACCAGACCAAGCTACCAACATGGTGACATCAATGACAACATATAGATAACCTTCCAATAATCTCCCCCTTTGTCATTGATGGAAACATGTAAACAAAATTCTCCTTCTTTCCTCAAAAAATTTCTCCAACTTTCTCCACTATCTCCAACATTCTCCCCCTTTGACATCAATGGAAAAGGGTGCTAAAAACAAGTGTAAACATGGTGACACAAAAATTTCAAGAGATTTCCAAAAAATTCCAACAGTCCAAAACTTTTAAGCATATAGAAATTAATTGAAGATGACATTCTTCACTAGAAATACCTTCGTATACCTTTCCTTGAGAATTGGAAACAACTTCTTCTAGTTGAATATAGAGGACTCCATTTTTGTGAATGTACTTTCCAATAACCCCAACAGAGTAAAGGAGAGTGACCAGTCTGTAATGGAACATTGATTCTCAACATCTTCTGCATCAATAAGAATTCCAGAAAGATGCTCTAATTGGACTTCAACAATTTCTTTAAGAAGCCAGAAGGTCTCTGTCACATCATCTCTCTATTTTTGTGTAATGATTAGTTCATCTTATAGTTCACCAACTCTTGTTCTTTGCTTCCCTTCTTTATCTTAAAATATATCAAAATTCTTTCCAATGTTGTTCACTTCAGCTTCAATCGCTTCAATTCTGCTTCTGAAGTTATCTACAGCTACAGGCCACCGAAGACAATACTTGTAAACATCTGAAACTTCTTTAATACATTTCTTTGTTTCCACAATCAATCCAGAAAATCTCTACATAGCCTTTTCACATCTCCTTTCAACCAAGATTCCCATCTTATGTCCTTCCAAACCTTCAAGCAACATCATTTCTTCAACAATCTCAATCAAATTTTCTGTCAAGAAATCAAAAACAACAGATACTTCAATACCTTTCCGAAGTAGATAATTTACTAGAGCATCATCAATTTTTAGTTTTTCAATAGGCGAGGCAACATTCCATAGTTCACCAATCTTCTTCATTTTTTCTTCAACTATCATAGACTAGATGTCATTAGGATCAGGGGATTCAGTTCCAGTAAGAGATTATTTCTCCTTCTCATCTAAAATGTCAATGATGTCTTCAGTTATCTATTTTCTCTTTTTCAATTCCGGAGGGGAATCACTGATAACAACCTCCAATTATCTTTTTCCAGAGGAAGAGCCCACTTGAAAATGACTTGATGCGGATATACCAGAACAAGGGTTTTCTTTGAAAGATGATAAATATGATATGCACATGTTTACATTATCTTCCAAAGACTCTAGATATCTGTAAATCTGCTTTCCAATAGGGATACCAGATTCCCACATCACATCATCTTTTCTCAGTAGAGAATTCATAAAGTAAAACACCAAACACACCAGCAAGGATCCAAACATTTTCAAGAAAATTCTCAAGTAACAGGCTACATAAATCAAATTGTCTATTTTGCTTAACCATCATGTGGGCAATATGTACGAAAATCACTGAAGTTGAACTTTCACGATTTCTACAATAAATTTCGTATGAAATACCATACACAACATACCTAATGGCCGAATCAACAAGTGTATCAATCAACAGTGCTATAAGATCTCTATTGATGCCAGTCAGCTCCTCCACATCTTCATACTTCACAAATTTCTTTCCAGGGAGTTCTCCAATGCTGCATAATCCAACGATTGCTTTGATTGCTTCCTACAAGATCAAATAGGGTTTGTCCAAAAAAATGCTTCCGTCCTTGGAACAATTCAATAAGAACAAGATAACCTCTTTATCTGTAATCCACAAGAATTCACTCCATAAATCCATCCCTAGGGTTTTTATGTTTTGTAATTTGACTTTGTTCAACCCTAGTTCAATTCCTTTCATTTTCATATGATTGTATTCTTCTAATTCAATGTTTTTCAGCTTCAGAGGGGTAACACCACATGATCCATTGTCCATTGTTGTGCTTTCTTGAAATTCAATGAAACTTCTTTGATTTTCTTCTTTTCCTTTGCAATTAGAGAAAAGGTTTCCAGATTACTTGATATAATCTCTTCGAATTCCTTTTAGAAATGCTTTAGGCTCACTCCAAAATCATTCTAGTCTTCTGTTCAAGTTCTTCAAAAGCACGATTTAACCAAAAATACTTGCAAACTTCATCTTAGACACCATCAAACTTACCCTAAAACACATTAAATGTGGTAGACACCAAAAAGTTGTTAAAAATTGTCTTCTTATCACAGAAAGCCCTTATTTGGTCTGCAAATCCTCATACCAACACATTTTTCTCTGGTTCTTTTTCCAAAACCTTTGAATAATCATTCTTCACATTCCAACCACGTGCTAGCCTCTGACATGCCATTCTTCCAGGGGTTTTATAATCTTTTGATAATGCTCCCCCTAAGACCATGCTAGGTCTAGATTTTGAATAAGTCATCTATATCGGATGAGGGCACAAACAAATTAGGAGTCTCATATTTTTCTTCTTCTTCTTTCTTCTTCCATACCTAATCCATCTCTTGAATCATCTCTTCTTTTTCAATCTTCTTTACTGGTTCACTCTTCTCTTCCGGAGCAGACTTCTTTGCTTTCTTACAGACTTTAGATACATGTCTAGGTTTGTTGCAGTTATAACAGACCACACTTTTCTGATTAAACTGTCCTCCATAATTCCTCAATCTTCACTTATTTTACTTGTGTCCAAATTTATTACAGGTATAGCAATAGCCATTAAAGAATTGATTCATTTTTCCTTCATTAAACCTGTTCCTCATTATCTGATTGATCATTCTTACTTGAGATCTGCATTTTGTAGCCTTATGTCCAATCTTCCCACATTCAAAACATTTTCTAGAAAGATAACCAAAAAACTAGTTCATCCTACTCCTACATTTAGTTGCTCTATGGCCATATTTATTACAAGAAAAAACAAACACCATCGAAAGAGGGGTACCTCTATGCATTAGGTTGTCTCACAGCCGGTCTTCTTGCAAAATTCCTTCTCTGCTTCCTGTTTCCTTGATTCTTCTTTACATCTTTAGAACTTTCACCGGTATCAACTCCCAAGCCACCTTTGTCTTTACATGGTTTTTGTCCTGCAAGTAGTTCTTCAAGTTTACCAGAGCTAGATCTGAAATTATTTTCATGGATTTTAGCCTTCTCTAGTTCCACTCTTAAGTTTACTATCTCCTGCTCGAGTCTAGAACATTCATTAGACTTGTTCTGCACCATTGTATTCAGACATTCTTCAATCCTTGTCTTCTCTTCTACTGTCACTTTCAGTCCAATTATCTCTTGTTTTAGCTGTTCACTTACTTCTTTGTGTCTTTCCTTAAATTTCTTCAACTGTTCATTCATTTGCTTCATCAAGATTCTCTTTCAGATCTCTATTTTCTCTTTCCACTTTATCAAGATCTTCAAGAGTAGTTTGGAGCTCTCCTTTATCATCCATTCAACCATCCTGCAAGATCCTCCTCAAGCAGTTACAAGTGTATGATAACTGAGAGGGGGGTGAATCAGTTGTCACACAAATTCAAACTTAAAACTTTATCACTTATCAATTCTTCAACCACACTATTCTGTTATTAAATATGAGTATGAAACACAAATAACAGAAAGTAAATCAACACAATGAACACCAATTTTTTACGTGGAAAACCCAATAAGGGAAAAACCATGGTGAGGGTTAACTCACACTAAATAGTATTTTCAAAAGAGGCTCACTACCAAAAGGACTTACTATCCAAGTACAAAGGCTCACTTCCTACAAAAAGGACTCACTGTCCAACAAGGAGGCTCACTTCCTACACAAGATTATACAAAATAGAATAAGGATTTATAGAAAAAATGAATTGGAAATATGCACATATCATGTGTTGATACAGTTCTGGAGATGCTCAGTATTTAGACTTTACACCCTTCATTCTTTGCTCATTTTACATCAACTACTGCCTTTTTGTTCACACCTTTTCATTCATTACTTGCTCACTATTAATTCTTCTATCTCTTCTCTACTGTGTACAATCTACTCTTTCACTATTTCAAAAATTGTTCGCCATATATATATATATATATATATATATATGATCTCCATCATAAGCATCAATTAGGTCGGCCTAATTAGATGTAATTCATTTATAAAAGATATCAACTGTTGGCTCCAATAGATCACAAAATATTTTCAAAATACAATTTAACCATTAGCACGTTACATTATGTCGGCTTGGACCAAGAAATAGATCACACATAAGTTTTCATATCATATCAAAATTAACTTAACAAGTTGGCCAAGAATATTTTTCAATTCAATTAGAATAATGTCACTTCGTCGTACGAGCACCAAAACATGAAATAGCCTGATCATGCATGCCTTTCACATCCATAAGTAATTTCCCAAAACCGCAATAAAAAATTGTCAACTGTGGAGAAATGTGGACTAGAATACCGGAGAGACACCAAAAATACCAGATCTACCACAGGAGAAGATAAGTTAGTTATACACACCGATTTAGAGTACCAGACTGAGCTACCAACATGGTGACATCAATGACAACATATAGATAAGCTTCCAACAATTACTAATCTTCTCTTTAAGAGAAGTGATTCTGGATTTTTGATCTTGCCTTAATTTTGATGCATCATTAGTAAACCTGTTAAGGACTACGTTCATATCCTTGATCTGATTATACATAGTCACCTCCATCTTACTATTGTTAATAATTACTATATTTATATTGGTCATCGATATTAACTTGATGTTTATCTATTTCACTTTAGAAAAGAGCCATTTAAGAAGTTTAAAAAGATAGCCAGTCCCATCCTTCACCATCCTCATTACATCACTAATATCCTCCTTCTCATAGTTGATAGTATCATCTGATAAGCTTTCGGATCCATCAAGCTAAACCTCCTAGTGTATGTCACCTTGAGTATGCATTTTAGCTTTACCTTTTCCCATGTTACCTATATTTTTCAAGGTCCTTTTCTCAACAACAATGGGGGATTTATCTAAATCCACTATTTCCTTACCATCCATTTTCACTTGAAAATCCTCATTCGGTTCCATCAACTTCTCAAGATTCTCTCTCACAACCGCAAAAACACCCTGATCCATCTCCTTTCCATTCACTACATCAATCACCATAATAACCTCCTGGCCATCAACCAAAACACTCTTCTAGTTTTTCTTCACAATAGAGCCCTTTACCTTGACCCCTTTAGCTCCTTCCATCGCCAATTTTTTTCTTTTAAGATTAGGAGGATCAGACGACTCCTCCTTTTTGGAATTATAGCTCCCTTTCTTTCTTGAAGAAACCATTGCAAGCTCAACAACTTGATCTTTCTTAACTTTAATCTTAGCAGAAATAGGAGTCTCACCATCTTCCATATCCGTCTAGTAGCCCCCCGACTAGGAGGGAAAAGCATCCTTCTTTGATCTTTTCCTAGGTTGCTTATCAAACTCCTCCTGGGGGTTAGAATAAATTTCCAAAGAATTTGATCCTTACCCAATCCTTGTCATCAGAGTCATTACCAGTCTCATAACCTGAGGATACATCCTTAACCATGCAGCCTTTGGCTAATTTAGGAGCTTTAGGCACATTATATGCTTTTTCATATTCCATTATTAGCAATATTAAACCCTCATGCAAAAAAGGATAGGGTTTTTTTTTAATTCATTGATCCCATTCTCCAATGAAATCAAAAAATAGTATGGGAAGGAAACCAATTTTCTATGTCTAGAGTGACTAAGGAGCATAAAATGAAATCTATAGATTGCAGAGAATCTTCCATCAAGAGTGAAATACCTCATTATCACAATGGCCACATCCCCCCAAATAGGTTTGATGGAGTGTTTTTCGTAGCCTCCACATGCTATTTTATTTAGCCTCTCCTTCTCCTTTCCTTTAAAGAAAATCCTCAAGGCTAATTTTGATGCTAACCTATCTCTATAAAATTTCCTGCCTTCAGAAGATAAACCAATAATATTAGCTATGAAGTCCTTTGTGATGCTAAATTCCATGTCGAAGACTCTCAATACTCTATTACTCTAGCCATTGATGAACACCTGTGAGATTTGGGAAGCAAACCCATGAAGTATTTGAATGTAAGGGGTAAACCCTCCTTTATCCAAGATATCCCTGAATTAAATCCTAGTTAACAAATCTAGAAATTGCAAATTTTCTATTTTTTTGAGATGATAACAACAATTTAAATTTTCACTTTCTTTAACTACACATGCATGCATAAGTGACAAGTGTAAATAGTTTATGATTATTTTTAGACTTTATCAATGATCTAATGGATAATTTTTTAATATAATTATTGTTTAGATCTACCTTGTAACAACTAAAATTAACACTATTTATCTTTTGAATGGAAAATGTCATCCAAATTTTTACTTTTTAATGCCTTTTATCATAATTTTCATGCATAAATCACAAATTCAAACTTTTTAAAATTATATGTAGATCTTAACATGACCTAATTGAGATTTCAGAAGATTTAAAAGTGCACAAATGCTAGGGTTCACCAAAAGGTGATGTTCGAAAAAGGGATCTAGGGTGTAAATCACACTCCTTCCAATATCACAAGAGAAAGGACTAAAATTGATCTCAAAGATTCATTTGGCTACTAACCTTAATGGAAGATCTAGAATTTTGGATTAGGGTTCTAGTCCTTTGTGAAAAATGTGTGTTGTATTATGTGATTGCAAATTAATTTAATGATGCAATGATGCACCTAGGTTAACTATGAAAATACAACAAACTGAGATGATTTTTACAAAATAAGATTTGAAAGGAAAAAATAGAGTTCAAAATAACAAAGGGAAGACATAGAGAAACTTGTCATATAAACTTGAGCTTCATCTAGTTGGACAGGGGCATTGGACACCCTAGACTAGGAAGAAAATATGTAGAATCAATTTTTTATACTCTTGTTGCTCCCTATTTGTAGGTTCTTCTTCTTTGGGCTTAGTGTCGAAACTTTATTTATCATTGATAAAATCCACTTTCCCTAATTTTTTGACTTATAGGAATTGAATGTTTGAATGGACAATTAGGTCTTCAATCCTCTCAAATTTCTCTTCAAATCTACAACCTACACACAAGGAAGAGGGGAAAGGGTTTTGTCATATAGGGTCTTTCCTAATTAGTCAAACCCCATTTTGGTATTCTACCTCCACAACTACTATGATAATGTAAAAGAGAGCTTACCCTAGCTTGGACGGAGGCTAAATGATAAATAAGTGACAAATTGATAATTTTTGTAACTTACCACTCATATTTGCATTCCCTGATGGACTGGAGTCATTGTACTAATCACCTTCGAGGAGAAATTGATGCTTGATCTTAATTCCTACAAGTGTTAGTAATCACAAAACAAACAAACATAAAACATACAAAAACTCACATGAAAATATGATGCATCGTTAAAATGACGCTTGACTAAAATAATGTTGGTATAATTATGCTAATTCTTCTCTTGACTGCTCAATTTCTCAATTAATTGCATAAGGATTTCTTCTCAAAGTTGGTAGGATTAAAATGGTGAAAATGACTTGTATTTATATGCAACTCTTTAAATTCCCATAAATCAATTGTCAATAGTCGACAAATGACTTTGGATTTTTAAATATTAAAATGTCGACATCGACATATTTTAAATTGAGCTAAAATAGGTTGGACAAGGGCATTGGGCACCCTAGCCCAAACCTATCATTTTGGGTCGTAAACATCAATAAATGAATAGTAAATCTTTATTTATAATTCCACTTTTTATTTTTTGAATATTATTATAAAATGGGTAGATTAAATTCACAATTGAGTCCAAGTGCATGAGGGGGAGCTAAACCTAGTGTACAATTATCAAGGGTGAATTCAATCCTAGTCAAGAAAGCATAGAAATTCTTTCTCTAAAAAAGATCTCAACTGACAAGAAATTCCATTCCAATATTCTATTTCTCAATCCAAGGGTCTCAAGAAAACAATATCTCTTTTTCTAAAAGTACAAGCTCACACATATTGGAGAGGAAAAATCAACAAGTATTTTTCAAAATACCTCTTCTTTCCCTTTTGATAAAAATATCATAAACCACTAAAATATTTTTTCTCATTTCCCATTTGAACTAGATAATTTCATAGATAGATATTTTTAATCCACTAAGAGATATTTTCATTTTTTTAATAAAATAAGATTGATTACAATATTTCTAAAATGAGTAATGTGTTTTATCTAAAGTAGTTTTATTTGAGATTGAAACTATAAGAACATTTTAATTTCCCTTTCAAAACATCAATAATTTAAATGAAATAGTAATATTTATGAATCTAATATGATTATTAAACCCTTTTCAACCCCAATTAGAATTTATATATAATTATTAAATTCACATAAGTTAAATGAAATAGTAATAGTTATGAATCTAATATGATTGTTAAATTCACATAGGTGCAAGGAATATTTAAGGCATATCAAATTCAATAAAGAAAAATATAATGATAATCTACTCAATCAAATTGCATGATATCATTCCTAATAAATTAGTAAATTATTTTAAACACTCAAGTCATCATAAATACATTCATAAATAAAATAATGCACACAAAAATCATACAATTTATAGTTTTCATAAAAGGGGGATCCAAAATTATAGATGATTTGGATTAATGGAAAACTGGATAATACAAGGAATGTCCTTTCTTTCAAAATTAAAAAGGATGGATTAATAAAAAAACAAACACACCCATAAGAAACATAACCATAAGGACTAGGAAAAGTGAGATGGTTAAGTGCAATCCATGTAATTATCCTATGCATGCTTTCCATTGGTTAAAAACCTATTATTCCCCTCACACTCAAGGAAAAAACAAAAATCTAACAATAAGGGTCATAGCTAAAAAATATATAATAACCAACAGATACATCATTAAAACATAATATATTTGTCCTACAATTACATCACATCCTAGTCAAACTAAATATAAACCTTTTAATCCAACATAACTCAAGTTGGATAAATAAATAATTAAAATAGGAGGGTGTTTCACAATGTTATGTATTTTTTATATTTGATTTTAATTTGATTTCATTTATTTGAGTTCCTACATACTTTTCCAAATTTTATTTTAGATGTATAATTTTTATAATATGAACTATATTGTGCTCACGAATAATAAATTACAATATCACCATATTTATTCACCCATTTATCAATATTTAGTATTAAAGTCTATGGTTATTATCAAAGTCAGAGACTTTTCTAGAAGTATTGTGAGGTATTTTATTTTAGTGGTATTATTTAATTTAGTGGATTTTGTAGATATATTTATGGTTTTATCCATGACATATAATTCTCATTTAGAAATTAAGAAGTTCAATGGTTTTGGGTATGAGTTATGGAAGGTGAATATGGAGGATCTCTCAACAAAAAAAAGATTAATAGAGAGTAGTAAAAAAAGAAAGAAAACCTAGTGGAATCTCTAATGGATATAAAAAGAAATTAGAAATAAGATACAAGGATCCATTTGTTTGTGTCTTGTAGATTTTTTTCTCCTAAATATCTTAGAGGAGGCTACTACATTTGTACTATGGAAGAGGATTAGTGACATCTATCAAACTAAAAAGATAGCTAATACCATATATCTCACAATACTTATATTATTTAAACTTAAGGAAGGTGATTTTATTACAAGATACTTAAGTGTCTTTAGTTTTGTTTTGGTATTTGAGACAGACTTAAAGATTGGGGTCTCTTTTCCTTACCTACTCAAATCCTTTTAGTACCGTGTTTTTGTTTGGTGATTATTACATGTTATTTGTTTTTATCGTGTCGGAATCGTGTTTTTGTTCATATTATGATTATATTATATTACGGCATGTGTCTTCATCGTGTAAGATTCTTGTTTGTCATATTTCATTTCACTTCACATGTGTGTTCCTTTGTCCTTATGTTGGTTTTCCATGGGATCTTGAATCTTGGGGGCTTGTGTGCTTCCCCCTAGATTCATTTTCATCATGTCTCTCCAATATTTAGACAATCAAAACCCTCTTGACATATTTTCTACTTTAGTGCAAGTTTGAGCATAAGTTCATACTCTCACTAAAGTGGGGGCTAAATGTAGCATCGTAAATTGTCACCCTTAACAATATCACACTAGATTTTTCTCCCTCCTAAGTGCATGGACCTAATTTTACATCTAATGACTTAAATTATGCATTCCCTAGCCCATTTGGACATTTATCAAGGAAACCCATTTACAAGACCAAAGCAAACATTTAATAATTTGCTCCCGACACTTTGCACCCCATAGAATAGGTCCAAGACTAAGTTGCCCCAGGAAACTTGGTCCCACTATTTTTCCTTGAAATTTTAATGTGTCGGAGTTGACATTTTATTATTTGAATTTCAAAGTCAAATGTTGGCTATCAAGATTCAATTTTTGGGAAATTATATTAATTGCATATAAATACCTAGTCATTACATTAGATGAAATCTATCTAGCAAGAAGAGGCAATTTTGAAAGCAATATCATTATCAAGAAATTATTATCAATTTAAGAGAATTCAAGAGTAAATTTATTACAACACTTCAACATTGAAGTATCATGTCAATTTTCTTGTGAGTTTGTTCATGTTTATGCTATCATTTTTTTGTACTAATCCTTGTAGGTATTTCAATAAAATCAAACCAAACAACAATCAATCCTTAAGGAGATGTGCGTGAATCCATTATTTCAAGGAAATCAAATCTAAGTTGTGAGTTGTAGTCTATTGGTGATTCATCATTCATTTGTCATTTAGGATTTATCCCTTAAAAGGATAAGCTCTTTGTCATTGGCATTGCCATTGTGGAGGTAGAAGTTACACCAACACGAGGTTTGACTGAGGCAAGCCCCTATATGGCACAACCATTCCTCTCTCTTTGAATGTGAAAGTTTTAGATCTGAGGAGTTTAGAGGAAGATTGAGGATAATTTTTTCATTGTTGCATTCAAACCCTAAAACTTGACAACATACAAAAAATAAGTTATCTCAACACTCGATGAAGATCTGACAATGAGCACCATAAGGAAGAAGGCTCTAAGTAGGCTCCAAAGGACAATGAAAATAGATCTAAAATTGGTCAACAAGGACATAGTCACCCTAGGAAACTTAGTCCTCCACAATCAGGCTCATATTTGAACCACAGGTGCACAATACTCCTTCATTTCTAGATCTAATCTCAGAATTCGACTTGCAGTTTCTAATTTCTCTATATTTTCATCAAAACAGTACATTGTCATAGTCATTTAGTTACATCATTGAATTTACATCAAAAATACATTTCAAAACCCCAAAGAAATTCAAATCCAAGGTTGATTGTCTCACCTTCAAGGTTGCAAGTCAATCTCATACCCTTGGCGATATGAATTCTAATGTTTTCTAGTGAAAGGTGGCTAATCCTAGTAAAAACCTAGGACCACTTTTCCCACATCACATATATCAAAATAATCTATAAAACAAACATATCATTCATCAATTAGCTCTATGTCTCTCTCTTTGATCATCATGAAGAAAATATACTCATATTATAAGTGATTTGTGCTATAAATTTTGAGAGCAATTAATTAAACACTTTTCTCTAAGGTGTAAAGAGGAGAACAATGGAGCTAAGCTAAGGATAATTGTGTGGAGTTGTGTGTGTACAAGTTTTACTGCATATTATTGTGATTGCAATTTGTCTTAATGATCTATTGGTGTTATTTGTGAATTTATTGTGAATTGTGTTATTGATTAATTTCCCCCAATGTCTAGCAATGTATGGGACACTATGATTGAATGAATGGAGTACTGTGATGGAAATGGATATGTGAAGGATGAGTATTATGGAAATAGTTGTAGGATAAAGGATTTTTCTTCCAAGGACTATCTCATAATAGGATAACATGTTTGACCCAAGCTAAATATTTAGATAGTGCTATGTAGGTGATGGTAGACATAGGATAGTATATGGTAAAAGGAAATGAACATGTCAAGAGTTACCTAAAAACATATTTTGAAGTATATGCCCCTAGCCTTTATCAAGATCAAGGTGGATAGGGAAGATGGATTAAAGTGGAATAGATTGGGTGGATAGTGGTGTTAGGATAAACTAACATGTTTTATGTGTAAACACTTAAAATTTGACTAAAATTCCCCAACATTACATTGCACTAAACCTTCGATCAAGTAGATGCAAATAGATAAAAAAAAGAAGTGATAAATAACAAGTGTTGAAATTTACCACTCAAATATTCTTTCCTTGATGGACAAAAGTCATGGTACTCATCTCATACAAGTCTAATTTCATGCTTGATTGAAGGTCCTACAAGTGTTAGTACTCACAAAACATGAACAATATTACTTATGAATTTGATGCATTGCTAACATGAATCTTGACTAATGAAAAGTATCATAAAATAATGCTTATTCTGCTCTTGACTGCTTTTAGGATGCTCAATTGGAATTCAAATTGTCTAGGTTGCTTAGATTTTCAAATGGAAAAAGATTGATATTTATATACATTTATTCATTTTCTCACAAAATTAATTATGAAAATGAGCAAATGAATTTGGATGTAAAAATGTAAAAATATTGACAATAACATATTAACAATTGGGCCAAAATAGGCTAGTCAAGGGTGGTGGTGCCCTAAACCAAACCTATTTTGGATATTTTAGTGATGGTAACTAAAATAATTTATATTAATCCCATTTATACCTTGATTTTCCAAAAATGACATAAAATGAGAACTATAAGCACAATTAGGTCCAAACAAATAGGGGGAGCTAAACATAGTGTGAAATTTTCAAGGGTGACGATTTATGATGTATAAGAAGTTAGAAATATATTGTAGTCCAAAATCTAGGAAAACATTGATGTAATGGGAATAGGTCAAGGTTTTATCTCAAGTGGACCTAGAACATGCTATGGGAGTGGACATTGAAATAATTTTAAAACACAATATGAAATTGTGTAGGTACACAATTTTCTACATTATAGAAGGCTTAATGGTTACAATATGCCTCGTACTTTATTTTCCTTCATAGATTGGTACTTCACATGATTTTACATTATATACATGATGTTGATCCATCTTTTAACACAGACAATGTGGTCAGCTATGGTAGACTCCCTTATAACCATTATTTTTGTAGGATCCATCATTAAAAGGTTTGTGTTTGTAATCACATTTTGAAGGACTTTGTAGGATATCAAGAAGAATCACAAAAGAAGTACAGTACCAAATTAATCTAATGTTCCCAATGTATAGAAAATATTATGCCCATATATTTTGAGGACTTAGTTACCCTAGAGGACCTATGCTTCCTACTAGCCTTACACCTTTGAACTTAGCCTTCCTATTAGTTATTTTTCTTTTGACCTACGTGCCACTTCTCATTTCATGACCTAAATTAGCTTAGTTTTTATCCAAATCAATTGAAGAGGTCCATAACACCTCTTGAAGTTTTCATGCTTAGAAACTAGTCACTTATTAGGTATAAGCACATCATTCTATAATCTAAAATACAATACTTAGGGTGTGTATGTTGAATGAACAAGACAACTGAGAGGGGGGGTGAATCAGTTGTATCTAATAAAACCATCAAAACCCTCAACAGTAATCAAATCCACACACATTCAATAAACCCTTATTCTGTTATAATTATTAAACATGAAATGCAGATAACATAAATTGAAATAACAACACCATACACGAGAAAACCAAGTTTACATGGAAAAACCAATGAGGGAAAAACCAAGGTGGGGATTAGCTCACACTATAAGTAATTGCAAAATTGGTACAAAAGTGCTCATTGCCAGAATAGGACACACTATCCAGAAAGGATCACAACCAAGGCTCACTGTCACATAAAGAAATACAAGAAGATATAAGAGAAATTTTACACAAATAACACTTTCTCAATGGAAAAAGGAATCCACCACAATGCTCCAACACTTTCATAGTCTTGCATGAAAGATTATAGACACCTTCAGGTCACTACTTTTAGGAATCCAATACTTGAAATTTACATTGCTCTGCTCAAATTTGCATCACACACATCACTCACAATAATCTCACATCTATCTTGCTTCTCTCTTGATTGTTTCTTTTAACTCACAATATCACCACTCTTATTTATATCAATCTCAACCTCAAACACTTTCTCCAAGGTCGACAACTATCTATTATACTTTACAAATTTAAATTAGGTCAGAACCTAAACATTCCCACATTGGATAGGAATGAAAGGGGACCAAAACAACACTTAACTAAGACCCAAAATTAAATCTCACACACCATGCTACGCTTCTATTAATACTTGAAATTTTTCGAATGTAGTGTAGACACTAGGTTGGTCATTACCCATGAAAACACATTAAATAGTAAGTAAATGATTTCGAAGCTTTCGATAAACCTAACCACAAATCCTCTTGAAATAAGAAAGAGAAAAAAACCATTAACTCTCCTTCAAATCCACAATTCCTGAAAAGAAACTATGGAGAAATGAGGGAGCAAATACATTTCTCCCTGACACTTTTGTACAACACCGTAAAAATAGTTTACATACTAGTGAACACTAATTCCTCTGACTAATGATCCAGAACCCAAAATTATGAATATAGAAACCTCTAACAACCTTGAACAACATATAAAATCCACACATGCATAGCCTCAACATAGAAGAAATGCATAGCACAATCTGGAGCACATTCTGAACACTTGCACAACACTATTTTCTCTGTTTATCAAATTTTCTCAAAAGCACTTGGAAACCAAGTACTAGAGACATCATCTTAGGTCATTACTTCATTCCAAATCATCTTCAAATACTGCAATAAAAAGATAGCTCCATGTACTCACAACACTTCCTCAATATCTCAACTACACATGCATAACCTGCAACAACCCGTTCTTTTGTTTTTCACAATTTTCTCAATATCCTTGACATCTTCATCATGCAACAACTTCCTTAACACATAGTTGACATTAATGACAACACCAGTCAGTAGAATTGTCATTGACATCAATGAAAACACATCCATACTTGCAACATTGTAGTGGTTTTTTGGTACTAACTTATGTTAGAGTAAAAGGTATTTCCTAATTAATTATTTACTTAATTATTAAGTTATTTTTCCTCTAATTACTTAAGCTTACTTAGGTCAAGTGAGTGTCCCTTCCACGACAACACTTAATCAATTTGATTCTTGCCTCATGTGTATGTGCTTTAGTTTGCATACCCTTTTATTTTTTGGTACTTTCATGTTTGCACTTTTAGATGTTCTTGGTTCTTCGTCATGCACTACATTTTGGTATTTAGTTTCAATGTACCTATCATGGCTCTCCCTTGTTATCATTATGGGGGGTTTCTATTGTTGGTGCTAATTCTTCCTTGGTTTTTTTTTGGAGTGATCTATGTATCTAGTTCTTGTTCCTATGTACTAGGTGGATGCAACGTACATCAACAGCTGGTTACCCATGCATTTTGGTGAGACAGAGCACTTACCATATGGCCACTCTTGCATTCCTATTTCTAGAGGCGACCCTCCATTTTCATTTTATCAGTGTTCTTCAGAATTTTGGTACATGTTCCATCTATATCTTTGAGTTCTAGATGTTTTTCCTTTGTTTTCTATCTGATTTGAGTAGTGTCATTAGGGGCACTTAAGTAGATTATTGTCTTCTTGATCCTGATCATCATCTATTTCAGAGGAGGTTATTCTTTCAACTTTATAGCAGTCATTCTTCGACACTGTTTGCAACTTCTTCATGCTTCAGTGGTGTTCTTCATGTTCATCCTTTGTTCTTACTCTTTTGGGACATTTCTTGTTTGGAGGCTTCTTAGACCTTCACTCGTATTTCTCTCTTTTGGAGAGGAGTTTTCTCCCACTAGTTTTTTCTCTAATTTTGAGAGATTTGATTATTTGTACATGGGTACCTCACCAAGCCTTATTTTCTAGGACCCATCATGGATTCATCTTTAGAGTTTTTCAGTTGGTATTTCCTAATTAATTATTTACTTAATTATTAGGTTCCTTTTCCTCTAATTACTTAAGCTTACTTAGTTCATGATTTTTATGTCTCATGTCATAGGATGAGGGCACAATTCATGATCTTTTTTATCCTCACCTAGAGTTTCTAGGTTCATTATCCTTTTATAAGGATTCTTTATTGTATAATACTTAAGATGTGCATTCATAACGATTCATGCTTTTTTGAATCAATATCTCTTGGCCTCCATAGATTTTCTATTCTCTCTTTTTATGGCAAATGTTTGATTGTAGGTGATCCTTGGGAGTTGTGGAGTTTATTTTTCTGGTTTCCCAACTTCAATAGCTTGTAGGCCTAAAGTTGAAAACCATAGCATACCTTCCTTATGGTGTCTACAAGTACCCCTTTCAATCCTATGTCCCCATTAGCTCATGTATTAGGTGAACTCATTACTCTCATATGTTTTCTATTGGTTATTTATCTTTCATTGAGCATAGATAGGTGTCTGTCACTTAGAATATGCATAAAATAGTGACCTGATTGCCCAAAAAGTTTTAGGCCTTCAATAACTCCATGTACAAGGCCACCACCTTGGACTTAGCCTTCCCACTAGATATTCAAGCATCTAGCATCTTGGTCCTTTCCTCTAAATGCCTCCAAATTTCTTTGACATGTGAAAAATATTTCCATCAAGTTGTATAACTGCACAAGTATAATCTAGGTGCATCTAATACCCCTATTTTCTAGTTTTATAAATTTTAGCATAACATTTATATACCTTACTAGTCTTTCATTCATCTAGTACATCTTATAATAATTTATCATTTTGTTGCATTATCTATCTTACCTCATTAGATGTGTTATTAGAGTTCAATTGATTGGTATTCTAGTTTGCATGTATCTTGTATAAATTTACATTTAGGTCACTTCAACATAACCCTATTTCACATTGGTGCGCACACAAAAACTATTAAAAAGAGAAATACATCCCAATTAGGTTTTATCTTTTATTTCTCTTAACAATAAAAATGTTCTTTTTACACAAACTTTCCTTCATCTAGTGGTAGTGAAAGGTTTTTGGAATGAAAAGTATTATAAATATTTTTTGAAACAAAACAAGTAGCTAGTTTTAAGAACCCATATATTTATGTCAAATAGACATTGAGACATTTATTATATCCTAAGACCTAGAAATTGGTATTAGCTTCTCGAGAAGTTCCTACGACAATCTTTTCATTGAAACTTGTGAACTAGATGGTATAATTGATAGGATGGCCATGTGGTCATTCTTATGGGCTTAAATTAAAAATTGATGACATTATTGACACCCTTATTTTGTTGGTTTGACTTATTACAAGAAATTATGGTTCAATTGTCAATGTCGGTTGCACTAGCTTTGCTAGAATTCATCGTAAACTTGGACACATGTACAAACCTAGTATTGGTTAACAAAAGACAATTGTGAAACTCATGATTAAGTGTTGGTAAATTTGATATGTGGTACCAACTATGTAAAATGCTTATGTCATATTTGGATATATTATTTATTATAATCCTAAGAAAGTCCCACTTTAATATAAACACATTTCTATGGCACATAAAATTGAACTTATTTAATTCATGAGAAATAAAATAACCTTACAACTTAATAGTTTATTATACAAAATGCCAAATTACTAAAAAGAAAAATCAGAAACCCAATCCACACATGTATTTTGAGTTTTAAACTTATCAAAGACTACAAAGACCATTGTCTACGGGGAAAGTACAACAAGGTGGTCCTTAATAAACCATGTGACCTTTGTTTCCCAATGGTGGTGCAATCTTCTATGTTAGAAAACCTAAAGAGGAAGAAACCCTTGACCATATTTTGCATTGCATCACATTATATATCACAAAGCTTCCGTGCAAATAAAATTTAAATCTTTGACACCTAAAGAATTTGATCAACAAAATAAATTATTAAAGTATAATTATCAAGCCAATGACATATATTATGCAATTCAAAAAATTATTAAATAATCTCTACTAAAAATTCTTCAAATTGAAGATTATTATCTCTTGAAGATAAGGTTAGGAACCTCTTTGAAACCTTGATCAAAATAAACTCCAACCTAATAAATTGAGATGCTAATAGATGAAACAATGTAAACACTTGTTAACCAGTTACTAGAATCAAACTCTTACCTAAAAAATCAAAAGTTAGCATAGTTTAAATGGTTGCGAGGATCAGAAAATGATGTTTAGGTTAAAGTCATCCTCAATCAAAATTCAGAGGAACGCAGACAGCGGTATCGATGTAAGTCCTGAATGGAACGTTGCATAGTAGTGGACAAATTCATTCTATTCAACTTCTAATTGTACAAGGGCGTTGTTAGGTTAATTTTGTTGGGATCCAATTTCAAACACCAACTTTGCTCTCATTAAAATATAGACAACGACGCCACCCCAATTCATCACAGCACTCAACCTTCTCACGGAACCTGCTAAGTTGTTGGTCAGATATATCCTCGTGTTCAAAAAATAAGTTTGATAATTGACCCGGTTGTTTCAAGATATAAACCTATCAAGTTAGGTAACATCTACTTTTTTTTTAAGTCACATAATTTATCTAATATCTTAGAATAGTTTATCGCTGTGTTTGATTTAGAGTAGTACTGAATTGATGATCTTCTAAGATTTTGGATGAGTGTTATGTGGACCATTCATTCTCATCAGAGATGAGAAATGAGGTTCATGTGAACTACTACTTATTAATGATTGGAATTAGAGGTTTGAGAGTAGATTTATGTTAGAGCTTATGATAGGTGTTGAACAAAGATTTGAATTGTATGAGACTACATTTCCAATATAGTTTTGGGACAAATTCCCCCTATGCAATCTTTTGTGTTTTGTTGTATCTTCCACACTTACATCCAAAATAGAGGCTCTGACAAAAATAATAGTGGCATGTCTACTATAAAAAAGATGAAAGTTTGTTGTCTTCCTTAATAAGAGTCAAGCCACATTGTTGATGATATCAAATTGAAGACATGCCGAGCAAAGAAGAAACACCTACAATTTTAAAATATTAATCCACTATTAATACTATAATACAAATAACTTATGCTATGATCTAATGATGCTTTCTAATGATGCTTTCTAATGATTACTAATGACCTAGGATTGTTTATAAATATAAGACCCTAGATGCTCAACTTGAGATGTCTTAGCATGAGTTCATAAGGTAATTGTTAAATTATGGAGGTCATCCTTGGGAGGTAAATATCAAATTTTAATAGGAGTGAGCCACGACATGACCTAGTCCACTACAAAGGGCAACATGTATGGCTTAGTATAAGGAGGAAAATATCCAAAGGGATTCAAAACAATCATGTCTATGGAATGAATAAATCTATTCTAAGTGGTTTAGGGTTTGATTTTATTTATGTGCTAAACAAAAATTGAGCACTAGGAAAATATATTTAAGATAACATCAAAAGTTAATCTAAAACAAAATAAAAGGGTAGGCCATTGATGAAATCATGAATAGAGGATCCAATAAACTCAATGAAACAATGACAAGATTTTTATTGATTTATAGTCATATAGGCACAACTATGTGTGAATTATATTTTTTAATTATAATACAATAAAATATTTTTAATTCTTTATTAACTCTAAGCTAGAATAAAAGCCAAGATAAGAACTAAAATCTATCTGACTTGAAATAATCATGGGTGATCCTTATATGGTGATATTTATCCTTTGGAGTGACCCTTACTAATCACAAGGAAGTACAAAGCTCAATACCAAGTGTAATAGTAGTTGTCCAAGAGTATAAAGGGAAAATTATATAATGAATGTGGTGATGATGGTTTGGTGAATCTTAATGTAATTCATAACATAAGCTATCATAGAACTAATGAGTCTAGAAATGTGTTCTTGTGTTTCTACATGCTTTGAAAAGATGTCACAAGCCTCTAAATCATGATATTGGTTATTATGATGTGTATTGTAATAAATTTATAATTGGAATATACTTTCTTGGTGATCAAAATCTCCTAGAAATTGGATTATTTTTATCAACTTTTAGTAGATTAAATGTGAAAGGAAATATTCATCCACCCAAGATAATTTTTACATAACCCAAATAGAGAAATCTTTTCAAACAAGTATTCAAAATCCATATGCAAAAGAATAGACAACATACCATTAAAGATGACACAAGATATACTCTAGGAAAACCCTCAAGAGGGAAAAACCCAACCTCCAAAAGCATCCATCACTCATGTATTATTCAACAATAAACATTACAATACATTTTTAGAGTCCTCCAAGAACACCTTTAAAACACCAAGCCCTCTACAAGCACTCCATGTGAACAAGCATGTAATTACACATCCCATGCCATGCTTCAACCATCACAAATGCTAACAAGAGCCAACTGGCCAACCTTAGATAACTACCCATGTGTTTGCTTTTAAAGAAACAAGCTCACAAAAACCACCAAGTGGTATTACATAAAACCATGTGACTAATACTGGTCATGAGCTTACAAAATCATTAACTCTCACCTTTAATATTGGTATTAATTTTTCCCAATCATTAAATATTTTTCCCATATGCAACCACACATTAAATATTTAATCCAATGTTACATAAAACACATAAAGTGGCCCCAAGAATGCTAGATCCATATGATGCACGCAGCCTTGAATTCCCTAGGTTCACTGCATAATAAATAAATATTATATTATAACATTATGCAAGGTGGACAACACACCTCTTCCTAACAATATGCTCCCAAACACAAGGTGAAATGTGCAACTATGATGGAATGTGGTAGGATTTGTGCCTAGATGATGATTGGAATGTTATAAAAACTTACAAATAAAAAAAAATCTAAAAGAAAATATTTTTGGGTGATACAAGGTTGCTCTTACACATTGGGATGGATCTTTCATCATAAACTTAGGGTAATTTGAAAATTGAGCCTCTCAATTCCTAATGAATAGGGAAAAAACAAGGTGGTCTACCTCAACCTTAGAAATCTAAGATGAGTCTTTTTATTAGTCTTTCATTTCAATTTCACCAAATATTTCCCATATTATATATGAAACTTCTAATAATCCTATTATCTAGAATATCCTCAATCTCCTCTCTTTGTTGTTATGGCATCTAATACTACCATTGTGCTTTTGGGTTATTGTCTTCTATCTTCCTTCATGATATTGATACTCTGAACACTAACCTACATTTGCTCAAAGATTGAGAATATTAGCATTATTAGTCAAATTAAACAAACCAAATAAAACATTCCAATGAAATACTTAAACATACTAAATATGTAATCAAGACAATAAGAGTCCAAAGTAACAAATGAAAACATATAAAAACATATTCAAACTCTATCCCATAGTGGGAGTGGTACTCCTTTGATGTGGAAACAATGCCCTTTCCCACCCCCTTTGATAAAGCTTCCAAGATGTGATGAATTCCAATTTCCCTCAAAGATAATGATAGCAGTTGGAGGATAATGACTTTGCATAAAGAAGTGGATCCTTTCTTCATAGAGAAGCCCTCTATAAATAGGGTTGAAGGATTGAAGAAAGAAGAGATTGGAGGAATGTGGGACTAAATTGGGAGCCAATAAGATTGTGACAATTGTCACAAGGCTAATGAGTGAGGATGGAGCACATTTTGAAAAATGTGAAGAGTTAATGCTTGTAGGTGAAGGGGTGAGGGGGATGTAAGATAAGTTAATACCTTTGTAAGGGGCATTAAGGGCTTTGTAAGAGGCTTAAATGTCTTTGTAAGAAGCATTAATATTTGGTTAAGAAAGTCAAATAAGTGGAGTTATTGAAGGAATATTCTCAAAGAATATGCCTTTGTGAGGGAAAATAGGTTAATTTGTTAATTAAAAGAAATTATTTTCATGTGCAAGTTGGTTAGTTGATTAGGGGTTTAGTTTGACTAAGGTTAAGTCAAAAGCTAGAGAATGGATCATGAGGATTAAGAGTTAATTAATTCAGAATTAATCAATTTGAAGGAATTAGGGGGTTTATGACATTTGATTTATTAAATCGAATGAGAGGACTTTAGGGTTTTAATTAAAGAAATTAATTTAATTAATTAAACATGATGAATATTAGTGAATTAATCTAATAAATTGCGTCATTTGATTAATAGTAGAAATTGATAATTTGAGTGTCTACATTTTTCCCCTCTTTGAATCTATGTATTAGTTGCATTGGTTCAAAGACCGATGCTACCAAGATCAAAAAAAAAAAAAAAAAAAAATTTTTGGACACCCTACTGTTGCCCCAACAAAAAGAATTATGCTCCCAGTACACTGCCCCCTCAAGAGGTAGAGTGAAAATTTTAACTTTTAGGTCGAGCTCATGAAAATAGGGTCAAGATGGTGATATGAGAAGGTTAGACTAATAGATATATATTATGATGATGATGCAAATGAGATGGTTTTAAGATGCCTAGAATAACAAATCTATATTATCCTAACAACTTAAATGATGATGTAGTGCATGGATAATGTTTCCTATTATGATGATATGTATGAGTATGCAGGATGCTAACGATTTGTGGATGTAAGATAGATGCAAATAGATTTTTGTTAAATGTCATGATACCATGTTAGCATGAGAGAAGATAGAAGAAAGAGAGGGATCAACCCTTGAGTCTAAGACAATGCAGAAGTCCAACAAGTCAATGAGTCATCAATACTTTATTAGATATGATGATCAGTGATGATGATTTGCTTATCCAGGGATTGAGACATGAACGACAAAAATTTCCTTATGTTTGATAAAACACATAGAAACGATGCATCAAGGTATAGACAACCAGCATGGCATGGTATCTAGTGTGATGGACTTCGACTCAGCAAATAGATAGGAGTATCCTTGTTCACACCTGACATATGAAAACTTTGCTAGGATGTACTTTGGAAGCTTCAAACATCTTGGACCAAAACACAGAAAGGCATAACCTATCAATGAAATAGTCAACATTTGTGCAAAACACCCTCAATACACATCTAACAAAGCAAGTATTCATCAAGGTTATATTACAAGAACATCCAACAAGCACAAAAAACAAAAGATAATGATCAATGCCCCAGCCTTTCGCTCTAAATATTTTAGATAGAAATCTTTGAGAGGTCATGGGAATAGGTGCAATAAGATAAATCATAAGAAAATATCAAGTAAACAAACAAGCTAATGTTCTTCATACCTCTAGCTAAAGGGATGTGTTTTGCTTACGATAAGTATTCAAAGTGATTGACAAAGATAATGCCCATTGTAGGAAGGATGCATCCTAGGACATGTTAGTGGATGGTGGCAAGTTGATAGGTTGTTTGAAAAGGCCATTGATATAAGGTTCGATTGACATGTTTGAGAGTGATCAAGAGTTTGATTTTGCATTTAAAAGTTTGTTGTTTTGATTTTGATTTTGTGTTTGAAGTTTGCTTTTGTTGATTGTTGTGGTTGTTTCTATTTGTATTACCAAAGGATGAACGTGGCGATTGATTTATTATGGATGATTGATTATCATGGGTGAAGCGAAATGAGACAAGATTTTTTAAAATATTTGGGTTTTTTTTATGTTTTTGAAATTTTATGAGGCTATTTTTTAAGATTTTCTGGCTTATTTAAATGTTTTTGTGTCTCGGGGGCTCATCAATGATGGCCTTGCCTACATTTAAGCTCAAAGACAACGTAGTTCAAATACCATGTTTTTGACATTTTTTTGAATTTTTGACCTATTTTGGATCCCAGTAGAACCCTTGCTTGCTTTCCAATCTGCCCCACCTTGGCCTCTTTGTATCTATATCATACTGATAGGTTATGTAGTTTGGTACCAGCCACAAAAAAATAGGTGGCTAAAATATCAATGAAAGCCAATAGTGTTGCTTCATCCTCCCATGATGTATGTACCTGATGCTTCATTTGCAAGTTTTATAATAATTTTGCAAGGAATGGGGTTCAACTTGTTTTAATTGATTTGGAAAATTATTCCATCTTTGTGATATATATCCCAACACTTTATTTCTTGTAGTAGCAACTACTTGCTCATATTCTAGGTATGCTTCCTCCCTAGCAGGCATGATCCTCCTTTTATATTCTGGATTATAGAGAAGTTTGTGCCATGTGTAGTGAATGTCTGCAAGATTGCTTGATTCAACTCTTAGAGATAAGGGGGTATGGAGTTCTCTTTCTCTGTATATTTTGAATTATTTCCCCCAACTGATTTCATTTTGAATCCATGACATTAATTCCCTCAAATGAATATCCCCAATTTACATCAATGGATTCCATTCATGGTCATTGGGAATGGCATAGTTATGCAAGTACAATTCACACAAAAAAAAAATTAACTTCAGGAGGGGAGGATTGGTAAGCTTGGAAAAACTCTTGTGGTGTTTCAATGGAAGGGTTTAAACTGGAAATGACCCTTGATAATTTAAAAGAAAGATGGCACTCCTTTAAATGCAATGCATATACCCATGGGGGAGTTATGCATGCCATCATTTGTGGTACTAAAGCCACCACATTTTATACCTTTTCCTTTAATGTAGTGATCTTTGCATTCTTCTCCTTAATTTTTTCATTTTTCTTATTGACTTCTTCCTGTAGCTTGAGTTTTTCTTTGTTCCATTCTCCCTCTTTCTTCTACATTTCATTCCACAAGTCCAAGGCTACTGATTCCCATGAAAAATTAGGAGGTTTGTGCTTACCTACTAGGATTTGTCCTTGCACTAGTTCCTGATGTTCATCTTGCTCTTCTAGGACTAGTTCTTGATGTTCCATTTGCTCTGTTTGCACTGGTTCTTGGTTTTCAACTTGCTCTGCAATAGCAACAAGTTCTGCCAATCCTATGTTTTCTTGCTCCCCAGGAGCTTCTTCCACTTCTATATTCACCTACCCCTTAGGAGCTTTTGTCTCCTTCCTAGGTGTCCTTCTAAGTCTAGGGCTCCTTTTTGGTGGCACACCAGTAGCAGACTTGATTAGTTTTGATTTATTTGGAGGGCTTTTATTTTTCTCAGTGGCTACAAGATGACCAGTGTCTTCAATTTTTCGCTTCCTGGGGATAGGTTTTACTTTTCCTGGTTTTTTCTTCTTAGCCTCCCCTTTGCTAATTTATGCTTTTCTCATTTGTGCTTCCTCTTTTTGAATGGAAGCCCTAGTGTGAGCTAGAGTTTTAGGGGAAACACCAACATTGGGGCCCATAGATGAGCTTTCTTCATCTGTATGCTCTGATTCAGAGGAACCTATTTCTACTATAGGTTCTACTGCAATAGGGTTTGTGCTAGGGTTTACCCTAGAAGTTGAAGCTCCAGGAGTGATTTTAATAACCCCCTCATCCCCACTAACCCTATAAGTTAGGGGTTGACCTCTAGGACCCACATTTTCTAATTTGAATTCATCAATGTTCAAAAATGCATCCCATGACATATTGGACACTTTTTGCAAAGATTTTCCTACCAACAATTAAATTAAACAGTGATGGGAAACAAAAAATTTCCTACCTTTTTGTGTCTCAACAGCCATGATTGCAAGAAGGTTGTACATAACATTTGGCACATTTATCCTCCTGCCATGTCTCATGTGATTCAGAAGCTTTAAATGTACAGAATGGAGACATGATTGGAAACCCTCATAGGTAATATATTTGATAATGTAGACAACTGTAAGGAAATATAGGGGGTATCTCAGAGAAATCTCTAAGAACAGTAGTGCCTTCGGTAACTTCAATTTCGATTAGTACCTCAAAGACATGTACAACTATGTCCTAAAGCAGAAACAGACACAATTTATTTCCCACATTAATCCTTCTGAGAGAAGCACATGTAAAATCAACAGCAAGCAACAACAGATGAAAGATAAGACAAAAAACAAGAACCCAAAGATTTACGTGGGGAAAACCCTTTCGGATAAAAAACCCCACACTCCAAAGATCGAGCCATTGTATTATTCAGCAACTGAAGGTTACAATACAATTCAGGCTCATAGCCTTTTCAGAGATTACATCTTGCTCATTCTGGAAACAATCTGGTAGAAAACTCTCCCTAAGAGATCAACCATGGAATTCATGATCAAGAGAGATTCCAGTAGCAAAACCCTACCTCTCTCTCCCTCTACTTCAGCCTCATGGCCTCGGCCTTTCAGCCAGCCATTTGGCTCTCTCTCTTTGCTTCTCTTGTTCTCTCCGGCTCTTTCTGTACACACTCTTCAGAACATCCAATGCATACATATATGCATTCATTCTCAATAGCCTCTGTGAATCAGTTTGCTTCCAACTATCGGATCACAACTATCGAATCATCCAGCTCAGCATCGTAGATGTTTCCACTCCTGTGTAGATTTTTCCTTGCATACAGTTCAGCTCCAACGTCGCAACTGTTGAAAAAATCCAACCGACAACCATTTGAACTTCGCTTCCTCTAATTGGTCCATGAGACACCACATAGAACAATCATCCAAATG
Organism: Sequoia sempervirens; assembly: GCA_007258455.2. Lineage (NCBI taxonomy): Eukaryota > Viridiplantae > Streptophyta > Pinopsida > Cupressales > Cupressaceae > Sequoia > Sequoia sempervirens. The sequence continues at coordinate 37,191,952 of VDFB02047230.1, read as the reverse complement.
GTCAAGGGAAATCAACTTGTGTTGTCATGTCGGTGAGACACTAACCGTGTCTCCCTGATGCCAACACAACCAACATTCGATATCACCAAGAGTCATCCCTATCGGTAAGAGGTTACATCGAGTCCAGAGAGCTATCTCTAAGACTTCACCATGTCGCCAAGACCTCACACCGAAGATCACAAGGTATTTCGAAGAGTTCATCAGTCGGCAAGACTATCGCTCTTTGCCTAGACATTACACAGAAGCCTTCAAGTCACATCGACCTTAGCATTCTCATCAGCGAGACAATCACCATTCGATGAGACATCATACCGAAGTTCAAAGGTCATATCGATGTTATCTTTTCCATCGAAAAGACAACCGCAGTTTGCCAAGACTTCGTACCAAAGTCTTCAAGTCATGCCAATGTGAGTATTCCATTTGGTGAGACAATCGTCTTTCACCAAGACATCACACCGAGCTCTTCATGTTATACTCAAACATCCTAGTCAACAAGACTTATCACTTTCACTAGGAGGTTACACTGAGCCCTTCAAGTCATACTGAAACATCCAACAATCGAAAAGACTTAGGCTATCGCTGAGACATTATACCGACATCAGGATTCCCATCAGCAAGACAATCCCTCTTCGCCAAGACATCATACCGATGCCTTCAAGTCATATCGAAGAGTCCAACCGTCGGCCAGACATTCCACATTCGCTGAGACTTCATACCGAAATCCTTGTGTTTCTCTGATGACTCCATTCGCTAGGAGTCTCACCGAAAACACTCGATCACATGTGGCTTTGTCGGCCAGACATACCGTTGTTGCCAAGAGGTCATAGCGAACCCCTTTCATTACCCCGATGACTCCATCTGTCGGTGAGACATCTCCCTGTCGCCAAGACTTCACGCTGAAGTCTTTGTGTTACCGTGAAGACTCCAAACCTGTCGGCGAGACTTACCGCTATCAATGAGACATCACACCAAAGCAAGCATTTTGGCCAAGGATCTCCCCGACATCCACTTGACACCAACTATCAGTCATACATCTCCCAGTCACCAAGACTTCATATCGATAGGAGCAAATCATACTGATTACCACATCGGCCAGACAGACCAAAGGTCACGCCGATATCAGCAAGACTTCCTATCATCGCCGAGACATCATTCCGATAGTCCAGGTTACGCCGAAGGTTTCAAATGCCGATCGCCAAGACATTCAGGAGGTCACGGCGACATTCCAAGATCAACTAGAAAATCAGCCAGACATCTCCTTAGTCTCACCGAAATTTCTCACAAGAAGTTTCAACCTATGGGATTGAGGCACACAATTCCAACAACAACAACTTGTTTCCATTTTTCTGGCAAAGAATTTCTCCTTGTTCCTTGTTTGTCTACAACAAGTGGAGGATCACTAGGCTTAGTGAATTATGCCCTAGTTGATCTAGCATCCTTAGAAACAGGGTAGGGTTCTCCTTCAGCAGGAAAACTTATTACTTAAACAATCCTCTCTTCAATGGCTATAACTTCTAGCCCTTTCACCATTTCCTTACCATCAGAAAGTGTTTTTGCAAATTCCAAGGCAATGTCGTCATTGAAACTATCTAGTTTTAGAAAGTAATCTAGCCATCCACAATTTATGAATTTAGCCAGAGAGAGTGCATTATGTAGGATCACTTGGTGAACTATTGGCTCATTTTTTATTAGCTGACCTCTGTTTGCTTCTACTCACACTTTGGAAAACACTTCTGCAAGGACTTCTTTCCTACAATCCTTCTTCTGAGAACCCAATTTCTTTTATGTTTCCTGCAACTCTTCACAGTACTAACACCAATGTCATATGACTCTAAAATTTACCTTTTTGGTGGCATTATGATTATGAATAAGGAAATAGAGAGGGCATAAAGGAGGGATATCATCAAAGAAATTGGAGACGGCTTAGTGTCACATCATGCATGCAGGACATCATTTCAACTATATCATTTCAAATTTCAAATTTTCTGCCATGTTGGCACATGAAATATGATTAATGACATGTATGACACATGGGTTCACACTCCCCCCAACCTAAATAAAAGTATGTGTCCACACAAGATGGGATGTAATTATGATGTGACATGGCATAGTAATAAAATGTGCTATGTGGAATATCAATATTAAAGTACAACAATTAAATAAATGCATGTAAGGTAATTAAGATACAATAAGTTGTTATGCACATATCTAAGAAATTGGAGTGTCTTTTGCAAAGAATGTGGAAAGAAGTACCGATCACTGGAAAAGTATGGTTGAGCTTATTAAATGAAGTGATGATGGAGTGAAGTGATGGTGGAATGATGGTGAAGTGGTGGTGGAGTGATGGAAGAGAGAGAAGGGTGAATGGGAGGGTATGTTTATTGATGGAGAAGTTAATTCCCACAAAAAGTGGAAATCTTTATTATGATTGCATGTGTACCTTTGACTAGTCAGAAGGATGGACACTGGGTCTACTTCCTTCGGCTACAGGAACTTCGAAGTTCTGGTATTCAATAAATTGTTGCATGAACTCTTGTTTTGAGGCCGGTTTATGATATAACCTGAGACAATGACCATTGACCAAGAGCTTGAACCTAATAGGATCAATTGTTGTGAGTTGAGCAACACCATTGGAGAAGACCTCTGCAACCTCATATGGTCCCAACTACCTGGTTTGTAGTTTTCCTACATTGTCCTTATACCTAGAATCATAAAGAAGTGCCCAATCACCTGGCTGGAACTTCTTTTCTTTGATGTATTTATCATGCCATCTAACTCTTTGGTTCTGCACCATCTCAGCATGGTGGAGAGTTGATTTCATTACCTTGTCCTTTTGTGCCTTAGATATATCTATTCCAAGGTCTAGTGTAGTTCTAATATTTTTGTGTTCAAACTATATAGGCATCATTGTTGTCTTTCCATACAATAGTTCAAAAGGAGTAAAACTAGTAGTGGTTTTCCAAGTGGTTCTATAGGCCTAGACAACTTCTGGAAACCTATTTTCCCAATATTTTTTGTGGATTGCTACTGTTTTGGTCAGAATAGATTCTATTTCCCTATTTTTTACCTCAGACTGGCCATTGGCTTGAGGGTGATAGGGTGTGGATTTTCTATACCTGTCATTATACTCATTCACCAATGTTGTGACAAGGGTGGATGTAAATTGAGCCCCTTGATCAATGACTCTCTAGGAACTCCATAGCGTGTGAAGATTTCTTCATAGAGGAATTCTACAAATTTATTGTCCCTAGCATGCTTCATTGCTTTGACCTCAACCCACTTAGTCACATAGTCAATACAAACCAAGATGTAAGATAACTCATCCTTTATAGCCATGATTTAGAGATTGGACATCTAACCTAAATAGTTATTTTAATCGTCGTGAAGGTGCATTTAAATTGTCAACCCAGGGACGTGAACTTGAAATAGGCCAGCACAGTATGTGCACTAGGAACTCTCAAGTAGCCATTTCTAATCTATAGCTAAGAAACACACAATATGTGCATAAAAATTTTGGCCTCCTACAATGATTTCATAACTTAGCCTTTACAACCATGATTCAGAGATTGGACATCTAACCTAAATAGCTACTTTAATCATCATGAAGGTGCATTTAAATTTTCAACCCAGGGACATGAACTTGAAATGGGCCAGCACAGTATGTGCACTAGGAACTCTCAAGTAGCCATTCCTAATCTACAACTAAGCACACAATACTAGAAGTAAATTTATTGAAAGGAAATAAAGAAAATGTTGAACATCAACCAACAACTATGCTGAAATGGAATGCATAACAGGAATAAAAGATTTGAGCAACAAATAGGAAACTACTCTGTTTGCTTTGGTTGTAGGAACAAACATAGATTTAGACTTCTAGTGGCTGTAGGAACAGTCGGTGCTAGATTTCTAAGTAAGTACTAAACAACAAGTAATACTAAACTAATCCTAAACTAATAAAACAGATTACTCACCAAGTGGGCCCCCTTGGATAAGTATCCTCTAGACTAACAAGAACTCAAATGCTCAAACTTAGAACTTTATTTCATTCACCATAAATCATGAATACAAAGGGTAATGTATCGAAACTAGAGTACAATATCAAATAGTGCAACCTCTTCCTCTATTCTCACTAATCAACTGACTAACTACGAGGAAGGAGCATCAGATTATTATTTATGCTAATAGCTAAACAAGGCAGTCAACTCCACAACTGGGAGGATGCCAATTAGGGAAAATAGCGAAAGTGGAGCGATGGCAGTTACACATGCATGCAATCCAGTCAGACATGCAAGTCAGATACAAACTCGGCACAGTAGTAATGCCTGTGCATGCTCAATCATTAAAGTCCACTACAACAAGGTGATTATGCTCGGCTATGTTAGAACTATAAGAATCTGGTGTTTTTACATAAGTTTTCATTCATAAACTTCCAGTTTTGGTCCGACCATATGCATTTTTCATCTATAGTTTGTCGTATTGTCCCATTGAATCAATCGTGTTGTGCATTTTCATGTCTAGGTCCAAATCGGCATAGGTTCATTCTTGTCTCCCCGACTCGTTGTGCTTCTTCTGCTTGCAATAAGTCTGTGTTGCCTATCGGCAAGACTTATTATTTGTCACAGTGAATGGATTTTTTCCTGCAGGTGGTTTTCGGCATGACATGTTCTCTGTTGTGGTGACTGGCATTCGTCTGTTGGCAGTTATCGGCATTACATCTATATTGTTTCGACGACCGTGGAAGCTCCTATCGGCATATCTTATGGCTTTCGGGATAGGGTCTCGCCAAGTTTTTGTTTGTCTCCCCGACTTGTGCGTATGAGAGGATTCATCGGTGGGATTCAAACGGTCGGGCTAGCGTCTTACCAAAATTGGGGTGTCTCAGCGACAACCGCACTATGGATTATCCTCGGCCATACTTGGTTACTTCACCGTAGGGTCTCGGCGAGTGACCTTCAGTCTCGCCGGTGGAATATGATGAAGGATCTTTGACGGGAGTTCTGAATTGTCTTGGTGAATTGGTATGTGCTCGGTGTGTTTCGGTGAAACATTGTGTACTCTATATAATGTCTCCTCGAGTGTGATAGGCTACAGCGACATACATTGGACAAAGATTTTCTATCGGTATGGGTGCATTGGTTTCTTGGCGATATATTATGGCTCGAGGCTTCCGGTAGGACGGGGTGATTTCTCCATTAGGTCTGCCCAATATCAGTGATCTATAGCGAAGCGGATTGAATGAAATGTGAAGTTCAGCGGGAGACTTCTTATGTTCTTGCGACTTAGATGTAGTGAGTGCCTTTTGACCTAACGTATTGATATCAATATGTGGTCTCCCTGATTCCACATTGTTATAGCGAAGGGACGTAGGCAGATTCTATGACTTCGGTGTAACGGGCAGGTTGTCTTGGCAACCCAAAATGTTTTCTGGCTCTCGGTAAAACTTAAAATGATCTCTGTGACTTCTCACCGACAGCACAGGGCTATAGCAAAATGAAAAGAACAAAAGGATGCCTCTTGTCTTCAAAATAACATTTTCCTAGTCATAGCGACACAAGATTAGGGGGAGCCTTCGATGGTGCATGGTGTAGTCTGTGTGACGTCTTACCGACCCGAAGGAGTTATGGCGAATGCGAACACAGTGGATGCGGGGTGGTAACGAGTGAATTTCCTTCGGCAGGATGATATGGATGTCTCGCTGACTGTCTCATAGGTAAAAAACAGAATTTCAAAATCTTGTGGCCGACATGTTGAATACTTGGGGACCGTTGCCTGCCAGCTCGATTGAGCCTGATTCTTGTGGAGGGCCGACGTGATGTTTTATTTTGATGATTTTCTCATGCTGGTGTATAAATAAGCATGTTGTAGTTGTTAATAGGGACCAGAAATTAGATTTTCGATATACTACGAGTAGATACAGTAAAGTAAAATTATCATACCAGAGGCTATTATTGCATGATTTCACAATAGAGGTATTGATGAGATTCAGTTGATGTTGCTGCATTTCTCTAGTGTCAATTATCTGTGGAATTGAAATAAAAAATATTGTTAAGTTGTCTCCATGAATGATTTTTCTGGTTATTTAAATTGACATAACAAGTTTATGTTCATTTTATCAATACACATTTGTTGTATTTGTGTGATTAATCAACTGGTTCTTCCAAGCAAAGATTAAATCCTTTTATTGATCACAGTAATCAGAGAAATTCATTTTGGATTATTGAAAGTAGAACTTAGTAGTCACATTATTGCATGTTTATCAAGTTGTAAACAAAGCATATGCCAGATAATTTGTGTCTTCTCTAGAAAGTGTTGCTTATCTTGATCTCATTTGACTCCGCATACCCAACAAGGCACTAGTCTCTGCACTTCATCATTATAAATTCATTTAGTTCCTTTTATTTGAGTATCTACGACTTAGATCAGATTACTGTCACAATTTTCAAGTTAGATATCATTTGGTCACTCCCATGTGCCATTGTGAACAAGTGTTGTAAGAGGATTGATTGCAAGTTATGTCTGCATTATTCAGAAAGGTAAACCTGCCTTGGTTTTGCAGCACCTAAAGAGTAGAAGGTTTAATTGTTTCAAACCTTGTTCTGTTACCCTAAAACATTGTGAAAGCTTGGAAACCTTTTGTGGTTAAAACCTGCGTTTTTGAGAGCTAACAAATTGGTGACTCTGCTGGGGAACAATCAGAATCAAAGCCTGAACTATAGGGTCAGAAATCTTGCATAGACTCCACTGGGAATAAAAAGTATCAAATTAATTTCTCATGTTTTGATAAAAGTGAGTGGCGACTCTGACATAATTTTTGTAGCTGTTCATCATGAATGGAAGAAGATCTTAATACAGGGGAGGTCATACTGGAGCTCCTGCTGGAAGCAATAAATGGGCACATAAGGATGACAGAGCTGATAAGGGAAAAAGAATAAATGAAGAAATGTGCATGACAAACAAAGGTAAAGCACCAAGATCACACTGTGAAACAGATAACTGCTATGATACATGGAGAGATGATTCAAGTGTAGAACTTCGAACTTCTGAAGATCAAAGAAATCCTTTTTATGATTCTCAGAAACAGGTTGAGTTTGAAGCTATGAAACGGGCTGAGTTTGAAGCTGAACAAGAGGCAAAAAGAAACCATGAGCTCTCGATTTCTGATGAAGTAAAGGCACAGTTGGAACAGCAAGAGAGGAAGATAAAGGAGTTGGAGGCTAAATTGCAGAAAGCCCAAATTGTTGATCAGACAGCTGGTGACCCAAAGTATGTCCCACCTCACAAGCAGGGTGATCATGGTGTAGGGCCCTCCAATCAACAAAATGCTCCTCACAAAGGGAATCATTACAAGCAACCAAATCATCCGCCTCACATTCCCACATAGCATACGGGTATGTATCCACCTCCTGGTCAGCATTATATCCCACAACATAATGCACAGTATAATAATCACATGCCTCAGTATCAGCATCCGCCTATGCCTCCCCCTCACTAGCATGCAACCATGATCAAATAGTTTGATTTAACTAGATTTCAGTTGTATCCTTACCCTATGGATGGCAGTTGGAGGAATATGGTGCCCAAATTTACAGGGAGTAATGCAATCACAACTGAAGAGCATTTAAGAAGTTTTAATATTTTCATTCAGGACATAGATATGCCTTATGAAGATTTACACATGAAGCTATTCATGATGTCACTTCTTGAAGATGTCAGGGATTGGTTCAACAGCCTACCAGCATTCTCAATTATTTCTCTCCAAGCATTTCAAGACAAACTCTTAGAGCAATATGGGAATCAAAATGCTCCAGATGCAGCTTTTCATGAATTAATGAGAATTCAGAAAAATTAGAATGATTCAATTTATGATTTCAATCGAAAGCTCAACAAGTTGCATACTAAAGTACCTCCTGGATCAAGGTTGCCAGATTCTGTTGCATTAAGTGTTTATTTAAATGCATTTGATCCTAAGATAGGGTATGAACTGAGAAGTAGATCCCCAAGAGATTTGGCTGAAGCACATAAAATTGCATTGACAATTGAAAATAACAAGAAAGCTGCTGGTATAACTAATAAGAGAGACAACCCGAGGCCTCCTCAGCAAAACAATAATTATCAGTACAGACAGGAGAATACATACAGAAATGAAAACATAAATGAAAGGCCAAGGCTACATGATATGCCTTACAATACAAACTGGAAAGACGGGAAACCTGTATCAGCTAAGCCCAGAAATAAAGAAACTCCAGATCCATTGAGCAAGAAAGGGACTTACATGGTGAGTAATAATTACTTTTGCGAAGTTTGTAATCAGCCACATTCTCCAGACTATTGTGTTGTTGCTCAAAGGATGCATGAAGAGGGAATGTTGATGGAAGATAATGGAGATCACAAGATTTATTTGACTTCAAGTATCTTTTATCATACTGAGGAAATAAATTCATCTTCAGAAGATGAAGGCTATGAATATGATGTTTCAAATCAGAAATATAATGTTCATATGGCTGAACAATAGATCTTTCATGATTCTGATGAAGATTACACAGAGCCACATTGTATTGAAGCGCCTGATCAGTGTAGTGTTAGAAGACTCACTAAAGATGAAATAGAAAGGATCACTGTTGTTGCAGTTGAGAAGGCCAAAAGTCAATACTGGTTGAGAAACAAAAAAGTAAATGAGCCAGATGGAGTTCTTGGGGGAATCTTTATAAAAGATCAAAAGGCAACACAGGAAACTGTAAAGAAGCCAGAAAACAAGCAACATGATAAAATTGAAAAGAAGCCTATCCAAGAGCAGAAATTTGTGGAATTAAATAAAGATATACATACGCCTAGCCAACTTAATAAAAAAGAAAAAGAAGAAAGCAAAGGAGAAGCGCCAGAATTGAGGAAGGTTGTTAAGACAGAGAACTCTTCTTTTGACTTCACACAGGCATTATCTCAGGTAAAGATGTTTGTACCACTACTTGAATTAATGAAGATTAAAGAATACAGAGATAATGTTGTTCAATTGATTACAAATCAAAATGAAAAGCATTTGAATTCTGAAGAAGTCAGTAGGCAGGAAAAGTTAAATAAATTAGAGGTTTGTATGGGTGATGTTTTAACAACCTCCCCACAAGTGGATCCTTTCTTCACCACATTGCTTATAAATAATAAATTACTAAGAAACTGCATGATAGATTTTGGTGCTGCTATAAACATCATGCCAGTCGGAGTAATGAAGCAGCTGGGCATGTGGGTTGATACATGTGAAGGGAAGTGCTATGCAATGGATAATAGACCAGTACCTGTGGTAGGCATTATGAGAGGCGTTGAAGTCAAATTGGCTACCTATCCACAGGTGGCTTACAGTATAGACATAACAGTCATTGATACTCCTCCTCAATTCGGGATGCTTTTGTCAAGGCAATGGACCGCAGCTGTAGGTGGAAATGTTCAATTTGATTTATCTTATGCTACAATACCAGTGAATGGCCAGGAAGTCAAATTGTATAGGGAGCCAAGAATGAGCCAGCTTGTTGAATGTGTGCCACAGGAGAAAATTAATTATTTTTGTGATATTGATCTGGGAAGTTTTAAAATAGAACCAGCTCAGCCAGAATTAATTAATAGTGATCCAATCGAAAAACATATTGCACAAAATTGCAATGGTGTATGGAAGATGTATTTTGATGGAGCTTGTAGTCAAGAAGGTAATGGAGCTGGGATTGTATTTGTTTCGCCTGAAGGAATTACTTTTAAATATTCTTTTATGTTAACATTTGAATGTACAAACAATGTGGCAGAGTATGAAGCTTTATTGACAGGCTTAAACATAGCTGTGAAACACAAGATTAAGTTGCCGGCTGTTTTGGGTCATTCTGAGTTGGTTGTCTCACAAGTTAAATCCAAGTATGTAGCAAAGCACAAAAGATTAAAACAATATAGGAATGTTGTATGGGATACAATTGAATTATTTGATGCATTTTCAATTGAATGGATTGACAGATCAAAGAACATGATGGCTGATTTTTTAGCAAATGTGGCGCTGAAAAGAGATGATATCACATTGGCTGGGGTATCACAGATTGAGTTCAAGACAAGGCCTATTTTTCCCGATAACGTTTATAGCTGGAAAGTTTTCAATGATGATACAGACCTTTTGAAATTCCTCAATTGTATAGATCAGTATGAGGCCCAAGAAATTGATTTCAATGCTTTTGTTGAAGAAGTGGATGGGAAGCAAACTGTGTTTGACAAGGAAATATTGCAGCTCAAAACAAATAAATTGCCCAAGGGTATGGTGGCATTGGAGAGGCTGTATGATGGAAGTGATAGATCTTTTATGAAACAGACTCCAGTCAAAAGAGAAGATGTTGAAGAAATTAACCTGGGGACTGAAATAGCACCTAGAAAGGTATACATTGGGACGAAAATAAGCCCAGCAATTAGGTGAATGTTGATTGAGCTGCTGAGAAAGTACAAACATGTGTTTTCTTGGTCATATGAAGATCTGAAAGCATACAAGGAAGATTTATTTCAGCATGAAATACCACTGAAGCCAGACGCCAAGCCTTTTAGGCAAAAGTAAAGGCCCATAAATCCAACATTGGAGCCTAATATGCAGGAAGAATTGACAAAGCTCAGAGATGGAGGAATTATTAAGCCAATCAGACATTCAATGTGGGTTTCAAATCTAGTTCCTGTGAGAAAGAAAAATGGTGAAATCAGATTATGTGTGGACTTTAGAAATCTGAACATGGCTTCTCTCAAGGATAATTATCCTCTACCCAACATGGAAGCAATATTACATAAGGTGCAAGTTGTGAGCTGCTATCCATGATGGATGGGTTTTCTAGATACAATCAAGTCAAAGTCAAGGAATCTGAGCAATACAAGACAACATTCACTACTCCTTGGGGGACATACGTATACATAAGAATGCCATTTGGTCTCACAAATGCTGGAGTGACTTTCCAAAGAGCCATGGATGTTGCATTTGCTGATTTGATAAATATTATCATGGTAGTGTATCAAGATGACTTGACTGCTTATTCAAAGAAGGTTGAAGATTATGTTCAACATCTTGAAAAGGTATTTATCAAAGCTCTTGAATATGGTATTAGTTTAAATCCAAAGAAGTGTCATTTTGCAGTCATAGAAGGTAAGCTCTTGGGTCATATTGTTTCAAAAGAGGGAATTAGAATAGACCCTGAGAGAGTTGAAGCTATTGATAAGGTTCTTATTCCCAAAACTGTCAAGGCTATACAATCTTTCTTTAGAAAAATTAATTTTGTTAGAAGATTTATTTCTAATTTTGCTGAAATCATGAAGCCCATATCAAAAATGTTAAAGAAATGACAAAAAATGGATTGGACTGCTGAAACTTTGGATGCTTTTATGTCTATCAAAAGGGCTATCAAAGAGGCTCCTGTTCTTAAATCTCCAGATTTTACAAAGCCTTTTCATATTTTTTCATTTGCCTCAATGCATACTATTGTTGTGGTTATGTTACAAAAGAATAACGATGGTTATGAACAGCCTGTATCTTTCTTTAGTAAATCATTACAAGGGTTTGAATTAAAATATGACATAATGGAGAAACAAGCATTTGCATTAGTAAAGGCTGTAAAAGCTTTCAGACCATATCTGGTGGGAGCAAAAATAGTTGCTTTTGTCCCTCATGCTACTGTCAAAGACATTTTAACACAATCTAAAGTTACAGGGAAAAGATGCAGATGGATCAACAAGATTCAAGAATTTGACATGGAAATACAAATTACTAAGTTAGTAAGAGGCCAAGGCTTGGCTAAGCTAATGGCAGAAACTAATATTGAGGCAAATCAAATCTGCAATGTTGAAGAAGGGGCTGCAGTTGCAAGCATTGAGCACACTCCTTGGTATATTGATGTTATGCATTATCTTAAATACATGAAGGGTCCAGATGGATTGAGTGACAGCCAGAGGAGAACTTTGAGGTTGCAGGCATCAAAGTATGTTTTCATGGATGGAGATCTATTTTGGAAAAATAGAGATGGCATATTGTTGTTATGTTTGGATGAGTCACAGGCTAAGCATGTTTTGAAGGAGATACATGAAGGAGTTTGTGGAGGTCATTATTCAGCAAGGACAACTACACACAAAATTCTCAGGGTTGGATATTTTTGGCCAAAGGTTTTTAATGATTCTTTTACATATGTGATAAGATGTGATGCTTGCCAAAGGTTTTCTGGAAAGTTGAAGTATCAGGGTGCTTTGCCACTTTGACCTTTGCAAACTGATGCCCCTTTTCATCAATGGGGAATTGATTTCATTGGAGAGATACAGGAGAGGTCAAGTGGAGGACATAGATGGATACTGGTTGCTACTGATTATTTTACAAAATGGGTGGAGGCAATCCCAACCAAGCAGGCAACAAGTAAAGTTGTAACAAATTTCTTGATGGACAACATTATCACTAGATTTGGTACACCATTGAGGATCATCACAGGCAATGGGATGTGCTTCAGGTCAGATGAATTCAAAAGCTTTTGTGATAAGTTTGGCATTACTATTTCTTATGCAACTCCTTATCATCCACAAGCCAATGGTCAAGCAAAGTCCAGCAATAAGAGTCTCTTGAAGATTATAAAGAGGATGTTGGGACAGAATAAGAAGGCTTGGGATTCAAAGTTAAAATTGGTTGTGTGGGCTGATAGAATCACTGTGAAAAAGGAAATTGGAAAATCTCCATTTGAATTAGTGTATGGAGCACTGGCCAGGATGCCTTTGCAGAATTTGTTACCAGTCTACAAGTTTGTCTTACAAGAAGATTTGGAAGTTCTTGAGCCTATGGAGGACAGAATGGAGCAATTGGTTGAACTTGATGAAGTTAGAAGAGAGGCCCAAAGTCAAAACATGAAGTTACAGGCACAGATGAAGTATCTATATGACAAGAAGGCAAAGAATAGAAAGTTTGAAGAGAATGACTTGGTGTTGATGTGGAATGCAAGGTGTCAGGAGAAGGGAAAGCATGGTAAATTTGAAGCTCTTTAGCTGGGACCTTTTGTTGTTGTTGGAAAAAGGGGTGAAGAAACATATTATCTACAGAACATGGCTGGTGAAGATCAAGAATTGCCTGTTCATGGGCAATTCTTGAAGCCGTTTTTCTCTTGAACAACACAGAGGATTGAGGGTTGCCAGTGCATTGACAATTCTTGTGTATCCTCTTAAGAAATTATTTTCCATGCACAGTAGTTTAGGTTCTCATCCGTCTCCATTTCACTCTCATTTTCCATTCACCTCCATCTTGCATTCACTTTGCATTCATTCCATTGCTGCTCATTGGTTCTTTCTTTGTCTGGTCTGCTCTCCCAATGATTCTGGATCCTTGCAATAATCTGACTATCATTCATCCCCAAACAGAGCCACTGTTAGAACTATAAGAATTTGGTGTTTTTACATAAGTTTTCATTCATAAACTTCCATTTTTGGTCCGACCATATGCATTTTTCATCTATAGTTTTCCATGTTGTCCCATTGAATCAATCGTGTTGTGCATTTTCATGTCTGGGTCCATATCGACATAGGTTCATTCTTGTCTCCCTGACCCGTTGTGCTTCTTCTGCTTGCAATAAGTCTGTGTTGCCTATCGGCAAGACTTATTATCTGTCACAGCGAATGGATTTTTTCCTGTAGGTGGTTTTTGGCATGACATGTTCTCTGTTGTGGCGACTGGCATTTGTTTATTGGCAGTTATCGACATTACATCTATATTATTTCGGCGACCATGGAGGCTCCTATGCATATCTTATGGCTTTCGGGATAGGGTCTCACCGAGTTTTTGTTTATCTCCCTGACTTGTGCGTATGAGAGGATTCATCGGCGGGAGTCAAATGGTCGAGCTAGCGTCTTACCGAAATTGGGGTGTCTCAGTGACAAGCGCACTATGGATTATCTTCGGCCAGACTTGGTTACTTCGCCGTAGGGTCTCGGCGAGTGACCTTCGGTCTCGTTGGTGGAATACGATGAAGGATCTTCGGTGGGAGTTCTGAATTGTCTTGGTGAATTGATATGTGCTCAGTGTGTTTTGGTGAAACATTGTGTACTCTATATAACGTCTCCCTGAGTGTGATAGGCTACAGCGACATACATTGGACAAATATTTTCTGTCGGTATGGGTGCATTGGTTTCTTGGCAATATATTATGGCTTGAGGCTTCCGGCGGGACGGGGTGATTTCTCCATTAGGTCTCCTCGATATCAGTGATCTATAGCAAAGTGGATTGAATGAAATGTGAAGTTCGGTGGGAGACTTCTTATGTTCTAGCGACTTAGATGTAGTGAGTGCCTTTCGGCCTGACGTATTGATATCGGTATGTGGTCTCCCTGATTCCACATTGTTACAGCGAAGGGACGTAGGCAGATTCTGCGACTTCGGTGTAACGGGCAGGTTGTCTTGGCGACCCAAAATGTTTTCTGGCTCTCGGTGAAACTTAAAATGATCTATGTGACTTCTCACTGACAGCACGGGGCTATAGCGAAATGAAAAAGAACAAAAGATGCCTCTTTTCTTTGGAATAAAATTTTCCTAGTCACAGCGACACGAGATTAGGGGGAGCCTTCGGTGGTGCATGGTGTAGTCTGTGTGATGTCTTACTGACCTAGAGGATTTATGGTGAATGCGAACACAGTGGACGTGAGGTGGTAATGAGTGAATTGCCTTCAGCAGGATGATATGGATGTCTCACCGATTGTCTCACAGGTAAAAAACAGAATTTCAAAATCTTGTGGCCAACATGTTGAATGCTTGGGGACCGTTGCTTGCTAACTTGATTGAGCTCGATTCTTGTGGAGGGCCGACGTGATGTTTTATTTTGATTTTTTTCTCATGCTGGTGTATAAATAAGCATGTTGTAGTTGTTAATAGGGACCAGAAATTAGATTTTCGATATACTACGAGTAGATACAGTAGAGTAAAATTATCAGACCAGAGGCTATTATTGCATGATTTCACAATAGAGGTATTTATGAGATTCAGTTGATGTTGTTGCATTTCTCTGGTGTCAATTATCTGTGGAATTGAAATAAAAAATATTGCTAAGTTGTCTCCATGAATGATTTTTCTGGTTATTTAAATTGACATAACAAGTTTATGTTCATTTTATCAATACACATTTGTTGTGTTTGTGTGATTAATCAACTGGTTCTTCCAAGAAAAGATTAAATCCTTTTATTAATCATAGTAATCAGAGAAATTCATTTTGGATTATTGAAAGTAGAACTTAGTAGTCACATTATTGCATGTTTATCAAGTTGTAAACAAAACATATGCCAGATAATTTGTGTCTTCTCTAGAAAGTGTTGCTTATCTTGATCTCATTTGACTCTGCATACCCAACAAGGCACTAGTCACTGCACTTCATCATTATAAATTCATTCAATTCCTTTTATTTGAGTATTTAGGACTTAGATCAGATTACTGTCACAATTTTCAAGTTAGATATCATCTGTTCACTCCCATGTGCCATTGTGAACAAGTGTTGTAAGAGGATTGATTGCAAGTTATGTCTGCATTATTCAAAAAGGTACACCCGCCTTGGTTTTGCAGCACCTAAAGAGTAGAAGGTTTAATTGTTTCAAACCTTGTTATGTTACCCTAAAACGTTATGAAAGCTTGGCAACCTTTTGTGGTTAAAACCTACGTTTTTGAGAGCTAACAGGCTACATGGAGAATCTTCTTTCGCCAGTCTTCTTTGACTTGGAGTGATTCCTTTTTTGGGCATTGTGGTGCATGCTCAATTGGCGGTGTCTTCCTCAACTTAGCACATTAAATCTACATGGAAAGGTCAATGCGCATAATAACTACACATTTAGAATCACCTTAAGAAACATTCAATAACCAAATGCAAAATCAATATAGATAGTTCACATATTATGCCAAATATCATTAAAGATTGCAGAGATAACTCAGCCTTTACAGTCATGATTCAAAGATTGGACATCTAACCTGAATAGTTATTTTAATCACCATGAAGGTGCATTTAAATTGTCAATCCAGGGACGTGAACTTGAAATGGGCCAGCACAGTATGTGCACTAGGAACTCTTAAGTAGCCATTTCTAATCTACAGCTAAGAAACACACAATATGGAAGTAAATTGTTTGAAAAGGAAATAAAGAAAATGTTGAACATCAACCAACAACTATGTTGAACTAAAATGCATAATAGGAATAAGATCTGGGCAACAAACAGGAACTACTATGTTTGCTTTGGCTGCAGGAACAAACATAGAATGGACTTCTAGTGGTTCCAGGAATAGTTGATGCTAGATTTCTAAGTAAAAAGCATAAAATAATAATTAAACTAATTACTCTAAAGAATGGATTACTCACCAAGTGGGCCCCCTTGGATGAGTATCCACTAAGACTAATACAAACTCAAATGCTTAAACTTAGACTATCATCTCGTTCATTGGAAAATGTATAAATAGAGTTACATCATGGCTGTATTGAAAAGTGGAGAATGCTTAATACATTATCAATATCATTTACCAACAACAATCAAGAATTAAGAACCCCCAAGAAGAAGATTCAAATCATTATTTATTATATTAGCTAAATAGGGTGATCAACTCCCACTAACTGAGAGGACATCGTTTAGGGAAAGCGAGGAAAAGAGTGGCAGAGTGGTTACGTTTGCAGGGAATCCAGTCAGACATGCATGCCCAAACGTGGACTCAATGTTGCAGTAACACCCGTGATTGCTCAATGCCATAAATAAAAGGCGATTACAATTGATTGTCGTGGGGAATCTATTGTTGTCATCCTTCAGTCGACTCCTTTGAATGATTCCCCTGCAGCATCATCTGAAGGTTTCCTTTCTCAACTTAGCATCCACAAATTGTGTCCTGCATAGCGATGTTAGTATGCATAATAATTCCACATCTATAATCACCTTAAAGAACACTCATCAACCATACACAAAATCAATATAGATAATCCACATAATATGCCAATGTCATTAAAACTTCACAGAGATAGAGTTAAACCCAATGTCAATGGTTTGAGGGAAACATTATGCAAATATTAACACTCAACTACTAAAGTTTGTGACACTGCCAACAAATGGACTATAAATTCTACCCAAAATTTAACCAAAAACTAGGCTCATCACTTGACATTATACTCATTCACCAATGTTGTGAAAAGGGTGGATGTAAACTGAGCCCCTTGATCAGTGACTCTCTCTAGGAACTCCATAGCGTGTGAAGATTTCTTCATAGAGGAATTCTACAAGTTTGTTGTCCCTAGCATGTTTCATGGCTTTGACCTCAACCCACTTAGTCACATAGTCAGTACAAACCAAGATGTAAGATTTTCCATTTGATGGCAGATCAATTGGACCTACAAAATCAAGGCCCCATTTATCAAATGGTGTGATAACTACTTGAGGGTATAGAGGCATCTCATCTAATTTAGTTGGTTGACCCATCCTTTGACATCTATCACACTTCCTAGTGTACTTTCCTGCATCATTGTGAAGTGTAGGCCAATAATCCCATGTATTGAGAATCTTCATGGTCGTTCTCTTGGCTGCAAAATGCCCCCCACAGGGTTCATTATGGCATGCATGTAGTATATCATAGGTTTCATCCTCTCTTACACATCTTCTCATCACATGATCTGGTCTAGTATAGAATAAACAACCTGCAATCCATGAGAATGGAAAAGTTTTCTCAATGAGTACCCTTGCTCTTTTGGAGAGAAATGAAGAGGAACTCTCCCTGGCTATATCTGCATACCAGGGTGTGTGCTCACTAATGGAGATAAAATTTTCATCAGGAAATGAGTTATCAATGACTTGAGTTTCCTCTGATGTAGTCAATCTAGAGAGAAAGTCTACCACAACATTTTCCTTACCTGGTTTTTCTATGATGGTGATATCAAATTCCTACATTAACAACAACCACCTTGCTAATCTACCTGAAATCAATGGCTTGTTCATAAGGTATCTTATGGCTGCATGGTCTGTATGGATAGAAATCTGATATCCTATGATATAATGCCTGAACTTGTTGAGAGTGTAAATGATTGCCAACATCTCCTTTTCTGTCACTGTGTAGTTAAAATCAGCTCCTTGTAGGTTGTTGCTGACAAAGTAGATTTCATTCTCTATTGCTCCCTCTTTTTTTCCCAAGACATCCCCTATAGCATAATCAGATGCATCTATGTCAATATGGAGAGGTTGTTCCCAATTAGGACCCTTGAGTATAGGAGCATGGGTTAATGTTGTTTTTAAATAAGAGAATGCTTTGTCACAATCCTTTGTCCACTGCAACTCAACATCCTTAGTTAGAAGATTATAAAGTGGTGTTTCCATCTTATTGAAATATTTTATGAAGCACCTATAGTATCCTGCATGTCCCAAGAAACTTCTAACATATTTTTGCTTGACATCAATAGAAAGATTGGTAATTACCTCAATCTTGGTTGGGTCCACTTGAATTCCCTTCTGAGAGATATAATGGCCAATGACTACTCCTTCCTGCATCATCATAGAGAATTTCTCACTGTTCAAGGATAGATTATGGTCCTCACATCTCTGTAAAACCTTTCTTAGGTTTTCTAATGCTTATGCAAAATCAGTACCATAAGTAGTAAAATCATCCATGTAGATCTCCATACAATCATGTGAAATATCTGAGAATTTACTGATAACTTCTCTTTGAAAGGTTGCAGGTGCATTACATAAACCAACTAGGAGTATTGAATAGGCATAAGTCCCCCACGGGCAGGTAAAAGTTGTCTTTTCCTGATCTTCAGGTGAAATCTGTATCTGATTATAACCACTAAATCCATCAAGGAAGGAAAAATACTACTTACCTGTAAGTGAATCCAATACTTGGTCTATAAATGGAAGGCAAAAGTGATCTTTTTTGGTGGTAAAGTTTAGTTATCTATAGTCAACTCAAACTCTCCATTTACCTCCCTTTTTAGGCATAATTACCAAAGTGGACACCCATTGGATATCTGAGATAGCGTAGATAAATCCTATATCCAATAAATTTTGTAGTTCCTCTTTCACAATCTCCCTTAGTGTAGGGTTTATTCTCCTTTGTGGTTTCCTTACTAGTGTGCAGTCATCTCTAATGTAGATCTTGTGAGTACAAAACTTGGGATCTAATCCTTTCATGTCATGGTAATCCCATGCAAATGCATACTGATGCAACTACAATAGGTTTGTCAGGGAAAATTGCTACTCTTGACTCAACTTATTGTTAATGTTCAGATGTTTCCCCTCTAAAACTTGTACTTGTGTGGTCAACTCAATCATGGTTATTTCACTGATACTTGGAATTTTTAGTGCATGCGGTAACAATGTATGAAGCATATCTATTGTTGTAGGAAATCCAAGTGTAGGAGGAGTGGGAAGAAGTGTCTACAATAGATATACAGAACTAGATTCATAAGTGGGTGATTCTTCATGCACTTTAGACTATTCGACTTCTCAGATGGCAGATGGTGGACGGGGATGAGGAGATACCATCCACTTCAGGGTTGCTGCCAAATGCTACAGCTGATCAGAGAGTGGCAGACCTTCAGCAGAGATTGGACGCCAGCTTGGCACAGGCCAGGTCTCTACAGTCAGCTTTGGAGGTAGCCCGAGTAGAGCGGGATCAGGTGGTGATCCGCCAGCAGGATGCAGCCCAGTGGTGTACCGAGTTTACCGCTTTGTGCACAGGACCTATGGGAGACATGGCTCGGGAGTTAGCCAGAGTTAGCACAAGATTGGGGCAATACCGGACTCTCTATGAGCAGGCAGTGCCGCCAGAGCGACGAGATCCTACCTTGTCCCGATCACAGACGAGGACAGGCAGTGGGCATAGGTCAGGTAGTGGCAGTGGTACTAGGAGCCATACCAGTGTCGGAGGGTCTACCTCCACAGGACACACTTCGGGTCACAGGTCACGCAGGCACACTCCGAGTCACCATTCAGGGCACAGTCATGGTTCCACTGGTTCAGTGCAGAGGCCAGGCTAGGTACAGCCGCCAGTGGTTGATCCTTCTACTTCTCAGAGTCTAGCCGCAGTGACTTCACGGGTGTTTTATACTGTTGAGATGACACCTACCTTCTCAGTTCCGACAATGGCACAGGCAAAGGTCGCTATAGGACCACCTATTGTTTCAGTGCCCGTGACAGAGTTGCCTCCACCACATTCTTCGCCTCGAGGGGATGATGAGGGCCTACCCTAGGGGCATTTTGTATTATGACACATAATGTATATTATATGAGCCTGCGAGCTCCATTTTTTTGGGATATCCGTTGACTCTATCCTGTGACATTGTACCTTTTTGAGATGATTCTATATGATTATGCAGTTTTGATGCGGCCTACATGTGTTATGTGATGCTCCTTGCTTTATGTATTATGACATGTATGATGTTTAACTTATGATGCCATGTATGTCCTATGATGCCTATTTGTGATTTTGATGCCATGATGATGCAATGCATATTTATATGATTATGTTAATGATGTGTATGATGTATTTATGTAAAAGATGCAATGCTGATGATTATGTTAATGAAATGCTTGTGTTTATGTATATGATTTAATGCCATGTATGATGTATGTATGGACCTAATGCAATGTATATGATTATGTATGCACTTATGTTTTTTGGATGTCACAGGATATCATCGTGGGATGGATGAGAGAAGACGATGAAGCTGATGAGAGAAGATGACCAGATTGAAGAAGGGAAGACATGAGCCCTATGAAAATGCATGTTAATTCCTAGACCAAATCCTTCAAAACTTTACTGTAGGACTTTTAATATTTATTGCTCTTAATCATCATTGGGAAAACTGTTGTAATGGCCAACAAACACCATGATATGACATAGATCAAGGTGTGCAAGGTCGTACCATTACATAAGACAAACAGTCACAGACAAGGATGATCATGACTCATACTATGAGCGTGATTGCCCCAATCTTGTTGTCATAATCAACCACAAACAGAAAAAGACAAGGACAGATCATGAAACGTTGTTGCTTCTCTAAATCCTGTTTCTAGGACATCCTTGAGAAACTAGTCACATGACTGCCAAAATACAAAAATAAAGTCCCTATCATGATATGTCATTGCTTTTCTAAATCCCAGAATCAGGACCTCGCTGAGAAGCTAGTAGTCATGCGCGTCAATTGTCATTCTACGTCGCTGCTTCTCTAAATCTTGCTGATTGGGATCTCGCTGAAAAACTAATAACATGATAAAAGATCAAAAAGACTATTGTCAAGTGTTTGCCAAGTGCGTCTGGATATCCATTGTTCTGATGCCAAGATGCCATGTTCGATAATGTTTAGATGTCAAAATGTTTAAAAGTTTTGATTAATCTTGGAAAATGTCGAGACTTGATGAATTCAGGAAGGACACATCCTGAATGATGTCGATGACGAGAGGATTTTATCCCTAATGGTCGTAAGGGGTCCCTCAAAATAGTGATGATGCCTAGGAAGGACACATCCTAAGGCATAAATGACAGAGTTGGTTCTTCAGAAGGACACATCTGAAGAATACTGATGTCATGAAGAGTGATCTTTAAATATCAAGAGGATCACTCAAGAAGTCGAATGGCAATGACAACGCCTAGGAAGGACACATCCTAAGGCGTAAATGACAGAGGTTATCGTTCAGAAGGACTCATCTGAAGACTAACTGAAATTTGATAGTTTGACTTATTTATGAAGATTTGACTTGCTTTGACCGAGTTTGACTTGTGTTTGATCATATGTCGATATTGTCATGATGATATGAGTGACATGTTGATGAGATTAGCCATGTTTGAACAAATGACTGTTTTACTTTGGTTTAGGAGTTTCCCCATGTCGAAATTGATTGAAGACTTTTGACGTGTGTGCCAGTGTAGTGCCATGAACTCTAATCGACTGACCTAGTGCGGCCTCGGGGGCTCATCAATAGATGGCCTTTCCTACATCATATTCTCAGAGACCTCGTAGTTCGACACGACCAATGACTTTGTCTTGGTGAGCAAAGATTGCGTCATGATTTTATTTTGACAAACCTACAAGGACTGACCTAATGTCTCGGGGACTCAAGCATGAGTCTTGCCTACGTAGCAAATGCGCAGAGACAATGTAGTTCGGACAAATGATAAAGACTGATTGATACGACTGACTTTGACAAGAGATGACCATGTGTTCGTGCTCTTTGAGTAGTGTGATGCTTTGTTTGTGGTTTTGTTCAGGACGTTTTATGATTTTTAGGTCTTTTTTCAGGACATTTTGCGATGTTTTTGGGTCTTTTTTCAGGACTTTTTGTGATGTTTTTGTCTTTTTTCAGGACTTTTTGTGATATTTTTGTCTTTTTTTAGGACTTTTTGCCAATTTTTTTGTCTTTTCAGGACTTTTGTGATGTTTTTGTCTTTTAGGACTTTTGCCAATGTTTTTGTCTTTTTAGGACTTTTTGTGATGTTTTTTGTCTTTTTTCAGGACTTTTTGCCAATGTTTTTTGTCTTTTTTTTTTCAGGACTTTTTGTGATGTTTTTGTCTTTTTTCAGGACTTTTTGCCAATTGTCAAGATCATGTCTGACATCCACTACAGTTTCATGATAATCATTTTTCCCCCAGTCAGGTCTAAGACTTAGCCATTTGCAAGGGACATGGACGGGATGCTGCTGACTTGGTAGACGGACAGTCGTCAGGACTTGATGTCAATCATTTATCTACTAGGACAGGTAGGGTAGGATGGGATGGCGATTTTGCGGAATAATGGCAGAAATACCTTTCATCCTAAGCCAACTTAGACCAAGTGACGGTAGATGGCAGAGCAATGATTGATTACGCATGGCGCCTGTTTGCCAGGTTTTCACCATGGTACTTGTCCAAAGTGCCTGTTTGCCAGGTTTTCACTATTGAACGAATCATTTTTCTCTTTACTATTTTCTTGACTTTTTCATTTTTTTGGTGTCACCAAGACGCCTGTTTGCCATGTTTTCATCAAGGTGACGATTTTTATCATTTTTCAATTTTTTTTTTTTGTATTTTATGATTCTCTGCTCCATCCTCTGATGCTATGCGTAGAACTTTCGGAGATGTATACTGTTGATGGGTTCTGTCAATTGTTCCCCATCTGGAGTTACCAATTGATAAGCTCCGGAACCAAAAGAAGATATGATAATATAGGGACCTAGCGAGTTTGGTTCAAATTTTCCTAGCTTTTCTTTGTCTGCTTGGTTCTTGGGGTTCTGCATTAGAACTAGGTCACCGACGTCAAACTTTCTGACCATAACCTTTTTATTGTAGCTGCGACAAAGGCGGTTCTGATATGCTTGGAGATGATTCAGTGAGTTTTGTCGTCTTTCTTCCAGCATTTCCAGCTCATGCAGGCATGATTGTCGGTAGTCCTCTTCATTAGTAAGACCCTTCAAGGAGACTCGTAGCGAAGGAATTTTGACCTCAATGGGTAAGATGGCTTCAACGCCAAAGACTAGGGTGAACGGGGTGGCCCCTTTAGGAGTACGAATGCTAGTTCGATAAGCCCATAGAGCAGGGTTAAGTTGTATGTGCCAGTCATGGCCAGCATCATTGACAGTCTTTTTTAAGATCTTGACAATGGTTTTATTGGACGCCTCAGCTTGGTCATTTCCTTGCGGGTAGTATGGAGATGAAAAGTGGTGTTGGATATGGAATCGCTCACATAACTCACGTACGTCTTGGTTTTTGAACGGACATCCGTTGTCAGTGATGATGGACTGCGGAATGCCATACCGGAAAATGATGTAGTTGAGGATGAACTTTGATATTTGTTTGCCAGTAATATATGTCAATGGGATGGCTTTAATCCACTTTGTGAAATACTCAGTGGCGGTAATAATGAATTTATGGCCGTTGGATGAGGTTGGATGAATCTTACCCACGAGGTCGAGTCCCCACTGAGCGAAGCACCAAGGAGAAGTGATGGGCCGGAGTTCTTGTGCTGGAGCATGGACCAAGTCACTTTGTATTTGACATTTGTGACAAGTCCTGACATATTCAATTGCATCTTTTTCCATTGTCGGCCAATAATACCCAAGTCTCATCAGTTTCTTAGCTAGCGTAGGACCACTCGAATGAGATCCGCATATACCATCGTGTACTTCTCGTAAGGTCGTACATGCTTCGTCGGTTTCAAGACATCTAAGGAGGGTATCGTCGAAACTACGGCGGTAGAGGGTGTCACTGACAAAGGCATACCTTGCGGATTTTCTAATGAAGGACTTTCGTTGGTTATTTGACAGGTTTGGTGGAAGGGTGTGAGACTTTAGGTAATTGTAAATGTCTTGATACCAAGGAGAATTGGGACCAAAAAGTTCACAAACCATTTCCGATTCTGGGATATCATATGCCGGTATCAAGAGCTGCTCTACTAAGATCTCAAATTGTGACACATTTTTAGGGATGTCCAAGAGAGAACTAATAGTAGCCATTGCATCAGCTGCCTTATTCTGTGCCTTGGGGATTTGTTCAAAAGAAATCGATTGAAAGTATGTCAAGAAACTGTCCACCATCCTCTTGTACGGAAGCAACTTCTCATCCTTTGTTTCATAGTCATCATTGACTTGGTTGATTACGAGCTGGGAGTCCCCGAATACAAGCAAAGTCTGAATTTTCCATTTGATTGCCAACTTGAGACCTGTGACTAGTGCTTCATATTCGGCAATGTTATTTGTACAAGGGAAAGCGATCCTGAATGACTTAGGAATTGAATCCCCTAGGCCTGCAAACTTCATTTTTACCACTTTCATCCTAGCATAATTGTGACATTTAATTATGTCCTTGGTCCACATTCGACTATTGATTAAATAATTCATAATTATTTAATTTATTCATGTCATTTATTCTTCATGATTATTAAATAAATAAATTTTATTTATTTATTAAATACGTCATTAACTGTCTAAGTCTTTCCTTAATTAAATAAATTTCTTAATTTATTTAATTCCCCTTTGTCATTTAATTCTTCCAGATTGTTAAATAAATAAATTTCATTTATTTATTAAATACGTCACTAACTGTCTTAATTAAATAAATTGATTAATTTATTTAATTAATTAATCTTATCTCCTAAATTAAATAATTAAATTTAATTATTTAATTGCCAATTAATATTCTTCTCATTTTAGATAAATTAAATTATTTAAAATGTCATGTCAATCTTAACTGTCATTCTTTTGATAAATAATCTGAAAAAGATTATTTATTATCTCTCAAAATCCATAATTTGAATTATTTTAATTCAAATTAGTAATTAATCTTCCAAAAATCAAGTAATCGAGCAGATTCTTGATTTTCCAAATCTTATCTTCAGTCTGAATCTTATCTCTTTGATTTTTCGAATCTTGCAAATCAGGAAATCTTATCTTCTTGATTTTTCGAAAATCTTTATTTTCTAATTAATTTCCTCATTTATTCCCCACCGTCGATCCGATTTTATTCTGACCGTTTGATTAAGGATTTTTCCCTAACCCTAATTAGGGATTCTCAGGTTTAATCTGGATCGTTCATTTTAGGTTCTTGTCATTGATTTATCTCGTCCGTCCGTTCGAAATGGCCTTTTCTATAAAATGCCATCTTCTTCTCATTTTTGAGGACACACATTTGGTGTAATTACTATAGGCATTTATTTACTCTCACATGTTCATGGTCATAGGCAATCTTAGTATTTCGATTTTGGCATTATTTTAGACATAGGCATTGGTTTGTAGACAGTCATTTAGGCATATCAAATCCTTTGAATCTTGTTGTAGGGCTTAGGCATTTTAGATTGCTCGATTGACGAATCTGAGGGCAACATTATCTAGCAAGCAAGAAGGTATTACGAAACGGAATCATGGAGGTATCAACAATCAGGTATAATTTTTCTTTTGTTTACTTCCTTTGTGTTTCGTAAAATCTTTGGGTTTCGTTTATCGTTTATTGTTTATTACTAACTCTCCAAATCTGAAGAAAACCCTTGATTACATTGGTGAACCCAACTCCGTTTTGCTTGTTTCCATATGGTTTTTTGTTGTTTTATGTTGTTTTGCAGGTACAGGTACAGATCGACGCAACTATTTTTTTAAAACATCGCGACGCATTTGATGCGTCGCGACGCATCTGCTGACAGAAGTGATGCAATCGACCTGACAAGCTGCAACTGACATCCCGAACGACGCATTTGATCTCCCGAGCCGCACTTGAAGACCCGAACGACGCATCTACCCTGTCAAGCCGCAACTGTTCGGTAAAATTTTCTTTCAGTTTTGCCATTTTGATTTTCAAATTTTTGGGTTTTTCTGGTTACTGGTTTTCTAGTTTTCTGTTTTTTCTGTGTTTTTTATTCCTGCATGTTAACTAGATTAGATTTTTCTTGTATTACTAATCTTTTCTTGTAGCGTGTGGCAATCCTCATTCGTTTGTCGAAGACCATTGCATAAGAGACTACTAATATTCATTGTTTGCAGATTCGCATGTCAAAGAAGGAATAACAAAACTTTGTGCTTGTTTTTCTTAGAGTAGCAAACATTTGAATTTGGTGCATATAAAAAGAACACATGTCTTCTTTGATTGATTGTGCTTGCAAGATGGTAGGTGATTATGCTCTCACTTGGTGAAAACCTCGTTATCAGAAAACCAGACCCATCTTTATTTGTTAATTACCCTTCACGATTCGGTATATCGGAGTATCCTCTCCCCTTGCGCATTCGTGTGATTCTGGGTGTAAGAGAAACGGTTACTGACTCTAGAACTTGGGCCTGTTCTGGTGGGAAAAAGTACTCACCCCAGGACGACTCAGACCGGTAGCACCCTGACACCGAGGGACTTCCAGTTGGTATATAAAAGTGGGTTCTTGGGGAAAGCCTGAATTAAAAACCTCTTGTCTTAGTGTCCAACTGTTCTATTGGCCGTTGCTTGGTATAGTGCATGGTACAGTATCATGCCCAAAGACACTCACTACTAATCCCCTTGAGTAGAGATAGCAATTCTTGGGATGTCACTACCCAAAGAATCTGAATTTGGTGTGCTCGAATGACATTAATGAGCCGTGGAGGGGAGCCAATGCCACCAAAATTCTAAGCTATCCGCTCTCGAGAAGGAAAGGTGTTTATCACCAATCCGGGTATATCGGTGGGCTATACCAAGTATACAAACCCTTGGCCTATTGGCCTTTTTAGGATTGTGCTTATCTGATGTGTGATTGGTTACATTCAAAACGCTGTGTTTGTCA
This sequence comes from Sequoia sempervirens, assembly GCA_007258455.2. NCBI lineage: Eukaryota > Viridiplantae > Streptophyta > Pinopsida > Cupressales > Cupressaceae > Sequoia > Sequoia sempervirens. Next base: position 37,164,722 of record VDFB02047230.1, on the reverse strand, counting down.
AGTGTATTCTAGTTCTGTTACAGTTCAAGCAAAACATTCACCAAACAGATCAAAACTTCCATCAAAACAACACGAAAAATCACTTTGAAACCAAACTGTGTCGCATCTGTCGAACCGCAACTGATATTCTGCAATGCAACTGCTCTGATAAACCGCATTTGAGACTCAGAATGCCGCATCTATAGGCATCACGATGCATATGTCAACTTAAAAGCCGCAATTGTTAAACTAAACCGCATTTGCTAAACTGTGACGCATTTTCCAAATTGTGACGCATTTGCCTATCAAAATTTTAAACTTCACAGTCGAAACCTGAGGTCTTCAAATTGTCAACCATTTGTCAAACTCTGTCACCAAGAAGATTTTGTCAGAAACTAAAACTTGAAATTGCTCAAAGTCTTGTCTAAGCTTGCATTAGTCACCATAGGTTTCATACATCATTCCTTCTAGTTTCATACATTCAACATTACGTTGTCCCTAGGTCCATACTTGCATACTTAGGATTAGGAAAATCTTAAGCACACCTTTGCAAAGTCATTGTTTTTGAAATTAGACCATCTTGGACTAAGTTATCAAACCTCCTTTAGTCATTGTCCTCTTTTGTGAGATTTCTTCCAACTCAAAAGTCTAGTTAGGAAGACTCACTAGTCATTTAGACCTAGTCAACTTGTCATTTCCAACGAAGTCCTTTAGCAGTCAAAATCAAAAACACAGTTCGAGTTTAGAGGTGCTTAGATAACCTTGTCTTACATTGCATAGAAATTGCATATCCTTATTCACAAAAAAATCCAAAAACATTAGTCATTCTAGTTTTCATCTTGAACCTTAGACTTCACATAGTGTCATACTTGCATTTAGGCTGTCATTCCTATTTGAGCAATCTCATTTATGGTTGAAACCAGACTTCAAAAACAAAAGAGACAAATGGAAAACTTTAGACAAGACCCCCCATTCACTATCAACAATCCTCCATATGACTCAAACTGGACCTTGTACGATCCATTTAACATTCTAGACAATCAACCTCCAACAACAACGCAATCCTCGTCAAATAGTACATTTGACCTCTACTTGCAAAGAGATGAAAATGGTCAACTACTTCAAGAACACATAGAGGCATTGACACAAGACCCAGAGGCCTATCAGATGGCTGAAGCAATAGCTCGTCAAGACAGAGACAAATTCATAGCTATGCTCTTGAGTGAAGGAGCTAAGTTACCACAAGGATTTGATGTTAACACACTAAACTTGACGCTTCATGACCCTAATGCCAACAACGCAAATAACATGTCACATAGTGGTCAACTTTTAAATACTACAATCAATACTTCCTTTGAGACCACAACGACAGTACATACCACGCCCAACATCCCAAACATCTCAAACACAATAAATACTACATCTATTGGGGGATCACAATCATCCACAACATCCACAACACTACCCCAATCGGATGGAACCACTCTTGGCTCCTCAACAACATGGGAAAATTATTCCAATCCTCTTTTTACCGCGACGGTAAATACCACGGGGGCATCATCAAGTCACCACAATCCCCCTTTGACAACTACATCTACTACCATGAACACAACTTCGACAAATCCGTTCAGTAGTACTTCACAAAATCCTTTGGGAGGAACCACAGGACGTATCTTTATTAAAGGACAACAACAAAACGTTAACACGACAACACAGTCAAATTTCATTACCTCCCAAGGTACAAACACAAACGTCCCCCTTGTACAAAACCAACAATTTACACAAGGTGGCCAAATAACACAACCCATGACATCATTGACACACCATAACAGTCATGGTCACAACATCCCCCAAATAACGACACACATGGCTGGGGGACACATCCCAACATACTCATCCAACGTTCATACTCATCAACATGCACCAAATCATAACTTCCAATACCAACAACACACGTCATATGTACCACAACAATCTGTACCACCACAATACACCAACATTCACGCACACCAGACAGGAACACATGGTGTACCAGGCAACCCAACATACGAAAACATAAACGATCCTACCATAGATGAACTCAAAGCAAGAATGAGAGATATGGAGAAAAATATGCAAAACATGTACATTTCAGGCAAGAAATCAGAAATATCATATGACCTGGATGTATACCCTTTCGACACGAACTTACGTATGCCTGCATTTCCACTAGGATACATGTCACCCAACTTCACAAAATATAGAGGCAAGACAAATCCCATTGAAGATGTTCGCGAATTCGCAACCAACTGTATGGATATCACCTACGAACCAACATACTTGTTGAGATTTTTTTCCAAAAGTTTAGTGGGTCAAGCCCTTGAATGGTTTTCAACTCAAAAAGATATCCAGACATGGGATGAGCTCAAACGAAAATTCATAAGAAATTACGCATACAACATTGACATGGATACCTCTATCACTAGCTTGTGCAATCTCATGCAAGAAGACTCTGGTGAGACATTTATTCCATTCTTTCAAAAATGGAGAAGCCTTGCTAGTCGATGTCACATTGACATTCCTGAAAGGGAAAAAGTTGACATGTTCGTCCAAACACTTCTAGGACCCCTAAAATTCGCATTGCAAATACATTGTTGCACAAACTTCACAGAATTAGTGGAAAAGGGAGTCCAGATTGAGAAATCCCTTATCACAAAGGGAGAACTGAGATATGGTTCCAAAAAAACAAACGTCAATCCGCCAGCTGACAAAAACAAATATTGGGTTAAGAATAAGCATGTTACAAATGACGGTGTTGTTGATGCCAAGACTGCAAATACTGTAGGTCCCGTATTAGCCCTGAAAGGGGTTCAACAACAAAACAGACCAACAACGACATTGACACCTCCTCCCAATACTTTTTCAAACAACCAAGGTGGTCAAAACAGTCAAGGGCAATATCGTCAAATGAGACAATTTCCTAGGGGTCGCACATACACCCATTTGGGTGAACCCATTGAAGAAGTCCTTAAGAAATGCATCCAGCACGGGGTCATCACACTTCCGGAAATCAAACCATATGACCCAGGACAATTCAAACCATCATGGTGGAATGACAATGCACTTTGCGAATACCATCGAGCCAAAGGACATACAACCTCTAATTGTCGACAACTGAAAAACCTAATTCAAGATCTTATTGAAAATTGCACAATCGAAGTAGGTGGATCACAATTCACCTCCAATGCAGATCATACTATCCATAAGAATCCACTACAGGATCATGGTTCTCATAATGCGTCCACGTCAGGTTCACAGAACCAAGCTAACTTCGCCCGAGTCAAGTACGATTATTCTAGTGGACCAATTATAAACAATGTCTGAACTGAAGATGGGTACATCAATACCATTACAGTCAAGAGACCACCCCAGTGTAATGCTACTACTCGCAGTGGCAAGGTCACTATAGGCTGTCCACCTCCTCCTCGACAAGCCAAAATCACAATACCGGGCCCATCGGCTAAACAGACACAACCTGCTACATCGGCTAAACAGCCAAAACCTGTCTCAACCCCACAACAGTGGAAACCCAAAAGCGAGTTCAACCTCATTGACCAACTAGGAAAGACTCCCGCGCAAATATCTATCCTTGAGCTGCTTCGTATCTCTCTTGCGCACAAAGAAATCCTAGACAAAACTCTCCTAGAGTTGTCGGTCCGTAAGGACATCGATGTCAATCAGTTTGAAACTATGGTGGGTTATCTCACCATGCCACACCACGTCACCTTCTCAGATCAAGACTACTCATCACATAAAACCAACCACAATGACGCATTACACATAGAAACTTTTGTCCATAAGCACAAAGTTAGATGGGTTTTAGTAGATGGCGGAGCAGGGTTGAACATATGCTCCCTCAAATTGGTTAAGGCTCTTGGGTTCTTTGATGCGTGCGTAGACCCAATGAAAATCATAGTGATCAAAGCATAAGATGACGAGGAATGCTCTTCAAGGGGTGTTATCTCTCTCCCTATCAGAGTGGGACCGGTCATTGTAGACACAACCTGCCAGGTCCTGGATTTGGAACTACCATACAACATTTTACTTGGCCGTCCATGGATCCACACTTTAAAAGCCGTTCCATCAACATACCACCAATGCCTCAAGTTTCCTTTTGACGGTACAGAAGTCACCATATACGGAGACCCCGACCCTTTCCAATATTGTACCAATTTAAGGGGTATCTCCGAAAACTGAGTACCTATTAATCGAGAAGCACCTGGCTCCTCGTCATCCAAGTACATCAACCCCTCCACACTCACGTCATCTTCCACATCCGCTCCATCCACGTCTTCCGCCATACCACCACCTTCCACCAACCCTAAGACTGAATCAACTGTCAAAATACAGGACCTTGGCTGCGGAGAATTCAAACTACACACAACATACATCATAACAACAATGCCTAGATCTCCCAAAGACTATGGTCGGCCATGTTTCCGAATGGAACCTCAGGAAACCTTCATAGTCCCACCGAATACAGTTTTTATCAAGTGGGGAGACATGAGTGAGGAAGACCTTGCTGACATCATAGGATGGATCTATAAGGATATGGTCACATTACCCCCATTACCAGTTCAAATATATGGCAAAGGTTATGACTTCATGAAGGCTAAAGGCTATGATGGTACTAGTGGCCTAGGAAAAGACAAAACAGGCCAAAGGGAACCCATAGAAACTTTTCAAATTCTGAAGTATCTTGGATTAGGGTTTGGCTCACTTGCCAATGGCGATCGACGTACCTCTGGACTTTTAAATGAGCGAGTACATGCTTCTGACAGTGTCGAGACTACTAGGGAACCCCTCATCGAAACTGACTCCCACAAGTGGGAATTTGGCTCAGAACGATCCTTAAGTGACTGTTGTCTTGATGATTTGTTTGTCGAACCAGGGGAATTGACCTCTGAACAACGATTTTGGCAAACATTCAAAATTGAACAGGCACCAAATAGTCAAAGCCCTACTACCACTTCCCATAACACACAATAGCCATTATCTGACCCCCCTCAGGCTAATCTATCTGAAGTGTCAGACGACATTGATAACCAGGGATCTAAAACCTTCACTCCTTATTACAACAATGAATATGACACTAGTGAAGGAGAATATTGGATAGAGTCTGATGTAGAGTTGGATGATGATAACCTCATCTACAACATCAACGAATCCATCTGCATGCTATCTGCATCCTCACCCCAATTCACTAGCCTTGACGATGGAATTTCTTTAGTTTACCCTGAATTAGTCAATTGGGACCAACAAGGACCGCCAGTTCTGGACACATTCCAAAATGATGAAGCCATTTCCGAATTCATGGGATTACGAGAAGGCATACCCAGTGGGGACCATAAATCAGGATTTTCTATTGATTTAAATTGCACCGCATACTTCGGCGAGACTGTCCTGTCCTCTAGTCGGAAAAGTAAAAATAAAGTAAAAAATGAAACGTCTCTAGGTGAAAACCAAAAGGCACCTCTTGACGATAAAATAGTAAAAATAAAGGATGAATCTGCGGGTGAAAACCTCTTTGAGGCGCCCAAAGATGGAGGACTGGACTTTCTCCCTGTGCAATAGGAGAAATCGGCCATGCTTATTGAGGACGCAATAGAGGATAACATTTCAACTGCAAAAGACCCCAAGATGGTCCTATTTGCCGCATCATTGACTGATGAAGAGAAACCAGAATTTCATAAATTCTTTACAGAACGGAAGATCAACTTTGCATGGTCCTACACTAACATGCCAGGATTGGACCCCAAACTTGTTCTGCATCATCTGCCACTATTACCCAATGCTAAACCAGTCAAGCAGAAGTTGCGCAAAATGCATCCCCAAGTTGCTTTATTGGTCAAGACTGAGTTAAAGAAATTACTGGATGTCGAATTCATAAGGTCTATAGATAATGCTGAATGGATTTCCAATCTAGTGCTGGTGACAAAGCCAAATGGGCTGATTCGGGTATGTACAGACTTTCGGGATCTAAACAAGGCATGTCCAAAGGATGACTTTCCTTTGCCCAACATTGACATCATAGTCGACCTAACTGCAGGACATGAGATGCTATCCCTCATGGATGGTTTTTCTGGTTATAATCAAATCCGCATTGCTCCTGAAGATCAACACAAAACGGCATTTACTTGCCCATGGGGTACCTACTGTTGGAACGTCATGCCCTTTAGTCTCAAAAACGTAGGTGCCACATATCAAAGGGCTATGACCACGATCTTCCATGACATGATGCACAATATAATGGAGGATTATGTAGACGACCTATTGGCCAAATCAGCAACTAGGAAAGATCATTTGAGAGTACTCGACATAATTTTTAAGAGACTTGAAGAGTACAAAGTTCGGCTAAACCCTAAGAAGTGTGTCTTTGGGGTCACATCAGGAAAACTATTGGGATACATAGTTTCCTGAAGAGGCATAGAGGTTGATCCGGCAAAGGTCAAAGCAATCACAGACATGCCTCTGCCTAGAGGGATCAGTGAACTCAGAACTCTGCAGGGCAGAGTACAATCTATTCGTCGTTTCATAGCCCAATTGGCAGATAAGTGCCATCCGTTCCAGTACCTGTTGCGCAAAAGTGTCCCCTTTGTATGGACGGATAAATGTCAAGAGGCCTTCCAGCAAATCAAAGATTACCTGCTGTCAACACCTGTACTCATGCCACCCATTCATGGCAAGTCGTTGATTCTATACATCTCCACTACTAGTTTAGCATTGGGGGCATTGCTGGCCCAAAATGATCACGAAGGAAAAGAAAGGGCAATCTATTACATCAGCCGCACATTGATCGGCTATGAGTTGAACTACACGTACATTGAACGGGCATGCCTCGCTGTTGTTTTTGCATCTCAAAAACTAAGACACTATATGCTTAGCCATCAGACACAACTGGTTGCCAAGATTGATCCATTGAAATATCTACTAAGTCGAGCAGCATTAACAGGCCGGTTGGCAAAATGGGTCATGATCCTAAGTGAGTATGACATACAGTATGTTAAGTGCAAAGCAATAAAAGGGCAAGTAATAGCAGATCAACTAGCAGACGCACCGATTCAAGCCACTCATCCATTAGTAACTGATTTTCCTGATGAGTCTATTTTTCATGCGGAACCGGCATCACCATGGAAACTGTATTTTGATGGGTCTCATACTGGTCATGGCTCAGGCGTTGGAATCTTGTTTATCACACCGCAAGGGGATTCAATTCCTAAGTCATTCAGGATCGTTTTCCCTTGTACAAATAACATTGCCGAATATGAAGCACTAATCACAGGGCTCAAGTTGGCAATCAAATGGAAAATTCAGACTTTGCTTGTATTCGGGGACTCCCAGCTCGTAATCAACCAAGTCAATGATGACTATGAAACAAAGGATGAGAATTTGCTTCCCTACAAGAGGATGGTGGACAGTTTCTTGACATACTTTCAATCAATTTCTTTTGAACAAATCCCCAGGGCACAGAATAAGGCAGTTGATGCAATGGCTACTATTAGTTCTCTCTTGGACATCCCTAAAAATGTGTCACAATTTGAGTTCTTAGTAGAGCAGCTCTTGATACCGGCATATGATATCCCAGAATCGGAAATGGTTTGTGAACTTGTTGGTCCCAACTCTCCTTGGTATCAAGACATTTACGATTACCTAAAGTCTCACACCCTTCCACCGAACCTGTCAAATAACCAATGAAAGTCCTTCATTAGAAAATCTGCAAGGTATGCCATTGTCAGTGACACCGTCTACCGCCGTAGTTTCGACGACACCCTCCTTAGATGTCTTGACACCGACGAAGCATGTACGACCTTACGAGAAGTACATTATGGTATATGCGGATCTCATTCGAGTGGTCCTACGCTAGCTAAGAAACTGACGAGACTTGGGTATTATTGGCCGACAATGGAAAAAGATGCAATTGAATATGTCAGGACTTGTCACAAATGTCAAATACAAAGTGACTTGGTCCATGCTCCAACACAAGAACTCCGGCCCATCACTTCTCCTTGGCCCTTCGCTCAATGGGGACTCGACCTCGTGGGTAAGATTCATCCAACCTCATCCAACGGCCATAAATTCATTATTACCGCCACTGAGTATTTCACAAAGTGGATTGAAGCCATCCCATTGACATATATTACTGGCAAACAAATATCAAAGTTCATCCTCAACTACATCATTTGCCGGTATGGCCTTTCGCAGTCCATCATCACTGACAACGGACGTCTGTTCAAAAACCAAGACGTACGTGAGTTATGTGAGCGATTCCATATCCAACACCACTTTTCATCTCCATACTACCCGTAAGGAAACGACCAAGCTGAGGCGTCCAATAAAACCATTGTCAAGATCTTAAAAAAGACTGTCAATGACGTTGGCCGTGACTGGCACATACAACTTAACCCTGCTCTATGGGCTTATCGAACTAGCATTCGTACTCCTAAAGGGGCCACCCCGTTTGCCCTAGTCTTTGGCGCTAAAGCCATCTTACCCATTGAGGTCGAAATTCCTTCACTATGAGTCTCCATGAAGGGTCTTACTAATGAAGAGGACTACCGACAATCACGCCTGCATGAGCTGGAAATGCTAGAAGAAAGACAGAAAAACTCACTGAATCATCTCCAAGCATATCAGAACCGCCTTTGTCGCAGCTACAATAAAAAGGTTATGGTCAGAAAGTTTGACGCCGGTGACCTAGTTCTAATGCAGAACCCCAAGAACCAAGTAGACAGAGAAAAGCTAGGAAAATTTGAACCAAACTCGCTAGGTCCCTATATTATCATATATTCTTTTGGTTCCGGAGCTTATCAATTGGCAACTCCAGATGGGGAATAGTTGACAGAACCCATCAACAGTATACATCTCCGAAAGTTCTACGCATAGCATCAGAGGATGGAGCAGAGAATCATAAAATACAAAAAAAAAAATTTGAAAAATGATAAAAATCGTCACCTTGATGAAAACCTGGCAAACAGGCGTCTTGGTGACACCAAAAAAATAAAAAAGTTAAGAAAATAGTAAAGAGAAAAATGATTCATTCAATAGTGAAAACCTGGCAAACAGGCACTTTGGACAAGTACCATGGTGAAAACCTGGCAAACAGGCGCCATGCGTAATCAATCATTGCTCTGCCATCTACTGTCACTTGGTCTAATTTGGCTTAGGATGAAAGGTATTTTTGCCATTATTCCGCAAAATCGCCATCCCATCCTACCCTACCTGTCCTAGTAGATAAATGATTGACATCAAGTCCTGACGACTGTCCGTCTACCAAGTCAGTAGCATCCCGTCCATGTCCCTTACAAATGGCTAAGTCTTAGACCTGACTGGGGGCAAAATGATTATCATGAAACTGCAGTGGATGTCACACATGATCTTGACAATTGGCAAAAAGTCCTGAAAAAAGACAAAAACATCACAAAAAGTCCAGAAAAAAAAGACAAAAAACATTGGCAAAAAGTCCTGAAAAAAGACAAAAAACATCACAAAAAGTCCTGAAAAAAGACAAAAACATTGGCAAAAAGTACTGAAAAAAGACAAAAACATCACAAAAAGTCCTAAAAAAAGACAAAAAAATTGGCAAAAAGTCCTGAAAAAAGACAAAAACATCACAAAAAGTCCTGAAAAAAGACCCAAAAACATCACAAAATGTCCTGAAAAAAGACCTAAAAATCATAAAACGTCCTAAACAAAACCACAAACAAAGCATCACACTGCTCGAAGAGCACGAACACATGGTCATCTCTTGTCAAAGTCAGTCATATCAATCAGTCTTTATCATTTGTCTGAACTACGTTGTGTCTGCGCATTTGCTACGTAGGCAAGACTCATGCTTGAGTCCCCGAGACATTAGGTCAGTCCTTGTAGGTTTGTCAAAATAAAATCATGACGTAATCTTTGCTCACCAAGACAAAGTCATTGGTCGTGTCGAACTACGAGGTCTCTGAGTATATGACGTAGGCAAGGCCATCTATTGATGAGCCCCCGAGGCCGCACTAGGTCAGTCCATTAGGGTTCATGGCACTACACTGGCACACACGTCAAAAGTCTTCAATCAATTTCGACATGGGGAAACTCCTAAACCAAAGTAAAACAGTCATTTGTTCAAACATGGCTAATCTCATCAACATGTCACTCATATCATTATGACAATATCGGTATACGATCAAACACAAGCCAAACTCGGTCAAAGCAAGTCAAATCTTCATAAATAAGTCAAACTCTCAAATTTCAGTTAGTCTTCAAATGAGTCCTTCTGAACGATAACCTATGTCATTTATGCCTTAGGATGTATCCTTTCTAGGCATCATCATCGTCATTCGACATCTTGAGTGATCCTCTTGATATTTAAAGATCACTCTTCATGACATCAGTATTCTTCAGATGTGTCCTTCTGAAGAACCAACTCTGTCATTTATGCCTTAGGATGTGTCCTTCCTAGGCATCGTCATTATTTTGAGGGACCCCTTACGACCATTAGGGATAAAATCCTCTTGACATCGACATCATTCAGGATGTGTCCTTCCTGAATTCATCAAGTCTCGACATTTTCCAAGATCAATCAAAACTTTTAAACATTTCGACATCTAAACATTATCGGACATGGCATCTTGGCATCAGAACAATGGATATCCAGACGCACTTGGCAAACACTTGACAATAGTCTTTTTGATCTTTTATCATGTTATTAGTTTTTCAGTGAGATCCCAATCAGCAGGATTTAGAGAATCAGCGACGTAGCATGACAATTGACGTGCATGACTACTAGCTTCTCAGTGAGGTCCTGATTCTGGGATTTAGAAAAGCAACGACATATCATGATAGGGACTTTATTTTTGTATTTTGGCAGTCATGTCACTAGTTTCTCAAGGATGTCCTGGAAACAGGATTTAGAGAAGCAGCGACATTTCATGATCTGTCCTTGTATTTTTCTATTTGTGGTTGATTATGACAACAAGATTGGGGCAATCACGCTCATAGTATGAGTCATGATCATCCTTGTCTGTGACTATTTGTCTTATGTAATGGTATGACCTTGCACACCTTGATCTATGTCATATCATGGTGTTTGTTGGCCATTACAACAGTTTTCCCAATGATGATTAAGAGAAATAAATATTAAAAGTCCTATAGTAAAGTTTTGAAGGATTTGGTCTAGGAATTAACGTGCATTTTCATACGGCTCATGTCTTCCCTTCTTCGATCTAGTCATCTTCTCTCATCAGCTTCGTCATTTTCTCTCGTCCATCCCACGATGATATCCTGTGACATCCAAAAAACATAAGTGCATACATAATCATATACATTGCATTAGGTCCATACATACATCATACATGGCATTAAATCATATACATAAGCACAAGCATTGCATTAACATAATCATCAGCATTGCATCTTTTACATAAATACATCATACACATCATTAACATAATCATATAAATATGCATTGCATCATCATGGCATCAAAATCACAAATAGGCATCATAGGACATACATGGCATCATAAGTTAAACATCATACATGTCATAATAGATAAAGCAAGGAGCATCACATAACACATGTAGGCCGCATCAAAACTACATAATCATATAGAATCATCTCAAAAAGGTACAATGTCACAGGATAGAGTCAATGGATATCCCAAAAAAATGGAGCTCGCAGGCTCATATAATATACATTATGCGTCATAATACAAAATGCCCCTAGGGTAGGCCCTCATCATCCCCTCGAGGCAAAGAATGTGGTGGAGGCAACTCTGTCACGGGCGTTGAAACAGTAGGTGGTCCTGTAAAGACCTCTGCCTGTGCCACTGTCGGAACTGAGAAGGCAGGTGTCATCTCAACAATATAAAACACCTGTGAAGTCACTGCGGCTGGACTCTGAGAAGTAGAAGGATCAACCACTAGCGGCTGTGCGTGGCCTGGCCTCTGCACTGAACCAGTGGAACCATGACTGTGCCCTGAATGGTGACTCAGAGTGTGCCTGCGTGACCTGTGACCCAAAGTGTGTCCTGTGGAGGTAGACCCTCCGACACTGGTATGGCTCCTGGTACCACTGCCACTACCTGACCTATGCCCACTGCCTGTCCTCGTCTATGATCGAGACAAGGTAGGATCTCATCGCTCTGGTGGCACTGCCTACTCATAGAGAGTCTGGTACTACCCCAATCTCGTGCTAACTCTAGCTAACTCCCGAGCCATGTCTCCCATAGGTCCTGTGCACAAAGTGGCAAACTCGGTACACCACTGGGCTGCATCCTACTGGCGGATCACCGCCTGATCCCGCTCTACTCGGGCTACCTCCAAAGCTGACTGTAGAGACCTGGCATGTGCCAAGCTGGCGTCCAATCTCTGCTGAAGGTCTGCCACTCTCTGATCAGCTGTAGCATCTGGCGGCAACCCTAAAGTGGACGGTATCTCCTCATCCCGCTCCACCATCTGCCATCTGAGAAGTCTCTCAACCTCACCTATGGCATCATCCTCCTCGTCATCATCATCATCCTACCCTGCCACCTCCTCCTCCTGCCCTGCCACCTCCTCCTCCTACCCACCCACCTCCACCTCCATCTCTGGCATATCCTCATGCCTCTCTGCCTCCGCCTCCTCCTCCTATCCCCTCACATCCTCCTCCTCTCCCCTCACCTCCACATCCTCCTCCTTTCTCTCCCCCTCCTCCTCCTCCTATCTCCCCTCGCCCTCTCCCTCCTGTCTAGGCTGCTCCTCACCCTCACCCTCCTCACCAACCTCTGGGATGGCATCTAATGCCGCCCTCACCACTCGTGGGCATACCCTCTGGACCTATCGCTGCCCATCTCGCTGTCGCCTCCGCCCATCTCCGCCATCATCTCCTCCCCGGCCTCTGTCCCTGCCTCCGTCTCCACCCCTGCCTCCATCCCTGTCTCCACCCCTGCCTCCACCTCTACCTCCATCATCCCCATCCTTCCCTCCGTCTCTGCCCCTCCCTCCGTCTCTGCCCCTCCCTCCATCTCCGTCCCTGCCTCTGCCTCTCCCTCTGCCTCCATCTCTGCCTCTGCCACCTCGTCTGACCCATGGCACTCGCGGAATAACTGACCACCTGTCAACTGGTGCTGGCCCGTCAGGATCTGTCAAGGGAACTGGTCAGCGTGCCTGCCACTATAAATCATATGCCAACGTCATACCAGGATTTGCTGCTCCTCCTCTCCAACCCCAGGCCTGGGCTGCCAGCCCGTCTATCTACTGAGTCGCAAATGCTACTGGGATGGCTGGCCCCCAAGCATACTCTCGGGAGGACCTAGCATACTCTGATGTCCCTACGGGCACATCCTGCTGCTCGCCAAACTATCTCAATACACGTTGCGGTAGGTACATCTTAATGATCAAGGACGTCTGCACTGTCCTGCCAATAAGATATATGTACTATCTGCAGAAGCTGAGATGCTCATCCTCATCATCCCATGCCTCACAATCCCTATACGGCCTCCAGATGAATGTCACCATGGTATCGATCCGATGCCGCCACCACCATGTCTCGCCCATATGGGTCTGTTGTAATGCGCTGGCATAGTAGTAAGAGTAGGGCATCCCCTCGGCTAGCTGCGGTCTGTCAATAGGAGGGCGGAATATGGCAATGTGCTCCCATGCCCAGATCATCATAAGAGTGGTTCCACAGGAGATACTCTCTCCTCTCCTGTACACGACGTCATGAAGCTGATGATAAAGCATCCCTAGCAGGCAGGGAACCCACACATAAACTGTCCTATCTCGCCTCATACCGACCAGGACGTCCCCCCAACCAATTGGAAACCCATGTCCTCGCCGGTCAGGAATCAGGATACCCACGATCATCGTCGCCAGAAATGCATCGAAGCGACCGTAGTGATCCACCAGGAACTCCCATCGGATTTCATAACCCTGAATCCCCAATCCAGCACCCTGATCTCGATAATAGGTGCGGAAGGTCTGCTCGCCATGCCCTGGATCGTAGACAATCCGCTCCCCTCGAATAGGAATCCAAAGAATCCGGTAGACGTCCTCCAAGGTAATGGTAGCCTCACCCGTCGGCAGGTGGAAGGAACAAGTCTCAGAGTGCCATCGCTCGCATAATGCGGTCAATAATCCCCTGTTCGCCTGAATGGCGGGTATGAACGCAGCATAGAATAAACCTAGTCGCATCAATCGCCGTCGCTCTCGTGGGCCTAACTGATCAGCGAACCGAAAGGTGATCGGTCTGCTCTCCCTCATGTAGATAGGGGCAAGCTGCCTCTGCAAAAAGATGAACCCTGCATCAGCACTTTTTTCATGGAAAGCAACTAGGGGCATGAAAACATCAAAGCAAGTTGTATTAAGGAAACAGGAAAATGCGTCGCAAACGAGCAATTGCGTCGCGAAAACACAACTGCGTCGTTCAAAACATCAAGTGTGTGTCGACATGTCAATTGCATCTCGATATGTCATTTGCCTCACTAAAACGTGAATACGTCGCAACATTGCTATTGCGGCATGATCTTCCCAATGTGACATTCAACCCATCGATTACGTCTCAATTTGACAATTGCGGCACTCCAGAGGTCAAATGCGACTCGACATGTCACTTGCATCGCACAGATGATCAAATGCGGCGCGAACCACCGGAGCAATTGCGTTAGACTGTGCACTTGCGTCGCGATGCATCAAATGCGTTGAACGCGAAGGCAATTGCGGCTTACGCGAATGCATATGCGTCGCGGCGCATTCGTTGACTACCCTAGAAAGCATTAAATAGCACGTAAAACGATAAAATGACAAAGTGAGTTTAAGGTACATACTGCCGGCTCTGAGCCCTCTGGCCATCTGAAGGTCCTCACGATCTCTCTGTGGTGCTCTGACACTGGAATAACCATCCTCGCTGCTGCGCCTTTCGCTCTGAGCTCTCAGGTTTCGCAAGGTAAATAGTAAAAGTGAATTGACTTTACCCCCTTTGTCAACCTATTTATAAGGTCAAAATGGCATTTTCAATACTGGAGGCTCATTTGAACGCCTTTGACTTCCTCGTAAGTTGCTTTAAACATGTCAAAATCTGAAAACGACTGCGTCGTTGTTTTTCTGGTCATCAAATTGATTTATCAGGACCCTTTGCAAATTTTTCTGGCACCGGCTCAAAATTTGAAAATTTCCCGAGGGGCAATGATACTCATACCCTGCACTGGGGCATATTCTTGGCTTATTTTCTTTGTCACAATGCGACATGCTACATTATGACAAAGAGGGGCAAAATGTAGACACCTAAAAATGACTTAGGCCCGCAAGCTTCATTTTACCACTTTCGCCCTAGCATAATTGTGACATTTAATTATGTCATTGGTCCACATTCGACTATTGATTAAATAATTCATAATTATTTAATTAATTCATGTCATTTATTCTTCATGATTATTAAACAAATAAATTTTATTTATTTATTAAATACGCCATTAATGTCTAGTTTTCTTTAATTAAATAAATTTCTTAATTTATTTAATCCCCCTTCGTCATTATTTCTTCTTGATTATTAAATAAATAAATTTCATTTATTTATTAAATATGTCACTAACTATCTTAATTAAATAAATTGATTAATTTATTTAATTAATTAATCTTATCTTCTAATTAAATAATTAAATTTAATTATTTAATTGCCAATTAATATTCTTCTCATTTTAAATAAATTAAATTATTTAAAATGTCATGTCAAACCTAATTATCAGTCCTTTTTGATAAATAATCTGAAAAAGATTATTTATTATCTCTCAAAATCCATAATTTGAATTATTTTAATTCAAATTAGTAATTAATCTTCCAAAAATCAAGCATCGGGCAGATTCTTGATTTTCCAAATCTTATCTTCAAATTCAAATCTTATCTCTTTGATTTTTCGAATCTGCAAATCAGTAATCTTATCTTCTTTGATTTTTCGAAAATCTTTATTTTCTAATTAATTTGTCTCATTTATTCTCCACCGTCGATCCGATTTTATTTTGACCGTTCGATTAAGGATTTTTCCCTAACCCTAATTAGGGATTCTTAGGTTTAATCTGGATCGTTCATTTCATCAATTTATCTCGTTCGTCCATTCGAAATGGCCTTTTCTATAAAATGCCATCTTCTTCTCATTTTTTAGGACACACATTTGGCGTAATTACTATAGGCATTTATTTACTCTCACATGTTCATGGTCATAGGCAATCTTAGTATTTCGATTTTGGCATTATTTTAGACATAGGCATTGGTTTGTAGACATAGTCATTTAGGCATATCAAATCCTTCGAATCTTGTTGTAGGGCTTAGGCATTTTAGATTGCTCGATTGACGAATCTGAGGGCAACATTATCCAGCAAGCAAGAAGGTATTACGAAAGGGAATCATGGAGGTATCAACAATCAGGTATAATTGTTCTTTTGTTTACTTCCTTTGTGTTTCGTAAAATCTTTGGGTTTCGTTTATCGTTTATTGTTTATTGCTAACTCTCCAAATCTGAAGAAAACCCTTGATTACAGTTATGAATTATATGGGATAATATTGCATCTTCTTCTTGAAGTTGTATAAAATGACTTCATCCTATCATCATGAGTTATGCCATTGAATTGACCTCCTCGGCCTCTTCTCCAACATGTGGCACATGGGGTTGTCCATATCATGGGATGGTTGAGCAGGAGGATAGAGGAAAATATTTTTAGTACTTCTCCCATCAGAAATAGTTATGTCTGTTGACCGAAATCCAATGTAAGCATATGTTGTAGCTAACCATGGTCCACCCAGAATAATGGGATACCCTCCTAATATAGCTTTAGGGGAAAGGATCATGAAATCTACTAGATATTCCCAAGAGTCTAGAGTAACAACAAGGTCTTCTACTATACCATCTGGTTTGATAGTGGAACTATCAGCAAACTGTAGGACAGTAGGAGTAGGTCTCATATTTGCAACATTCAGTTGTTTCAGGATATCCTTAGTCATCACATTGATAGTTTCTCCCAAGTCTATTTACTTGGATTCCATTTATAATGACTCCAACTACAAGACTACGTGGGTCAATATATTTAGGAACAATGAATTTTCCAAGCATGATATCTGCCAACTGCCCCACCACATGAATGGTAGTGGGGTCCTTTTTCCTCCCTGGCTTTTTGAGACATGCTTCTTTAATTGCCTTGCAATATATAGGGACATCTTTTATGGCCTAAAACAAAGGTATTTTGACACATATGTGTTTCAATTGCTCTAGAATATCAAAGGTTATTTCTTCACTTTCCTCCTTTTGTTTAACAACTTCTAACCTTTGAGGAAATGGTGGGTCTTGATCAAACTATTGAACTAGTTTAGGATTCTTGGTTACACTTGACTGAGTAGGGATATCAGATAGATTTTGAAGCTCCTATTCTTCCACAAGAAGCTATGTGATAATAGGAGTGAAGGGGATGGAAAAGTGGTTCCTGAACATAGATGAATGTCACTCACACTCACAACATATGAAAGAAATTGATTGGGATTTATAGAATATATTGGTTGTTGTTGTGGTTTTTTATTTGGGTTAGGTGTGGGTTGAGTTGGTAACTGAGTAGGTCTAGGTGTGCTAGAGTTTGAGTTAGGAGGAGGAAGCATTATGGCAAGCTGTTGAGGCTGCAGATGTGGCTGCATACAACCAGTTGCCTGGTTTGGCCATTGTTGTCCTCCCCTCCATTCAGATGTATGTTGTCAGTTTCCTGGAGGTTTTTTCCAATTCCCCTGGAATTGTTGCCACTAAGGTGGAGATTTTTGGTAATTGGGCCAAGTATTTGGAGGGTTGTTCCAAGGCTGAGGTGGATAGCCTCCAAATTTTGATGGGTATGGAGGTTTCCATTGATTACCAAATGTATAAGAATTCAAATAAGGTCCACTAAAATATAATGGATCTGGTGGCATACCTTGTCTTGGAGCCCATGGTCTTCTTTGTGCAATGTAGAAAACTTGATCATCATCAACCTAAACTAGCTTGAGTTCTGGTGGAATTTTCTTGTTGTCAATATTGGCTACCATTTTTCATCTACAATCCTTCTTCTTTTTCCTACAATGAGGATAATATTCTACCAACATTGCTTATGCCTCCTCTTTTTTCTTCTTTGCTTGAAGTGTATCTAGTTGAGTAGCTATATTATTTATGATATCCTGCTTCAAATCTGCCAACAAATGAGTGATTTCCATCCTTGAAACTCCATTAGTGGAGGATTCACCCATATAAGATTGGTAACCTCTTCCTTTCTTTAGAGCTACCCTAGAGTAATTTTGACATATCTTCTTAATATCATCCTAGGGAACTTGGGTGATATCTCCTCCTCCTATCAGGTACAGAGCATCAATGCAAGTTTCATTGACCCCCCTAAGGAAGAGAAAATTTTGAGACTCTTCATTGAGTGCATGATGTGGAGATTTCTGTAGGAAAAACAAGAACCTTGAAATAAAGTCCTCCAAACTTTCATCTTCCTTCTGCTGCATCCTGAAGATATCATCTCCTCTCATATCACTTCCCCTACAGTATTCTTTATACTTCTCAAGAAACTTTGTTTTCATATCATCCCAAGTCTCTACAATATTCCTACCTAAGCCCATAAACCATCTTAATGCAACTTCTTTCAAGGTAGTAGGAAAAAAATTAAGCCTATGAGCATTAGTAATATAATCATAGCTTTTGTAGAGGATATCAAACTCAAACAAGAAAGTGTCAGGGTCCTATGTTACAAGCCCATAAAATTTAGGAAGAACTGAAGTAGGGATGTTCTTGAGGTTATCAACTTCATTATGGTGGGTGATAGGAAATGGAAAATATGGTTGGTTATGTCTATTTAGATTTTGACTGGCCATATTTGCTTGATGGAGTGCCAAAGAAAATGGATTCTCAATCAGGTTTTGGGAAGCTTGTTCTTCAGAGGAAATTTTAGAATTGGTCAAATTGGGAAATGCATCAACAAAATGATTTTCCTCCTCTTCTTCTTCATCTCTTGGTAGATTTTGAAACTCAACTAGTTGGTTATCAGGATTAGTGTCATTAGGAAGGAAACTCCCATGAGCATCTCTTCTCCTACCTCTATGCATGCGGTATTAACTCAGTATCAACCAACTCACACAAATAATTAATGAAAGAATAGCAGAGCATTACTTTTCTCAAATGAATGGTATGCTAAGAACAAACTTTAGAGATACTAAAACAAGAAAGAAACTAGAAATGACTCCAAAGAACCTCCTAGTTTGACACCTTCCTCGACAACGACGCCAAAAAATGTTGGCCTCCTCTAATGGTTCATTAACTAATCCCTTGAAGTTGTAACTTAGAGATTAGATATTTGCACTAAGTAGTTATCTTGCTCATCATGAAGGTTTATTTCATTGTCAACCTAGGGACATGAACTTGAAATGGGTCAGCATTGTATGTGCACCAGGACTAAACTATAGTCATCCTTATCCTATAACTAGAAAGGAAACAGTACTGAAAATAAATGTTTGAAAGGAATTAGCATAAGTACTGAGCATGAGTCAACAAATAAATTGATCATCAACAACTAAACTGAACTGAAATGAATGATAGAAACAAAAATCTCAGCAAAAAGACAAGAAGTTACTTTGTCTGCCTTGGCTACAGGAACAGACAACTGCTAAGACTGTAACTAATTATTGAACAAAAAAGTAACTACTAAACTGAATGGATGGAATTCTCACCAAGTGGGCCCCCTTGAATGATTCTTCCTTAGGCTAACTCAGATGCAGCAAATCAAAATATCATTTCATTCATTGAAAACATGATTACATCATATCAACATGACTATATTCCTTGAAACTGAAAATGCAAGTACAATATCAAAACATCCAACCTTGTGAAGAGGGACATCTAATCATTATTTATAGAAGGAAAGATTCTAACCCTAACTAACTGGGTGGTCAAATCCAACAAACTAGGAGGATTTCATTTATTGAAAGCATAAAAAAGAGGAAGGAGGTTATGTGTGCACAAGACTTTAGTCAAACTAGTCTTTCCTTAACGAGGATCTAGCATAACACCTCCTAAATATACTCAACTAACATACATGATCATTTAAAGGTAAGTTACAACTTCCACACAAGTTGGAAGTTTCCCTCCATTGGAGGTTTTCCATCCATTGACCTCTTTAATGACGATCTCTTTGACTTCTTTAGCAACCAACCAACTGGCATGAATTTCTTCCACCTTGCAGGTCTCATTTATATCTGCATCTTAATGTGAACCTGCATAATGACATTAGCATGCAAAAAATAATTGTATATCTATAATCACCTTAGAATAACATTCATTCAATCACATGTAAAATTAATATAGATATATCAAATAGCAGGTTAAATATCATCAAAGGTTACAGCGGTAAGTTCATGCCTAAAGTTCATAAGTTTAGGGAAATAACATAGAGAGTGTCAATAACCAGGTGTTAAAGTCCATAGTAAAAACAACAAATATATGATAAACCCTATCAAAATTGAGCCATTATTTGGACTCATCATAAAGTGCACACCAAACTTTTGTCAAGAACAAGATAATTTGGAATAGGGATGTAGATGGATAAAAATGGATTGGATAAATGGTCCATGGATAAATGGATTCATTATGGATGAGATGGATGGAATGATGGATTTACTATGGATGAGATAAGATGCTTTCACTTGATCTAGCACACATAGATGCTCGATTCTACACATGACACCTGTTCGCTAGGTTTTTATCATGGTACTTGTCCAAAGTGCCACCATAGTGGTTTTCACTAGAGGACAATTTTTTTTTTATCTTTACTATTTTCATTATTTATTTATTTTTTGCGAATTATTTTAAGTTCATGTTGAACTGCTTGGTGGTGTCGTTGAAGATGCTTCTATCATAATGTGTCATCAATATCCTACTTGAAGAAGCTTCTTTTCCAAGATATGTGCACTTGAATACAACTTTTGAGATTCTTGATCTATGTTGTTGATACTAGAGTTAACTTTGTCTTTGTGCACACATCGCAATAGAATTCCTTTTGAATCCTTATGATGAAAGGTGGCTTCCAATACATGTTCAATGTGAGAAATGGATATCATGCATGGAGGAGGGGATGGTGGAGTATGTTTAGGAATAAAAGATGGATTGGTTGATAGTTTGGAACTTTTGACTCTCCAAACTTGGGAAGATGAAAAATGATGGGTGGATATGGAAGTTTGCATGGAATTAGGACCAACTACTTGATATAATTTTTACATCACTTGGGAAGCCTACTTTTTCATTTTTGGATGTCTTTGATGGATACATTTCCATTTTTTTTTCCCCCATAGTTTCTTTGACTGATGGAGTTTGATAGGGATGATCTATCCTTTTATTTTTTGGTATCCATGTATATTTGATTTGTCCATTATGCTTTCCAACTTCTTTTTCTTTGATAATGTTCTTTGTGCTTTGATTCAAATCTTTCTTTTGATGTTGGTCTCAATTCGTGGATGGGGTGATGGGTGGATGAATATTTGTGGCATGGTTGGTTATAGTATTGGCATTGGTTTCATCATAAGGATTCTTTGTGCTCCCTATATTGACGTTTTCTTGAGATGAAGCTTCCCTTAGTACTGTGGAAGTAGTACCTTCATGCTTTGATTTTGCTTGTTTAGCAAGCATTCTTTGATAAATAACCATTGTAGATGATGTTATTTCAATTTGTTGCTTTGCTGATTCTAGAATATCTTGTTTGGTTCAACCTATTTCCTTGAGTGGATAATGCTGGATATCTTCATCTATGATGTCCTCAATCTAAATTTGGGATATATTTGATCCTGATGTTGACAACTCAGCTTGACTGTAGGAATCAATAACTTCCTATTCTTGTGTAATAATATCAAGAGTAAAGGAATCTTGTTCTGAATGAAGATCATCTACGTGTCCATACAAAGAGAGCATCTCATGGGTAGATGGAGGAGTGTGTGCTATATGGATATGATCATAATTTGTGACATCTTGTATAGATTGGAGAGGTCCCATTATTCAATCATTGTAGCATCTTGGAGATACAAATTCTTGATTATGCTTTGGATCAAGTTCTTTACATGGGTCAATTTCAAAGGGTGGATTGCTTATAAAGGATTCTTGGATATATTCATTAGGTATGGGAAGTGGCTCAATATCCTCTTGATCTTTAAATGGATTTGGGTCAAGTGTTGAGTTGAGGATTCATTCAATATCTGCAACCATGAGGTCAAAGGATATCGATATCTCTTGGAAAGGGCCATTGCAAGACTTGGGTGAAAGATGTTGATCATGCTTTGGAATAAATTCTTGAGATATGTCCTCTAACTCATTAGGCGATGGCGAGACATTTTCAACATGATCATTGGTGGATGGGTCTTCGATTATGTCAATAGGATCAAATAATGTTAACATTCCTTGAAATAGATCATTTTTGGATATTTTTGAGGGGTTTTTATCATGATTAAAAAGAAACTCTTGATGTATGTTGATTTTATCATTAGATGAGGTAGAAACATATCCAAGGTGGTGCTCATTGATGGATAGATCTTGATCATTGTCTGCAACAGTTGTGGTGGAGATATTGTCACTGCTATCACTAGTGGTTGAATCTTGATCATTTTCCTCAACAATGATTTTTCTTTGGTCAAGAAGGTCTTGGATGGAATTTTTTATTTGAATTTAATTTTATGTTTTATGAAGATTTTCTCTATGATACTCACAATAAGATCTACCCTTATTCCAAGGGGAGTTTATGATAGAGTTGAAATTACTTAGTTTTAGAAGAGTGTTGAGTTTTTCATTAACTAGATTTTTAATGTTGATTCAATTGGCTCTCCCAAAGGAGTGATTCACATTTGCTACCTTGTGATATTTGTACTTGTTGAAATTGACCTTGTGGTGATTCATTTTGGAGATGTGGTTATGGTCTTGTTGTTGATGTTGTGGATCTTGATATCCAACCTCTTAACATTGGGGATATTCTTCGTGATGAGGTTGTGGAGATAACTCAATATTTTGATGAAATGGTTTAACCCAAGGGGGGCAATGTGTCAGTTTTGGGATGGAGATTTCTCTTGGTGCAATGAATCAACTATTTTGGTAAGTGATGCAATTTGATGTCGTAAAATTCGATCTTGATTTTGATTTTGACACCCTTGATATAGTTGACATGGTTTTTGGTTAAGCATATTTGGAATATACACTTGTGGTATTTGTGTAGGATCCTACACAAATTGATTTTGGACAATGTTCTAATTTGGGATGATGTTTATATTTTTCAGTATAGGTTGGCATTGAGCATTGTTGTGGTTGGAAAACATATTACTTTGATTTAGGTAACCTTGGTTTTTCATGGTGTTACCTAGACTTGGATCAATATATTGAGTTGTCAACATATTGTTTGGATTTTGAACAGCATTGGTGTGATTCACAAATGTATCTATCCCATAGTTCACCAAGAGGGGATTTGATATATTCATGTTTGATAAGTTTTCACTTCGTATATTCACATTTGGCATGTATTGATTTGATGGGATAATGTTGTTTTGAATACTCATGTATTGATCGTATGGTTATATATTTGTAGGTTTTGAATTTGATTTAAATATACCATAGGGAAAGGTGTTCCAAAACTTATGTTAGGCATACTCACATTTGTTGTATCATTGAGGTTTGTAGGATATAATGATCACATGCATGAATTGTATAAATGTGAGTTTTGATAATCAATTGGTATTGTAAGGCTTTGATAGTTTGGTTGATTTAGATCACTCATGGTGTATGAATCAAGTTTATATTCCATTTTCTTATGTTTTGAACTTGTTACAAAAATGACCCTATAAGGTGTTTACAACCAGTGATGAGATGAAGGATGAAAGGGTGAGTGATGTGGGTGTTTGAACTTTAAGAACTTTGGTCAATACTAGACTTAGGGTTTGATTTAGATAATGAACTTTTTGAATCCCAAGATGGACATTTGATCTTTAGGATAAATTTTTTCAAATGATTGCTAATTTAATTAAATGTATGAGAAAGGATGCATTCCCACACACCTAACTAAACAAGGTGATTTTGATTTGGTTTAATGATGTACCTAAGTCTAGATAATGATGTTTCCAAAGATCTAAAGTTGTTTGTGGGATGGGATGATAAATGTTCTAAATGGGTGAAATGATTGATTTTGATCCTAAATGAACCTAAGAAGGACTTGTTTACAAGACCAAGGTAGTGAAGAATATTCTTTTCCCTAAGATTACTTCAAACCAACAGATCAATGTTTGCTCGAAAGACCATAATAAAAAATATAAACAAGCACATGCGTGGGGTTCAATTGATTTCATCTTGATTAGTGAATTAATTTTACCACATCCAATGTCTTTTTTAAGTATCAAACTAAATGTCTATGTCTAAGAAACTTTCATTCCACAAATTCCATTATGTGAAAATCAAGGAGCTAAGGCCATAGTTTCCCTTGGTTGAATTTGAAGAGAGTGAATTGAGATATGAGCCCAAGTATTTAGAAGCCTCTAAAGATGAGATCCAAGCAATGCTTATTTCAATGTTTTGGATCCAAGCAATGTGTTTAACTAACTTTTAACATGCACAATCCTAAGTTGCAAAGTTACTACCTAATGAGTCCCCACTCAGATTTATCCAAACACTAAGACAAAGCGAACATCTAGAGATTTGGTGACACTGGCTCCCCTCCACGACACACACTTCTTGGGATAGCCAAATCTCAAATCCTGAAGATCCTAAGGATTTTCCTATTTCAACTTTGAATAGTAAGATGTGGGGCAGCTTCAAAATGATTGTTCTTGCACCAACAAGCATAAATATTTTTTGGTCACTAAACAATTGGTTCGTAGTAAGGGCTTTTGTTCAAGGTGGCCATACACGTAGCACGATTAGCTCAAGATTATTTCAATCAAAAGGCCTCCTAGTCTCTTCCTAAGAAGATATTTTAACATATCACATGAATACTAAGGGTGACACCTGTCGGTATGACACATCTACACCTGTTTCTAATGACTTTCATCACAAACACATTTTTATATAGTGATTGAAAGAGCTTGGCTTTAGCTTGTTACTGCTTGGGTCATTCCCAACTTTCGAAGTGGGGTGGCAGGCCCTCTAAAGGTACACAAAAGCAAGGAAGCATGTTTGTTGTTTGATCTCCTAGGTCACGTGATGCAAGGAGAGAGCATTCACAACACCTTTGCCTCACACTCGCATGGGGTTCATTTTAAATCCAAATTGAAATATGTGGGTGGTTATACAAAATGTCAAAAGAATGCTTTTGATTCTCAAGATCGCCAAGTAGCGTGAGAGAAGAGCATACACATTCAATGAAAACAATGCAAACCACAAAACATGAAAAACACTTGTTAATTTTAACCCTCAAAGAAAAGATTAATTTGTTTTAAGCACCAAATTGAGTGTGAGTTTGCCTTGTTCAATTTAATCTTGCATTGCAATGATCTAGAAAATTTCTAAGTTCAATTTTAACCAATTTGAAAAGGATCAAATCAATGATTAATTTTAAACCCAAAATGAAGCTAGTTGTCCTAAAACAAAAAATGAAAGCAACAAATGGATGGCCTAGTGCATTACAATGAGCATTTAAAAATGCTTTCTTAAGTCCAATACCCAATTCTTCAACTCAAATCTACTTGTTATTTGTTTTTTTGGATTTTACCACCTTGCTACACCATCATATCATTGATCCCAATGTGAGGAATACCATCACTAATTCTTTATGCAAACTTGCAAACATTAAAAAGCTATCACAAATAAGATTTATTTCAACGTGAGAGAGGCCATCATTGTTTCTTTATGCCAAATAAGAACAAAATAGACAACAACTAAAATAAGAATAAAAATTTGATTCCCACAAGTGTACAATTTTAGCCACATATGTATGACCCAATCAATGCTATATATATATATATATATATATATATATATATATATATATATACTTTAAAAATTATTTATTAACTCTCAAGAAAGATGTCGCTACAACAAAAAATTCCACAGTAAGAATGACAGTAATTGAGCGCACAAAGCTTGAATATTATATGAATGTAAACAAATACCTTGCAATCCTATCTAATGCATTAATAAACAAAGCCCAATGAACATGCTATCCATCCAACGCCAATGACTTTTCCTCAAACTCAGTGGTATTTAAATGCATTAAATATGTATTCAGTGATTCTATATCCTCCAGCTGCTAGTTTTTAAAGAAAATGATTTATAGAGCTACTCACATGAAAATGTTTCACCCACCTCAAGAAAGATGTCGCCCAACAAAGGATTTGCATAGTAAGAGTAACAATGATAGAGCGTGCAAAGTTTAAAGTTTATATAGAACGTTTGGTTTCTTCTTGAAGAAAATCCACAATCATATCCTCTTCCTTGATTTTGAAAGTGATTATGTCAAGTTGATCCTAAACTTGTTTCCACCTTTGAAAGAGATTACCAAAAACTATTGTGTTTCATTTCTCTAATTTGAATTTGACAAATTGAAGCCTCTTGAAGAAGGAGAACATAGCAGTGCCAAAGGCAAGCCTCCCTTCTACCCACCAATGCTCCACAAGATGATATAAACTATTATCCCTAAGCCACATTAGCTGAAATTTAAAGGTTGGTTACTTGACCAAAGAGAACCGAGATGAGAAAAACTTAATCGGCCAATGATATGACCCCTTCCACGCCAGGATCTCAGAGGAGGAAGTCCAACTATTCCCAATCCATTCAACAGAGACAAGAAACCTTTCCAACCATTCAAAGATAGAACCCTCCCCACATCTTTGATTGTTCCAGGTAAAAGTCCCATTAATGGGTTGAACATCCACTAAATTAAGATGCTTAATATTATCCTGAAGCAAGGAAGAAGAAGGCCCTAAATGACTCACTCCCCCAAAATTTTCCTCCAAGGTGCAAAAAGAATTAAAGTATCCTACCAAAATATAAGGGAAAGAAAGTGCAAGAGAGCAAATAAATCTAATGTGAGACCATAGTACGAGCTTACTAGGAAAATAATTAGGTGCATACACATTGGTGAAGAGAACCACCACTCCAAAATCAAATCAGGAAGCTAACAGAGAAAGGGAGTTCCTTCTATCCATCCACCAAAGAGGAAAAATCTTGCAAGGGTCCCAAATACACGCCATACCACCTGCAAAGCCTTCAGATCCAACACCTTGACACTAACCCCTCTTCCAAATTTTGGAAGTTGTGTTTATCATATTATCAATAGGGAGCTTGGTCTCATGAATGAAAATAATATCATGTTTATGATCACAAACTAAATCTCAAGTAGCCTTTTGTCTAGGGATGCTACCCAAACCCCTCACATTCCAGAATATCACAATCATTTATGAGAGGAAGAAAAATGGGAATCCAATGTCTTAACAACACCATATTCAACCAAAGATTCTCCCATAATCTCCATCTTCTCTAAATCATTTTTCGTCCTAACTTTAGCCATCTTTTCACCTGTTACTTTATTTAAGCTCTTTTGGTGGATACCTAAAAGAGGCCCATTATTCTTCTTCCCATCATCTTTGGCCCTAGAATCTATGTCCTACTCATTAATTCCATTAGTTCTTATATTATATTGAGGGGATTCCTCCAAGGGGTTAGGAGTTGAATCCTCCACCTAAATCCCTACAGTCTCCAGCCTAGAAGCCCCCTACTCAAAAAGGGGTGAAGAGTCATCTAGTGCTTCCTTTGGGGATTCATGCATTTTGGTTGTTGGAGTAGGGACTAAAAGATAATGCCCAACAACATCAAAGAGATGAACATACTGAGTCCCAAAGTTGTGATCATGCTCCATTGAATCCAACTCTTCAAAGTTTTAAAGAACGTCAAATATGTTACCAGAGGCTTCTCTGAGTATAGATTTATTCTGATGGTTTGACATTTTTACTTTTGATCGAGTTTTCAAAGGTACAAACCCGTTTGAATCAGGCTCCACATTCTGAATCAAATCTTTTTCCCTTTGCTTTGGAAGGATTTGCTTGCACACTTGGAAGATGTTGTTGGGATTTAGCACACAACTTGGGGAAATTCCTTTGCAAATTCCCATATTCATGACAAGAATGACAATGAAAAGGGCCTCATAATCCACTTGTTGAATCCAACACATACCTCCCAACCTAACTTCAAGAGACTCTGGTAAAGGTTTATTTAAATTGATTTTCATGCACAAATGAGAAAAATAAGTTACCCTTCATTCGAGAGTCTAACAGGAAGACCCAAAGGCTTCCCTAAAAAAACTACAATAGAATGCAAAATTTCCTTTCACCAAAACTACATTGAAAGATGAGGGAGGCGAATCTGGACCAAAATCCTTGACAACATCCCTTCGGGTTACATGGCAGTTAAAATAGGTGCATAATGTTCATTTTTTTATGGAGTCCTTGAACCACATAATCGTCACAAATCACATAGATGTTCATTAATCGTGTTGGGACCCTTGACATGCGCAAGCATATAACAACCCTGTAGAGGCTTGTGAGATGCGTGAAAGTCTATTAAATGCATCGAAATGTTAATTTTGCAAGTGTCCAATACAAGATTTGGAAAGGAATTTATAAATGCCACATAGATGTGTGTGATAGTCCATGCTATTTTTTATTTACTAACTCAATTATTTTTTTGTGTTATTTTAATTTATTGTGCAGTTGAAAAATCCTTCATTGAATCCTTCAACTATGACTACATCACTTTGTTACCCAATCACTATGTTTGTGCTTTAATTGAAAAAAGTGTTGATGATATAATGAGAAAGAAAAATGTATGCCCCATGAGGTTTCCTAGAATGGAATGATAGGTAAAGTCAAAAAGAGAAGAAATAGATGACAAATTGAAGAGGATGATATCCCCAAAGTTGATGTGTGAGGAGTTAGAGCAAGGAATTATAGTGGTGATTGAAGATATTAAAAAATAAACATAAATCTATAGAGAAAAAGAGGTCTCATAGGAAATAACATTGAGAATGATGTCACAAGAAATAAAGTATTGTTGAAATTGAGATGATATAGAAGAATACAAATTTAAGACCCAAATAGAAGAAACTATGTAAAAATTCAAGCGATGCTTAAAAATATATAGCAATTTTCATAGAAGATGTAGAGTAGAAAGGATTTTTTTTTAAAAAGCTTTAAAAAATTGCACAGCTTTGAACTTTTTTAATCTATATATAAATATGATAATTTTAAATTCATTTTTACTATATTTAAAAACAAAAATTAGAGCACATTCAAAGAAAAAAAGATGTGAAAATGCCTCAAGGATGACCATTTCACCCACCTTGATTAGAGTTATTATGGGTGTAGTTCAAGCAAGGACTTTGAGTTAGAGAGGTATGATTTAAAACCATTGTCTTTTATATTTTTAGTCAATTTTAAGGTGGGATTTTTTTATGGAGTGTGCTATTTTTTTTCATTTTTGATGGAGTTCTTGAACCACATAAGCATTCACAAATCACATAAACGTCCATTAATTGTGTAGGGACCCTTGATATGTGAAAGCATCTAATAACCATGTAGAGGCTTATGAAATGTGTGAAAGTCTATGAAATACATAGGAATGTTGATTATGCAAGTGTGCAATACAAGATTTGGAAATTAATTTGTAAATAAGAAGAGATTAATATATAGAGTAGTTAGAAGTGAATGCTAATGTAAGAATTCCATTTTAGGGTGACAGCTCAAAAAAGTCATATTTGCAAGCAATCCCAAGGTTTGGGAGAGGATATAAAAATATGTTCTTATCTCACAACATGAATGTGAATGGGACCTCACACCTAAGAAGCTATTATACCTATGGAATTTGAGATTTTATTAGGTGTAAATGATGTTGGAGATGTGGTATAACAAGAGGATATTGATGGCACTAATGGAGCAGTAGGATTTTGATGTATTGATATTTAGTTGCTCATAAAAAATCTAATATTGACATAAGAGGATATGTATATGATGTTGTTCCTCCCCATCTAAGGTGATCATGTGGATACTATTGACTAGAGGCCTAGCCTCATATACGGTAGGGATATCAATACATAGTGGATATGGATTTGTGAGGAAATTTATCAAGGCACATCACTCTCAAGCTTCTATAACATAAAATTGAGTACAAAAACTACTATGGTGGACCATGATAGTGATAATGACCATGTGTGTGGTTACTAGGCGTACTACAAGCCCATGCTTACTACTTGTAGAGAGTTTGGAAATTTAGAGACATCTTACTCTAGAGATAGTAATTTAAGAAATTATAGGATGTGGCTAACATTTTTTGCACATATACAAGGACATAGAGCTCGGTAAGAATCACATGGTAGTTGGAATTGATGTAGAGGTCGTGGTGCTTGAAAGGTTGAGTAAATTACATCATAGTGTATTCAACTATGATAGGGATACATGGTTGTTAAAATAGGTGCATAATGTTCCCCCACAACTAATACTATATATCAAGACATACCAAAGTGCAATGAGACTACAAGAGGTGTTTAACGAGCATTGTTGTGGATATTCCTTTATATACTAGATGTAGTAGAAAAGTATGTGGGGCCACACATAGGAGGAGAAGATGGTGGAGACAAGGAAGGTGATGGGTAGGAGTGATAAGGAGATAGGAGGCAATGAGAGGAGGGTGAAAGGGAGGGGAGGGATAGGTAGTATAGGGGAGGGTTATGTGGATTACGGGGTCGAAAGACCTCGATGACTCAAAATAGAGTTAGGGATCTCAGTTTTCTAGCCACAAAGAACACTTTGTGTTTTAAAATAATTAGACAAATAGATTTATTTTAAATATAAGTTATATTAGGTAGTTAGTGAAGGATATTCATAAGGTACTTGAAGGTGGGGCCACATATTATTACTTTATTTGCAATAAATATAATAATAATGCAATTATAATGTCATTGCAATTCAATTTATATTTTTAAAAGGGACGATTAACTAGACATTATTCTTTTGTGAGAAAGCAACTTATATACTATTGTCACCTTCAATATTTTTAATGATTAACTAGAATGAAATTGAAAAGTTTTCATATAAATTAAATCATTAAAAAGGATTTAAGGAGGTGAAATTAAATCTTCTCACTTACTTACTCTATGAATAACTATAAATTAGTGTTGCATTGAGAACATCTGATTATGTCATCATGATTCAAGTATGCGAAAGATAATGCATAGTCAAGACTTTGCCCTTGAAGTTAAACAACATTTAAAATTTCCATTAGACCCTTCTAGCATAAGTGCATTATTGTGTCATCTCACCATACCTTGTGCATTCTACATTTGATTAGATGAGAAGTTGTGCAAGATTTTTATGATTGTATTATAGACAATAAAACATACATATATGGTGAAAACTATCCTCGTACATTTAATTAGTAATGAATGGTAAATAATAACTTGAACACACACATTTTCTTAATTAAATTGTATTCAAATTAATAATAAGAATTGAAGAAATGTTTCATACGTGATTTTAAAAAAAAAAATTTGAAACCTGATAGAAAAACTCAAATACTTGAAATCTAATCTAATTATACACTAAATTCAAAAAGAAATCTAAAATAATAATTTTTTATTGCCCATAAAATTCTACTCTTCTTTGTAAATATTGATTTTCTTATTGTAGCTGAAGATAATGATTGTGCAAGTAATAAAATGTGTAGCTAATACAAACAAGGCGGGCGTAATAGGCGACCGACGACGAAGGAATTAGAAGGGGAAAGGATGGAAAGTCAACGTGAAGATTAAACGATTGTAAGTTTACGAATTTATATAATGTCGAACGAGAGCTGTAGTAGGGGATGTAGCTCAGATGGTAGAGCGCTCGCTTAGCATGCGAGAGGTACGGGGATCGATACCCCGCATCTCCATTTACTCTACTTTTTCAGTTTTCCCTACAAAACGTCAGGCAAGTAAAATCTGTCGGTCAAAAACTTTTTGAAAAGCAGATTCAAACGTTTACAAAACGCCAGGCAATTAAAATCTGTCGGTCAAAAACTTTTTGAAAAGGAGATTTAAACGTTTAGGGCCAACGGGATTGAACCCGACGTGAATCGAACACGCAACCTTCTGATCTGGAGTCAGACGCGCTACCATTGCGCCACGGATCCTGTTGTACATGTCGGAGGAAGTTTCTAAATACGATAAGTGTTTGACAAGCAGCTGATCGTGAGCATGCAAACTTGCTAATAATCAATTCCTGATATGTAAAATGGTAAAAAACGGTCACCTTTGAGAGATCAATTAGATTTTAGACTAGTGTCGTTGGCGCAGGCAGGTGAGCACGGAAGAGGGAGCCCCCAGCGAGGATCGTACTCGCGACCTTTCGCTTACGAAGCGAACGCACTACCACTATGCTATGGAGGCAGGCACGGAGGAGGGCATCGACAACTATCATGATTTCGTCTTGCTAAACAGATTAACTCTATCAAGATTTCGCGAAAATCGCATTGGGGTAAAGTTGCGTATTTTCACGCTAGAAGGAGGGCTTGAACCTCCGACCTTGTGGTTAACAGCCACACGCTCTAACCAACTGAGCTATTCCAGCCGATACATGTGTTTTTGGCTGTTTATTTTAAACGTCCGAAATCAGGATGATAAAACTCTTTGCCAGATTATTCCAGCCCAGAGAATAATCTGCCAAATCAAAATGACCGACGGTGCACTTTCCTCGCTCAATGTAACTAGTACAACTACAGACGCTCAAACATAAACGTAAAATGTGCAATGATACGAAATATTAATAAAATTTCCACATAATTTGAAGAAAAGCTTGATTTTCCGTTGCCGGGATTTGAACCCGGGTCGCCTGGGTGAAAGCCAGATATCCTAAACCGGACTAGACGACAACGGAGATGAAATCAAAATCTCAAACTAATAGTTAAAAACTGTTTACCCACTCGCTCCTATTTCGAAATTCTCTCATTAGTGTGGTTTCATTCCAGATTAACTCTTAGTTACCTTTTAACCTCTTCTCTCCGCATTTACTTTTAACCCTCGCTTTCTATCTCTGCCCATAAATGGTTTCCACACAACCACAATAAAATGTCCCACACTAGAATAACTACAAGAACCTACCTTATATGAGTCACTTGCCCTTATTATATGCTACTCAACTATTTATCTCTTATCACTTTTTCATGCAATTTTTCTCTATCACTCTTTCATGCATGTGGGATAAATACTTCTATTATAATTAACAAGTGGGATGACTTGTAAAACATATGAACTCCAATACATTATTTATTATTACCCAATACACTATAATACTATACCCTTAGGCACATCACAATCTTGACAAAACACTATAGGAACATCAAATAGAAAGTGGCCAAAGCTATCCCTTTTTAGAAGTTTTGACTACCTTGAAGTAGAAACTCCACCATCCTTCACAAACACCTTGTCTTGAGGCTCCACAAACTCTCTACAAATAGCATTCGTAACATCATGCCTAGAAGTTGTAATCTAGAGGGTGAAGAGACTCAAAATATCTAAACAACCATCTTGAAGGATTGCTCCTAAGTTGCCAATATACAAGGCTAGGTCCTAGTTGAAAATAACCATATCCTAAAATATTTTATTCTGAGATTGAGAAGAGTTCCTAGAAAATCCCCAAAACTCCTATTATTACAACTACACAAAATGCCTACTCACCCTCATTTGAGTTGTTTGCAACACAAAACACATCTTTTGAGGGAATACCCATATACAATATATATTATCGTCCAACGAGGTCGACTACTTTCTCTCCCAATTTCTTGGTGAAATCCTTTGTAATGGAGACTCTTGTACAAACAACCTATTTTACATGTACCATATCCACATATTATGAATTTGAAAAAATCAAGGGAAATAAAAATCCACAATATTAAAGGTATATCTAAGTCCCCTATCTAAGATTGCATTATAAGATTTGTTGAGAATGCAAACCAATGAGAAGAAAATCCAAGATTGCTAGGTGAGAGAAGCGAGTCACACTAGCAAAAGCACATAAACAATATCGATTACAAATGTAAAATAGAATGCTATTCTAATACAAAGGATGTTGTAAGCAATATATAAAAATAGAAAACAAATACAAATAAATAATCTTCATATTCTAAACTACTGCGAGCCTCATATAGTGCACAAAATGAAGTTCACACAAAGCAACAAAGCACAAATTCAAAACAAAGTTACCATAAACTACATTGTTGACAAGTAGATTTACTCAAAATGATCAATATATGTGGGATCTCAACTCAACAACATAACACTAATGATTTTTTAATGATAAATTGATAGTCATTTTGCATAGAAGATTCATGATATGAAAATGATGAATGGGAAGATGAATTTATAGACTTAATAGAACCACTCCATACCCACCTAAGCTATGCTTATGGGGGGTTCTTGGTGTATCATTATATTTTTTGTGTTTTGTTATTTACTTTATTGTATATTATGCACCCAAGATAAGCTTACTTAGATAGGTTGTAATTGCTTCTCATAATGGGAAGTTTAATAGTTGTCACCCTTGTGGTGAAGTCATGTGAATTAATTGATTGTGGAAAATAATTTACTTATTTGATTTAAAATAAATGTACATACCTAACACTATCAATAATTTAAGCAAGAGCCATTATGCTGCAAAGTGCTTATGATGTGTCAAAATTATGATGAATATTTTGTTTATTATTTTTGGTGGAAAATCATTTGTACCCTATACAATAAATGTAGAAAAGTAGAGTTACATTTATTTGGTGAAAGTTTCATAAAGAAAAAGAACTCCAGAGTGATCACTAATGAAATTTTTTAGAAGAATAAAACAAATCATTCTAGAAGCATCACAAAAAATATACTCCAAAGAAAATAACAACTCTAAAGCACCATTGAAAGAATGCTTCTAGAGAAAACATAAAAAACTCCAAAAAATCATTGAAAGGAGGCTTTTAGAGAAAACACAAATAATTACAAAACATGGTTAAAAGGATGTTCTTAGAGAAAACATGAACAAATTCAAAACATTATTGAAATGATGTTCCTACATAAAACATTAACAAATTTGGAACATCGTTGAAATGATGTTGTCATAGAAAATATGAACAACTCTAGAACATTGTTGAAAAGATGTTTCCAAAGAAAACACAAACAAATCTAGAACATTGTTGAAAAGATATTTTTAGAGAAAACATGAATAACTCTAAAACATCAATGAAAGGATGTTTCCAGTGAAAACATGAACTCCAAAACATCACTGAAATGATGTTTCCAGAGAAAACATGAACTCCAAAACATCACTGAAATGATGTTTCCAAAGAAAACACAAACTCCAAAACATCATTGAAAGGACGCTTCAGAAGAAAACACAAACAACTCTAGAATATCACTGAAAGGATTTTTCTAAAGAAAATATAAAGAAATCCAAAACATTATTGAAAGGATGTTTTTAGGGAAATAATGAACAATTCTGAGATATTTTTGAAAGTATGTTTCTAAAGGAAACATGAATAAATCTGAACATTGTTGAAGGGATGCTTCTAGAAAAATATATACAGAAATAAAGTTATAAACATTTTGGTACTAAATGGCTCTAAAAGTATTTTGGAGTTAGATTTTTTTATATAAATAATTAATTTGCTAAGGATGGAGGGGAGATCCCCTTCACACAACAAATTTTTGCTTTCCCTTCAATCAACTTAATGAAATATACTTTGCTAGCTAACTTCTAGTATAAGCATGGCCTATATCCATTTCCTAGTAGTGTTCTTTCATCTCCATCTATTGGTTTTAGTCATAGAGGTCCATTATTGAAGATCTCCACCACCTTTTATGGGCCCAACTTACATGTACACATTTTTCCTTTTAAGTCCTTATATCTAGAATCAAATAATAATGCCTAGTCTCCACTTTGAAACATTCTTTCTCTGATATAGAAATCATGTTGCACCTACCTCTACTATTGCACCAACTCTATTTGATGTATTGCCTCTAGATGAAGTTCATCCAATTTGTTAAGTTGCAGGACCCATTAAGCTTTGTTTAGGTTTGAATCCAAATTTATGGCTATTGGGGTGTATAAAGTTCTAGCTTAATGGGAAAGATGGGTTTATTGCTAGAAAGCAACTCATAGGCCAAGAAAATGGTGGCTTTATACGCCCAAACTATCTCATTTAGTTTTTTGACCTAATATTTTATGCCTATCAAGACTACCTTTGTGAGGATATTCTATAAATCCTAGTTAGATAGCTTCATTGGGCCATTTGCTTGTGGGTAATATGGTGATGAAATTTTATGGTTCACCTAGAAGTGGTCAGTGAAATTAATAAGGACCTTGGACATGAATTGAGGCCCTTGATTGGTGGTGATTGATCTTAGTACTATAAAGTTAGTTTCTTTTTCTTGTTGTTCCTTACACTCACACCCCATTTTCTTCTCTAGCAAAATGGGGAGCCCCTCTCTTTCTTTTTCTTCTTTTCTTTGTGTCTTGTTTTCTCCATTTCCTCCCTTTCTTTTCCTTAGTTTCTTATTTTTTCTTTTTCCTTATCTTTGGGTTTTCTTTGTTGGGGTTTTAGGGTTTCTTATGATGGCATGCCATCCTTTTCAAACTTTCTCCCGACATCTTTTTGTTTCGCCCCTTTCCTTTCGGGGTTTCAGTCATCAAGGTTTTCATAAGTAGTGTGTCTTTTTTTGACACCCCCGAATCTTGATGCTTGATGACAGTGGTGTCTTTTCATCTCATTTTTTTCCTAATAGAGCATTTATTTGCCTCTCTTAGCATTTATTAGCCATTAATGTGTTGATTTAAGTGGGTTTAAAGGGGTGAATGACAAGATTTTTAATTATCATTCAAACGTTTCCAACGTGATTTATTTGAACGCTTTGCATTTCCCCTAATAATTCATTTGTAGACCAATTTATTTTCTTCATGAATTATTAATGCTTTGTTTGGTTCTAGGTGTGTTCATCTTGCTCACATTTGGTCTATTGTAGGAGCATTGTGTGCTTCTTCCTTAGTTTTGTGTGCTTCTACTTCTAGTTTTCTCTCCCATGCAAGACTCCTAGGTTGGCTCAAAATACTTTGTGTTTTTGGTTTCTTGTTTAGTCGTGTAGTGTCATTTCATGATGAGAATTTTGGTTGGGTTGTTCTTTTTTTTTTCTTGTCTCTCTTTCTTGTTTGTTTTATCTTGTTTTGTTTCCCATTTTTCCCCTCTTTCACTAATTATTTTTCTTTTTGTTTTGTTTACTAGTTGAATCTAGTTTTAAATTGGCGTGCAGATCGAGGATCTTCTTGATGCTATCATTTGTCTCCTCACATCTTGAGTTTACTTTTTGTGCTTGTTTAGGAAGTGATTTAGTGAATTTCCAAGCCTTGATTAGTCTTGAAAAAAAATTGAGGTATGTTTTAATTTTTGGATGATTGGGGATTGGGTTTTGTTGAATATCTGGAATACTGAGAGGGGGGGTGAATCAGTATTCCATAAAACCATTAAAATAAAATCCATCTAAACATTATCACATATCCGACTGAATTAACAAGAGAGAACATGTAAACAAGACAATGCATCATCACACATGAACACCAGGAGTTTTTACATGGAAAACCAAAAATGGGAAAAACCACAGTGAGGATTAGCTCACAATATATTATATCTGGATACAAGATATTACATGGCTCATTACCAAGACTCACTATCCTTGAAAGGCTCACAACTTGAATACAAAAGATGACTAACCGCCAAGAAAAATTTATGGCTCACTGCCAAGAGTATGAACTGATGAAATACACCTTCTATGTGTAGGGTTCAGTTCCAATGAAGCTCTGAATAAGAAGTACTACTTCACAACAGTCGCTCAAAAAAATATGTTATGATCCTCAACTAATAAATCATTTAGGCTAGCATATTCAAACATCCCTTAATCCTCTTCGCACTTCACCACACCTTTCTTCCTTCTCCTTCCCATATTCACACCTTTACTCTTTTTCTCCACACACCCCTCTCTTTCACCTTCAAAGAGTCTTACATATATATGCAAGTATATCTCATTCATCAATTATATCAACCTAATTAGATGAAAACAAAAGAATAAAAAACAATCTTGTTGGTACCGTATATGATTAAAAACATTTTCATCCATGTAGTGCATCATATCATGTCGGCTTAGATCTATAGAAAGCATCTGCAAAGTATATCTAGTCTTCTTAATGCATGTCATATGTTAGGTTGGCCAAGACTAGGACCTAAACACAAAAACTCCAAACCAACATACACTTCTCAAAGCAAACACCTTCCAGATTTGATATTACATTAGTTTCTCATCATATTACCATCATAGATACTACCATTAGAATCGTAACATTAGAATGTTCTCCTTAAAAAAATGCATAGTCTCCCACAATGATATACAGAGAAGAGAAACAACTATAGATTACAGAGTTAAACTCTGCAATGATAACTTTCTGCTTTCGTAAGAAAACTTCTCAAGATCCTAGAAATAGTTGTCTAAATGAGTCATGATAACATGGTTAAGAGATCAAAGTCATATCTTTTCTTGAGGTGAATTTCAGACTCAAAAACCAACACACTAGTTCATCAGTAAAGAACACTTTCGGTCGAGATTAGCTTCCGGTATACCAAATAAGCTTCTCGTACTATTATCACCATGTTGACATCAATGACAACACAGGAACAACCAGATCAATCTATATACACTTCATGCTCATGTTGCAAGACTCCATGTT
This sequence comes from Sequoia sempervirens, assembly GCA_007258455.2. Classification (NCBI taxonomy): domain Eukaryota; kingdom Viridiplantae; phylum Streptophyta; class Pinopsida; order Cupressales; family Cupressaceae; genus Sequoia; species Sequoia sempervirens. The sequence continues at coordinate 37,125,963 of VDFB02047230.1, read as the reverse complement.
T
>VDFB02047230.1:37016226-37125862 GCA_007258455.2 Sequoia sempervirens | reverse complement strand
GAGAGAGAGAGAGGGAAGGATGGAGAGGGTAAACCCACAAAAGTGGTTTACAATTCGAGTGAGGAAGGAAAACTCACAAAAAAGACCCCATGGAAAAAAAATTGATTTTAGGGGTTTGTACGAACCTACTGGTTTGAGCAAACCCTTAAGGGGTTCACTCAAACTAGGGTTCGAGCGAACCCTTAAGGGTTTCACTCAAACTAGGGTTCGAGCGAACCCATTTAATTCTTTCCCGCCCATAAACCAAACAAAATGCATTATGGATGGGGGGTTCTCTCAAACCCCTAGGGGTTCGTCTGAACCCCCCTTGTCCCTCATCCTCCCACTCAGACACAAAAAAAATCTAAATTTTTGCACTTCGGAGCTTGAGTTGAAGATGAAAAATGGTAGAAACTTCACAGAACCTAACTGGAATTGGGTAGTCCTCAGAACGAGTTATCCAATGAATATAATTTTAATATGTTTTGGTTTTATTATGTATTTGTTTTTCTAAGTTTTATTAAACATAGGTTTTTCACCGAAAATGAAGCTCTTTGTTCTGCACATGTGGAAAAATAGCATATTATCAAAAAAAAAATTGAAAAACATGAGTGCACTAGATATTGAAGTCCTTGATCCAACAAAAAAAAAAAGGATTTTCGATACATAAAAAAAAAATTACACATTATACGGTCGCGCTATGTCCGAATTGTAACTGGTTTGACTTTGAAACTTGATTAAAGGAGAAATATTCAATAAAAAACTATCTAACCAAGTGGAAGCACTAGATATCGGAGTTACAAATCTAAACTCGAAAGAATTATAATTTTAACCTTCATGGAAAAAAAGTTATGCGTTATATGGTGAGTGTCACTTTTTAAAAATGTTGTTTTCTAAAAAAAACTAGTTTTCGTGGGGGATTGGAAAAGAAGTGCAAACTGATTCCAAAAATTTTGAAAAAAATATATTTAGAATCTGCAAACAAAATGTCATGAAACTCTAGTTTGCATCATCTTCAAATTCCTCACGGTTTAGCCGCTATAGGTGCCCGAAAGTGAAGATTTAGTTAAAAAAAATTATTTCAATGTCCAGTTTGGCCAAAAATTGTAAACCACTATTGTGGGATCACCCAAGATAGAGGTAGAAAGAAGGTCTAGAACTCAAGGAGAGAGAGAGTGAGAAAGATAGGTATGAGAAGAAAGGAGGGAGGGATAGGTCCAGAGTTTAAGGGGAGACATAGTGATATATAGAGAGGTCGAGAAAGGGACAGAGAGATATGATGATTTATGAAGATTTTTTCATCTCTTTACTACAAAATAAATATACAAATATTTCATTATTCATTACTTTTTCTAAAGTTTCAAGTATTTTGAGATAAGTGTTACAAAAAAATCATGAAAAGGAGACTTTGCATGCGAAAGTAGTGAGCATTTGATGTTTCAAAAAGGAAATATGAAGTTCAAATGATTTTAATTATTTTTTGTGTACAATATAGAAACACCACCTATTCCATTGCATAGAGCTCTCAATCACCTTTCCAACTCATGTAAAAAGTCAAAATTTTGATAAGAAACACAAAAGTTATGCCCATTTTACTAAAGAGGGTTTTTAGGTCTTCAAAATGGATATCCATTTTGTTTTTCAAAAAAGTGGGTTCCCGCTTTCCAAAACGGATATCCATTTCAAATGGATATTGGCTCGGGATTGGCTGACCTAGAAAGTCAACCCAAAAAACATGTTTTGAAAATTTGCTTAGTTTTCTGAAGTTCGCCCTTGTGGATAACGACTTTTTTTATCCAAATTTCATCAAACGAAAAAGGGTTATAGAAAAAATTGTCAACTTTCCACCAATATAATTTTTGCCTTATTTTGAATTTAATAAATAATTATTATTGATTTTCTACCTACATTACATCTAAAGTCCTGATTGATAGGTTGATTGAAAAACTTCTATAACTTTCAAACTACTTAACATTTTTCAAACCTACAAGATGCACCACATTCTATGCTTCGCATACTATAGGATAAAAAGAAAAAATGAATTTTATAATTTTTTGACCAAGTTATGGTGGTCAAACACAGACATTTTAATAATTCTAAAAAGTTCTAATAAAAAATCATAACTAATTATTTACATGAAAAAAATTATTAAAAAAAATTGGCACATCCGGGCATGTGTCCTCTACTTATATTGAAAGATTCAGAAAAAATAAATTGTTTTTTCCTTGTACTTAGGGTGGTCAAACATACACCTGCTTCTTATCTTTTTCCTAAAAATTTAGTACTACTGCATTGAAATTTCAAATTTTCTCAAAACAATTTTACTTTTTTCCAAAAACGGACTAGTAGCCTAGAAACTACATTCAATTTTCTACAACTTTTGTTCTTACATATTTTTCAAATTATGTTAATAACTATTCAAACTTTTATGCCAAGTTACCTAACTCTGATTTTCTGAATTTTCATCACCACTTAGAGGCCTAGTTTGGACCCCCATGATCCTGCACTGACCCAAGAATGAGTGACAAAATTTCTTGGTAACCATAAGTTACAACTAAGGCAATAAAATATGAATCCTATATAACTATTATAGATTTCTTATATCATGTTGGATTTACATCAAGGATCATATTAACTAGAATTATGATGATGACATCAATTGAAATTCACAGACAAGTGGTAATATAAAAAAAAAATATGAATTACTTAGAGACATGCACAAACATATATCTTAGTGAATCACATGACAAGATAATATTTCTTCACAATCTCAAACAATGTTTGTAATTAGAGAGACATCATGGATACCAATGTGTATCTAATCAGAAAATGAAAAATTTCCTTCCTTAGAGGTTTTGGCACCCCATTTTTATGTGTCTCATCTTTACTTTGTTTTACTTCTAGGTTGTGCATTTGATCTTATTTATCCTTTTTTGATACATCCTAATTCGGTCCCCTAATTTTCAAAAGATACAAAAATCTATAAAGTATCTTAGTCCATGGGGTTGCTTTTGGTTTCTTAATTGGTGTTGTGTGTTTTTTAACCTTTTAAGTTTTTAAGATTGTCCATACTTGTATGAGTTTCAAAGTTTTTCATCTTGGCATTCCTTTCCCTCCAAGTCTATTTTTTTCCCTCTAAGCCCTTTCTTGAACTTTTGGACTTTTTCATCCATCCCATCCCTTGGTACCCATTCCCCTTCATCTCCACTCCCTAAACTTTGATCCCTTGCACTCCAAAATTTTTCTAATTCTTATGGGGTTAGACTTTCGACCTTACCCTTAATCGAGTACCCCTTTACATCAACCCTCAAAAATTTTAAAACTTTATCGATTGTTCTTTATAACCTATCAAAGTCAAAATTTTGGCCATTTTCTTTACTTGGTACCAAGTTAAGCCCCATCTTGACTCCCTGGTTCTAACATCCTAAAAATCTTTTCTTTATTAGGGTTTTCTTGTTGACTTTTCCCCATCTCACATCCCCTATAGAATGACTTCCCTATCACCCCCAATTTCTTGATTCTTAGATTCCCTAGCACTTTGGTCCTTGGCATGTGGCATGAATTCTTCCCAACCCCCAACCCATAATTTTTTTCTTTTGGGTGAGTTTGTGAGTTCATAATCTTCTCGAAAGTGTGACAAAATTACAAAGTTACAACTATACATTTTTTCTAAATATATGTGTAGATACTAGCTTGCTTATGCATTTTGAAAGGTATAGTTTTTTGTGGTATCTTGATTAAAGTATCACCATTGGTTTTAGTTATTACATATTTTGTATGAACTCAGAGACCTTATTTCCCAACTATATAAAGGAATCAATTTTCTACTCACTCCATCTCCCAACCATCCCAACGCACTCAAAAAAATTTAATATAAACATATTTTTCAATTTTATCTATTCTAATGTATTTCAACAACCATGTCTAAATATATATATATATATAACATCATAAGTAGTTATTTATATAAAGAAAATTCATCGACATTTATGTTGCATATTACCTTCTCTAGTAAGGCGCTTGACCTTGACCATTTTAAACCAGCATGTAGGCATGAAGTGAAAACTAAAATAGGGGTGCACTATGCAATGGGTATGATTTGTATCTAGGTTAGTGTTTAGTTATTGTGGTGATATTTGTTGTAGTACCTTAGGGAAACCCCCTTAGTTCAGCAAAGCTAGAAGTAAAGGAGGTCCTACCCACCTGAATAAATTCATTCTCAATCATCCAACTTCAACAAATATTTTGTGGTATTCTTCTCAAGTTTGACATCCAAACACTTCAGAGACTATCTAGCCTTAGGGATTTGGGGCCTACAACTAAAATTGCCAACAAGAGGCATGGAAAAAACTTACATCAAGAAGGTTTTCAAAAAAAAATTAGGAGTCATTATCCATGCTATTATATAGGTCCCAAGAGATGAATTCATGATGGAAAATTATTGCTATAGGGTTAGCACAAATATTTCCTTAATATTCATTAGTGTAATTATTTTTATCTAGGAGAAGAGAATTAGGTAATATGCAGTATAGTAATGACACTCATTAAGATGAATTTGTTGTGGTTATGATGGATGCATAATGTGGTAAGATAGTCCTTTGATAAAACATTAAAAAACTGCCAACTTTTACTTATGAAGTCTCTAATGCATTGTTGACTAAGATGGTTGATAAAATAAATTAGGGAAATCGCTTCACTTCAAAGCTATTTTCTAGTTTACCATAAATTCATGGAATGAATTTGGATCTTCTATAGGAATATTTGTTGAAGTATTTTTTGGATGATTTGAATCAACATTAGTTGTGATTAGAATAAGATGACCGAACATTATTTCATCTAAAAGACCAAAAAAGTAGAATTTCTTGATAAGGGAGTGAGGGGACTATGGCTAGTAACTTGGAAGACATTAAAGGAAACACAAGTAGGGATTAATATGTTAGAAATATCCCTTAGAATTTGATGTTTTTCAAGTAGAGGGGTTGATAGAGTACTTAATCACCTAACATTTCTTGCATCAGGTGTTGAATTCTTATCACTAGTAACTTGGAAGTTGGTAAGGGTAGCATAAGTACACTTTAATATGTTGTACATATCCCTCAATATTTGATTTTATTTAGGTAGATGGGTTGATGGATTGCTTAAATTTCTCAAACTAATTGTACCATATGTTGAGTTCATATCATTGCTAATCTATTACACCTATTTTTGAACAATTGTATTATGTTACATTTTAATTACTTATTTTCATATATTAGATTCAATGCAATTAAAGTTATGATTTTCTTATGAAATTTTGGAATAGGTACGTTTTCCATGATATGATTATTTTGATATGTATTTATGGGTATATGGAATATAAATATAAGTTTTTAAATGATTAATGAAATTAATGTTATCATTAACATGTCCTTAATTCTTATGAAATGATTATCAATTTGAATATTTTTGTTTATTTAAATACTTATGTGATTAAATAAAGTGGATATACTAACTACGTTGTTGATGAATGAGATGGAATGTAGAAAATTTTAGTCCCCTAGGCTCCCAATTGAGGAGGGATAGAAGCATTGAGGAGAGGGTAGAAAATCAATATGGTTGGTATATCATATCATATCCTATTCATTGAGAGAATTTACTCTAACACACACCACTAGGATTGCATGTTCTTTTGTAGGTATCATTCATTTCATAATAATTTGTTTGTATTTCTATGTTTGAATGTGCAAAGATGGTTATTTTGGTGTTTCTGTCTTAATTGCCAAAAGTTAACATTTTTCACCTTTTTAGAGTGCATTGGTCATAATTTTTATATCCTTTATTTCCCACCAAGTTGGAATACCCTTGCTTTGATCATATTCATTTACTTCAATGGAATCATCCTCATATTTGTCATACCTCATGGTTATCAAATTCTGATAGTAGGAGTGATATTTTTTCTCGGTGAAATTACCTATATATCAGTCTAAATTAAAAATAAGTTTTTGTTTCTTTATTTTTAATTTAATTTGAAAATAAATTAAAAAATGCTCCAAGTAGTGGAAGCATGGAGAATTAAGGCAGTGATATTTTGAAAAAACTTGCCACCACTATATTCCTTAGTGGGGCATGAAAATTGGAGGGGAGCTAAGTTGTAGTGATGAGAAATTATGTTGGAGAGGAGTGGAAGAAAATAAATTAGTTTGCAAGAAGGCATGTAACTTATTTCAAAGATAATAAAAAAGAAGAGAAGGGAAAAAAATTACGGTTGGGTTTTGTAGGGGAAAGAGGAAAATTGTAGAGTGAAGGAAGAAAGGAGAGAAAGAGAATAGAAGAAAAAAATCCAGGTCAGCCTAATTAGTATTGCTCTCTATTTTCTTCTGAGAAAAAACATATGGAAACCATTATTGTACACTTTGTATGTTTATAACTTGCTTATGAGTTAGTAGGGTGAGAACCATAACACCTTCAAGGTTATAAGCATTAATTTATAGGTTTTCTATTTTATTTATTGTTGCTTGAAATTCTGGATGTTGAATTAGGATTTATCACTTCATTGACTATGTGATTTTGTTGTGAGTTTTTGTATACATGTGTGTGTGTTGATTACATATAGATATATCTATATGTATACAAAGCTTTGTTATATGTACCTATTGTCAACTAGATATGCACCCTTTCCAAGTATTTGACTCAATTATCTAGTAAACATGGAAATATCTCACAAAGGTTTTTCACAACTAAAAATGATCATAATCATTACACAACTAACAACCTCCATAAATGTATGTGTTTTATGTTTAGAGGTGTTTTAAATGAGATATTTGTTTGAGGATTTGATAAAAATCACAAAAAATATACATCAATCATCATATTACACACAAAGAAATAGTCATTGAGAAGGCAAGATCACTGAATTTTGTTGAGAAAAGGTGTTATTATAGTAGAATAAGATAAATTATTTTCAATTCATGAAAAAAAGTCTTATAATACTATTCTCCTTAAGAAAATAAGTTACAATGTTGCTACAATACCAAAAAGAAATTATTTATAGATTATAACGCTTGGTAAGGAGAGCTATAACTAAGTGAAATCTACCCTTAGGAATACCTTTATGTTGTCCAAATGCTTGCTAAACATTAAGAACATGTTATGAGGACAATTTGATAAATGTTTACTTTATTTTGTTATGTCAAACCTCTTGGGTGCCTAGCTAGCTTGTGCCTATTTTTTAGCTCATTAAAGTGCTCCATGATGTTGGTTGAATGAAGAATCCTTACTTTCTTTGACCTCCTTCATTGATGATTCCACTTAGAAAAATCCTAGATGCTCTCAAATGCCTTAACCTAGGTCCAAAGTCCTTCTATATTCCCTCAATTTGTTGCATTCCATCAAACTACCCTAGGTGCTCCCCAATGTTCAACAAATGGCCATTCATTTTGCTAAACTTCCACAACATACCTATCCATGCTCATAGGGCATGTGAAAAAGAGGTTTTAAGTGAATACAATCCTCAATGAGTGTGGGAGAACTTCTAGGGTAGGTTTATGTTAAGGTTTCACTTATTTATTATACCTTTCGCTTATATTTTCATCAAGCACAAACCACTATAACCTATAGACTTAGCATGAAGTATTTTATATTTCTTACACCTATTTTTATGAGTCTTCAATCTCTACTCTTGCTCATTGTGCTTGAGTTCTTTCTAACCCTGTCATCTTACAATATCTTATTCGTAAGTCTTTGAGATTAGGTCCTTGTTAACTATCTTATTTGGTTCTTATCTCTTGTTATTCCCTTTGTTTAAGTGTTCATATATTTCTTGGATTGTGTTCTCTTCATGATGGATACTATTTCTTATGGTTTCATGTTCTTTCACTTTTCAAACACTTGGCTATCACTCAACTCCATTTCTTTTTCTTTATTTCATGTATATACCTTTCACACTATTTGTAACTGCCTTCATGGCTTTAAGACTTTTTCCTTCATCATAGAATTTCTATGACATGTACTTCCCTTCAAATCTTGACATTCATTACCTTCAAACTAATATTTGTTCACTATTTTTTTCTATTTAGCACTATTTTTATTTAGGTCATATATTCCTTAGACCATCCTTTGCTAACCTTAAGACCTTGTTCTCAAATTATTCACTATCATTAACCTCATTTGTCAAAACAAATTCTAGCAACCAATCTAGTTGAAAAATAATCTATCTTTTCACTTCATGACAACACATAATGTGATGAGTTTTTTATACATGCACTTATCCCTTGTTTACTCATCTTATGTCTAGGTGAGAGACAGAAGAGAGGGAGAGAGAAAGGGAAGTATCAGTAGAGAGGGAAGGAGATAGAGAGAGAGTGGAAGGTATAACCTCAACTATCCATCATCAATAGTAAACCCTAAAGTCTAAGCCTTAATCAAAGTGGAGGAGAGAGAGAAAGAGAAAGAGAATTTAGCTCTAGCATTCTAAAATGCATTTTAATTTGGCTAGCACCAAATTTGGTACTCACCAAATGATTTGCATTGGGAATTACCAATCCTTTGGGTTGGATTTTCCTTGGGAATCCAATCCAAAGGGTTGGATGATAATTTCATGCCAAAGATCTGTTTTTAAAAAGGTAAAAAAAAATCACACATTTTTGGTCATGCTCTCCATCAAGTTTGCATGTGTTTCAATGAAAATTTATAAAAATATCACAATGGCATTAAGCTATCTCTTAGCTATCTAACCATGTAATTTTTTTCACATTTTGATTATGTTAGGGTTTTCATCTTTACTTTCTTTTGTTAGTGTGTCCATTTTTTTGTCAAAAACCAACATTTGGTATTTTGGGTATAGTTTTTTACTCATTCATTGAATTTAAAAAAATTACATTTTTAGAAACTAGACCCCATTCTACGTGTATTAAAAAAATTGATTTTTGATTATTTTTCCAAAATTTTAGGGGGTGCACACTCAAATTTATTTTTTTAGGATGTGTCCACTTCAAAAATTAGTAAAATATCATTTCATTAGAAATTTATTTCAAAAATCTAGCATAAACTACATGGTGTTAGATAATTTCTCACCAAAGTGATTTTTCAAATTCTAAAAAAAAGTAAACATTTTAGGGGGAGCACACCAGATGCTATGTTATGTTTTTTGAAAAAAATACGACCACTTTGTGTGCTCCACCTTTTTGAAACCCTTAATCTTCACCATTTAAAAAAAATAGTAGTTTAGAAAGTAGATTTGGAGCACTACAACTCTTGTTCTTGTTGCATCTTCAAACTTTGAGCATAACTATCTTCATTTTTCCATCGACTATCAGACTTTGTTTATTTCAAAAAAAAGTGGTAGTTAAGATCCCCTTTTTGTATCACATCTTCTTGCACTTACCCATGTGTACTACTCTAGTTCTTTCTACTCCAAAATTCCCCAAGGATTTTATTGTGGATGCGATGCTTCAGGAAATAGTATAGAAGTAGTTCACATGCAAGAGGGTTGGCCCATTGCTTTTGAGATTCATCAATTGAAAGGTAAGAATCAACTCAACCTATTTATGAGAAGGAAATGATATATTTTCTTCACACAATAAAGAAATAGAGGCCTTATCTAATGGGTAGAAACTTCAAGGTTGAGATAGATCATAATAGCCTAAAATATTTTTTGGAACAAAGATTAACTTCTAAAGAGAAACAAAAATGGGTCACTAAGATGTTGGGATATGAATTGAGATTGGGTAGTAGAATCCAAAGTATAATGGAAAATTGATGTTGCTACAAGTAATCTCGTTTAACAGTTATAGCGTGATCCTAGTAGTTTAAATAAGTTTTGTTGGAATGGAGATGCTTTGTGTTATAAAGAGTGATTGCATCTCTACAAGAATTCCAATCTCAAAAAAATATTCTCACAGAGCTTCATGAGTCTCCATTTGGTGGTCATTCGATATTTTTGAAGATATATCATCAATTCAAGCATGACTTATTTTGTGAAGGACTAAATGGGGATATTCAAAACTTTGTGGTTGAGTGTTTGGTGTGTCAAAGAAATAAATGAGAGAAAATTAAGATTCCTAGTATCTTGTAACCCTTAGTTATTCCTAGCCAACATTTGGAAGAGGTCTCCATGGACTTCATCACTGGGCTTTGAAGATCTAACGGTAAGAAGTTCATCATGGAAGTAGTGGATCACATCACTAAATATGTATATTTCATTTTATTATCACATCCTTTTGTAACAAGTATAATGGAAAAATAATTTTTTGAGAATATACAAAAGCTACATGGTACACCTAAGGCTATTGTTAGTGATCATGATCCTATATTTACCAATAAATTTTGGATAGATTTATTCTCATGTTTGGGTACTCAATTGGCTCACAATTCTTCATACCATCCTCAATTTTATTGGAATTTTGAGGTTGTTAATAAGTGTTTGGAAGGATATCTATTATGTTTCAATTCAGATAAATAGTCTCAATGGGTAGATTGGCTACCACTAGTAGAATGGTGGTATAACACTTCCTTTAATAGTTCATAAAAAATGTCTCCATTTATGGTAATATATGGATATCATTCTTCTTCCATCACATCATAATTGAAGGTGTCACTAAGATTTTAGGCCGTGGAGGACCACATGCTTCATTAGCAAAAATTACTTTCAAGACTCAAAGATAATATAATCATGACACAAAATCAAATGAAGCATTATGTGGACCAACATCGTAGTGCAATAAGTTTTGAAGTCGGGGACTGGGCTTTCTTGAGATTGTAGCCTTACAATAAAATGTCATTGAAGAAACAAACAAAGAATAACAAGTTGTCTCTAGAATATTATGGCCCATATAAAATCATGCAAAATATACTTGTAGTGTTTCCTACAAGCTTGATTTTTTTCCAACAACAAAGATACATCTAGCTTTTCATGTTTCTTGCTTGAAGAAGGTAATTGGGCATAATATCCCTACTTAGAAAATATTACCAGAGGTGATTCATCAGACATGCACAAAGAAGGTAACGAATATAACACTCACTATCTTATCCAATGGAAGAATTTACCAATTGAAGATGCCACATGGGAGGATGAAGAGTTCATTCAAAAGTATCCACACTTGATTAACATTGAGGAAAATGCTTCTATGAAGAGGGGGGCATGTTATGACCTTATTATTAGAGTATACATAGTGTTATTAGTAGTTAACTTATGGCTACCTTAACTCTTAATTAAGTCATATTATCATTATTATATTGTTATTTAGTCATTTAGGTTGGATTAATGCTTATATATGGTTATCTAGGTCGACTTTCATGATATCCTAGGCATAATTAGCGTATATATAGGATGTAGTTAGTATTATCTAATTTAAAATTGTGAATTATGCTCTCATTGGAGATATTTTGAGGTTTCCCCCCTCAAATTTGCTTGTTATTGTTAGCTATTATCAATTATTTTGTATATTTAGTATTATATTTTGGCTTGTGCAAGTTATTTCATTACACTCTTCTTTAACACAACACCAATTTCATGATATTGTATTAAAGAGGGGTAAAATTTATCTACACCTAGAAATTTCCCTAGTGTACCTAGTCCCTATGACCTAGTCAATTCCTTCACTTCGTCTTGATTGACAAAAAATATCACCTAGTCTAGTCTCCTTTACCTAAAGTCCATCACTTAATTAAATAGTCTTATTATTTACTTAATCCCCTTTTCCATCTCACCTCATAATAAATAAATAAATAATTATTATTTCCACCTATTTTCTATCACACATGGTTAAATAATTAAATAATATTATTATTTAATTATACCTATATTCCTTCAACACATTCCAAGAATAAAAGGCACCTAAGAACCATTTTCCTTATGGTCCCATTATTCTCTCAACTCAACCCAAGAATATTGCCCCACTATATGCACATGTCCATTATTTCCCTCATGGTCACAACCACTTACTAATTGTAGTAAGTTCAAACTAGTCATTCACAATCTAAAACCCTCCATATCCACCCTCCATCCTCTCCTTGATCCCTAGGGAAATCCTCTCAACCATCCTCCACTATTTATCTCACCATTATATCTTGACCATTTGTTCCCCCTTCCAAAATTCTACAAATTTGGGAACTCTTTCCTTCATTCCAAGTCATCATCACTTTATGCTAGGTACATGATGTCAAAACAAGTATCTTCAAGCAAAGGAGAATCCACATATCAACTAGTCAAGGAGTAAATCAAATCGCAATGGAGTTTATGGTAACTTTTGAGTTTATTGCTTATGTTATTATTTTGTTTTGAATTCCATTGTGAGCTCTATATAGAGGCTTTTTCTTGATTTAAATACAAACTTTCATGTTTGTTTGTTTCTATTTTAAGTTTCAAATATTTGACATTACACTTGTAACACAACTTTGTAGGAAAAATAAAATATAATAAGTATTTAAATAAAGGTTTGAATATTATATATGCATATACTTGTATTTTTTAATTGAGAATTTTAATATCACTTGTTTTAAATTCTTTTGAAAATTTTATTAATTGACAGTAGGTGTTTATTTTATGATTGAAATTGTTTTATATTTAAGTAGACCAATTTTGCAATTTTTTGATAATTTTAAATTGGTAATTGGGTATGTATTGTAATTTATTTTTAATTTAACTTTGGTGATATTGAGATAAATTTGTATTTCCTTACTCAATTATTCATATGCATTTATATAATAATTTTAGTATTGATCATTATGTACTTAATTTAATGGTTTAACATACTTCATGCATAATGGAGGCATGAAAAAACCACCTTTACATGGGAACCAAAGGAGGGAATACCCATTAGGATTCTATCTTGAAGTGTCATGAGGAGTGATGCTACTCCCTAATAAAGTTGTCATTGTTGGAGAAGCCAAGATTCAAAAGCACAATCCAATGATATCTTCCACTTGTGAAAAAATGAACACAAAAGTATGTTTATCATATAATATACGAGTGTTCAAATGTACAATGAGAGCCTTGCATATATAGACAAAGTAGAGGTAGGAAGATAGGAACAATTGACTACCCCTCCAAATGTGCAATACATGTATGCTCATATGAGTTGTGTGAGAGCATGTTTAAAGTGTGCATGTAATAGATGTCTCAAAGGTGAGTACATGTGTTTCAACCACATGAAGTGAGATAAAAATAAGAACATCCCTAAGTGGATACATAAATAGTGTGAATAGGTCAACCTAGAAAGGGTGATTAATTAACTAGTTATGAAATGGCCTTATTTACACTAATACACCCTCTTAAGTGCAACTTAGGGGGTAATGTATGTAAATATGATGATGGGTCCCAACTACTAGGCCATCTTAGGTATCCATGTATGATTTTTCATAAACAAAGTAAAGGAGAAAAACTTGTAGGATCAAAATCCCTCTATAAAAGATAATTGATACAATGAACATATACAAGTGAAGAAGATATAAGATAGAAATAGGACTCATGATGACCCCCAAGATCTACTTCTAGCATAATATACATTAAATGTTCCTCCCCAAAGGAGAGAAATGAGAGAATTTTGATTTGATCCCCCCAAAAAAAAGGAAAGAACTCCATACAAAGAAATGTTCCCTCAAAAAACTAAGATGAGAAGAGAAACCATGTTGGTAGATGCTTAAAACTGGATGTTGAAGATGATCCATGACCGTTCAACAACATTTATCCCCTTGGAAAGAAACACCATAAATTTGTGCAAGATGACTTCCCATTCTAGATAGGAATATGTAAGAAGTAAGATGAATGTCTCTAAATTTCACACATAATCCAAATTATAAGATAATTCCCATGATGATGTCTTTGAATGGTGCTCAATGAGCTCCAATCCAATGTTGAATTGTGACAAATGTTGATAGGATGAATTAGGTATTAGATATGATTCAAGTACATGAACCATGGATGCATGGTGACAACTAGATCGATGAGAAACTGGGACTACTACAGAGGGTGTCAAAATGGATGATGATTGAGTCAAATATGTAAACTCATGAATATATATAGAATATATCAACATAGAAGTTGATGAAGGAAAGGAAAGAGAAAGATCAAAATATGTATGTGGAGTGAACAATTCTGATGTGATTGTCATAAAATAGAAGACAAATGTCCCCAATTGTCTCTTCCAAATCTACAATGTGAGACTCTACAAACAAGGATGATATGTCTAGTAGAAATGTGTCACAATGTGACATATCTAGAAAAATGATATCAATACCTTGGCATATAGAATTGTTGGAATTCATGGAGATATCAACTCTAGATTTAGATGTAGCAATAGGTGATAGAGGAGATGCAATCTTGAACATAAGTTGGAGAAGATGATGTGACACATAGTGACATAATTCATCCCGATGTTGATTATCCCACAATATGTATATTTAATTTTGCAATTTTTAGACATGATCTAATTATGAGAAAATAACAATATAGAAATGCAAGTTTGCTCCCATAGAATGATTAGTGATGAAACATATGCCCCAATAGAAAGATGTGCAAGATAAATTACAAATTGTGTTAATATTAGATGCCTAATTCAATTATTCATAATGTATGGTGATTTTTACAATTTATGGTAAAATAGGCTAATATAAATCTTAAAAGTAAAATTATATATGGATTCCTTGTGAAATTATGATATGTTTCAAAAAAAGTTTTTAAAATTTTGATAATTTTAGTGAAAGTGATTCCCCATTGAAATTTGCATACAAATATGACTTCATAGGCCAAAAAAGTCAAAATAACATAATTTGGAAATATGAATCACACCACAATGTTTGTGATAAAAATAACTTTTGTTGAATATTAGAATGTAAAAAATGAACTCCTAATTTGCAAGTTATGGAAAAAAAAAAAATATCCCCCTTTGTAAGATTTGAAGGTAACCTGGCAATCAGAGTTTACCACTAGTACAAATATTACAAGTTTAATGGGTAGCATAGAATTCCATAGTTAGAACAAATCTATCCAAACCATCTTGAGCCAAAATGAAGGCATTGATGTGGTCAATTGCTAGGAGTTTGGGTTGTATGTTAGATGTTGGTGCTTGATTAGAAGTTAGATTTAATGAGGTCATACAAGTCTTTTGGGAGGTGGCATAGACATTGAGGAGAAGCCATTGAATTTGGAAAATAACTTGCAAATGGATTCAACCTATGTACATGCATGCAACAAAATAAGGCTAATGCAAGGTTGTGGAAAGCAAGGTAAAATCAAGTGTGTCGTTGATTGTTCCCCATTCCTCTAGTGCATGTGTTGGTGATTTCATCATGGAAGTTACCCATCAGGATACCTTTGACCTCCTTAATGTAGGACTATAGGAAAAGTTGGTTTTGTGAAGAATAATAATTTGTGAAAAGAGGAACTACAATGCTAACTACTCAAAAATAATGAAACCCTTTGTTCTCAATGCAAAGTAGGTAACTAAGTGGTGCTTCATAATATAAATTAGGAGTTTGGATGCAAACAATATACATATTTTTTTTAAACAACAATTGTGACTAGAAATAATCTTTGCACATATGATGCCATGACGAGTATCTTGGGATACAAACAATGGAAGGTGATAGCCTTTAATAGAGACAACATTGTGAATAGAGCTCTTCAAATATCTATGGGAAGGCCTTGAATTTTTTCACTAGTTTCCTTGAATATTCAAAATGAATCTTCAAACATTATCAATAGGGTTGGAATGACTCAAACAAGCCAAGTAAATGATGAGGGTAGATATGATTCAGTTTGAGGAAGATGCAAAGTCTTGGATAGTTTCTAGAACTTGGTCACCTCATAGTAAGGAATGGCTTGTTTTAGGGTTACAACCCTATCAAGAGGGTCGCATAGATCATATAATATAGTAAGTGAATTTTGCAACTAAAATCTCACACTTTTCTTTGTATGAGCTGCTAAGGATTTGGGAAGGCACATAGACCTTCATAGGAGGACGAAAACCAAACACACAATATATGAAGATCTCCAAAATTGGGATTTGAAAATGATTTAACCTTGCAAATAGGTAACCTAAAAAAATTTATTATGACAAAGCTACAAATAGGACAAATAGGCCACCAAATTCTTGCAAAAACTAAATTTTCTACCAAAATGGAGAAATGGGAACACTTTTTTTATCCTCTGTAAAATAATGTTGCAAATTTTATAACTAATTTGTACAATATGGATTTGTATGAAATTTATATTATACAATAGAGTATAGGGATGAAAAACTTGTAAACTTCAAAGGTTATCATTTTTCACCAAATAAAAGGTTTTTTTTCATTTCTTAGGCCTTTTGGACTCAATGGTGATATATTTTTGGCTACACAATGCTCCAATGATAAGGCTAAGTGTGATAATTACCTTGATTTGGGGAGATACATGTAATCATGGCTCTGATACCATGTTGGAGAAGCCAAGATCTGAAAGCACAATCCAATGATATCCTCCACTAGTGAAAAAATGAGCACAAAAGAATTTCTCATATAATATGAGAGCGTGTAAATGTATAATGAGATATTTTCATAAATAGGAAAGGTAGAGGAGTTATGAAGGTAGGATTGAATGAATGACTATCCTGTCAAATGTGCAATGTATGCATGCTCATATGACAAGTGCATGAGCATGTATAAAGTGTTCATACAATAGGTGTCTCAAAAGGTGATTACATGTGTGTCAACCACATGAAGTGAGACTATAAAAAGCAAAAATTCCCTAAGTGGAGACTTAACTACTGTGAATAGGTCAACCTAGAAAGGGTGATTAACTAACTAGATATGACATGAACCTATTTACACTAACAACTATCATCTTTTTAGGGTCAATAAAAATGGGTTTTGTGTCACCTGCTCAGTTCAAATTATCCTCCCTCACATTATGTAGTGTTCTCTTTTTTTGTGTTGTGTGTGTAATGGTGTTGAGTGCACATAATGTAAAATATTATGTGAATTATTATGATTAAATATTAGAGTTATTTATTTATTTACTTAATTTTTTCGGTATTTATGTCCATGTGTACAAGTATAGACATGACAACAAGTCAATGAGTATATTTTAGTATGATATGAAGATTTTATTTTTAAATTGCATTGGTCATAGGGAAAATGTGTAAGCACTTATATGGGAAAATTTTTAAGAACCAATAATATTGTATTGAGTTGTATAATAAATTAAATATAGTGATATTATTGTATTTATTTTGTAAATGCCTTAAACATCAAACAGTATTAGGTTTTATTTTACATGTTCAATTTGTATTGATCATGGCTAAATGGCTAGAGGAAGGCAGTTTGAACTTTTGTTTCCCCATTTAGCCCCTGAACATTAGATCTTCTTGACCAATGTTGGTGGTTAGATGTTCTCATTATCTAATAGTTGAGGTTTAACAATGAGAGGTAATAAAATAATTTCAAAAATATTGGACTAAGGTTTTATAATTGGGGGGTAGGGGGATGACTAATGATGTTGGGGCTCAGCCTCTATCTCTACTCTATATGGGGTGGGGCCCCTATCTATATTTGATTCCCCCTTAGATATTCACTTCTTAATCACACCTTTAAACCAAGTTGAAACTAAGTAAACTACTCATTTTTGTACTACATAAAGGAAGGGTCCAATTATCTATCTCTAAATATCATCTCAAAAATTCCATGAATCTAACTGAGTATCTTCCTTGTGTGATCCATTGGTTTTTGAGATAGGAAAACCATTGAACTCATAGAGTGGATTGTTGGGAATAAAGGTTCTTGTGGATGAGAATATTGGACTTAGGGGGAGTGTATATGGGAAGAAGGAATAGGCTATGAATCTACTCCCCAAGACAAAACATCCCTAAGGGATGGTGGGCGACATGTGGATAGTCAAACCATCACATTCTCAATAGATGGCTAAGTGAATAGGATGGAAGGTACACTAGTTGACATAAACAGTCACCTTCACATATTTGATAGCCTACTAGCAGTGGAATGAATGAATAGATGCCACCATAGGATATAGAGATGGATTGAGGGATGGGTCATGTAAGTTGTTCTAGGCCCAATAAGCCATGAGAGGGTAAGTGGTAGGGGTGGGAGAAATAAATGTTATAAGGTCAAGGATTGAATAGGATATGAAGGAAGAAAAAAATGATTAGTTTTGAGAATGGCCCCATGATTGACCCAAATAAATCATCATTCATTTAATTAGCGGTGAGCCACCAGGGTGGGTGGGAGGCCCCTATCCTATTCTAAGAAGACTTAGAACCCAAAGAAGAATTGAAATTTATTCGATCTATACCCATCACCTTTGCAATGGTCAATCTAGAGTGATCTTGGTTGAGAATTGTAGTGTAGGAAAAAGTATCCCTTTTTCACACTTAATTTGGCAATAATTAATAATAAAATGAGCTCAATGATACCTTAATTTAGTATTGTAATATGTATTTCACATATTCACATTAAGTTTGTTGCAAGAAGGTGTGTCCCTTGGTCTCCTTGGTGCAGTGTGATTCTTGGGTTCATGACATGGCTTAACCACCTCCCGTGGATCTTGTATAAATCTGTGGTTGTATCGAGCATTAACAGGTTGATCTTTTGGTGCAACAAAAACTGTGCCAATGTAACAATTGATATCAGAGCCGAGGTCACGGGTTTCAACCCCTCACTTGTGATGGGGGGATTATTGCAAGGTGTGTCCCTTGGTCTCATTGGTGCAGCACGGTGCTTGGGTTCATGACATGGCTTAACCGCCTCCCATGGATCTTGTATAAATCTGGTAGTTGTATCAGGCATTAACAAGTCAATCTTTTGGTGCAACGACAACCACCAGTTTAGGTCCCTTTAATTAAAATGGACTTAATTGTGCCTTATTTTTGGTGTTGTAAGGTGTACCTTTCCACTTTCACACTAATCTAGGGCTTTATTAATTAATTGAGGTTAATTTGCCTTAATTGGCCCCTTTAATTCAAATCCAAGCCAAATTAATTGCAATTTTTGAGGGATAAAACCTGAAATTCATAAATTCCATGACATAATGTTTAACATTAAGCAATATGTGTCCTAGGTAAGTGACCTAGGACCCATTTTGCATAGGGTGAATGGGTAATCACTTGCACCTAGGGCCTAAATTCAAACTATGTTTTTGGTGGTATTTTAATGATTTCAAATGTGTATTCACATGTCGGCTTGTGATATTTGAATTTTGGGAATTAATGTTAAGATATGTATAAATAAGAGGTCATTTCACTATGTTTCACCTAGAGAGAAAGTTTTCATGAGCACTTAGCATTTTTAAGAGAGCATTATCAAGAGCATTTTCAAGGCATTCAAAGATAGAATTATTAAAAAATATTGTAGCAATCAAGATTCCATTATCATGTCAAAGATGTATTGCATCATGCCTTTTGTTTGAGCTAATATGGTGATGTAGAGTTCAAGATCTTTTCAAGCATATCAAAGGCATTGTTTCAAGACAAGCTTCATGATCAATATCCACATCCATTAAAGCCAATTTATGCTAGTTACATATTTGTATTCCAAGGTTCAAACAAGGGTTTGGTGAGTTGTGACATTCCTTGTTCATTCATCATTCCTTCATGCTATTTTTTTTTCATTTCAAGGATTGATTACCAAAATCGAGCTTGACCAAGGCAAACCCCATTCACCTAACAAACAATTTTTTTCTCTCTTTGATGTGTGAATGGATATTTTAGGTGGAAGATCCTTTAAAGAGAAAATTTGAAGAAAGATGTAAATTTTTCAAAGTTGCAAGTAAAGTTTTCATTTCACACTCTTCTACATAATTTATTTTTAGTTGTTTGACAATGAAAATTGAGAATCTGGGAGTGCAGACATAATAGAAGAGAACCCAAAAATAGACTTCATAGAACCCTAGCCAGGACCCATTCGCCATAGGGAAAATGAGTCCTCAATGAGCTTCAAAAGTTGACTTTTGGTGAAAGGTACACATCATTTTCCCCTTTCCATATCTGCCTTTTGATTATTATTTCTATTAGTTTTGAATATTTTCCTTCATTTGCATTTTATAGCTTGCATTTTGGAGTTTATTTGATGATTGTAATCTTCCTCCCCAAAGTGCCATTTGAATCTTACCCCCGTCCTTGCATAGAGAGGAAATTTGTTGATTCATACCTTGATTTGACTCACCTTTTTGGTTGTTAGTCACTTCATTGTTTGGATATCATTTCCTTGAATGGAATTAGAAAAATAGGTCCTTAGTTGGTTGATACCCATATTTTGACCCACTTAACCACCCTCATTTTCTGTTGTTTTATTTTGGTGAACCTAAGTTTGATCATTGCATTTTCTAATTTTGGAGTCCTCTTTCACTTTAGATTTAGATCTTGCATTCATTTGCATCTCTTCTCATTGAATTGAGTCTCATTTAGGGTGTCTAGTTTGCATTTAACTTTTCATTTCATTTAAGGGTTTTAGGATTGTATATTTGCATTGTTTAAATCTGAAAAATACAAAAAAATAATCATTTTGCATATCATTTACATAGCATTGCATCATATTCATTTGCATTTAAAATTTGAAACAAAATTGCATATTAAATTAGGTTTTCTAGGTTGTCATTTTGTCACATTTTGCATTTGCATTCAATCCTCATTTCACAGGAAATTAAAACTGTAACTTGTTGTATCAAATCAGAATTTGGAAACCACTGAAATTAACTCAGAAATCTGTAAAAAAACTTTTCAAAACCCTCACCTAGGACCCATTCACTGTAGGGAAAATGATTCCCTGATCAAGGTCATAATCCAATTTTTTTCTCATTAAAACATTCATTTCTACATTCCTATTTGTTGTTCTTAGATTTATGTTTTTGTTTGTAGAATTTTTGTTTCTTCAATTCGATCATATTTAGCTTCATTTGAGAAAGTTAGTGCATTGTGTGATTTCAAAATTGCATTTACAAGACATAATTTTTAGGTTTTTGCATAGTGTAATTAGAAATTTACCTTGTTTTAAATCTGAAAATATGAAAAATGGACAAGTGTTTTAACAATATATGGAAGTTCTTGTTCTCCTTGGTTGACGTTTCAAGTTGTTTTTTTGGAAATGATCCTAATGCAATTGACCCTAACCATGCTCAATCAACTCCTAATGAGTGCCCTCATGAAGTTGACATCATTGGAGAAGATGATGCTAGCATGGATGAGTTCATAAATGATTGCCTTAACAATCTTGAGAATAATGCATCCTTTTATCCTTCCATGAAATAACCAACACAACTCGAGATGTTTTGTCTTTTACATCCTGAAATTGAGTCACAAACTAAGTCTAAAATTCCAACAATGAGTGAACCTAGCTCTTCTAATCAAGTGCATACCTATCCATCTTATGTGAACAAAGTGACCAACACTCACATCAAACTAGAAGAGACTTATGGCCAAGGCTTTAAGATTTTAACTAAACAAGGATGCGACATAACTAATGAGCATGAAATTCACAAACTTTTAGAGCAACTTTCTATTGAAGAAACCAAAGGATTAGGATATCAAGACCCTCCTCGTGACATAAGTGTCCTCCTCGTAAGGAACAACCAATTCCTCATAAGGATGATAAGGGAATCTTAGGCCCTCTTCAACATCTACCTCAACAAATTGGTGAATCAAGCAAGAAAGAAAAACCTTACAAACTCAAAAAATTGTCATTCCTATAAACCCAAACAAAAATTGAATGCAAGATGGGACACCTCCCTAAAAAGGTTGGATTAAATTGCCACATCCTAGTAGAAGCAACATACCTAAAACCAACATGAATTATTGTGCATATCATAGAACTCTTGGGCATCTTATTGATGAGTGTCATGCATTAAAATTGATGTTGTGTGATTTTTATTCTAATGATAATGATTCCTATGACAAAATAGTTGGATAGCAATTACATACATTTTGCTCCTTGCCATGTAATAGTTTTAAGATCATAGCACCCTTACTATGACATGTTTTACTTTCATTGCAAATCATTCTCTTTATTGCAAGGAGCTCATTCTCATTACCCATCTTGACTCATCCTTGTCCTGCACTTAGCAGGGGCAAGGGGTTAGATAGATTTTTCCTAGATTTGGCACTTGATGTTGTCCCTTTGGCTAGTTGTCCGCCTTCCATATATACTGATCAAGATTGGGATGCAGACAACCTGCTATAGGTTGACTTGCATGTGCCTTACTAGTCTTTTCCATTATTTTCCTTTTCATGTTCTTTGTGCATAATGTGATCCCTTGTACTATTCGTTTTGATGTATCTCTCTCTCTATTTTTGCATTCCTCTATTTGTATATACATTCTTCTCTATGTCGTAAACATTTTATCTTTTCTTTGTCTTGTGTTTTCCTTTTGGGGATGATGCAAGGCGTCGAGACATTTAGGTCTCTTCCACGTTGACCCGAAAGGCTTTTTCTTTGTTTTCTCTCTTTTTGTGTCATTCTTCTAGTTCTATGAGTATTTGGGGAATGATGACATTTTCGAACTCTATAACAACATTGTAGCAAAGATATACTGACCCCAAATCCATAGATCCCTTATGTATTTTTGGGGAAAACTCCTTCCTTTTTCATGACATAGCCTCATTTTGGAAACATATGACTTGTCATAGGGATTTTCAAGGAAGCTCTCATGTCTTAGGATTAAACATTGGCTACTTTAAAGCAATTTCTCACAACAATGGTGTTAGCAACTACTTTAAAGTGGGGGAATACATCAATAATATCTTTCGACACTTCTCATGTTTCATAATGCAATTTTATTTTTTCTTGTGATGTGTCCTTTTCTTGGTGGTGTCGTTGGGATTGATGTCCTCCAAGAGTGCGATATTTCTTAGCATATGAATTTCCTCTTAGTGGTGATGTGACACACTACATTCCCTAAGTTGTGGATCTTTTACTCTTCACTTGTCTTCTCTTGGAGACATTAGGCATGATGTTCCCTAAGAAGAAGACCTTACATGAACTAAGAAAAATACCTTTGAAAAAAAACCGTCACTAGCATCATTGTTCATAAGTGTTTAGAATAACACAACCTGCTAATCTTATGAAGCTCGAACCCTAAATTCAAGGCCATCTAGCATAACACACCTTGCTTTCCTATGGAGCCTTGCCTTGTTCATAGGTGCTTAGCATAACACAACTTCTTAAGCCCTATGGAGCATAAAACCTTGTCTAGTGGTGTCTTATTGAAGTTTTTAGAAGGATAGCTTTGATATGGCATGGGAGCCTAATATGGTTCTCTTATTTTCCACCCTTTTGGGATACTCACCTAGTGGATAGCCAGAGGTTCCACTACCTCGAAGTGAGCACAAAAATTGAAAGCTTAGATATTTTATGTGCCAATCGGATAGTCTAGGCCTAATCTTCCTGGTTTCTGATGTTGTATGATTGCGTATCTTTGTTATTTTTGTATACATAAGTGTCTTGAATGTCTACTTTAGTGTGAGCTTGTGCTTGCGCTCATCCTCACACTAAAGTGGGGACTAAATATAGTGTAGGAAAAAGTATCCCTTTTTCACACTTAATTTGGGAATAATTAATAATAAAATGAGCTTAATAATGCCTTAATTTAGTGTTGTAATATGTATTTCACATATTCACATTAAGTTTAAGGAACTTTAATTAAAATGGACTTAATTGTGCCTTATTTTTGGTGTTGTAAGGTGTACCTTTACACTTTCACATTAATCTAGGGATTTATTAATTAATTGAGGTTAATTTTCTTTAATTGGCCCCTTTAATTCAAATCCAAGCCTAATTAATTGCAATTTCTGAGGGATAAAACCCGACATTCCTAAATGCCATGACATATTGTTTAACATTGAGCAATGTGTTTCCTAGGTAAGTGACCTAAGACCCATTCGCCATAGGGTGAATGGGTCCTCACTTGCACCTAGGACCTAAATTCAAACTATGTTTTTGGTGGTATTTTAATGATTTCAAATGTGTATTCACATGTTGGCTTGTGATATTGGAATTTCAGGAATTAATGTTAAGATATGTATAAATAAGAGGTCATTTCACTATGTTTCACCTAGAGAGAAAAAAATTTCACATGAGCACTTAGCATTTTCAAGAGAATTTTCAAGGCAAGGAAGAATTATTGAAGATTATTGCAGCAATCAAGATTCCATTATCATGTCAAAGATGTATTGCATCATGCATGTTGTTTGAATTAATATGGTGATGTGGAGTTCAAGATCTATTCAAGCATATCAAAGGCATTGTTTTAAGACAAGTTTCATGATCAAGATCCACATCCATTGAAGCCAATTCATGCTAGTTGTAGATTTTTATTCCAAGGTTCAAACAAGGGTCTGGTGAGTTGTGGCATTGCTTGTTCATTCATCATTCCTTCATGCTATTTTTGTTTCATTTCACGGTTTAATTACCAGAACGGGGTTTGACCAAGGAAAACCACCATTCACCTAACAAACAACATTTTTCTCTCTTTGATGTGTGATTGCAGATTTTAGGTGGAAGATCCTTTGAAGAGCAACTTTGAAGAAAGTTGTCAAAGTTACAAGGAAAGTTTTCATTTCACAGAAACTCTTCTACATAATTTATTTTTGACTGTCTAATACTGAAAACTGGGAATATGGGAGTGCAGACATAGTAGAAGAGAACCCGTAAACATATTTCAAAGAGCCCTAGCCGAGACCCATTCGCCATAGGGCGAATGAGTCCTTAGTGAGCTTCAAAGGTGAATTTTGGTGAAATGTACACATCATTTTTCCCTTTCCAAATCTACCTTTTGATTACTATTCCTATTAGTTTTGAATATTGTCCTTCATTTGGATTTTGGATTTTATTTGATGATTGTAATCTTTCTCCCCAAAGTTCCATTTGAATCTTACCCTCATCCTTGTATAGAGAGGAAATTTGTTGATTCATACCTTGATTTGACTCACCTTTTTGGTTTCCAATCACTTTATTGTTTGGATCTAATTTTCTTGAATGAAATTAGAAAATAGGTCCTTAGGTTGTTCATACCCATATTTCGATCCACTTAACTACCCTCATTTTTCATTTTTTCAAGAATATATGTATAGCTACTTATAGACCTATGTGATAAAGATCTTGAACTAAATGACACCATGTTTCTATTTTTAGTAAAACTAAGGTAAATTCATTTAATTTATTTTAGTGGAAAAGTGATATATGAAATAATAAGGGACAAATAGAAATGAGACATGTGGATGGATATTAGTGGTAATATTGGAATAGTGAAATAACTAATTGACACATTTATCTTTCCTTTTTTTCCCTAGACCATAGATCTTGTTCACTTTAAGCCAAGTCATCTATCATTAATGGGAGTTAATAGAAAAGATCCATTATAAAAAATGACATTGAATGGAGTTACTTGTCCATGTGTCATACATGAGGAAAAAAACTAAAGGAAATAATGAAGCTTACCTTTGGCTTTGGTTGTTTTTTCCTTAGTTGTAGATCTTATTGTGTTAAACTTGAGCCATTAGATGAGCACATTGTTTAATGAAAGGTGTGACCCAAGGGCTATTAAGGTAATTTGTGTAAGCAATTTGATGTGTTACATGTCAAGTGCAAGGTTAAATAATGAAAGAAAACTTTGTATAACTCTTGTTTCACTATTTAACTCTCAACCATCAAACTTGTATTGTTTAGTTTGGATTATCAAATCCACCTAATATTTAAATAAGTTGTGATAAAATAAGTATATGATGGACCTATTTAATTATAATTCTCTTTCAAAAACTAATAAATAAAATAAAATTATTTATATAAAAATACAATAGATATTATTTTTATTATAATATTTTGAATGCTTAATCAAAAAAATCTTTTATAAACAAAATTAATAATAAAGGATAAGAATTTGGGATTGAACATTTTCACTTATTTAATGAATAACTATGAACTACATTTGATGTTGAGAACATGTGACTATGCTATTATAATCCATGTGAGATAGATTAAAATAAAAAATCTAAAAAGGATAATACGTGATCAAGACTTCACCCTTAAAATTTAATGAAATTTAAAAATTCCAATATTTGTTTCATGTCACCATCACTTATGTATCCTACCTGAACCATGGGAAGAAAATTAAAAAAACACATTTAAGGTGAAAATATATAATTTTAAGTGTTTTATATAAATAATAAATATGAGATTTGTGCATCTATGTATATAAATGTTCATAAAAGATTAAAATTTAGTTCTTGATGTACATTTTAAAAGCAATTTTTGTACCTATGTGTTTATGATATTAAAAAAACTATGGATTACATAATATTTAGAAATAATATAAATACTCAAAATTGATTTAATAAAATCAAATATAAGTATTGGGATGTATAATTTAAATAAATTATGCTACAAAAAAATAGAATTACAGAATCTTGTATGATGTGAAATATGATGCTTAAAACATAATCATGAGGATTAGAAAAAGGTTCACCAAATAAATTAAATCCATTTTGGTGTTCTTGTAGCGTCGTAAATTGTGCTCTCTAAAGATGAAAGCACAATTTCATGCTTTATTTGGGGCTCTCTTTGGTTTCGATTCCCTTAGTGCATTTAAGACCACTTATTAGCCTTGGCTTTTCCCCTCAACTTAGGAAAGCATGTCAATACTACCTTAAAAGTGCTTTCTCAATCACATTTCATCATTTTAACCTCTACAAATGCTCATTTTTTGGATAACTCCTAATTAAGTAGACCCTAAATTCAAGGATCACATGTTCATGTGTGCAAAACAACTAGTCAAGGGCAAGGGCGGCCTAGACTAGGTGTTTTGCATGATAATTTTGATCTTTAATTTATGTTAATCTTTTATTTGTGACGTGAATTCAAATTTGAGATTTGGCAATAAATTAATCCTGAAAATTCAAAATTAAATGAGTCAAACTACACTTTAATTTATTCTTATATTCCACTATATAAACATAAATTATTATTTCAAAATCAACAAGGCAATCACAACTACAGTGAAGATCTGTTGAAATCCATATCCTATTTTACAAAATCACAAGTCATTTTCATATTTAATCAAGTTTAGCACAATGGTTGGAGTTTGATGTGAATGGAAGAACAAGATGGAATCTAGGGTTTGGAGATAGCTTTGGATTATTTCAAGAACCTAATGACTTGTTTTTAACGTGTTCTCATCTTTAGACTCCAATCTCCTTGTTGCCCTAAGTAAGGTATGTATCTATTTTGATTTCTCCTTGGGTATTTGACTTTCTCTTAGGTTGATCTTGATTGTGTCATTTAGGAATCCTTCTCTAATACACTTGAGTGGGGTTTTTTTGTTTATTTTATATTTTATAGCTCGTTATAGCCTTAGATACACTTAAGGTTTAGAGCACACACTTTATCCATCAACAAATTAACTATTTGTGGAGGTACAAATACCAAAATGGGTGTTTGAATAAGGAAAACTCTTATATGGCCACCCCTTTCCCCCTCTTTGTCATGATTTTGTAGGTTTAGATCCAAAGATGAAATATTTCAAGATAGGAAACAACAATGCAGACTTGTAAGTTGTAGATTAGGGTTTTTCAAATCTAGAATCACCCTTCTCGGTCTAGGGCACCCACACCTGTAAACAAACAATTTAAGCCCAATTTTTTTTATGATAGGCACACATATATCAACCCTTCTCAAATTTGTCATTATTTTGTCAACTTACCTTTTCATCTATGCAAATAATTTATGTTTTCATAGTAAATTAGATCAATAAATGCAAATAAATTAAATCAACCTCCTTGGAAACAAAGAACTAAGCCCAAGGAAAATTGACTCTGGACTTCTAGATTGTTAGCCAATCTCAACACCTTTGTGGTTTGAGTTCTAATGTTGATGCAAGAAAAAAATGATCCAGGTAATCTACTAGTTAGATCTAAGGTCTCTATTTTCTAAATCACAATTCTTAAACATGAACACTAGTGATGGGTGGTGTTGTCCATGCTCATATCCTCCCTTTAGTACTAGTGACATCCATGGGTGCTAGTGTCATATGTTCTAATGCTTGTGCAACTTTTAAGAGCTACTTGCCTAATTTTTCTAAACTCTTTAGCATGTTTAGAACTTGGGAAATCTTCACAATCAACTACATATGTTTGAATTTGAGGAGAAAAAAATGGTTTAGTTCTCTTGGGAGACTATCTCAATCAATAGATTCTCAGCCTCTATAATAGTACATAAAATTTGGATGTGTGTGATCCTTAAATTTGGGTGTTTGTGGTGTGTGCAAGGTTCTATAGCGACCAAATAATTTTAGGAAGATGTCCAAAGCTCATATGGTGTGTGCTTGTGTAATAGAAAATATAGGGAGATGAAAATCTCTAGTGAACTAGTAAACTTAATTAGGGAAAGCTTTAAATATACAAAAATGTTGAGTTTGGGTGAGAAGTTTTTAAAAATAATATTTGTATGAGATCTTGAAATACAAAACGTTAATGAATGAAAATGGGAATTTATAATGGCTTATAAATTCAAGAAAGAAGGAAAGAGGGATGAAGATCATGTTGGGAATAATACATCATTCTCGTAGGTTTGTTAGTTTGTCATACAATAATTTATTGTTCATTGGTTGTGGTTTACTTGTTTGTATTACAAGTTGTTAAAATAACTCATCTATGTGAAGGATTAATTATAAGAACTCTCCTATAATATAGGAGATGAAATTGCTATAAATTTGTAACATCTTATTTACTGAAATATATAAAATTGAAGCATGGCATTAATTGTGTCTAAAATTTTTAGCTTAAATTTCACTATGGTATCAGAGCATGAGATCCAATACTCATATTTGTCTTTGACCTAATTATCGTTTCAATCTACTCCTTTATCTAAGTAGTTTAGAGGTTTATATCTTTGGGTAGGCTCCAATCATGTTGTCAGTGTGTTAACAACCACTACTTCATGCAATTTTTCTATTCAATTTGTGGGGCATGCATATAATGCAGTAGCACCACCATTTTCATTCCATTTATGAGGTCATTCTCACTATGTGGAGCATGTAAGGAATTTTATATGGTGCACATAATTCAATGGACATTTGAAAAGTTGAATTTGTAGTATTT
Organism: Sequoia sempervirens; assembly: GCA_007258455.2. Lineage (NCBI taxonomy): Eukaryota > Viridiplantae > Streptophyta > Pinopsida > Cupressales > Cupressaceae > Sequoia > Sequoia sempervirens. The sequence continues at coordinate 37,096,838 of VDFB02047230.1, read as the reverse complement.
TCCCCAAGAATTGATAGCTAGAAGAGCCTTCATAGCGAATATTTAGTTTCCTTCTCATTACTGATACATGCAATGACTAGGTGTTAGAAAAACCTCTACTTCAATCAAACCTCATTTATTTCAGATGATTTATAGAGATCTATGAGGATTGTTTCAAATTTGTGAGAATACTTTGTGGAGCTACTCATTGTATATTTGAAGAGAAGATGCATTATCCCTTACTAGATTTAGAGTAAATAATTTTATCAAATTTAAAAATATTTAAATAGAAACCATACAAACCCTAAATCACTTCAATATTTGCATGCATACATTAACTCTTAAATATGAAATAAAGAATAGACATTACAAACCCTGTATTATAGTAAGGTTTCCTAATAAATTTCACAACTCCTTCTTAAGCTTTGACATTCAATACTTAACCCTAAAATAGAAAACCCCAACCCAATCTATTTGGTTCTAGTAAACCTAGAAGTTTTACATTGCATTCACAAGAATAAGAAAATAAATAAATAAATATTACAAAGGATCATGTTTTTCGGGCATGCTAAGAGGTACGGGGATCGAAATAAAAAATATATTTAATGTTATGAGCTTTGGCGCTCAACGGCGTCTAATTAATTTCACTCATTACTTTGATTTTAAAACGAGCGTTAGGGCATCCCCACAATGCGAATTAAAGCTAATTTAAAAAGTCACGTTTACACACCTTTTAAATGAAATAGGAGTTTACCATTTATCAACCAGATGCGCTAGAAGGAGGGCTTGAACCTCCGACCTTGTGGTTAACAGCCACACGCTCTAACCAACTGAGCTATTCCAGCAGATGTTTGGTTCAATTGGATCAAAATATCTAGATAATTAATTTTCTTAACATGATACAGATTCAAACATCGAAATAAGTGTACGATGATAGTCTTTCGACATTGAAACACATTAGGTATGAACTTGAAGCTTCGAACGGACTCGTCAACTAACTGAGATGTCTCTTCATGGCATGCGAACCTCACCCATTTTAATAAACCTTAGCTAAGTTTGTACAAAATATAGGAGATATAGGGGAGAGGACCCACCTCAGCGTGTTTCAATAGTTGTGATAGTAGTTGTTTATATAATGTCTAATATTTTTATCAATATTAGACCAATAGTTGTGACTTTAAAGTTGTTAGTGTTGATGATGACTACCCATAATTAAACAAAATGTATTCCTTTGATCTAAAAAACAACCAATCATGTGATTCCACATCAGCGCTCAATAAAACATGTTGTGAATGCACAAATATTGGTCTCACTTTTTTTTGGGGTCTTTTTGGACACTTTAACAAAAAGCATGTTGATGTGGCATCATATTTGATGATGTGGCTCTGAAACCTTAGTAATAAGCAGGGGACTTGCCAAGTAAGCTACTGTAAAAAATTGGGAGTGATTTGAAATTTCCATGTAGGATAATTAGAAGCACGAAGTTAGGGTGCACAACTACTGGGTCCTCTCCCCTAACTTTGTTTTAAAAAAGAGATTTGAACTTTGTAGACCTTTTAAGAAAGTGTATAAGGTAAATGAGAAAGGACTCTCCTTGAAGGCATCCACCAATGAAATTTCTTACATCAAATTAATGTCTCATTTGACAATGATAAGAAAAAATTGGTACCCATTTTAATATTTTTAAATGTTAATGGATACCTTATTTAAATGATTGTAACATGATAATAAGAAAGATAAAAAAATTAATTTTAATGAGTAGATAGGAGACAAACTAGAATCAACTATATTTTAGTTTATTGTAAGTTACCCCATGTATATGTATTAATTTCTTTTATTGATCCAAACATGTAAATGAAGCTAATCATGACCACATATTCATGTCAAATAGTCATCCTTAAAATTTTCACTTGTATTTTCATTAGATGTCAATGCTAAATATTATAATATAAATAAATGAATGTTGATGTAACCAATTTGATCTTAAACCATGTTAAGTCTGAACTAGGTTTTTGAAATACTATTTTCTTACTCTTTCTTTCTTCACACCCATTGTTATTTAGAAGCTCCCTCATTACTAAAGTACATAATCATTCTAAATTAACTCTAGTTGCCTTCTTACTTCTTACTTCAAACCTTCTTCACCCAATATTTTCATAACAAATATTACCTCACTTTCTATCACATGCATTTCTCTTTCCTTAACCCAACTTCAATGACTACTACTTTTATGTCTAGATTTATGGTGAAGCGCTCACTCATTATGGTATTGGTCAATGTCATTCAACTATAATTAAATTTGTGTGACTTCAATATTTTTGTGATGAAATAAATGAAGAAATAGACCATTATTTAACTAAGAAAATTAATGTATATTTAAAATTAAATTCATTATTTCTTTACATATATATTAGGCGCAAATTGGTTCGTTATATTCTTTAGTAGAAGTATTAGTCATAAAAAATCTTATGCCAATGGTTGAATTTACCCTTCTATTAATATTTTGTGTGACAAACTCATTTATTCGTTACTTTTTTCACATGTACAAAAAACTCCAACTTGAATTGATATGCAAGACATGTTTAATCACCTTTGATTAGTGTGTCTTATATTGACATAAAGTATAAGATAAATAAGATGTGACAATGTTGTATGAATAAAACTATCATGTAATTAATTGCACAATTCACATATTTATAAAATATTTAAATTGAATGTGTGCCTTATTGTCTCCCAATGCTTTATGTTTGTCCTAGATTATATGTGCATACATGTTATTTTTTAATGATAGTGTGATTTCCTTAGAGTTATTGGTTGGTATCCTTACATAAGTCTAGGCATATGAGAGCTATTATAGCCAATATTTTTTTTCCATATATAGTTACATGAAGACAATAATATGTGACCTACAATAAAGTTATTACAAGGAATCATAATTTTATGTCAAATCAATTACACTTTGAGGGACATCATTGATATTATACAATATGAGTTCATAATGAGGTATTATATATAATGCTAGTTATTAGGAATGAAGTGCAATTATATTTATATGTTTTCTTATGATTTAGGCGTAAGAGAGTGGAAGGGATTAGGGGTTGGACCTACGAGATAGGAAGTTGAGTAACAAAATATAAATATAAATTTATAGCTCTTTACTTTTATGATGGAGGAGCATCTAGGGCGTACGAGCAATCTTGCATCAATTCATGTTGTTTTCTTTTCAAATAAGGGTTGAATTGGCTTCAATTAGCTGAGTAGTTCGGGTTTTGGATGTAACAAGTAGACATCGACATTCAGTGTTACGTTCGGCGTTCGATGAACTAACATATCAACGTGACCTAAAGATCTCGTAGAGACCTTACTTCATGTCCCTTCGACATCCCGATGGAGGAAGCAACAACAATAAACAGTCGTGAAGAATTCACATTGGAGGTAGGTTCATATATCAGTAGGACAATGTTCGAAGTCCCTTCAAAATTATGGCAAGCTACATCGAGGAGACTCTGGGTTATCAGAAGGAGTCATTTGGGAGTCTCGTTGATGGAGCAATGAAATAGCATCGAGGTGACAACGAGATTTCAGGATGACAAGATTGCAAGCCCCTTTGATATTCTGATATCGTGGAGACAAACATGTTTTGATGGGAGATCATGTGGAGTCTATTTGACATGTTGATAAGAGGGACCAGGCTAAGTGATGATGGCAAAGAACGATGATGTCATGACTGATAGGTGGCGATAAATGCTTGAGCAAGGCTAATGTGGAGGTTCTTCATCGTGGAGACCTTCTTGGATTAGAGTGAGTTGTTTTTGAGTTTCTTCGATGACATGATGGGAACTTAGTCGCTGAGACTCTCAAATTTCAAGGGGAGTTACTTTGGTGTCCCCTCGACACAGTGAAGACATGTCGTTGGTGTAGTAGCTAAGTTTAATGCTCGTTCATGGCACAAATATTTTGGGACAACGATTGCATGAGACGATGGTGCAGAAATGGTGTAACCATCCCAGTGACATTAATGTTGCAAGGAAGTGGATGGTGACGCGATGGCAAGCGAAGATGATTGACTTTGATGCAGATTCGATCGACAGGAAGAAAAGGGGGAAAACACATAGAATGAAGGGAGAAAAAAATCTCTAGGTCATAGAGGCCCAGAAAGGAAGAATACATTAAACCAGGAAAGGGGGAGCAGAGAGGGACGATCGAGCCGATTTCTTACTGTGAAGGCACGTAGGTTGAGGGGGAGTTAGCCCTGATTGGAAAAATTGTAGACTATTGAAGTCAGAAGGCTCATATGAATGCATATATAATTACGTAATGTCATTTTTTTTGTAGTAATAAAAGAAGGCTTTTCTTCTCTCTCTCATTCTTGTTAAGTGTTTATATGTTGTTGTGAGTCTAAGATTCACAAGGGGAGTACCCCTGCATTAGTGGTATTAGAGCAGGTTGATCCCAAGTGTGTAACAAACCGTCAAAGAGAGGCAATTGCATTAGGATTGTGTTGTGGGTGTTGAAATGAAAATGGATGGGATAGGATCCCATCGTGGTAGAGGTAGAGGAAGAGGAGATAATTTTGTAAGAGATGATGATTTTAGATCTTTGAGAAGGCAAGTTGAAACATTACAAAATGAGATAAGGAGAGGATTTTCAAGAATGAGAGACCTAGGAAGTGATGATGAAGATGAAAGCATGGAGGATGCTAGTTTGGATACTGATTAGAGAGAAGTTGCAATAGTTGCAAGGGATCCATTGTTGAGAGTTTTAACAAAAATGTGAAAGAGGCCGAAAATGGATGTGCCTACATTTAATGGAAGTCTAAATCCAGAGAAATTGGTGGATTGGATTAATGAGATGGAAGAATATTTTGAATTTGAAGAGATGGAAAACCCAGATAAAGTGAGATTTTCCAAGACACAGTTGAAAGGACATGCCACAATATGGTGGAGAGAGGTTCAATTAGAAAGGGGAAGAAGAGGAAAAGATAAGATTACTAAATGGGATAAAATGGTGGAAAAATTAAAAAGACAATTTATTCCTATAGACTATGAGTTGGATTTGCTCAAGAGGATGCAAGGTCTAAAACAAGGAAGCAAAACTATTAAAGAATATACTGAAGAATTTCATAGAATTATTATAAGGACTAGACATTCAGAGGCGACTAGGGAAAAGGTTGCAAGATACATAAATGGATTAAGATCAAGTATTCAAGAAGAGATGGCACTTGTTAGAGTTGTGATGATGGAAGATGATTATCAAATAGTATTAAAGATAGAGGAAAGGTTGAAAAAGAGGTTTGAAAGCAAGTAGAAATGAAGTGGGTGTGGAGGCAAAGTAGGAGGAAGAACTTACATAAACAAAGAAAATAAAAAAAAGAGCTACAAGAATGAAGAGTGCAGCAACAAAGTAGAAAAATATGAAGAAGGGAAAAGCTTGAGAGACCAAAACTTCAGAGGCAGAGGTAGAGGTTGTGGTTATGGTGGAGGCTCATTCAAAGGTACTTGTTACAAATGTGGAGAAGAAGGACACTGAGCCTATGATTTCCTGTAAGTAGAGGATACTCCAAGAAGGAGACAAGAATATCAAATAAGGGAAGAAAATGTCAATGAGGAGGAGGCACCTTCCTCATAATTGGAAGATGCAGAAGATGGAGAGGTCTTGATGACAAGGAAAGCACTCCTGAATGAAGACAACGAGCTTGTGCAAAGGAAGAAGTTATTCAAAACAAGGTGCAAGTGTGAAGGAAAGGTGTATAACATCATAGTAGATAGTGGAACACAAACAATCTTGTATCTGATGAGATGGTGAAAAAGTTGAAGCTTGAGAGGAGGAAACACCCAAACACATACTGGATTTCTTGGGTGTAAGATAATCAGAAATTGTTGGTAAGTGAATAATGCAATGTGAAATTTGAAGTTGGGAATTATCATGATGAGTTTCTATGTGATATCATCCCTATGGATGCTTGTCACATTTTTCTTGGAATACCATGGCAATATGACTGAAAAGCCATACATGATAGGTGTGCTAACACCTACACAATTGTAAAGGACGAAGTGAAGCATAAGTTGAAGCCTTTGAAGGAGGAAAATGTTCAAGTCTGTGGTAATGCTAGAGTTTTCTTAGTTGATGCAAGGAGATTTCTTGGTGCATGAGAAGGTTTGTTTTTCTATTATTCCTAAAGCTAGCGGTGAAGTTGTTGATGAAATTCCTATAGAAGTTACTAGTTTGTTGCAAGAGTTCAAGATGATTGCTTCAGTTAATGTGCTTGAAGGACTCCCACCAATGAGGAAAATCAGTCATCAAATTGATTTGATACTAGGGGCGAGTTTACCCAACAAGGCAGCCTACCGAATGTCACCTACAGATAATGAAGAGGTAAATAGGCAAGTTGTTGATTTATTAAAGAAGGGTTTGATAAGAGAGAGTTTAAGTCCATGTGCAGTATCTACTATTTTTTCACCAAAGAAAGGAGGAGAGTGGAGAATGTGGATGGATCCCAGAGCTATAAACAAGATCACAATAAAGTACATATTTCCATTACCTATAATGGATGATATCATGGATTGCTTGAGTGGAGCAACACATTTCAACAAGATTGATTTGAAAAGTGGGTATCACCAAATAAGGATACGTGAAGGAGATGAGTGGAAGACGACATTCAAGAAAAAGGAAGGTTTGTATGAGTGGTTAGTCATGCCCTTTGGGCTAACCAATGTACCCAATACTTTTATGAGACTCATGAATGAAGTTTTGAAATATTTTCTTGGAAAGTTTGTGATAGTTTATTTAGATGATATTCTTATTTTCAACAAAACACTAGAGGAGCATTTGATGCATATTAGGTGTGTGATTGAGAAGCTTAAAGAAGAGAAATTGTTGATTAATCTTAAGAAATGAATCTTTGTGAAGAATGAATTGGTGTATTTGGATTTTTTGGTGTCAAGTGAAGGCATTAAGATGGACCCGAAAAAGGTGAGAGTTATTCTAGAATGGCCAATGCCAAGGAGTGTAACAAAGGTGAGATCATTTCATGGTTTAACAAGTTTTTATAGAAATTTCATCAAAGGTTTTAGTAGCATATGTGCACCACTAAATGAAACTATGAGGGGTGATAAGAAATAGCTCAAGTGGAGTATAGGGGCAGCAAAGAGCTTTGATTTGTTGAAGAGTAAAGTGACAATGCAACCTAGTTTAGCACTTCCAAATTTCAACAAGGTGTTCCAAGTGAATTGTGATGCAAGTGATAATGCTATGGGAGCTATTTTGAGCCAAGAAGGTAAGCCTATTGCATATTTTAGTGAGAAGTTAAATGATGCTAAGAGAAATTATTAATTTTATGATCAAGAGTTTTATGCAATCATTCAAGCACTTGAGAAATTGAGACATTAGCTTTTTCCAAAAGAATTTGTTTTGTTTACCAATCATCAAGCACTCCAATACTTGAGTAGCAAGGGAAGCTAAGTCAAAGGAACATGAAATGGGTTGAATTTTTACAAAGTTATACATTTTTTTTGAAACATAGGAGTGGGAAGTCTAACAGAGTTGTTGATGCTTTGAGTAGAAGGAAAGGTTTGTTGATTGAAATGTAGGTTGAAGTTGTGGGTTTTGATGAGCTCAAGGAAATATATGAAGGAGATTTGGATTTTGGAGAGGCATGGAAGGCTTGTAAGGATTATATTTCTATAGATAGAACCAAGTGGTTGGATTATTTAATCCAAGATGACATGATGTTCAAAGGTAATCAATTGTGCATTCCTAGAAGTTCTATGAAATTGAATTTAATCAAGGAGAAACATAGTGGTGGACTTGCAAGACACTTTGGTTTTGATAATACTATTGCATTGGTTGGAGAGAAGTATTATTGGACTCAATTGTAGTAAGATGTAAGGAAGTATGTGCAAGGTTGTAGGGTGTGTCAAGTGGCAAAGGGGGTTAGTCAAAATACTAGTTTATACCATCCACTACCTATACCCAAGAGGCCATGGGAGGACATAAGTATGGATTTTGTTCTTGGTTTTCCAAGGACACAAAGAGGACATGATTCCATCTTTTTTGTGGTAGATAGATTCTCTAAAATGACACATTTTATCCCTTGTCATAAGACTAATGATGCAATAAATGTTGCAGATTTGTTTTTCAAGGAAGTTGTGAGGCTTCATGAAATTCTAAAGAGCATTTTTTCTAACAGGTATACCAAGTTTGTTGGATACTTCTGGAGGACTTTGTGGAAGAAGCTCAACATTGAATTAAAGTTTTTCTCAACATACCATCCTCAAAAAAATGGTCAAATGGAGGTTGTGAATAGGAGTTTGGGAAATTTGTTGAGATGCTTGGTTGGAGACAAACCAAAAGGATGGGACTTGATCCTACCACAAGCTGATTTTTCCTACAACAACTCAATCAATAGAAGCACAAGTAAGTAACCATTTCAGATTGTTTATGGTAGCAACCCAAGAGTTGTATCAGACCTGAATAAGATTGATAAATATGTGAAAAAGAGTGCATATGCAGAGGATTTTGTAGAGCATATGAAAAGCCTACATGATGAGGTGAGAAAACATATCAACAAAATGAATTTTTCTTATAAAACTAATGTTGATTTGAAGAGGAGACATAAGGAATTTCAGGTTGGAGATGAAGTGATGGTGCATCTAAGGAATGAAATATTTCTAGTGGGTACATATAACAAGATCAAGATGAAGAGGATTGGCCCGTGCAAGACTGTAAAAAGGCATGATTCTGGTAATGCATATGAGGTAGAATTACCCAATGAGCTTAATATTTCTCCAATTTTTAATATTTCAGATTTGACCATATTTCATGAAGGTGAAAATGATGAAGTTACAACAATTAAGCAGCCTCAAGGACTCACACCTACTTTAGGTAATGAAAGGATTGAGACAATTCTTGACAGCCGGGTGAAAAGGAGCACAAGGAGGAAGCAATACATGGAGTATTTGGTGAAATGGTTTGGGAGACCTATGATGGATTCTTCATGGTTATATAAGGCTAAGGTTACTCATCTTGGATATCCTCTTGGAAAGTAATGAGATCACTTTTCTTCTACCCTGGGTGTCTGATGTAGGAGCATCTAGGGCGTACAAGTAATCTCACATCGATTCATGTTGTTTTCTTTTTGAATAAGAGCTGAATTGACTTCAGTTAGCTGAGTAGTTTGGGTTTTGGATGTAACTATTCAAAAAATGTGTCTCAACCTTGCAATTATATATGGTTTATTGTTGATAGGATGTATATATGTTTTTATATATATTTCCTAGTTACACCGATAGGTGTATACAATGGCAGCAAAGAGTGAAATGTGAGTGTGTTAAATTTTTCAGGAAACTTCTAAAATGGCCAACATACATTAATAATGATATATTGTAAATGTTCAAATGAAGGTAATATTGTAGTTTAAAACTTGTAAAACTATGAGAATGTAGATCTAATTAAGTGTTCTTTGTCACAATTCTTTGTGTATGATTAATCTATTTAGATCAATTTTACCAATTGTAGAAAGAGACATAAGATTGTAGAAGAATGATACAAGGAGATAGAAGTGACACAACATATACGTGGAGAAACCCTTTTGGGAAAAAACTCTACCAGAATCAATAGTTCTTGTATTATTTAACCTTAGAACAAGATTACAATAATATTGTATCAATCCTTGATTGATATGCTTCCTTGCCTTCAACAATCCTTCTTCACAACTTGCAATAAAATCTCATGGAACTCTCATACACTTGCTGCAATTAATAGACAATAATATGAGCATGTAAACTCATAAGAATTGTACAATACAAGAGCATAAAGATCCTCACAAAAATCTATGCCTAGATTGGGCAAGTAGAGTTCCACAATGTAATATGAAGTCAAACCAAAGTCTTCCTCAATTTAGGCACCCCAAACTGAACACTTAACTTTGGTCAAGAATATATCACGCAAAATTCACCTCAAATTTGGCACCCAAGAATGGGCCCACTTGACTGAGCTTTGTAAATATCTTCTCATGCAAAAGGTGTTAACTGAAAGATGCCAACTTGGGCACCCAAGGTGGACCCAAGTCAATCTTAGTTAACTGAAACATATCTCTCCACCAATTCATGCAAACATTATGCATGATTGATCCTCCCCACTTAACTAAAAGTATCCACCTATTATTTGTCATGCAACTAAAGTCATTAGTCATGCAACTCAAGTCAACTAGCATTCAACTCAAAATAACTACATGCAATTGAAGATAACTGAACTGAACTAAATTGAGCTGACCTGAACTGATAGTGCCACTCCACTCATGTAAATATCAATCCCTAATTTGTAGGATCAAAACATGCATTACTGAAGTGTTATCAATTCTTCAAATAGTTAATTGAAGCAAGGTGGGTTCCACCTTCCATGTGGGCACCCCATGTGCTCCTATCTTGTAGGAGGTCTTCTTGGACATCCCCACATGTTCCTATCATTTAGGAATAATCACAAATATCAATTTACATGTTCATTTCATTCGAATTTAATCTCTTTCTAATCCTAGTGTTGGGGAACACTTTCCAAGGACTTATGAGATACACGAAATATGTTTAGGATTGCAATTAAATGGAATCCTATTCCCAACATTCTCCAACTTGACATTATACATTGCAATTATTCTAAACAAGGAACCATTATTATAAATCAAGTATAGGACTCAAGGCCAATGGCCTTCCTACACCAAGAGAACTTATTTGTAGAAATTGGTTTCGTAAGATAATTTGCAACATTGATCAAAGTGTCAACTTTCTCAATCAATACCTTCCCACTCTCAACTATTTCTCACACAAAGTGATACTAAACATCAACATGCTTAGTGTTAGCTCTTAAAAACGCAGGAAAAATGCCTCAAGAGGCTTCCAATCTCTTGATACGCTTTAGGGTAACAGACAAGGTCAAAAGCTTTCAACCTTCTACTCTTCAGGTGCTGCCAGACCTAGGTGGGTGTACCTTTTTGAATGAAGTAGACTTGACTTATGATTATCCTTCTTGCAGTGATTTGTCCACAATGGCAGAAAGAAGTGAACAAATGAAATCAACCTGATAGCAATAGCAATCTTCTGATCTAAATCCTAAAATACTCAATTAACAGATATAAAGAAACTGGATGAATGAATCTTAATGATGAAATTGCAAAGACCAGTGCCTTATTGGGTATGCAGAGTCGAATGAAATATAAGTGGGCAACTTATTCTAGCAGAAACTCAAATTGCTGGCATATGTTTTGTTTATACTTGTATAAACATGCAAGATTGTGACTACTAAGCTCTACTTTAATAATCCAGATGAATCTCCCTGATTACTGTGATCAACCAAAAGGATTTAATCTCTCCTTGAGAGAACCAGTTAATTAATCACACAGAAACAACAAATGTGTACTGATAAAATGAAAGTAAACTTGTTACATCAATTTAAATAACCAAAAAGAATCAACTTGGAGACAGCTTAGCAATACTTTTTAGTAAATTTAACAGACAATCAACACCAGAAATAAACTGCCACACCAACTGATTCATATTGAAATTTCCATTTGAAAACATGCAACAAAGTCTCTAGAATGAGGACTTTATTCTACTGTATCCATCCTACACCTACCGTATCTCCTAAAATTTGATATCTTATTACATTTGGGAGTGCATATTTATACACCAGCATCAAGAAACAAATCGCTTCGAAATCCATGTCAGCCCAAAAGCCATGTCAGCCAACCGTTACAATCGGGCATTCATGTCAGCCTGCAACAGTAAATTAGGAATTCACATGTCGGCCACAGTGTATGAGTCTTTTTTAATCATTCGCTGAGTAGTCGCCAAGACATCTTGTTAGTTATGCTGAAGGCAATTCAATCACTGATCGTTCATTGGTTCTTTCTGTTCGCCATGATATCTTACTGTCGGAGAAATATCATACTGGATCTAGTACATTATGTTCACCGAGAGCCCATATGTTATGTTATTTCCAATCGGTGAGACACAAGGACTTCTCTCACCGATGTGCTCCTTTTTTTTTATTTACTGTCACCGTAGCTCTATGATGTCGAGGATACATCTCAAAGATCATAATATGTTTCACCGAAAGCCCCATGGTTAAACTTGTCGCTGTGACAATCCAACATTCATGCCGACAAAGTCACCGTTGTGTTCCATCGGCGAGACCATAGGTCACTCGCCAAGACCTCATGTCGATATCACAAACTCTTACCGATATGTTCCTTTCATCCTGTGTGCATCGCTGAGACATATTGTTATCGGGGAGAGGTCCCATAGAGTTCACTAAGTCATACCGAAACCCCTTTATTCCCCTTATGTGTCACCGTGACATAAATCCTTTCTCGCCGACGAGTCTATCTGCCCCATGTATGTCGATGTGACTTCTAACTATCGGGGAGACATCCTGTAGAATGCACTTTGTTTCACCAAAAGTCACCCCGAGCTCACCTCTGTTCGCCAAGATGACACAAACCTCTCGTCAAAAGCCACAATAAAGAAACCTTTTAAGCTCCATTGGTGAGACATACTGGATTCACTATGACCCTCCACTGAAGCCACCTTAGTCTCATCAAAAGGCCTATTTAAAGAAATTCCATGTGTAAGGTCAGCGAGACTGAAGGTCACTCGCCAAGACCTTATATCGATAGCTTTATCTCACACCGAGTTGTTCCTTTATTTGCTAGTCGGTGTGACAAAATGAAATTTCTATGACATTGCACCGATACCGCCAAGCTCACACCGATGAACCTCCATATACTTAGTTGGGGAGACATGTTGAATTCAGTAAGACACTACCCCAATGGCCAAAAACTCATGCCGATAGATGTTTCCACGGTCACCAAAACAACATGACTATTACGATGATAGCCAACCACAAATGAATGCCAGTCGCTGCAATAGTGGACAAGTCTTGCCGATACATCTAAAAAAAACATATGTTAACGCACAAGCAACATGGGTCGGGGAGACCAAAACAAACCTATGCCGATATGGACCACGACAAGAAAATGCATGACCCGATGGAAACAATGGGACCATATGGAAACATATGGGTGAAATATGCACACGGTAGGACCAATCTGGAAATTTATGAGTGAAATCAACATGTAAAATCATCAAATTTTTTACAGTTCTAACACTTAGTACGAGAATGATACATAGGATTTTTGGCTAAAAAAATAGCACTCTGACTATCACATTCAAGTCTAATTTGCTTACAATTAAAACCAATACCTTTCCCAAGTCTCTATATCCAAACTTCCTCTTTAGAGGCATGTGTAGTAGCCATGTACTCTGCTTTTGTGGTAAAAAAAAGTAACTGTTGGTTGCCTCTTACTCATCCAACTAACCATAGCTCCAAACAAAGTAAACACATAGCCACTTGTCGACCTCCGACTGTCCAGGTCCCTTGCCCAATCTAAATCAACAAATCCCTATATGTTCAATGATATGTGCATAATATCAATATCATTAGCACCATGATAAACTAAACAGTAATCAGAAGTACCTCGTAAATATCTAAACACCCTCTTAACATAAGTCCAATGTTCTTTACCAGGGTTAGACATTTAAACCTACTTAGAACTCCCACTGCTTGGGCTATATTTGGTCTTGTACAAACCATTGCTTACATCAAACTACCAACTGCACTAGCATATGGAATTTCAAACATTTCCTCATGATCAAAATCAGATTTAAGACCCATGTCTAAATTTAACTTCGTGTCAACTGGTAAAGGAATATTAATTGGTTTACTATCATGCATGTTAAACCATTTCAAAATAGTATCAACATAGTTGCTTTGACTTAAGCAAGGCTTTTTGTTACCTCTATCTCTATTGATCTCCATACCAAGGATATATTTTGCAACCCCTAGATCTTTCATCTCAAATGTGCTAGAGAGTTTTTCTTTCAATTCTTTGATCATTACCTTGTTACCAATAAACAACATGTCATGTCAACATACAAGATAATAATTAAAAGTTGATCATCAATAAATTTTATGTAAACACAATGATCTTCCTCACTCCTAACATAACCAATTTTCAATGCAAAAGCATCAAACTTCTGGTACCACATTCTAGGTGACTGTTTCAATCCGTATAAAGATCTCTTTAACCTGCAAACCAATAATTCTTTTCCTTTTACAACAAAACCATCAAATTGCCTCATATAAATCTCCTCATCAAGATCCCCATGTAAGAAAGCAGTTTTCACATCCATTTACTCTATCTCAAAATCATAAGCAGAACAATAGATAAAAGGAATCTAATCGAATTTAATTTAGCAACGAAAGATAAGATTTCATTAAAGTCAACTCCCTCTCTTTGGGATTACCCCTTGGCTACTAATCTAGCCTTGTACCTTTTGAGATTACCATCTGCTCCAATTTTATTTTTAAAGATCCATTTACAACCAATGGCCTTTCTTCCTTTGGACAAACTCTCAAGATCCCATGTGTCACAAGTATCCAAGGAAACCATTTCCTCATGCATAGCTTGTGATCAAAGCTTTTTCTCATCTGAAGACAAATCTTCCTTGTAAGATCTAGGTTTATCATTAGTACTCATCAAAGCAAATATACAATGGAAATCAGGTGGGCTATAACTATCAACGGGATTTCAATGTCTTGTGGATCTTCTCAAAGAAGGTTCTTCTTGTTCCTCAATATGCTCATCATGAGCATCTATCTCAGAACTCTATGAACTCTAATCATCCAATCCATCCAATTGTTCTTCAACATGTGCATCTTCATGACTCTTAGTATTTGTCTCAAAATGCACTGTTCGAGAAGTATCCTTCTCCTTTGGTTTTTCTTCTCTTGTATAAGATATAAATTCCTTGAAAATCACATCTCTAGATAAATTACTTTTTCGGGTTAGAGGATTCCAAAGCTTGTAACCTTTTACATTTTCACCATAACCCATGAATATGCATTTATGTGCTTTTGGATCCAACTTAGACCACTTTTCTTTAGGCACATGAACAACAACCTCACAACCAAAGATCCTTAAATGTGCAACACTAGGTTTCCTACCTAACCACATTTCATAAGGAGTTTTATCTTCAATAGATGAACTAGGAGATCTATTGATTAAATAACAAGAAGTACTTATAGCCTCTACCCAAAGACACTGATCTAGCTTAGCACTACTTAACATAATCCTAGCTCTTTCTATTAAGGTTCGGTTCATCCTTTCTACTACTCCATTTTGTTGAGGTGTATATAGAGTAGTTTTCTATCTCACAATTCCTACATGCTTACAATAATCATCAAATTCCTTCGAACAATATTCACCACGATTATTTGATCTCAACATTTTTATCTTATGATCTGATTGTGTCTCAACTAAAGCCTTAAATTCTTTAAACTTATTGAACACATTAGATTTGTTATGCATAAAATAGATCCAAGTGTATCTTGAGATATCATCAATAAATGTGACATAATATCTAGATTTTCCAATAGAGTCAATATTGAGAAGACCCATAACATCTGAAAGAATAATCTTTTAGCTTTATTTGTTCCATTAGGAAATGACGATCTAGATTGCTTTCCAAACACACAATGCTCACAAAAATCATTTTTTCCAATATTATAATCAAGAATGTCATCAACCAATTTCTTATTAAGAATGGTCCTAAGACTTTTTTCACCAATGTGGTCCAATCTATGGTGCCACAACATACATGTATTTTCAGGTTTAGTTACATTGGCTGATTTATTCAAATTGGATGTGTCAAGCTTAAACAAAGTCCCTTTTCGAGATCCTTTAGCAACCACCATATTCCCTTTCACCAATCTGTAACCACCTTTGTCAAATGTCACATGCATTCTAGAATCATTGAACTTAGACACAAAAAGTAGATTTCTAGCAAGTCCTAGAATATGTAAAGCATCATTAAGGGTCTTAACCCTACCATCACTGAAACACAACTTTACTTCTCCTTTTCCCACAATCTTTGTTGTGCTATTATCTCCAAAGAAGACATTCCCTCCATCATATGTAGTATACTTAGTGAACCACTCCTTGTTAGGAGTCATATGATAGGAGCAACCTGAATCAATAAGCTAAGAGTCATCACTAATAGTATTAGATGTAATGATCAATGCATCATTACCGTCATCTGAGGATTTCTCTATAGAAGCATCAAAACTCTTTTTCTTGTTCTTACAATCCTTCTTTACATGTCACGATTTCCCACAGTTCCAACACTTTACCTTACTCTTACCAGGGGTTTTAGACCGTCGTTTGGACTTACCCTTTCCTTTCTTGTCTCCCTTAGGTGCCTTTTCCTTAGGCCTACCTCTTACAAATAAGGCATCTTGGGATCCCATTTTAGACTTCCTCCTCATCTCCTCTGATAGGAGAGTAGGAATTATATTGTCCATTTTAGGATCTGCACCACTACCACTGATAGCAACAATTATAATTTCCCAAGTCTTTGGTAAAGAAGAAAGTAACAAAATGCATTTATCTTCATCTTCTAGCTTTACATCTACGTATGCTAACTAACTTAGAATCAAATTGAAATCATTTAAATGATGTGCAATAGAATCACCATCTTTCATCTTTAAAGAATACATCTATTTTTTTAGATACAACTTATTAGTAAGACTTTTGGTTGGATAAATATCACCTATCCTCTTCCATAATTTATATGTGGTAGCTTCATCTGAAACATTCAAGAGAACAACATCAACAAGACATAACCTTATGGTCCCTCTTTCCTTCTTATCAAGCTTAGCCAAAACCTCATATGACATCGTTGTAGATGGCTTTGTCTCATTACGAACAACTAACCATTGATCTCTCTCTTCAAGCAGATCCTCCATTTTTAGTTTCCACATCACATAACTAGATCCATTGAATCTGTCAATATCTATATGAGAAGTAGAACTCATTGTAACACACTTCTTTTATAAATCTGCAATAACACAATAGTAAAAGCTCCCACTATAGCCAAAAAACCTTCAAAATTTTAAGAGAAAGGCGTCCCAAACCCTAACCAATCATTAGCTCCAATACCAAATTTTGAAAATGAAGGTAATATTGTAGCTTAAAACTTGTAAAACTATGAGACTATAGATCTAATTAAGTGTTCTTTGTCACAATTCTTTGTGTATGACTAATATGTTTAGATCAATTTTACCAATTGTAGAAAGAGACAAAATATTGTAGAAGAATGAGACAAGGAGATAGAAGTGACACAACATATATGTGGAGAAATCCTTTCAGGAAAAAACTCCACCAGAATCAATAGTGCTTCTATTATTTAACCTTAGAACAAGATTACAATATATTGTATCAATCCTTGATTGATATGCTTCCTTGCCTTCAACAGTCCTTCTTCACAACCTGCAATAAACTCTCATGGAACTCTCATACTCTTTTTGCAATTAATAGAAAATAATATGAGCATGTAAATTTATAAGAGTTGTACAATACAAGAGCATAAAGCTCCTCACAAAAATCTACGCCTAGATTGGGCAAGTAGAGTTCAACAATGTAATTTGAAGTCAAACCAAAGTCTTCCTTAATTTAGGCACGCCAAACTAAACACTTAACTGAACTTTCATCAAGAAGATATCATGCAAACTTCACCTCAAAGTTGTTGCCTAAGAATGGGCCCACTTGACTAAGGCTTGTAAATATCTTCTCATGCAAAAGGTGTTAACTAAAATATGCCAACTTGGGCACCCAAGGTGGACCCAAGTCAATCTTAGTTAACTAAAATATATCTCTCCACCAATTCATGCAAACATTATGCCTGATTGATCATCCCCACTTAATTGAAAATATCCACCTACTATCTATCATGCAACTCAAGTCATTATTCATGCAACTCAAGTCAACTCAAGTCAACTAGCATTCAACTCAAAATAACTACATGCAACTGAAGATAACTAAACCATAATTGAATTGAACTGAACTAAACTGATACTGAACTGATAGTGAACTAATAGTGCCACTCCACTCATGTAAATATCAATCCATAATTTGTAGGATCAAAACATGCATTACTGAAGTGTTATCAATCCTCCAAATAGTTAATTGAAGCAAGGTGGGTTCCACCTTCCATGTGGACGCCCCATGTGCTCCTATCTTGTAGGAGCTCTTCTCGAACATCCCCACATGTTCCTATCATTTAGGAATAATCACAAATGTCAATTTACATGTTCATTTCATTCGAGTTTAATCTCTTCTTAATACTAGTGTTGGGGAACACTTTCCAAGGACTTAGGAGATACATGAAATATGTTTAGGATTGCAATTAAATGGCATCCTATTCCCAATAGTAAATCTGGACCATTAATTATTAGATTTTAGATCTAATGGTGGATATTTTGTTGACTTGTCTTTCCCTAGAATGTAACCCTATTTTATGAGGGCATTGTATTATGACTGCAGTAGAGAGACAATGATGTATTTTGAGATTCTGATAGCGGTTGTGTTGTCTCTTGATCTCTGAGTGGTGATACTCTTGTGAGAAGCTTGCTCTACAAGTATATTGTAATCTTTGTGATTTACTAAATAATATATTGGGCTGCTTTTGGAGTGTGGGGTTTTTCTCCCAAAAGGGTTCTCCCCACGTAAATCACTATGTTGTGGTATGCATGATATATATGTTTATTTCTATTTAATTTTTTGTAACTATTAAAGATTTGTAAAGTTTTGCATTATTCTCCCCTCAAGATTAGTGTAGGAAGTTGTTCCGCTACCTTAGCTTCCTTACAAGTGGTATCAGAGCTTGATCACCTTTGGTTTCAGTTGTGGGTTGTTGTATTTTTTGAACTAATCTAGATTTTAGTGGGATCTTGTGTAGAAGACACTTTGTGATCTTATTGCAGGAATTTTTAGATGGAAAGTACATCAAGGAAAATAGAGGTGGAGAAATTTTTTGCAAATAATTTTGAGATGTGGAAGCTGAAAATGGAGGATTTGTTGATAGATCGAGATCTGTGGGATGTTAATGAGAATGTTTCAAGGCCCGCAGATCCTACTCAGGCTACGTTACTTTTTTCTTCTTTAATAAATCCACTACCTTGAGAGTTTGTGGGGTGCTAAAACCTAAGAGTGTATGACAAGAAATTATTGATTTGGAATCATGTGACTCCTCATTTGACTCCCTAACACCCTCTAATATTGTTTCCTCCTCTTCTTTCTCACTTGGAACTTCAATATAGAACTTTTTTTGCTGCATTTATGTCCTCGACTATATTTTTTGTCACAATTGAAACACAACCCTTTTTCTCTCTTCTCATTTTTTTGTGGAGTCAACCTAGTAGTTTGAGGAAGAGAAGGTGTTGAATATCCTTTCTCTCTTATCCCATTAGCCCCTTGCTTTCTAGGAATCAAATACTTCTCATCTACCTTGCATGCTAAGACAAAGGACTCAGATATAGAGATTTGACTAAACATGTGTACCTCATGTTGAATGTGATCCTTGAGACCAACCAAAAATAAATCATTCAATTTTTCCTTTGTAATTGTATCCACTCTTAAGGATAGGTTTTGGATTTGTTGAATTTTAGCTAGTTGTCTAAATATTTTTTTTGTCACACTATTGCTACATCATGATTGAAGCTTCCTCTATAAAAATTGACTATGAGATAGTGAGACCCTTTCTTTTTCGATGAGTTTAAAGCCATCAATACCAAATGAATCTATCTAGTTCTAGAGGCAAGCCATTGTGACCTTTTTCCTCTTGGGACTTGATGTACATCAAAAAAATTATCCATTTGGTTTATCCATGTTAGTGCATCCTTGCTATCAAACTTGTGCATATCCACCTTTGGTATTAAGTTCCTAGATCCTGTATGAGTATTAATATTTGGATCAAGAGTAGCTAACCTGGATGATTCACCTTGGTTACTTGAGACATCCTTTCTTGGTCCATTAAGATAAGAATTTAACATGCTTTGAACATATGTTTGATATTTCTCCTCTTAAGAAACTCATCGAGCCATTAATTAACATTTAGATCAAGAGTAGCTAAGTTGGATGATTCACCTTAGTTACTTGAGACATCCTTTCTTGGTTTATTAAGACAAGAATTTAACATGCTTTGAACATATGTTTGATATATCTCCTCTTAGGAAACTCATATTCACTAATGAAATGTCTTCTTTGACCTTGTTTATTTCTTCATTGGGAGTAGTATCCTCTAGTATTACCTCATCCTTATCAGAGACTTTCCTGATATGACAACATTCTTTTTGGCTCTTGTTTGAGGCCTCGTCATGTTGGAAACCAATAACTTTAAAATAAATCACACAAATGAAATCTAAATTCTCTAAAAAAATTATTGTAACTTAATAGGGCCAAGATACCACTTACCCAAAAAAATATATAAGAAATTAGTAGATTTGCAACCTTGAGAATAAATTTGGTAGAAACCCTAATTTTACAATAAATTATTCAATTTTTCTCCAATTCCTTTGAAATTTGGATTGTATTTTCTTGAATACGTTCTTCAAAAACCCTTCAAAATCTTTAAAAAATCATCAAGATTTGAGAGATATGTTCTTCCCAAAACAACCTCCAATATTAAGAAAATGCCTTGCCTCCACGGTGCCAAGATTATGCTTTGATACCACTTGTAATGAAATATATTGCACAATGGAAGATATAATATGAAATATGCTAAAAATACTTGATAATAGATGAGAATAACAAGCTACTTCGAGGGGGGAAACTTCTAAATATCTCCAATGATAACACAATTCATAATTTGATCATGAAATAAGATTCACTACCTCCCAAACTGACTTAGATAGACCTATATAAGTCTTAGTTTGACTTAATTAACTAAATAATAATATAATTATGATAATATGACTTAATTAAGAGTTAAGATAGCCACAAGTCGACTATTCATAACCCTATACACATTAATACTAAGGGTGTAACATTCACTAGGTAAGTGTTATGTGAAAAACATGATAATACTTTTTGTAAAATTTAAATTGAAGTTGCACATAAAATATTAAAGCATCTATATTAAAGATAAGGGGTTGCATGAGTGGACAAAATATAAAGTAAAAGACAGGAGATTAAATATTTAGACTAGCATTAAATTTTTAAATTACACATTCATGGTATGTTTTATATATATATACATAGTTTGATCTTGCTATTGACTAGCAAAGTATTTCTGTTGAACTTACTTGTGAATTCAAATTCAAACCATAAAGAATTATTGCAAAAGATACAACAATTAAAAAATAAAATTGTAGATGTTCAAAGTAAAATAGATTCACTAGGATATTGAAACCGATACATCCACACTTATTTTGATTAATCATTTTTTGGTGAGTTATATTGTACATTTACCATGAGCTAGTGATGACAACAACTACTTTATAGGGTGGGGAATGTTATGGAACTTTTTCCCCAAAGTGAAATAAAATTATTTTTCATGAAATATCCCTTTAAAATTAAGAGGAGGGGAGAAAAATAAAGGATATTACACTTCTTTGGTTAAAATGGGCATTACTAAAGAGTATTTATATAAACTCTTTTAAAAAGGAGAGGAATAAATGCATTTATTCAATAATTATTAAAGACAACCATTACGAAAGGGTGTGATGGTTTGGAAACCATGCCTTAAAATTTATATAGAGCATTTATGTGAGACTTGGAAAAGGCATGGAGATCACTCAAAGAAGAAGGTGTTTTGGTGAGCTATAGGCATTATAGAAGGGGCACATAGGTGTGTCCAACTAAGGGTATAGTGTATACCTAAGATTGTCTTAGTTAGGGCTTTTGTGCTAGTAGACACACATTCTTTAGTGCGAGTAGGCACGATGCAAGTAGACATCTATTGTGTTTCTACACATGCCCTCTAGAGTGTCATAGCTATGAGGGTCAATGCCATTGAAATCTTCGTAAGGTGAGAGTGACCTTTCTAAGTGTTGTGATCCAGATAAACACTATTTTTTATTTTTTATTTTGGTCTCAAA
This sequence comes from Sequoia sempervirens, assembly GCA_007258455.2. Taxonomy (NCBI): domain Eukaryota; kingdom Viridiplantae; phylum Streptophyta; class Pinopsida; order Cupressales; family Cupressaceae; genus Sequoia; species Sequoia sempervirens. The sequence continues at coordinate 37,074,872 of VDFB02047230.1, read as the reverse complement.
GGGTATCCCCGCAACTCAAGCCCAACGGGTTCCCTTTACGAGGCAAGCTTGAGGCAAGACTAATCCTTATGGCCTCGGGATAACGAACGCAACACCCAATGTCCGAGGCGGGGTGAGATAAACACTGAATTTATTATTATCCAAAGATATTTTAAATTATAAATGAGATGAAGTTGATTTAATAAAAAATTTTAAAGATGTTATTTGTTCCTTTTTATCATATTCATATTATCGTATGTTAATTTATATATTAAGGATGGTGTTCTTATCGCACTTAAGTCTTAAGCTAGTTAATATTGATAAAGTACAAACATTTTTGTGCATCTGTATTTAAATTATAGATATAGTTTATAATCTTTAGACTTAAATAACAACACTAATATATTTGTTACCATATAAAATTAACTCTAATATATTAAATTTATCTTATTTTTACACTTGAAGAAAAGCAGTATTACAAGATTCCATGAAGAGTCCTCTATATGAATCAATTATGTCAATACTTGGTGGTTTGAAGTTATGGATAGTTCCTCCATCAAGAGAACTATTCCTTCTTGATTCTATTATCTAATAAAGTAGACAAGGTGTGTTTAGTTCAACTAATTCAATTACATTGAAACCACTCCATACACATCCATATAAGACACATCAAAGCACAAGTCTTGCAAGAAAATGAGGTACAAGTTATTATAGGATATTGAGTTACATTCTGTTAGGAAGAGTATCTATATAGGGTTTTTCCTTCCTTTTTACATAGATTATTCTTAATTTAGGATCTTCTAGTTTCACTAATCATTTCATCCTCTTCTTGTAGCATGAGGTGGAATAGGAGTGTGTTTGTTTTGTTACTCTCTTCATCATGTATCACGCCAATAGTTTATTATTAATGTTGTGCATCATATTGATTTTGGTATAATACAATTATAATGAAATCAACCGTTTTTTCAAATATATATTTAAGAATTCAATCATCATGAAATAATAAAAAAAACAAATCTTATATATAATCTATTTTATTTAACATCATCTTATTCCCAAAAATTCATGATGAAAAATATCATCCTTAGTGTCATATTTTTGTGCAACTTATTAATGTGAAGGGTTATGCTTGAATTCACCTAATTGATTGAAATATACTGTTGTTTCTTGTTGGCCAACCCATTTACCCTGCCCGCGTCCTGAAAATAGCATCCAGAGGCAAAGATAAACTTAACGCTAGAAGGAGGGCTTGAACCTCCGACCTTGTGGTTAACAGCCACACGCTCTAACCAACTGAGCTATTCCAGCTGTTGAGTAGACCTTAAAATAATAAATTATATCTATAAAAGTATAACACAATTATCAAATTTTGTTCTAATTCTGGTTTGACTTGAACCCAAGTCGCCTTTATCATAAATGACAACAGAAAAAATTTATTACCATTTTTTCAAAAATGAAGTTGATATCTTTTTCTTTTAACCATATTTACTCTAATCTTCTCCAACATAGAACTTTTTGAGGAAGCTGAATGAAACAATTGACAACCCATTGTGGAAATATGAGTGAAATAATTGAATAAAATTTAGAGAAACCAGAAACCATGCAAAATATATAACCAGGTTGGAAAACACAATGTGGGTTTTGTAGTGAAATGATATATTTTTAAAACCACATAAATCCCATAATGTCGCCATTTTTGACATTCTCATTTTGAAGGTTGTTGGCGAGCTCAGAAGGGAGTTGCAGGGGTTCAAAGGCCGAAGTAGAGCGACCATTCTCCCTACCAAAATGCATGTGACAAGCACAGTTAGCTAGCCAGTGGGTATGCATATCTGCTAGAAATATATGTCATTTTGTCATCTACCTAGGGACTATGAAGAATTGAACGGCTATTCATTGCGAAGATGGGTTTTCATTTTCCCTCAATGTGTAGAGGGTTTTACAACATTGTGTGGGTTGGAGGTTTCATAAATTATGTACTCACCTTCCACTATGTTTTCCACCCTACAATCATACTATGCATGTATATTTGGATCATATTAAGAAATTGAAACACAATTTCTACTCTGTGTAAGACTTGTTATAAATTTTGAAGTTTCCTTTCATTACATTTGTATTGTCTAAATAACAAAAGCTTTTCAAAACATTCATACTCTTTTGTAAAATTCTAGGTTGGAAATTAGTAGGTGTTATAAAACCTGCAACTCACATACTATTTGAAAACCCTTACAAGTAACAACTCAATTGCTAAGTCACCCCTCACCTCAATTTGGTATGTTTTTTTATTGTCTTGAGAACCTTTTGTGAATTAGATAGTAAGAATGTAATGAAATTGGAAAACACTGGGTATTATGAAATCTACAACCCACATAGTGTTGTAAAACCATGTAGATGTAACAACCCAATTGGTTAGTCACCCCTCAACTCAATCTGGTTAGTTTTATGAAACCCCCACTTGTGACTCCTTCCCGTGCTCTCCATCACTTAGATTTGAACGTACTTAATGAAATAAATGGAAAACCACATTGTGTTTTCCAACCTACAATTATATTCTACATTTTTTATAAATCATGTGAGGAAATTGAAATGTAACTTTTAATGTAAGTAAGAGTTGCTTTAAATTGTGAATGTGAATGGAGTTCACTACATTCTTATTGTCTACAAAACTAAGGGTTTTCATTACAATCATGGTGTCAGCTATATCCATCAAGTCTCTTCGTCGGTGCGCTACAGGAGATTGGTGTGGGGGATGGGGAGTTATGTTATAATGTCTATGCATAGGTGTGTTTTTTTAGGAGATTAGCTTCTCCCTACATGTGTACCATCCAATTTAGGTGAGAATGGAAATGAATGCAATTTTGGAAGACATTATTAATGTAGTTAAAACCTCTTGTTATTTACATAACAAGAGTGTAATGAAAGGGACCTTCAATATTTACCATTCATGTAATTTAGACTTTTATAAATTGTGCAACAACATGTTTCACTTTTGATCTTTCAATATGCCTTATAGGATCATTATTGGTAAGTTAAGCATTTAGTAATTGAGCCTTGAGGTGCATGATATTAGATTTCAACTTCTGAATGCCTTCATATTCTTGCAAATGTTCATTTTCTAATCTCTCAACATCTCTCAACAACATTAATTAAACTTCTTTTCTTTTGACAGTAAAATCTTCTTCTTATCTCTGAGTTCCTCTTCTAAGTGGATAATTGTAGTCTTGTGTTGTTTTTCTTTAGTTTCAACACTTCCAACTAGTGCTTTTGTATCTGCAAGTTGACCATCCATGCATTTTTCCTCATCCCCACTTCTCTTACCTGTTAACACCTCCCTAGTATTTGCATAGGAATTTCATGTCTCTTCCATATTTTCATCCATTTCCAATTCTATGTGTTCCATGAAATTCTTATGTTCAAGAATCTTTGAATTTACTTGTTTAACTCCATCCATAGCATCATCTCTCACTTTATTTGCTTGCACAAATTCTTGTGCAATACAAAACCTCTTCAGTTTGTCCATTTGTGCATTGCCATTTTCCCATTGCATATACTACACATGCACCTTCCTCAACTTCTCAAGAGCATGAAGGATCTCTTCAGTCAATACATTATCCATCTATCACTCTTCAATGCTTCTTTTCAAGTGTTTTCATAGAATATTCCTTTTTAATTCCATGCATTATAGTACCTTTTGCCTCTAGTTTTGCATTGGAATTTTCCCATTGCACATACTGCACAACACTCCTTTGTCAAGTTGTCAAGAGTAGGAACAATCTCTTTAGTCAATACATTATCTATCTGATGCAGGGACATCCTGTGATGCACCATTATTGCACTTTTTTGTCATGTTTCTAAACTTTTTTTTTGGTTTGGTTGGGGTCAATAAGGTCATGTAAGACCATTTTGAGTCATTCTATAATGTTCTATGGTGTTTTGGAGTCATGTTGTCAAAAGTTGCTAAAGTTCCAAAATATTGTCAAAAATTCGCCAATGATGTCATTAGAGTTAACAAAGGTGTGTATGGTCGGTTTTTTAGTTGTAAATTATTGGGACATGTTAAATATTCCTTGTAACGTCGATCCAAAAGGTTGGAGAGGAGTTTGAATGAGAAACCAATTCATTTTGCATGTTCATGATTGCATTTTCTATGAAAATCGGTTGTAAATTGCATTGTATGGATTGGTAAGATCCATTATGTCCCTCCTAGTGATTGTAGAAGTTGAAGGATCTCTTAATCTTTCATATTCTTTTTGTCTCATGAATTTTCATTACATTTTGTGGAAGTTAGAGGAAAAACAATGCAAAAAAATGTGAATTTTCTGGAAAAACATCAAGTATTTGCTTGGTATGGTTTTGTATAGCATGATACAGATGGGACAGTCATTGGAGGAGTTAGGCCTCTATTTTATGGTTCATATTATTTTTATTCGGTCTCATTTGAAGTTAATTTGAGAAAGTTATGGCAAAAATGCTCTTGATACTCATGTTCAAAAATTAGGGTTTCTTGCTTGAATAAACAAATCATTTCTCATATCTTTACGGTGAAAATTTCTAGAAACTTGTAGAAAGTTATTTTTTCATGTCTTCTTTCATATTTCCAAGCCCTAGTTCAATATTTGATGGATTGCAAGGTGAAATAGTTGATTGTGTGTCTCATTTTACAAGAAAATAGTCCTAAAACCCTAGTTCCATGAGGGTTTAATGAAATCTATGCATTATTGAATCATGAATGGGTGGTAGATCATAGATACATGTTGTAAAGGTCCTATATAAACCAAAAATCTATTGAGACAAACAATTTACTTCTTGTTTGATGTCTTTGCATAGGGTGCACCTAGTGGTAGCAAATGCTAAATTGCACAAATCATGGTTTTGATCACTTGGTTGGGTCATGAACATTTGGAAACCCCTAAAGTATGTTGAAACATGTATGAATACACCAAGTTTCCCTTATTCCTTGTTGTCCTCAAGGGTTGAGTTCCATGCGGGTGTTCTATGTTTTAGGCTCTAGGAGCACATTGTCAAGAATGTACAATGGTATGCATTTGCATCCTTTGTGTTGAAATCTTGTTTGGAAAGTGTTTAGGTTGTTGTTTGAGTCCTTCCCCTCTGCATCATTTTTGTATCAGACCCCAAAGATCTGGGCAAGGAAGTTTTGGGAGTTTGTGTATTATTTTTCATAGGTTGAAGGAAGAACCTGGATACCAAAAAATTAGGCCAGGGGAAAAGAAAGAGGCCTAAGGTGAGGTATCATGAAGACAAGAAGAAGCATTGAGAAGAAGAGGTGAAAGAGACTTTCTTGCAAAAGGAGAATGGAAGTGTTGAGGAGAATAGTTTGTGGAGACTTTGAGAGTAAGAAGTTTCTAAGAAAGTAACAAGTAATGAGAAGAGAGAGAAGTGAGATGAAGAAGAAAGATGAGAAGGTAAAACAAATAAATATTCAGCAAGAGGTAACAGGGTTGAGACAAGCTTTGGAACAAATGCAAAAAATTGAAGAAAGAATATGGAGTATAGTAACAAGTGTGTGGAGTTGGAACATCACCATTCACAAAATTATAAGTGGTCGATAAAGGAAATTGTGGAAATAAGAAAGAGGCGGAAATTGAGAAGAAAGATAAAAAATTAACCAAGATGATGATGGAAGAGCCAAAGCCATCCAAGGAAGAGGAAAAAGATGAAGAAAATGAGTCCATTGAGACTCAAAATTTTATTTCTAACAATATTTGTGAGTATGTGTTTATAGGTGCAACAAATGAAGCAGTGGAAGCAATGAACCAACAAAATTATATGTTGACTGAGGAAATACAAATGATTGAAAAAGAAGCAAATAAAAGGATTCAAAAGAAGAAGATAATAAAAGATATTTTGCAGCAAACTATAAATAAGCAACAAAAGCATGGTGGGAAGCAAATCAAAATTGTGAATATTGCAACTGAATAAGGCACAGGTGGAAGAAATCCTTTTTCAAATTTGATTTATGATTGGAAAAAGCAGAAGAAACATTTGTGCGGGAGCATCAAATTTTTTCCATAGGGAGTATGATGTAGGGGCATCCTGTGATGCATCATTATTGCACTTTGTTGTCATGTTGCTAAACTTTTTTTTGGTTTGGTTGGGATCAATAAGGTCATGTAAGACCATTTTGAGTCATCTGGAGTCATTCTATGATGTTCTATAGTGTTTTGGAGTCATGTCAAAAGTTGCTAAAGTTGCAAAATATTGTCAAAAATGTTGTCAAAAAGTTGTAAATGATGTCATTAGAGTTAACAAAGGTGTGGATGGTCAATTTTTCAGTTGCAAATGATTAGGACATGTTAAATATGCCTTGTAACATTGATCCAAAAGGTTGGAGAGGAGTTTGAATGAGAAACCAATTCATTTTACGCGTTCATGATTGCATTTTTTGTGAAAATCGACTGTAAATTACATTGTACGGATTGGTACTATAGACACTCAAATAGGCTTGGCTGACATTATGCATCTAATTCTGATTAATTAACATCACTTCTACTATTAATCAAGTAATTAATTTTATTTGATTAATTCACTTCCTTCTCACTAATGTTCTTCATGTTTAATTAAATAAATCAATTTATTTAATCAAAACCCTAAAGTCCTCTCATTTGATTTAATAAATCAAATTATTTAAATCAAATTTCATAAACTTCCTAATCCCTTCAAATTGGTTAATTCTATATTAATTAACTCCTAATCCTCATTACCCATTCTCTAGCTTTTGACTCAACCTTGGTCAAATTAAACTCATGGTCAACTAACCAGGTTGCACATGAAATTCATTTTGTTTAATTATCTAATTACCTTATTTATCCTCACAATGGCATATTCCTAGGAATATTCCTCCCAACCACCCCTAGCCTTTTACAAGGGAATTTACTCCCTCTTACATGTCACCTTGTCTCTTACAAGGACATTAATATCTCTTACATCCTCACCAAATTCTCCTACATCTTCAAACACATTCATTTAATCCTCTTACATCCTCAACCATATGCATTCAATCCTATTACATCCTCTTTACTCTAGACATTCCCCAAAATTTAATCCATCCTCATCCAATAGACTTGTGACAAGTGTCACAATCCTATTGGCTCCCTTTTTATCCCACATTCACCAATTTTACCTCTTGTTCAAAACTTCACTCCTATAAGTAGAAGCCTCTTCTACTTGAAATGGATCCACTTCTTTATGCAAAGTCATTATCCTCTAGTTGCTATCATTATCGTTGAGGGCAATTGGACTTCATCACATCTTGGAAGCTTATCAAAGGGGGGTGAGAAAGGGCATTCTTTCCACATCAAAGAAGCACCACTCGCACTATGGGATAGAGTTTGAATATGCTTTCATTTGTTACTTTGGTTTCTTATTGTCTTGTTTACATATTTAGCATGTTCTAGTATCTCATAGGAATGCTTTATTTCATTTGTTTAATTGACTAATATGCTAATATTTGTCAATATTTGATCAAATGTAGGTTTAGAATTCATAGGTACAATCCTGTATGGCCCTGTTGGTGATTGTAGAAGTTGAAGGATCTCTTCCTCTTTTAGATTCTTTTTGTCTCATGAGTTTTCATTACATTTTGTGGAAGTTAGAGCAAAAATAATGCAAAAAAATGTGAATTTTCTGGAAAAACAAGTATTTGCTTAGTACGATTTTGTACGGCCTAGTACGGATAGGGAAGTAATTGGAGTAGTTAGGCCTCTATTTTATGGTTCATACTCTTTTTATTTGGTCTCATTTGGAGTTAATTTGAGAAAGTTGTGGCAAAAATTCTCTTGGTAGTCATGTTCAGAAATTAGGGTTTCCTGCTTTAATAAAAAAATCATTTCTCATTATCTGTATGGTGAAAAATTCTAGAAACATGTAGAAAGTTTTTTTTCATTTCTTATTTCATATTTCCAAGACCCGGGTCAATATTTGGTGGGCTACAAGGTGAAATAGTTGACTCTGTGTTTCATTTTACAAGAAAACAGTCGTAAAACCGTAGTTCCATGAGGGTTTAATGAAATATATGCATTATTGAATCATGAATGGGTGGTAGATCATAGATACATGTTGTAAAGGGTATACATAAACCAAAAATTCATTGATACAAGCAATTTCCTTCTTGTTTGATGTCTTTGCATAGGGTGCACCTAGTGGCTGCAAATGTTAAATTGCACAAATCATGGTTTTGATCACTTGGTTGGGTCATGATCATTTGGAAACCCCTAAAGTATGTTGAAATAGGTCTAAATACACCAATTTTCCCTTATTCCATGTTTTCCTCAAGGATTGAGTTCCATTAGGGTGTTGTTCCATGTTTTAGGCTCTAGGAGCACATTGTCAAGAATGTACAAGGATATACATTTGCATCCTTTGTGTTGAAATCTTTTTTGGAAAGTGTTTAGGTTGTTGTTTGAATCCTTCCCCTCTACATCACTATCTCATTCACTTTGGTCTACTTCTTTTCAAGTTTTTTTAGACCATATTCCTTTTTTATTGTATACTTTCTACTACATGTTGCTCGAGTTCTGCGTTGCCATTTTCCCATTGTGCATACTGCACATGCACCTTCCTCAACTTCTCAATAGTAGGGATAATCTCTTCACTCAATACATTAATTTTTATCTATCTCATTCAATGTAGTCTACATAAATTTCAAAGGTGATCTTCATTACATTCTTACTGTGCACTAAACAAAACTTCTTCATTATGTTCATATTGTCTATATATAATTGCATGTTGGAAAAAATTGGGTGTCTAATAAAATTGAGTTGAGGGGTTAAAAACCAATTGGGTTGTTACTGCATTAATCAGAAAAAGTTTTGATTACATTCATACTATTTTGTAAAATTCCAGGTTGGAAAACACTAGGTGTTATAAAACCTGCAACCCACATATTGTTCTAAAACCCTTTATAAGTAATAACCCAATTACTTAGCCACCCCTCACCTCAATTTGGAATGTTTTTTTATTGTCTTGAGAACCTTTGTGAATTTGATAGTAAGAATGTAATGAAATTGGAAAACACTAGGTATTATGAAACCTATAACACACATAGTTTTGTAAAACCCTGTAGACATAACAACCCAATTGGTTAGTCACTCCTCATCTCAATCTGGTTGGTTTTATGAAACCCCCACTTGCAACTCCTCTCTGTGCTCTCCACCGCTTAGCTTTGAATGCACAAAATGAAATAAATGGTAAACCACATTGTGTTTTCCAACCTGCAATTATATTTTGCATTTATTTATAAATCATGAGGAAATTGAAATGCAACTTTTAGTGTAAGTAAGAGTTTCTTTATGAAGGTGAATGAACCTCACTACATTCTTACTATCTACAAAACTAAAGGTTTTCATTAGACTCATGTTGTCTACATATAATTTTGCTAAACTGATAACTTATAATTATCCTGCAACACATGGCACCTAAGTTATCTTGTCCATCAAACCTTTTTCAAGAACTTCCCTAACATTATTATCCTTTTTAGAGAGAGTACAAAAGTAATTTGAATAATCTTCCTCTTGAAGCACAATGTTTAATGCATTTTGAATCAATGTTTACCACACTTTGGTTAACTCCTCTTTTATCTCGTTCAATCAGAATGAGGAAAGTAGAGTTAGCCAAGGTGTGGTGATAATTGAGTGGAATGCATTAAAAGTTGCTTCAAGAGAAATAATATTCAAATTCATATGTACTTTTTTTGAAAAGGATAATAATTTAGGGAGTTTGAGAAAAAATTTTGATGGAAAAGACAATTTTGGTGCAATGTGTTGTAGGAAAATTACAAGTTTTTAGTCTAGCAAGTGTCACTTATGAAGCTTCATAACTAATAGATAAAGTAGTTATTATAGTTCATAGTGGAAAATATAATGTGTTGTAGAAGTTGTTCATGATAGAATTTACTTGTTCAACTCCACCCATAGTAGCATCTCTCACTTTCTTTTCCTACAAAATTCTTGTGCAATACAAAACCTCTTCAACTTGTCCACTTGTGCATTGCCATTTTCCCTTTGCATATACTGCACATGCACCTTCCTTGACTTCTCAAGAGCATGGAGGATCTCTTCAGTCAATACATTATCTCTCTCTCACTCTACTCTACTTCTTTTCAAGTGTTTTTAGAGAAGATTCCTTTTTCATTCCATGCATTCTAATACCTATTGCCTCCGGTTCAACATTGCCATTTTCCCATTTCACATAGTGCACATGCTCCTTTTTTAACTTTTGAAGAGGAACAATCTCTTCAGTCAATATATTATCTATCTCATTCACTTTGGTTTGCTTATTTTTAAGTGTTTTTATAGTAGATTCCTTTTCGATTACATACTTTCTACTACCTATTACTCGAGTTTTGTGTTGCCATTTTCCCATTGCACATACTGCACATGCACCTTCCTCAACTTCTCAATTGTAGGGAGAATCTCTTCACTCAATACATTATCTTTTATCTATCTCATTCAATGTGGTCTGCATAAATTTTGAAGGTGAACTTCATTACATTCTTACTGTGTACTAAACAAATATTTTTAATTATGTTCATATGGTCTATGTATAACTGTATGTTGGAAAATAGTGGGTGTCTAATCAAATTGAGGTGAGGGTTGACAAACCAATTGGGCTGCTACTACATTAATTAGAAAAGGTTTTGATTACATTCATACTATTTTCTAAAATTCCAAGTTGGAAAACACTAGGTGTTATAAAACCTACAACCCACATAGCATTCTAAAACCCTTTACAAGTAGCAACCCAACTGCTTAGTCACCCCTCACCTCAATTTGGTATGTTTTTTGTATTCCCCACTTGCAACTCCTCCCTGTGCTGGCACAAGCCACGGGGCCCAATTTTATTGATCGACAAGAGGTGGGAAAACTAAGCTTACAGCGTCGTTATCTCCTTGCTACCATCTCCCTAATTTTTGTTACCATCCGTCGGTTTCATCAATTTTATCCCCCGTCTGGCGGGCCCTGCACTATGTCGTCTCATCATGTTATGTATGTTTCTATGTATGTTTCTATGTATGTTTTTGTGTATGATTTTATGCATTTTTTTAAGAGATTAGCTACGTCTAATTACATTCTTACTATGTACTAAACAAAACTTTTTCATTATGTTCTTATTGTCTATATATAACTGCATGTTGGAAAACACTTGGTGTCTAATCAAATTGAGCTGAGGGGTGACAAACCAATTGGGTTGTTACTAAATTGATTAGAAAAGGTTTTGATTACATTAATACTATTTTCTAAAATTCCAAGTTGGAAAGCACTGGGTGTTAGAAAACCTACAACCCACATACTATTCTAAAACCCTTTACAAGTAGAAACCAAATTGCTTAGTCACCCCTGTTGGAAATAGGATTCCATTTAATTGTAATCCTAAACATTATTTATTTCATGTATCTCCTAAGTCCTTGGAAAGTGCTACACAACACTAGGATTAGAAAGAGATTAATATTTGATGAAATAATCATGTTAATTGACATTTGTAATTAATTCTAAATGTTAGGAGCATGTGAGGGAATCCAATATGAGTTCCTAAATAATAGGGGCACATGGGGCACCCACATGGTAGGTGACACTCACCTTGAGTTCAGTTAACTATTCAGAGTAAGAGATAACACTTCTGAATGCATGTAAAGATCCTAGGAGTTAGGGTTTGATGTTTGCATGCATGAAGTTTAGTTTAGTTTAGTTCAGATCAGTTTAGTTTAGTTTAGTTTAGTTCAAAATCAGTAGAGTTTAGTTAGTTTAGTTTAGTTATCTTCAGTTAGTTTTAGTTGAATTCTAGTTGACTTCGGTTAACTTGGAATGCATGACTAATGACTTGAGTTGCATGATAGATAATAGGGACTACCTTCAGTTAATAGGGGATGACCATTCTTGCATGAATGGTGTATTGAAATGTTTTAGTTAACAAGAAATGACTTGGACCCAACTTGGGTGCCCAAGTTGGCTTCTTGGAATTAACTCCTTTGCATGGAAAGATATTTCAGAAGGCTAAGTTAAGTGGGCCCACTCTTGAGAACCTACTTTGAGGATAAATCCTTGAAGATATTTACAAAATAAAGGTTGAGTTTGTACTTCAGTTTGGGGCGCCCAAATTCATGAAGATGAGGATTTGACATTGTTCTTCATGACATAACTTTACTTGCAAGAGATAGGCGTACCTTTTAGGGATAGGGCTTGAGCATTGTAATTGTAACTCTTGTGGAGTTTACAAAAGTTGTTTAATTCCTATTTATCTCAAGCAAGTTGAAGAGAGTTATTATCAGTTTTATTGCAGGTTGTGAAGAAGATTTGGTGAAGGAAAAAGAAGCATTCTCAAGCAAGAATTTGGAGTTATTGTAATCTACATCAGAGATTGAATAATAAATTAATTCTTGGTGGAGTTTTTTCTCGAAAGGGTTTCTCCACGGTATATGCTTGTGTAATCTTTCTAATATCCTATCTAATTCTTCTACAACTTTTGTCTTCATTCTACAAACAGTAAAATGGATTAATCATATAATCACCCACAAAGAATCTGTAACAAAGGAAAGAATATTTAGAACATCAATCTTAAAGTTTTACAAAGTATTAAGCTAAGAAAACACCTCAATTTTGAACATTTGGTATCAGAGCTAAGGTTGGGTAGAGTATTGGGATGCCTTTCTCGTAAAGATTGAAGGATTTATTGGCTTAGTGGGAGCTTTTATTATTATTTTTATTTGCTGATTTTGGAAATAAATTTGTTACAATGAATTCTCATTTAGATATTTAAAGGTTCAATGGTTCTAACTATGAAATGTGGAAACTAAAAATGGAAGATATTCTTGAAGAGAGAGATCAATGGTTAACTGTTAATAATGAGACAAAGACACCTACAACTATTTTAGATGAGGATTGGGCTAAGTTAGATAAAAAGGAAAGAGGAACCATTAGATTATGTCTTGTTGATGTTGTTCTCTTGAATGTTTCAGATGAAAATAATACATATAAATTATGGAAGAGAATAGGAGATATTTATCAAACTAAAAGTATCACCAATAAGTTGTATCTGAAAAGGTAGTTGTATTCTTTAAAAATGAAAGATGGTGATTTTGTTGCACATCATTTAAATGCTTTTAATTTGATTCTCAATCAGTTAGCATTTGTAGATGTAAAGCTAGAAGATGAGGATAAATGCATTTTGTTACTTTGTTCTTTACCAGATTCTTGGGAAAATCTAATTGTTGTTATTAGTGGTAGTGGTGTAGATCCAAAGATGGACAATATCATTCCTACTCTCCTATCAGAGGAGATGAGGAGGAAGTCTGAAACTGGCTCCCAAGATGCCTTGTTTGTAAGAGGTAGGCCTAAAGAGAAGAAATCTAAGGCAAACAAGAAAGGAAAGGGTAAGTCCAAAGGACAGTCTAAAACCCCTAGTAAGAGTAAGGTAAAGTGTTGGAATTGTGGAAAACCTAGACATATTAAAAAGGATTCTAAGAGCAAGAAAAATATTTTTGATGCTTCCACAGAAAAATCCACCGATGACAGTAATGATGCATTAGTAATTTCTTCTAATAAGTTGTTGTTGATAACTCTTGGCTTATTGATTCAGGTTGCTCCTATCATATGACTCCTAACAAGGAGTGGTTCACTAAGTATACTACATATGATAGAGGGGATGTCTTCTTTGGAGACAACAGCACAACAAAGTTTGTTGGAAAATGAGAGGTAAAACTATGTTTCAGTGATGGTAGGGTTAAGACCCTTAATGATGTTTTACATATTCCAAGACTTTCTATAAATCTACTTTCTATCTCTAAGTTAAATGATTATGGAATGCATGTGACATTTGACAAAAGGTGGTTGTAGATTGGTGAAAGGGAATATGGTGGTTGCTAAAGGATCTCAGATTGGGACTTTGTTTAAACTGAATACCTCCAATGTAAATATTTTATCCAATGTAATTGAATCTGAAAATACATGTATGCTATGGCACCATATATTGGGCCATATAGGTGAAAAAGGTCTTAGGACCATTCTTAATAAAAATTTGGTTGACAGTATTCCTAATTATAATATTGGAAAAAATGACTTTTGTGAGCACTGTGTGTTTGGAAAGCAATCGAGATCTAAATTTCCTAGTGGTACAAATAAAGCTAAAGGCTTATTGGAGACTATTCATTCAGATGTAATGGGCCCTGTGGATATTAACTCTATTGGAAAATCTAGATACTATGTCAAATTTATTGATGATGTCTCAAGATACACTTGGATATATTTTATGCATAACAAATCTGATGTGTTTAATAAGTTTAAGGAATTTAAGGCTTTGGTTGAGAAACAATCAGATCATAAGATAAAAGTGTTGAGATCAAATAATGGTGGTGAGTATTGTTCTAGGGAATTTGATGATTATTGTAAGCAAGCAGGAATAGTGAGACAAAAAACTATTCCATATACACCTCAACAAAATGGAGTAGCAGAAAGGATGAACCGAACCTTAATGGAAAGATCTAGGAGTATGTTAAGTAGTGCTAAGCTAGATTTGTCCCTTTGTGATAAGGTTGTTTGTACTTCTTGTTAATTTAATCAATAGATCCCCTATTTCATCTATTGAAGATAAAACTCCTTGTGAAATGTGGTTAGGTAAGAAGCCTAGTGTTGCAAATTTAAGGATCTTTGGTTGTGAGGCTTTTGTTCATGTGCCTCAAGAAAATCAATCTAAATTAGATCCTAAAGCACAAAAATGCATATTCATAGGTTATGGTGAAAATGTAAAAGGATACAAGCTTTGGAATCCACTAACTCGAAGAAGTTTCTTTATCTAGAGATGTGATTTTCAGGGAATTTAGAGCTTATTCAGGAGAACAACCAAAGGAGAAGGATACTTCTCAAACTGTGCATTTTGAGATAAATAATGAGAAGCAACAAGATGCACATGTTGAAGAACAATTGGATGGATTGGAAGAAGAGAGTTCAAAGAGTTCTTTTGAAATAGATACTCAAGATGAGAATATTGAGGAACAAGTTGAAAACCCTTTGAGAAGATCCACAAGACAATGAAATCTCATTGATAGGTATAGCCCACCTAATTTACATTGTATTTTTGCTTTAATGAGTACTAATGATGAACCTAGTTCTTATAGGGAATATTTTTCCTCATATGAGAACAAGCTCTGGTCACAAGCTATGCATGAGGAAATGGAATCCTTGGATACTTGTGACACATGGGATCTTGAGAGTTTTCCCAAAGGAAGAAAGGCCATTGGTTGTAAATGGATCTTTAAAAAGAAGATTGGAGTAGATGGTAATCTCAAAAGGTACAAGGATAGATTAGTAGCCAAGGGCTACTCCCAGAGAGAGGGAGTTGAATTTAATGAAATCTTCTCTCCCGTTGCTAAACTAACTTCTATTAGATTCTTTTTATCAATTGCTGCTGCTTATGATTTTGAGATAGAGAAAATGGATGTGAAAACTACTTTTTTGCATGGGAATCTTGATGAGGATATTTATATGAAGCAACCTGATGGTTTTGTTGTAAAAAGTAAAAGAATAATTGATTTGTAGGTTAAAGAGATCTTTATATGGATTGAAATAGTCACCCAAAATATGGTACCAGAAGTTTGATGCTTTTGCATCGAAAATTGGTTATGTTAGGAGTGAGGAAGATCATTGTGTTTACATAAAAGTTATTGATGATCAACTTTTAATTATTATCTTGGATGTTGATGAAATGTTGTTTATTGGTAACAACAAGGTAATGATCAAAGAATTGAAAGCACAACTCTCAAGCACATTTGAGATGAAAGATCTAGGGGCTGCAAAATATATCCTTGGTATGGAGACCAGTTCTAGAGATAGAGGTAACATAAACCTTTGCTTAAGTCAGAGCAATTATGTTGATACTATTTTGAAACAGTTTAACATGCAAGATAGTAAACCAGTTAATATTCCTTTACTAGTTGGCACGAAGTTAAGATTAGACATGAGTCCTAAATCTGATTTTGATTATGAGGAAATGTTTGAAATACCATATGCTAGTGCAATTGGTAGTTTAATGTATACAATGGTCTATACGAGAGCAGATATAGCCCAAGCAGTGGGAGTTCTTAGTAGGTTTATGTATAACCCTGATAAAGAACATTGTACTTATGTTAAGAGGGTGTTTAAATATTTATGAGGGACTTTTGATTATTGTTTAGTTTATCATGGTTCTAATGATATTGATATTATGCATAGATCATTGGACATACATGGTTTTGTTGATTCAGATTGGGTAGGAGATCTGGATAGTCGAAGGTCGACAAGTGGCTATGTGTACACTTTGTTTGGAGCTGCGGTTAGTTGGATGAGTAAGAGGCAGCCCATGGTTGCTTTTTCCACCACAAAAGCAGAGTACATGGTTGCCACACATGCTTCTAAAGAGGTAGTTTGGTTACAAAGACTTGGGAAAGGTATTGGTTCTAATTGCAAGAAAGTTAGACTTGAGTGTGATAGTTAGAGTGCTATTTGTTTAGCCAAAAATCATATGTATCATGCTCGTACTAAGCATGTTGATGTTCAATATCACTTTGTGTGAGAAATGGTTGAAAGTGGAAAGGTATTAATTGAAAATTTTGACACTTTGATTATTGTTGCAGATTATCTTATGAAGCCAGTTCCAATAGATAAGTTCTCGTGGTGCAGGAAGGCCATTGGCCTTGAGTCTTGTACCTGATTTATAATTATTATTCCTTGTTTAGAATAATTGCAATGTATAATGTCAAGTGGGAGAATATTGGAAATAGGATTCCATTTAATTGCAATCCTAAACATTATTTATTTCATGTATCTCCTAAGTCCTTGGAAAGTGTTACACAACACTAAGATTAGAAAGAGATTAATATTTGATGAAATAATCATGTTAATTGACATTTGTAATTAATTCTAAATGTTAGGAGCATGTGAGGGAATCCAATATGAGTTCCTAAATAATAGGGACACATGGGGCACCCACATGGTAGGTGACACTCACCTTGAGTTCAGTTAACTATTCAAAGTAAGAGATAACACTTCTGAATGCATGTAAAGATCCCAGGAGTTAGGGTTTGATGTTTGCATGCATGAAGTTCAGTTCAGTTCAGTTCAGATCAGTTTAGTTTAGTTTAGTTGAGTTGAGTTGAGTTGAGTTCAATTCATAATCAGTTTAGTTTAGTTTAGTTTAGTTTAGTTATGGTTCAATTATCTTCAGTTAGTTTTAGTTAAATGTTAGTTGAATTCAGTTAACTTGGAATGCATGACTAATGACTTGAGTTGCATAATAGATAACAAGGAATACCTTCAATTAATAGGGGATGACCATTCTTGCATGAATGGTGTAAAGAAATGTTTCAGTTAACAAGAAATGACTTTGACCCAACTTGGGCACCCAAGTTGGCTTCTTGGAATTAACTCCTTTGCATGGTAAGATATTTCAAAAGGCTAAGTTAAGTGGGCCCACTCTTGGGCACCTACTTTGAGGATAAAGCCTTGAAGATATTTACAAAATAAAGGTTGAGTTTGTACTTTAGTTTGGGACACCCAAATGCATGAAGATGAGGATTTGACATTGTTCTTCATGACATAACTTTACTTGCAAGAGATGGGCGTACCTCTTAGGGATAGGGCTTGAGCATTGTAATTGTAACTCTTGTGGAGTTTACAAAGTTGTTTAATGCCTATTTATCTCAAGCAAGTTGAAGAGAGTTATTATCAGTTTTATTGCAGGTTGCGAAGAAGATTTGACGAAGGAAAAAGAAGCATTCTCAAGCAAGAATTTGGAGTTATTGTAATCTACATCAGAGATTGAATAATACATTAATTCTTGGTGGAGTTTTTTCTTGAAAGGGTTTCTCCTCGGTATATGCTTGTGTAATCTTTCTAATATCCTGTCTAATTCTTCTACAACTTTTTTCTTCATTCTACAAACAATAAAATGGATTAATCAGATAATCACCCACAAAGAATTTGTAACAGAGGAAAGCATATTTAGAACAACAATCTTAAAGTCTTACAAAGAATTAAGCTAAGAAAACACCTCAATTTTCAACAAACCCTCACCTTAATTTGGTATGTTTTGTGTATTCCCCACCTGTAACTCCTCCCTGTGCTCTTCACCCTTTAGGTTCAAGCATGGAGAATGAAACACAAAGTTTTTTCCAACTTGTAATTATTTTGTGCATTATCATATTTAACTAATGTGATCACTTGCTATTTTTTGGTCAATCAGAGATTACCTGCTATTTTTTGGTCAATCAAGGTGATCGCCAAATTTTACATTGACTTCTTAACCTTTATTCTTGCATAATCAATGCACACTATGATTTGTAACCAATGTGTCTTACAATAATCTATGTTTTTTCAATTGTTTGTACAAGTAATGATATAAACAAAAGTTTGATAGTGGTACGTGGTATCTTTCTTGTATGTCTTGTCTACCCTTATTGATTATGCAAGTCATGGCCTCTTTCATATGCCAGGAGAGATGAGTTTTAGATATATCTGAATGAACATTCAGTGCTTCACTATTCCAGAAGAATGGAAAAATGGAAAATATAATTGTTGATATATATTACTAGTGTTTAGCGATAGGTTAAATTGGAAATTAAATTCCCATTGTACAATTTAATATGTTTTTTTATTGTATATACAAGCTGGAATGTTGCAGTCAACACAACATATAATCCAATATTGGTAAAGTTTAGAATAAAGTGAATTCTTTGTAGCACCAAATGTCTTTAATTTTCCAATTTAATCTATCACTAACACTTGTCTTTCTTCAAGGTGGTTGATATAGGCGAGGAAACAAATTTGAACAAGAAAAGGGCAGGTGGATTGAGAAGGATGCTTCAGGAGACATGAAGCTTTTGCACTAAATACAAGTGATTCTAGCTATCATATCTTGAATTGCAAGTGTACTGGATAGTTAAATTTCCAAAATTTATTTTGCATTTAGAAGTTCTGATTTATATATAGATGGGGAATGCAAACAATTTACAATTTAATTTAAATAAAATAAATATTACATTATTGTGTACATATTATATCCCAAAATTTTACGTGAATCATGTTTCCTCGTTGAAGTGTGAGTGTTGCACGAGAAGTGCTTAAAGCATTAGTGAAGGGTGATACTGCATCCTTTTAATTATCGTTCTCATAATTGATTTGTATTAATTTTAGGATGATTTCTCCAACACTACATCAGTATGATTTATCTCCCAAAGTAGAACAAGAACCTTTGGATCCTTGGTAATTAGATTAGATATATTTACAAAAGAGCATAATATTTATGATTTTACATTAGAATGCTTCTCCATTTAAATCATGTACCTTTGTTTAGTTGTGAAGCACTGTTGCATAGTTGGGTTTCATAAGGTTGTGATTAAGGAACATTGTTATTGTAATTGTTTTTACTCAGTATAATATATCATACAACTACAAAGGCAAGGCCATAATAACATATAAATGGTCATTAGACTTCCCAAAATTTGTAATGGAATTGTTGTTCTATAAACACAATGCAAAAGTCTTGTAAACATAATGTGTTTTGTAATGTAGAAGCCTCTTTACAAATATGAGTTTTCCTTGTTGCCTATTTTGGAACATTAGAAACACAATGTGTTGTCAATTATGCAGATGCTTATGCCAAAAAGATGCACCTATGTACATACAAAAAATCATAAAACCATACATAAAAACATACATAAAAACATACGTAGAAACATACATAAAATGATGAGATAGCATAGTGTGTGTCCCGCCAGATGGGGGATAAAAGTGACGAAACCGACAGACGGGACCAAACATTATGAGGTCCGTGGTAGTTTTCAACCCAAAACAGATGTTAAACATCTGACATATTGAGAAAAAAACTGAATGAAATATCTAAAACTCCAAGAAAAAGAAAAAGAAGAGAAATATCTAAAAAAGAAAAGAGGATTCAATATGAATGGGTGATTCCAATATCTCTACCGGGGCTATGGATGCCTGAATGGCAGTAGAGCAATGCTGTGAGAAAACTAGAGGTATCTCCGTCGGGGCTATGGATGCCTAACTGGCAACGAAGCAATGCCCAGGATATCATTGCACAACAACTAAAGTGAATCAACTCATGTAGTTCAAATCTTGCACATTGTTGTTCAAAAGATGAGGAAAACTTTATAAAAGGATGATGCACCATTAAGCACACACTTAGATTCAGGGGTAGCCAGTGTTGACTTACATTTGAGATTCTAGCTCAACCTTGCTTGTTAAAACTGACCCAACTGGAGTTGTGATGTTCATAAACCAGGAGATCTAGGTGACTGAATCTTTCAGTTTCTTGAAAATGGTTAAACCATTTTCCCAGCCGAGTCGCCATTTTTTATGCCTTGCATAGCCACCCCATTTTATTTTCGAACAAAATGGGTCCCCCTTTTCTTTTAGTTTTCATCGCCTTTGGTTGTCTAGTTTGGTGTTAGGAGTTCTTTTGTTTTCCTCCTAAGTCTGTCTTTTGTTCTGTCAAATTTTAGTTCTGCCTCAGCCAGAGTGGGGTTTCTTTTTGTTAAAATTGAAGGCATGATGCAAAATGATATATTTTATATGCTTCTGAGGACTAATGGAGGAATTTGTGTTGCAGGATTAAATCATGCGCCTGGTGGTATTTCTCAAGGAACTCAGTTGGGAAGCATACCTCAGTCACATTTGGCATAAAACTCTTGATGAAGAAAGTCGCTGAGACCCTCCTATTGTCTTGCCGACTGGCAGTGTGGTTCTATTCATTTGAATATTCCTGGTCGACAAGAAATTTTAATCGCTGTGAGTTTTTATATCTCTCCCAGACATGCTGAAGTCTCGCCAATCGTTGCACACAAGGATACCATCACCGAAAGATTTGGGTTCGGGGAGAAGTCTTTCTGACAACTGAAATCTCAAAAACAGGGGGTAGTGTCGGCATGAAGTTTCGCGAAAGATTTGAGTTCGGCATAAGGGCGTGGCTTCGAGGTAAAGTCTCACCGACAGGGTGGACTCTTGCTGAAATGAAATGGAGTCAGGGAGAGTGGTTTGAGTTCGGCATGAAGTCCCACCGACTGCTGAATGTCTCGCCGAAGGTTATGCCTTCAGTGTAATCTCTTGCTGACTGGGAAAGGTCCTGCCGATCGATGAATGCTCTCGGTGAAAGGTTTGAGTTTGCCGTAATGTTTGGCCGACAGGGTAAAGTCTTCTCGACTAATATGAGCTCTCATCAAAACAAGGTGGCATCGATGAAAGGTCTTGCCGACATGATAGGG
Organism: Sequoia sempervirens; assembly: GCA_007258455.2. NCBI lineage: Eukaryota > Viridiplantae > Streptophyta > Pinopsida > Cupressales > Cupressaceae > Sequoia > Sequoia sempervirens. Next base: position 37,053,628 of record VDFB02047230.1, on the reverse strand, counting down.
TCTCGCTGACATGGAATGGTGGTCCCGGAATGAGCTCTTATCGAAACAAAATCACATCAGGGAGATGTCCTGCCAACATGGGAAGGTCTCGCCGAGAGAGATTGCCTTCGGCATAATGTCTTGCTGACTGGGGAAAGTCCTGCCGACCGATGAAGGGTCTCAGCGAAAGGTTTGAGTTCGCCGTAAAGTCCTACAGACTATTAAATGTCTTGCCGAAGGTTATCCCTTCGGTGTAATCTCTTACTGATCGAGAAACTCTTGTCGAAAGTGGTTCAAAAGGTTGAGCTCGGGGAGACTCTGAGTGAAAGATTTGCGGTCGGTGTAACATCTTGCCAACAAGCAATGGTCTCGCCGATGGTTTTAAACCTTCGGTGTGACTAATAGAACCTGCCATGAGGTCCTGCAGACAGATGAAAGTCTCCCCGAGAGTTGTTCACAAGGATGCCATCGGGGAGAAGGATTTATATTCGCAATGAGGTATGGCCGAATGGTCGAAGTCTCGCCGAAAGATTTGAGTTCAGCATGATGTCTCACCAACTGGTGGTATTCTCGCCGACATGTTTTGTGCCTTCAGTGTAACATGAAGGGCTGATTACGATGTCTTCCCGAGTGCGATTGTCTCGGCAATGAAAGGGAATATCGCTATAACTTTGGCTGCCCATCGTGATGTCTGGCCGACCCGATGGTGTCTCGCCGAAGGATGAGGGGCTCGATATGAGGTCCTTCTGAGAGAATAGAGTCTCACCGATAGATATGTGGCTGCGGTAGGACTCATCGCCGAGAGTTTGCATTCAACAAGAAGGCTTGCCGACAATGGAGAGTCTTGCCGATAGCGATGGATTTTCCAATAGAAAAGGGATATTGCTGTGACCGATGGGAACTCGCTATGACCTCTGACCGATAACGATTGTCTTGCATGGTTTTCTGTGATATCGATATAACTTTTGCATTCGATATGAACTCTTGCCGACAGTGGTAAGGTATGCCGATCGCTGCTATAGAGCATAATCGCATTGGGGAGACACGACCAGTGTCTCACCGACATGCGATTCTGTTCGAATGACCTTTGACCACCTAGGAATCTTGTGTGGCATATGTTCAACCAATCAGAGAGAAGTAAAGGCGAACCATTGGCCATTCGACTGATTGACTGCCCCTGTGAAGGAAATCAACAGAATGTAAATGACATGGACTTACTCTGGGATCAAAAGTGATGGAGCAGCTCGGTAAACAATGGTGTGGAGATCTAATGGGAAATTTTGTTACTGCTTCCAGAGAAGGTCAACATGCAGAAAGATCTGGAGCAGGAAGAAACCCGAAAGGAGGAAGAGGCCGCGAGTCTCAGTGACAGCTGTAGTGACTACTGACAGAGGGGGATCGACATTAATGATAAATGCTTTGGAGCATTCAAAGTAGCCCTTCAAGGAAGTTCAAGGATGGACACGGAGGCCAGAAGTAAATGCCATAGTTGAAAAAGATCTAGAGGTCATCCCCCGAGCAATCTTTCACCAACATGGACACGGGGGATGCATATTGAATGTAACATTAACTTCATTCCAAAAGGATCTAAGGGCCGACGCTCCTATAACCAATTGATATTTTGTAAACCCTAAAAATAGGGGCCAACACATTCTTTTTGGCACGTTATATATATATGGCATTTTTTCCTCTTTTAGTAGTAGTACGAGTTTTAGCAAAGATAGAGAGATTTCTTAGAAACCAAGAAGTAGTAGAGAAACTTAAGACTAGCAGGAGAATAGGAGTTAGATTTGACAGAAAACAGGGATGTATCTTTCAAGTTTTCTTAGTATAGATGGAAACAATCTGAAGATAGAGGTTTTTTGTACACTGGTGATTGTGGCAGATTTGTAAATGTTACTTATCTGTTTCACTAATAGTAGAAGCAACCAGATTAAAATCTACTTTATATTGTGTTCCTGAATGATGTTTATCTTGGGTTAATCATTTGATTTGAAAAGCTTTCAAGGAATGAAATCTTATTTTATGTTGTGTCTAAATGGTGATTTACAATCTGTTGTTGAAATTAGCACTGTGAATGAATGAAACTGTGTGTTAATCACAAGTTAATTTTGTTCTGCAGTTTTAGTTAGCAATTCCTTGAAAGGTAACAAGTCTGGTTAAGTTGGATGAATTATTATTCCATTCAGTTCCAAAGCTTTGATCTATCTTTTCCTGTTTCTTTAAAAACCCCAGTTAAAGTAGGTTTGAATTTATGTTTGATCTTATAACAATCCAGAAGCTCAACACTAGCAGGCCCCTTGAACATTATAGTTCACATCAACCATTGAGTGAAATCAGCATAGTCGAGAACCGATTACAAAGACCTTGGGAGTTAGATATCCATGTGTTATTCTTTCTCTTTCAGGAGAGCAAAATAGTAATATTTTTCTTAACTGTTGATTTGCTCATCTGAACCATCAATAGGAAATTGGCGCTAGAAGGAGGGCCTAAAAGAGAAAACTAGATAATATTGGGTTTTTCTCACCAGAAAGGTCCCATAGAGTTCTTCGATCAGCTGAAAATCCTCCTCCTTTGATAGAACTCAAGACCCCAATAAGACACAAGAGTCACAAGACTGGGGCAACCATCATACCACCCTTGTCAGCTTCGCTCACTCCACCAGGCTTCTCACCAATACCCCAGTGGATACCTATCAATCCACCACCGAATCCATCTCAATTGCCATCACAGCTGGTTCAACCCATCCAACAGCTGGCTCAACCACCACCACCGCTACCAATGGCATTTTTTTAGAACAATCCCTCTCCGTTGTGGACTATTCCTGGAGGTTTTCATGATATGCCTAAGAATCTTGAGAAATTCTGTCCCAAATACATTCATGGCAAATCAAGGAGTGCTGAAGAGCACATACAAGCTTTTAAGGATTCTTGTACCAGAGCTCAGATAGCTCACCATGATGTAGTTTGTATTTTGTTCCCTTATTCCTTAGGGGATATGGCGTACAACTGGTACCTAAATCTTCCTCAATGTTCTATTCTGAGATGGACAGACCTGGAGAATGCTTTCATCAATTAGTTCAGGATTTATGTGGATTCAGACATTTTGTTCCACCAATTTGCTACCATTAGGAAGGAGCTAGGTGAACCTTTGCCCTTGTTTAATACCAGGTTTCAACGAATGTATAGGAAACTGCAGGACCCCTACCTAGTTGCCGAGAATAGTGCCATTCAAGCATACTTTAGAGTTATAGACCCTCTGATTGGCTTGTTCCTACAAAGGACATATGAACTGGCAGATATTGATTCCCTATCTAAAGTCTATCATCTAGCCATTGAGCTGCAACAACAAATTAGTTCTCAACAAGGAAGTTTGGGAGGAGGTTTTCCTTCAATGGGGTATTAGATGGCTAGCCCAACCCCTTTATTCAGTACTATCCCAGGGATGTCTCCTTCTCATTATGGACCTATGTCTGAGTTGTAGACTCAATCTCCCATTCCATTCTTTTCCAACGAAACTCCTAACTTCTTTCAACAATCACAGGCTCATCATAGTCTGCATGGTCATCATAACCAAACTAGAACACCAAATCATGGCGATCAACCACTTGTTGCTAAGAGTGTTGAAATTGAAAAGATAGTCCAACTCACAAACAAGGTGGAGACCTTAAAGAAAACTCTATCTCAATTCACAAATGACATGGCTTAGCTTAGATTGAACCCGTCTCGAAACCAAGGTAATTATCCTAATCAGAGTAATAACAATCAGGGTAATTATCAGAATCATAACAATCATGACCAGAGGGGCTATCAAGGCCAAAAACCTCCTAACCAAGGTTATCAAAATCAAAATAGAGGATATAACCAAAGGCCAAATAACAACTGAAAATGGAATACAGGGCCAAATAACACTGGAGTTTCTCACAATTATCAAGCTAATGAGGACAGGTCACATACTGCAAATGTGGCTGACCTTAATTTTATGACTAATTGGTGCAGGCTGCATGATACTGCAACCCATTCTGAGGTGAACTTCCTAAAATGGAGAAAGTTGTCAATATGTCACAGGAAGGTGCCCAAATGTTCCAAGGGAATTCAAATAAAGAAGGTGGCTCAGTAGATACAACAATGACTTATGACCTCTTTGAGGAAGAACCTTCATTCCCAATGCAAAGTGAGAATGAACCAGAGGAAGATTCGTATGATTCCCAAGCCTTTCAGACAAAGGGAGGACACTTCCTAAGAAATCAGAATAAGGGTCCGTTCACTACATCAACACCACCTAATCACATGGTGCCTCCGAATCAAAGTGTTGATAACAACCCTCCTCCACCAAAAGGTCCACCTGACTTCCATAAAAAAGGTAATTCACCTAGTGTTGTCAGATGTAATGCAAGCCATAGCACAAAATTTGATATTGTTGCTGAGATGCAGAGATAGAAAACCTCTTTATCATATTTTGACATCCTAAAGTGGTGCCCTGCTCAACGAGAGATAGTGTTGAAAGCTTTAGAGCAAGCTGATAAATCAAAAGGGAAAAACAAGGTGGCACCTACTATAGATATGAACGCAGCTTTGTACAGAAGCAAGGTAGGTACCCCACCATTTCTTTTGAGTTTAAGAAAATGTGGGAAGAATCTACATAATTGTCTGTTAGATTTAGGGGCTTCTGGCAATGTTATGCCATTTTCTGTATGCAAGAAATTGGGATTGTACCCTATCCAAACAAACAAGAAGGTCATCCGGCTTGATAAAAAAGAGGTTAATGTAGTTGGAGAATTGAGAAACATACATGTGCAAGTAGGTTTTGACCCTAGGATTTTAACCAACATAGATATTCAAGTAGTAGAAATTCCTGAGACTTATGGTATGCTGTTGAGCAAAGATTTGATGAAAAGTATAGGGGGATACTCTCCCTCAACTTTTCACATATGTGGCTACCATGGAGGGGAGTTCCTATGCAAATTAGGATTGAAAGTGAACCTCACCCCAAGCATATCATCACTGAATATGATTGTCCCAATGAGGTAGCTTATTTTGAGACCGAGATAGGGGTTTATAAAAGAGAAGAAATTTTGACCTTTTCAGTTCTTGATACCAAAAATTTGTCAACACAAAAGTTCCATGATCCCACGATTAATGAAAATCAACAGGCATTGATCAGAAAGCTGCAATAGGATCAACTGGTCTTAGGGGAAGACATCGATTTGCAAAGTCTTTTACTCCCTAATTGGTGTAGGATACACTACCAAAATCATTCATAATTGACCTGCCAACCCTGCATCAACATTTTAAATCATGTTTCCCAAGCTGAGGAAACTAGCCTAAGTCACCTTGAGACCGTTGTAGATCACTTCTCATTTGAAGCCAAAGAAGCAATAATGTTAACCAGGGATAAGATACCTTCAAAGGAAGTGCCTTCTCAAGTTGAACTTACCCTAGTCACATTTCCAAACCAGCATATTTATGAGGAACAACTCCAAGGTTTGCTCGATACCCTTGCACTCACAAGTATACCAAAACCCAAGGGATTAATCAAAGACGCAAGTGACTGTCAGAAGGATAGCCACAAATTATATGATATGTCTATGCATGAATTGGAAATTACACCTAAGGAACCTATTGAACACCTGTTCCCCATATTTGATGCAAAAGATCAAGTAGCCCCACCTATGGCTCATTTTATACAAACGCCCACAATAACCTCCAAAGGATCAACCCCAGCTCATGATCAGCTATGGACCCTCATGTTTGATGGATCCAAGTCCAAAACAGGCTGTGGTGTTGGGATTGAATTAACTAGCCCAAAAGGGAAAACTTTTTTTGCTTCTTACAGGTTGCAGTTTGGATGCACTAACAACATAGCAGAATATGAAGCTCTAACTCGGGGGCTGATGTTTGCACATAAGAAAAAAGTTACTACATTGATGGTTAAATGAGATTCAGAAGTAGTTATCAAGCAAGTGTGCAGCCAATACACATGTCACAATAGAAGGCTGGTAGCTTATAAAAATTGGGTATGGAACTTGATTGAAGACTTTGATGCTTTTGGGATTAGCTTAATCCCTAGAGAGGAAAATCAAATAGCTTATTCATTAGCTGTTGCTGCAAGTAGCCTAGAACCCATGCAAGGCTCCACACTTAGAAGATTCTTAGTGGAATTGATATCCACCCCGATTGTTCCTCATAACATCAAGAACTTTCAAGTTTTTGATGATGATCGACATATCCTTGCTTTTCTAGCAATCTCAGATGTTTTTGAAGGGCAGATCATTGATGACTCCAACAGAGATCAAAGAGATTGGAACCCTGAAGATTGTGATACAAAGGAGGTCCTTATTTTAAAAAGTAACAACAATCCCAAGGGAATGGTGGCCTTAGAATTTTTTTTTGATTCAGACCCAAGGGCTCGGGAGAAGATATCGGTCGAAGATAAAGGAGGTGAATATGAAACTATTAACCTAGCTGATTCTGGCCCAGAAAGAAATGTTTACATAGGGAAAGCTTTCCCTGAAGCAATCAGAAAAGATATATTGAGGGCACTGAAGAAGGATATTGCTGCAATAGCCTGGGGGTACGAGGATCTGAAGACATTTGATGCCTCTGTTATGACTCATACTATTCCTTTGCAGCTGGAAGCTAAACCATTTCAGCCGAAGCAACGGCCTGTCAACGCCCTGATTGAACCACTGATCTTCAAGGAAGTTCAGAAATTGCTTTCTGCAAGAATAATCTTCCCTGTACGACATTCAACATGGGTGGCTAACTTGGTTCCAGCCCGTAAGAAAAATGGAGAGATTAGACTATGTGTAGATTTCTGGAATTTGAATAGAGCTTCAAAAAAAGACAACTACCCACTCCCTTCACTAGATGAAGTCTTGCAGACTGTCAATGGGTCTCAGATGATATCATTCCTAGATGGTTATTCTGGATACAATCAGGTGATGGTTAACTGTGAAGACAAAATGAAGGCAACCTTCACTACTAAGTGGGCAACATTTGCTTACAGAAGGATGCCATTTGGTCTGATAAACGCTGGAGCAACCTTTTAGTGTGCCATGGACATAGCATTCAAAGACTTGATTGGTAAATACATCATCATTTACATGGATGACCTGACATTATTCTCTAAAGATAGATTGAACCACGCTGTAGACTTAGTTAAAGTTCTCGGAAGATGTATCCAGTATGGTGTCTCCCTGAATCCTAAAAGGTGTGTGTTCGGGGTTTCTGAAGGGAAGCTTTTGGGACACATAATCTCAGAAAGAGGAATATCGATTGATCTAGACCGAGTTGAGTCCATTATGAAGATAACCAGGCTAGGAAGCAAGAAGGAGATGAGATCTTTCTTTGGAAAGATCAACTTTGTGAGAAAGTTTATCACGGGTTTTGTAGAAATTGTAAAGCCATTGAATGAAATGATGAAGAAAGAGGCCAAAATAGAATGGAGTAATGAGGAAAACGTTGCATTTTCTCATGTCAAACTATCCATTTCAAAAGTGCAAGTCCTCATGAGCCCTGACTACTTGAAGCCATTCTATATTTATTCTTTTGCTTATGAACATTCCTATGCAACTGTCCTAACTCAACGAAGAGAAAAGGGAGAGGAGAGGCCAATTGCTTTCATGAGTTCTCTATTTAAGAGTGTCGAAGTTAAGTACCCACCTCTTGAAAAACAAGCTTTTGTGCTGGTTAGAGCTGTCAAGAAGTTCAGGCACTACATCCTACGAAGTCAGATTATTGATGTAGTTCTTGATGCAGCTATGAAGTCTTTACTCATGCAGAGTGAGTTGGGAGAACGAAGGGGGAAATGGATGGCCATTTTGCAAGAGTTTGATATGGAGATTCACCCTATGAAACTTTTCTAAGGTCTGGGCCTATCTAAATCCATAGCTGATGCTAGTGAGAACATTATTTGCCAGCAATACACAACACATTCCTTTTCCAACGACCCTTGGTATGCCGATATCATCTATTTCATGCTCAACAATCAGTGCCGAGAGGGAATGAATACAACTCAGAGGAGAGCACTGAGAATGAAGAGTGCCCATTATATGTTCAAGGGAGGATTGCTATATAGGAAGAATTTCGAGGGAGTGTACCTACGATGCCTTGATCAACAAGAGGCTAAACATGTGATTGCTGAATTCCATGGGAAACATGGCATAGGTCATGGTTCTGCGGACTCATTAGAACATCAGATCCTTAGGTTTGGCTATTACTGGCCGTGTGTGTTCAAAGATGCCCATGGACATGTAAGAACATGTCACATATGCCAAATTTATGCATCAAAGGAATGCCATTCGGCCATGCCATTGCAGCCTGTTTACGAGGTAAGACCATTTTCCCAATGGGCGCTGGACTTTATTGGGGTAATTAACCCAAATTCTTCTGCAGGACACAAATTTATTCTGACTGCCACATATTACTGCACGAGATGGACGAAGGCTATACCTTGCAAGAACAACACGAATGAGGTAGTAATCAAGTTCCTCACCGAAAGCATCACAACTAGGTTTGGAGTACCCTTCGCATTGGTATGTGACAATGGATCTTCCTTTTCTTCTGCTAAGTTCATTTCATGGGCTTATGATCACAAAATTGTCTTAAAATATTCTTCAAACTATTACCCACAAGGAAATGGAGTTGCAGAATCAACCAATAAGAATCTCTTAGGGGTAATTAAAAAAAAATTAGAGAACAATCCTAGGGACTGGCATACCCAGCTAAGATTTGTGTTATGGGCAGATAGAACCAGGATCAAGGCTGCTTTAAAGACTTCACCATTTAAACTAGTGTATGGACAAGAGCCTGTGTTCCCTATTCATTTGCAAATACCTATCCTTAAGTTCATGCAAAAATTCTACTCTAGTGATGATAGGATAGAAGTAAGATTAGTTGCCTTGTTGAAATTAGAAGAGCAGAGGGATGTCGCCTTGCAACAATTATTTAGACACCAGGCTATTGTCAAATGCTAGTTTGACAAATGAGCCAAAATCAAGGCTTTCAGAATATCAGACCTTGTGCTGCTATGGGATAAAGCTAGTGAAAAGAAGGGAAGCCACCAGAAATTTGATAAGCTCTGGTTGGGTCCCTATCAAATTGCTGAGATCCTAGGCGAAAATGCTTTACGGCTGAGCAGTTTAACGGGAGAAGCTGTTCCATTGCCTGTCAATGGACAATTTCTTAAGCATTATTTTGAATCGTGAAGTTTTGTATTCTTGTTGGGCTGTGCATTTATGTAAATAATTGGTTTTTCTATTTGTAAATAGTTTGTTTGTTTTTCTGTTTGTAAGTATTCTACTATTTTGTTGTAAATAGCCTGCTGTTGTTTGCTTGTTCTTTCTTTTTGTCCTTTTGTTTCCTTTGTTCTTTTATGTCTGTCTTGTTTTCTTCTTTGGGGTTTCTTTGTTCTTTCCATCTTGAAATGATGGGTTGTTATCTGAAGTATACTTTGGTTATTAGGAGAGAAGTGGTTTAGATATTTTCAGGTTTTTTGATTGGGTGGTTTTGTCCTAAATTCGTTGTTTTATGCCCACTGTCAATAAGAGTTGTGGAAAGTCTTGAAAACAAGGTGCAAAGTAAACAATCTTCATTAACTACCTCTGAATCTATCACAAATCATCAAGATCATCTCCTTTTGGTAATGGTATATTTGTCTTAGGATGACAGTGTTGTAAGATTTGAGTGAAAAATCTGATCCCCCAAATGCTGTTATGAGGTCCGTGGTAGTTTTCAACCCAGAACAGATGTTAAACATCTAACATATTGAGAAAAAAATTGAATGAAATATTTGAAACTCCAAGAAATAGAAAAAGAAGAGAATTATCTAAAAAAGAAAAGAGGATTCAATATGAATGGGTGATTGCAGTATCTCTACTGGGGCTATGGATTCCTGACTGGCAGTAGAGCAATGCTGTGAGAAAACTAGAGGTATCTCCGTCTGGGCTATGGATGCCTGACTGGCAGTAGAGCAATGCCCAGGATATCATTGCACAACAGCTAAAGTGAATCAACTCATGTAGTTCAAATCTTGCACATTGTTGTTCAAAAGATGAGGAAAACTTTATAAAAGGATGATGCACCATTAAGCACACACTTAGATTCAGGGGTAGACCAGTGTTGACTTACATTTGAGATTCTAGCTCAACCTTACTTGTTAAAATTGACCCAACTGGAGTTGTGATGTTCCTAAACCAGGAGTTCTGGGTAGCTGAATCTTTCAGTTTCTTGAAAATGGTTAAACCATTTTCCCAGCCGAGTCGCCATTTGTTATGCCTTGCATAACCACCCCATTTTATTCTGGAAAAAAACGGGTCCCCCTTTTCTTTTTGTTTTCTTCGCCTTTGGTTGTCTAGTTTGGTCTTAGGAGTTCTTTTGTTTTCCTCCCGAGTCTGTCTTTTGTTCTGTCAAATTTTGGTTCTGCCTCAACCAGAGTGGGGTTTCTTTTTGTTAAAATTGAAGGCATGATGAAAAATGATATATTTTATATGCTTTTGAGGACTAATGGAGGAATTTGTGTTGTAGGATTAAATCATGCGCTTGGTGGTATTTCTCAAGGAACTCAGTTGGGAAGCATACCTCAATCACATTTGGCATACAACTCTTGATGAAGAAAGTCATTGAGACCCTCCTATTGTCTTGTCGACTGGCAGTGTGGTTCTATTCATTTGAATATTCCCGGTCGGCTAGAAATTTTAATCACCGTGGGTTTTTATATCTCTCCTAGACATGCTAAAGTCTCGCCGACCATTGCACACAAGGCTAGCGTCGCTAAAATATTTGGGTTCGGGGAGAAGTCTTCCCGACAAGTCAAGTCTCGGAAACAGGGGGTAGCATCGGCATGAAGTCTCACTGAAAGATTTGAGTTCGGCATAAGGGCGTGGCTTCGGGGTAAAGTCTCACCGACAGGGTGGACTCTTGCCGAAATGAAACAATGTCGAGGAGAGTGGTTTGAGTTCGGCATGAAGTCCCGCCGACTGTTGAATGTCTCGCCGAAGGTTATGCCTTCGGTGTAATCTCTTGCCAATCGGGAAAGGTCCTGCCGACCAATGAAGGCTCTTGGTGAAAGGTTTGAGTTCACCGTAATGTCTGGACGACAGGGTAAAGTTTTCCCGACTGATATGAGCTCTCATCGAAACAAGGTGGCTTCGATGAAAGGTCTTGCTAACCCGATAGGGTCTCACCGACATGGAATGGTGGTCCCGGAATGAGCTCTCGCTAAAACAAAATCGCATCGGGGAGATGTCCTACTGACACAGGAAGGTCTCGCCAAGAGAGATTGCCTTCAGCATAATGTCTTGCTGACTGGGGAAAGTCTTGTCGATTGATAAAGGGTCTCGGCGAAAGGTTTGAGTTCACCGTAAAGTCCCGCCGAAGGTTATCCCTTTGGTGTAATCTCTTGCCGACTGGGAAAATCTTGCCGACAGAGGTTCAAAAGGTTGAGCTCGGGGAGACTCCGAGCGAAATATTTGTGGTCGGTGTAACGTCTTGCTGACAAGCGGTGGTCTCGTCGATGGTTTTAAATCTTCGGTGTGACTAATAGAACTCGCCATGAGGTCTTGCCAATAGATGAAAGTCTCCCTGACAGTTGTTCACAAGGCCGTCATTGGGGAGAATGATTTATATTTGCTATGAGGTCTGGCTAAATGGTGGAAGTCTCGCCAAAATATTTGAGTTTGGCATGGTGTCTCACCGACTGGTGGTATTCTTACCAACATGTTTTGTGCCTTCAGTGTAACATGAAGGGCTCGATATGATGTCTTCCCAAGTGCGATTGTCTCGATGATGAAAGGGAATATCGCTATAACTTTGGCTGCCCGCCGTGATGTTTGGCCGACCCGATGGTGTCTCGCTGAAGGATGAGGGGCTCGATATGAGGTCCTACTGAGAGAATAGAGTCTCATCGATAGATATGTGGCTGCGGTAGGACTCATCGTTGAGAGTTTGCATTTGACAAGAAGTCTTGCTGACAATGGGGAGTCTTGCCGATATTGATGGATTTTCCAATAGAAAAGGGATATCGGTGTGACCAATGGGAACTCTCTATGACCTATGATCGATAACGATTGTCTTGTCAATGGTTTTCTGTGATATCGATATAACTTTTGCATTCGATATGAACTCTTGCCGACAGTGGTAAGCTATGTCGATCACTACTATAGAGCATAATCGCATCAGGGAGACACGACTAGTGTCTCACCGACATGCGATTCTGTTTGAATGACCTTTGACCACCTAGGAATCTTGCGTGGCATATGTTCAACGAATCAGAGAGAACTAAAGGCAAACCATTGGCCATTTGACTGATTGACTGCCCCTGTGAAGGAAATCAACAGAATGTAAACGACATGGACTTACTCTGGGATGAAAAGCGATGGAGCAGCTCGGTAAACAATGGTGTGGAGATCTAATGGGAAAGTCTGATCCTGCTTCTAGAGGAGGTCAACATGCAGAAAGATCTAGAGCAAGAAGAAACCTGAAAGGAAGAAGAGGTCGTGAGTCTCAGTGACAGCTGTAGTGACTAATGATAGAGGGGGATCAAAATTAATGATAAATGCTTTGGAGCATTCAAAGAAGCCCTTCAAGGAAGTTTGAGGATGGACACGGAGGCCAGAAGTAAATGCCATAGTTGCAAAAGATCTAGAGGTCATCCCCAAAGCAATCTTTTACCAACATGGACACGGGGGATGCATATTGAATGCAATATTACCAGATTAAAATCTAATTTATATTGTGTTCCTGTATGATGTTTATCTTGGGTTAATCATTTGATTTGAAAAGCTTTCAAGGAATAAGATCTTATTTTATGTTGTGTCTAAATGGTGATTTAAAATCTGTTGTTGAAGTTAGCACTATGAATGAATGAAACTATGTGTTAATCACAAGTTAATTTTGTTCTGCAGTTTTAGTTAGCAATTCCTTGAAAGGTAACCAGTCTGGTTAAGTTGGATGAATTATTATTCCGTTCAATTCCAAAGATTTGATCTATCTTTTTCTATTTCTTTAAAAACCCCAGTTAAAGTAGGTTTGAATTTATGTTTGATCTTATAACAATCCAGAAGCTCAACACCAGCAGGCCCCTTGAACATTATAGTTCACATCAACCATTGAGTGAAATCAAGACAGTCGAGAACTGATTACAAAGACCTTGGGAGTTAGATATCCATGTGTTATTCTTTCTCGTTCAGGAGAGTAGAATAGTAATATTTTGCTTAACTGTTGTTGTACTCATCTGAACCATCAATAGTACACTATCTATTGACGGTTAATAAAGTCCCCCTTCAATGAGAAATGTGCTATTTGATAAAATAGAACCCCGTCTATACGTTTGTGTATATGTATTTCAAGAAAAAACTTGGGTATAAGTAAAGACATTCTTCAAAACACATTGTGTTTTTTGACCTACACTACACAACATTCACCACTGTCAAAAGGTTTATTCATTGTTGCCAATAATAGCAAGAAATTGGTGTTCTTGATATTTGTAATGCACACCTACATATATGGGATTAAAATCCAAAAGGGATTGGGTATGGTGTAATGTGGAGGTTGACAAATGCAAGGTGTTATGAAGCATGCAATTTGTTATATCACACAGGTTGTGCAGGTTTAACTATCTACCTTGAAGCTTGCTCCATGCCATTAAGTGTTGTTGAAAAATGATAATGTGTTTTCAAATGTCGTATTTATGTGAGGGCATTCAAATTTGAACACGTAACAACCAAATTGGTTAGTCATATATGAGCTCAATTTGGACAATTTTCCTCATTTGTGATACTTCTGGACTGAACATTAAAATTGCAAAATTATAAAATCCTCAATAGAAAAGCACATAATTAACTCTTCATATCAAATGAAAAACCCTTTTTGTAAGGAAAACCTTTGGAAACCCGTCAATGAATACCGCTTTTTGGAATGAATATCCATTCAATTCTTGAAAGTCCCTAGGAAAAATGGAAAAATGACTTATATTTATGATAGATTTACATACCTGCTAGCTAGGTGCCTGCATGTCAAATGTGTTTTGGTAAGGAGAGTGGCCAATCTACTTCAGCCTCCGAATGACTACAACTCCCTTTCAGACACTCGAGCAACCTGCAAATTGGTGAATCTAAAAAATGGTGATGTTTTGGGCTTTTTTTCTATTCCAAATTATGATTTTCTAAAACATGATGATGGTTATGATGCATATGAAATGCATTTTTGTATGGAGATAGCCTCATCCAATGGGCAGAAGCTGATCTCCCTACAAATATAGTAAAATCAAGCTATTATTCCTAAAAAAATGTATGCCTTGGACATGATAACATAATCATACATGTCTTATCCCTGAAAAAGGGCAATACATTATCATTTGTAAGCCATGTGGTTTTGTAGGAAGATCACCTTCTACAATTACACATGGCTATTCTCCCTAGAAGAGTGCATTTCAGAGGCATCATAACATACAAAAATGCATTAAAAATTACAAATATACATACACCACATGATGGGATAACATAGTGCAGGTCCTCCCAAGATGGGGGTTACAAGTGATGAATTTCATAGAGAAGAGGGAATGTTATGAAAACGAAAGAAAGGAGATTATTGGGAAAATGTGTCTCAACCTTGCAATTATATGGGGTTTATTATTGATAGGATGTATATATATTTATATACACTACTGTATTTGACTCTAATTTCCGATGAAAGTTTGTTGAAATATCAATAAACTTTCATCGGAATACTGATGAATCACTATAATAATTTTCATCGCTAAATTTTTGTCACTTTCCCAACTAGCTTTAAAACATCAAAATCATGACTCAACTTCTTTGGTTGCTGCCACGAAAAAGGGATATGGTGTTCATTGGAATATCGATGAAAATTGCATCGGACTAACGACGAACAATAGACATAACACAAGTGACATGCCTTTGCCAAAGCATCAGAACAACAACAAAAGTTCTTCAAAATTTTGACGAAATAGGCAAGTCATTACGATGAAAGTTTCGTCGGACGTATTGCAAATATCGGTGAAAGATCAAGACTATTACAACGATCCAAATTTCCTGATGAGAAGATAGATCAGGAGGACTGGCATGTGGTCTCAGCGATGAAGTTTCATCAGTGAGATACTCATCTTGTCTCATCGATGAAGCACGGGGGAAGCATATCGGCAAGACATATACCATCAGAGTAAGTTCTAAATGTCTACCCAACCCACTATGTCACGCCGATAAGATTACATTGGCAGGAGTCTTGGCGACATACTTGAGATCAAAAGAACAACAACAAAATTTTGTCCAAATTGTGACGAAATAGGCAAGTCATGATGATGAAAGTTTCATCGAACGTATTGCAAATTCGTTGGACGCTTTTGGAGGTTCGTCAGTTTCTTCCATCAAAAGTTCGACAAAACAATGTAATTTAAAAAAAAAAAACTATTCATTCAAATGTAGGCATATCGGTTTAAGATCAAGATTGTTACAATGATCAAAATTTCTTGAGAAGATATATCAAGAGGACTGGCCTGTGGTCTCAGAGATGAAGTTTAATCGGCAAGATACTCATCTCGTCTCATCGATGAAGCACGAGGGAAGCATATCGACAAGACATATACCATCGGAGTAAGTTCTGAATGTCTACCTGACCCGCTATGTCCGCCGATAAGATTACATCGGTAGGAGTCTTGGTGACATACCTGAGATGGAAAGAATAATCATCGGGGAGACTCACCACATCAGGGAAACTGCAGAATATCCTAGCGATACATGATCTCTTGCCGATGAATATACAAATGGATCAAAATAATTATTGGGGTGACTCTGGGCAATATTTGATGTATAGGATATTTCTGAAAGGACTTGTCCTTTCAAAAATTTGATGAATAAGTATCCATTTTTTGATATCAAAAGGGGAGAGGCGGATAGGCAAAAAGAATATTGTAGATGTTTTTTTTTGTAGTGATGTTTTCATAAAAAAGACTCAAGTGCATGCATGAATTTTGATGAAGTTAATGAAGATATATGAATTTGTGACTTAGTCTTTGGTATCAACTGTCTGTGGAATTATACAATTATTTGATTGTCTCCATTTTGATGCTTTTCTGTTGTTCAAATTGTTATATCAAGTATATATTAGTTTGTAGATACACATGTGTTGTATTTGTGTGATGTGATCGTTTGGTTCTTTCAAGTAAATATTAAATCTTTATAATCAATCACAGTAACTAGAAAGTATTAATTGGATTAGTAAGAAGAATCAAATAATTAGGGTTGTCATCCTATCTCAAGTAGAGTTGTTAGCCATTTACTTGCACGTTTCTTCAAGTTGCAAACTACATTTGTGTGCCGAACAGTTTGAATTGTTGCCATCACAAATTACACTTTTCTAGATCTTCATTAGATTCCATATACCCAACGAGGCACTAGTCTTACATACTTCATTTTAGTTCATCCATTTTATATTTTACATCTATTAATTGAACATATTAGGATTAGCCTTGATATTTCTTATACAATCTATACCATAATAAAGATTCAATTGTCCACTCCCACTTGCCATTGTGGATAAATTTATTAAAAAATAAACACAAATCAAGTCTGCTTCATTCATATAGGTATACCCACCTAGGTCTAGTAGCACCTGAAGAGAAGGTCTAAACTATTTGGCCTTGTATGTTACCCTGAAATGTACCAAGAGTTTGGCAACCTCTTGAGGCATTTTTCTTGCATTTTTGAGAACTAATAGATAGAATGCCTATTGGGAAGTATGAAAAATTATATATAGGTAAACGCTTCAATAATTCTATACAGTTCAAGAGAAACTTCAAGGTTATTAATTCATGTCATTCTATACATTCTACAAATCTAAGTTGAATGCAACTAATTTGCAAATACTACAAGTCATCATCAACACTAACAACTTTAAAGTCACAACTATTGGTCCAATATTGATAAAAATATTGGGCATTATATAAACCACTACTATCACAACTATTGAAACATTCTCAAGTACTGGGTCCTCTCCCCTAGATTAAATTAAGGAAAAAAATATTGTAAACACAATACGTATAGAAGAATATGAATGTAAAGGAAAATGGATATTAGCAAAACATAAATGTAAATCAAAGTAGTGTGAGCAGAAAATGAATCTAAATTGGTTTTGAACAAATAAAATCATACCCAATTAACATTAAGTTATACTGACCTTGTACTCATTTCAATTTTCAATCTTGAAGGTTACTTTGATGCCTTCTACAAAAACTCTCTAGACACAAGGCAAGAGAAGGTGGGAAAACCAAGCGTATATTGATGACTTCTTGACAATAAAAAAGAAACAAGCAATTAGTCAACCCTATTAGAACAAAATAATCTTATGAATTGATTTTATTTGTTTTACTGGCTAATGGATAGTGGACCTAGTTCTTTTGAATTGAGATACTACTAAGATGTGTTGACTGGTGATTTTAGACTACCGATATTCTGCTTCAATCTCTATAAGTTACTTTTGTCTTAAATATATTCAAGATAACTCTGCAAAAAAATTCCCTGATCTGTTAGAAATTATGCAAATTATTTTGTTAATACTTCTCCATTTTGATATTTTCTTTCAAAAATTCATAGAAGGATATGTAATGCCATATTTGAAATTTACATATTTTAATTTTACTAGTTCTGTAATTATAGGATATGATTCCAACAATTGTGAAACACATTGGCAATATGTTGGATGAATGAAGTAAACTATGCAATTGGAAGGTGTAAAGCCAAATTCCTTAACCCTTGCCAACATCCTTCTTTCCTATTCTAAAACATGTGCTTTGGAACAAGGCATGAAAATCCATCTAAGTATGATGAAAAGGAGATTTTTGTCAGATATTATATTACAGTAAGTTGAATGAATGTAAGTAGAGAAATTTTTGCATACCTGCAGATGGTACAAAAATTTATGGTTAAGTGGAAGCCTCCCATCAACAACAAGATCCAAATATTCGTGTATCTATCTCAATCGAGCCTCTAAACCCTTCAGAGCTGTCAAATTTTCCACTAACCTGTTATGCACAAAAGTCAAATTTTAGAGTTATGTCACCACTAAAAACAAAAGAAACAAAGCCTTGAAACCAAATCCACACACAACACAATGTGGTATTCATAAAATCCATACAAACAAACTAAACTCAGAACATTGGAATGGAAACAACTTCAAATTATGATGCAGAGCATGGATTCACTTTACTCAACTGGAGGCACATTTCACAATAATGGGTTCTTCATCTAAAACATATGTACGAGGTTCAAATAGTAAAGAGATTGATGAAAGATAGAGGAATTAAAAAGATACATGGATGTAGTTGGATTGAAGGATGTAAACCGGTACATGTTTTTTGTGTAGGAGTCATATCACATCCACAAACATGGTAGAGCTATGCAAAGTGGGAGAAATTGGCTTGGAAAATGAAGGCATCAGGGTATAAAGAATCATTTTTCTGCCACCATAGTGAAAAGTTAGCACTTTCTTTCATCTTTGCATATTGGTTTGATGCTTCAAATGATGCATTTCTTATATTGAAAAGTGCATTACCTTATTGAGCTTCTCTTTGTTTTGAGAATAGTTTAATATTCTCTACTTAACAAGGCCAACCACGTGATGGTGGAAGCTCATTTGGCCCCTCCCCCCCTCACATCACTCTCAATTCCCCATACCCAATCATATAACATTAATCATTCATTCATCCATTAATAACATATAACATTCATTCATTAACATTCATTCATTTATCCATTAATAACGTATAACATTCATTCATTAACATATAACATTCATTCTTTCAGTTTTTACATATTATCAAAAATATGGTTGTCATAATATGATTACAATCACTTTTTTTTTTGTTTCTTTTTTGAAACTAAAAAAAACTAAAGTGGAGTATCATTTTCTAAATCATCTATCCCCCCTTTAGTTATTCTGCCCTCTGCTCATGATCTTAATGTACGCCTAGTCGTGTACTCATGACGTGGACGCTGCTGCAAGGGGGGTCTGCTGCTATAACAAAGAAATGTTAAATTGATATGTTTTATTATTATTGTTACATGTATTTCATTAATTAAAAGAACATTAGAGTCTTATAGCCTCATGCTCAACATGTTGAACACCCTCTAAATCCTGATCTGGAGTTGAAACACGAAAGGTTACATTAATTAATACACCAATTGCAATTAAATATGTTTAAAGGAACATTAGAGTGGTCCTCTTTACCTGATGTGGCCACATCATGTTCCTGATCTTCTCTAGCATGATCATGCTCAACATGTTGATCACACTCTACATACTCTAAAGTTGAAACACAAAAGGTTACATTAATTAATACACCAATTGCAATTAAAGATGTTTAATTGTATTAATCCATTCTACGTTTTGTATAGCACATGAATATATCCAGTACCGGGATGCACACCATGAATTTCATCTGTAGATTGTGCTCCACCCTCACCAGGCTGCATTCCAATGTCATGTTCAATATTATCATTGCTTGTTTGTTTAAAACAAATAGGCACATAATTACTTTATAGTGGAAATTAATATTGAATAGACTGCACACGTATTCAATTTCAAATAAACTTTATTGAGTTTATTTACCTGTGTGTCGGATGCAATAGAAGATTGTGTTTTCCCAGTCAAGACTCTTAGGTGTTCAGCCACGACTCCATAACCTTGCTAGAAGGAAATCTTCATGTCCTCTTCTGTGGGTGCTCTATTGAATTCAGAGCCCTGCATTTTTGCATAAGATCACGAATTTTTCTTCTATGGTGTGATAAAACCAAAATTGTTTGTAATTTATTATTTGGAAGCAATATTTCATTTATTGATACTTACAATTCGTGCGGCTAATTTCATATAACCACTAGAGCCAATTTTGTGATGCCCGTGTTTTTCTAGTCTTGCCTTTGTTTCCTTTGATGTGTCAGGTAGCCTATGAAAAGTTTGAAATACGTTAGATTATGTAAAAAGAAAGAGTAATTAGTATATAATTACATTGTTGATAGTATCACATACCTTCCTTGGCCCAATGGTGTCTTTCCTTTTTTATTTTCAGCATTCTCCTTTCCATCTGATACCAGGTCCTTCCACTCCCTCTCCAGAATCATGGGGGGATGCTCATACTTTTTGTTCTTCTCTAAATGTGACCTATATTAGTCCCTCACATACTTTAGATAGGTACTAGCTTTCTTAAGGACCTTGGTTCGGTTGAATGTTTTATCACCGAACAACACAACTAAATGGTTAATGAGCTCATCTTTTAAATCTTGAATTTGGGCATTCCACTGTGTATGTATGGTGGGTTCGAAGAGCTCCAATGTAATATCACTTAGATGTTTATAAAAAACATCATTTCCTACAAAATGATCATGGGATCATTAGTCTAAAACGAGTGATCAATAAGTAAATTTTAATTGGATTATATATAATAATAATTAAAACATTTTAAAGTACCTGGGACCTTCTCTATCTTTATGGGAATGAAATCCTCGGACACCACAAATGTGACTAGCAATGTTCCCGTACTAGTAATATGGGAAGATCCAGGAAATTTTGCTAAAACATCACCAGTACTAGTGGCCTTTGCATCCCCAAGTACATGTCCTGATGCATGTTTTGGAATGTGTTTGGTGCCAGAGGGTGCACTACCCGATGATTGCATGTTGTGTGTTTCTGACATTTCAATAAAAAATATAGGCACAGATGATGGGGTCAGATGATGTGATGTATGTGTAGGAAGATCAAGATGGACACTTGTACCAACCCCCACTCCTCGAGCAGCACCTCCAGTACTCTGATTATGGCCAGTAGCATCATGAGGATGCAAAAAATCTTGTAAAACAACACATATTTTAGTTAATGACATAAAAGAGTACAAAATATAAAACCATAAATGAACTTATGTTATAATTAAATACCTCATGATAGCTTACTTGCAAGTTTTGTGCCCTCTCAGTCAATATTTTAACCCTCTCTCTTATCTCATCTGTTTGAGGCACTATGAATAACAATTGAAGGATTTTTTCATTGCATTTTTTTTGTGTCTTCCTTATCATATCTAGAGGGTTTGCTGAATATGCGATGTCATCATCACATAACAGTGACTGCACCTCCCTATGGATGCTCTACTCTACTGCTGGTGCCTTTCCCCGATCAGCCGACTGCAACAAGAATATTAAAAACATTATCGAAATTAACCCAATAAACTTATGAAAAAAACATAATAATAAAAAATTTTGCTCGTATCTAATTTGTACAATTACAATGAGGTAAACCTGTCAAGTAGAAGCACCTAAAGATGCATCATGATTTGTGCTCTAGGTCAGAGCCTTCCCCATATGATCAATGTCCCGTTGTGACAAAAAATAAATATAAAAAAATATTACTAAAATGAAACCAATAGACTTACGAAAAAAAAACATAATAATAAAATGGTATATTGGAGTCATTAATTAGAGGTTGGGTAAAATGGTATATAGTATGTACCACCCCCTTAGTAACTGTGTTTGTATCTAAGTGATTCAAATTGTAATCGATTAGCAACTCTTCCCCTGCAGTTATTGATTTTATCGCACATACGAATACACGGTTTCCCTCGCACGCCTTGAATATGCAATTGGGTAGCTTATTTGTTGACCCAGGTTGTGTATTTTTTATAAACCCTGCAATATTCCCTGATGCTTTTGGCCTTTCGTCAATGTACATAGCCACTCCTTTATTTTGATCCTTATCTTCTAGCTGTATATAATTTGTTGTCAGTGCATACCTATGCATACTGTGTGTATATCGAACCAACTGCATCCAATCTTTGTAACTGTAACATGGTCCAACATACTCCATCAATTCAATAACTTTTCCATAATAAACCTTTATGTCGTCCATGCAAAATAGGCCCAAACCATGTAATGACAATGGTGCTATGCGATATATCCTCTCGTTGACACAAAAATCAGTGTTTATTGGAGGAAGTTCCTTGGGTACCCATTGTTTCCGTAGATGTTTGTACCTCAAGGGAACCTCAATGTCGCTTATGCTCTCATCATCATAAGAACATGACCCCCCTTCAATAAGAAAAAATTCCATGCATTTACATAATTTTATTCTAATCTTTTGACCTCTAGTTGATCTCCCTCTTTTAGACCTACTACATGTCTCTCTTTCCTCTTCTCTTCCTGGATTTCCCTCGCTCGAGGAAGACAAATCTGACAAATACCTATTTGGTGGTACCTACACTCATAAGGATGTTGGATGAAGTTATTTCATGGTGATATGATCCCAAGGTGACATTTTGATTAATCTATCATCTCATTGCTAGAATTTGACAGGTTATAAGGTAATCATGTCTTGATAGATTGCAAGTTATTGTTACTACCATCCAAATGTGTCCATCACAAATCAAATCTACTTAACATTTTAACTCCCAAACTTTGTAACAAGTGTTTTTGTGACTATGGTAATCAAAGGACTTTTTCTCTTCATTCAAGTAAATAAACTTGAAGGGAAACACCACCAAGTGGTTTATTGGACACCTACATGACTAAAAATAGTAGCAAATTTACATTTAATTTCCATATGTCTAAGTGGTTACAGGGAGGGAGTGTGTACTAGGCCTGGTTAAGTCATCATAAGTTTATGCTTTGGCAATAATTTTTTTTTAAGTCATCTTAAATTTTCCTATGTCTAATTGCTAGGAGACTTTTGGTATGTTTTAAGGTAGGATGAGTGGTTGCATCAATGTTCTAGTTCTCTATGACAAGGTTTCAACATCTTCAAATAGTGAAAGTTAGTGCTCATAGTCATTTGAAACAACAACATTATGATTATGTATGATGGTAGGATTTGATAACTTAAAAGAATTGGCTACCCAACAAACTTAAAGTTAAAAGAAACTTTTTCAGTTTAAGGGGTTAGCACTTTCTTTCATCTTTGCATATTGGTTTGATGCTTCAAACGATGCATTTCTTATCCCACTTCTATCATATTGTATTCCCATCCCATTGCAATTGTTGCAATTTTTGGAGTTGATACAAAAATTTCATATCAAATACCACGTTCTTGAAGCAATTTTCTGTGTTTTTACTATTTTTCTAAAGTTCTTTTGTGTTATATGGATCTGTACAAGCTTGAAGTTCCTTCATGCAAAGGTTCCTTTTATAAAGCATTTTGGAAATGAAATATTTAAAATAAAAAATACCTTCATTTGAAAGTCTTGACATGGCATCATTTTTGAATGAAAGTTCTTCATTCAAAGGTCATGATGAAATCACCTTCAAATGAAGGTTCTTCATTCAACTGGTATTTTGTAATTTTGAAATTATTTTTTTTGCCTCATCCCACAAGTGGGACACAATATTGTACAATCACTCATTAACAAAGAGATGAATGTGTGATAATAATTTAGGGTTAAAAATAAATCCATTTGAGCCTTTTATAAATGAAAGGACATTTGATGCAATCATATGCCTTGTCAAAGTTTTAACTTAATAGTAAGGGCATCATGAGTAGTTTGTTGGGACCATTCAACAATCTCTTATGCAAGGATTGAATTGTCTAGAATGTATCTACTATCAAGAAAGCCAATTTTTTTGCATGCATGACTATATCTCAAGCAATAGGTTTAATTGTGATGGCAATAATATTGACAAAGATTTTGTAATCTAGGTGTTGAGAAGTATAATTGGCCACCATCCTAGGAAAGATTCTTCATTCTCACTTTTAGGTGTTAAAATTTAACAATACCTTGATTTATGAAAGATCCCAAAGAGCCTTTCTCCATGGTATCCAAGTACACATAGCAGTGGTCTTCTCTTATAAGATTGGACATGATTTAAAGAACTTAGCTAGGAATTATTCATTTAACCTAAGGTTTTCTCATAATTCCATCATTGGAAAAGTATGATCAAATTATTCTATTATCAAGAATTGGTCCATGTGCCTCTAGTAATCACTATAAATGGCTGTAAGGATAAAATGACTAATTGCATCAGGTAGGAGAGAATCAACTTTGAGTTCTTCAAAGATTATATTCCTCTATTCATAATTTTTAAGGGTTGTGTGTGGAGGAGGTTATCACTACCAAGAAGGGAGGAGACCTTTCCTTGCATATGTTTGTGGTGGAGGCATTAAAGAAGAATTGTATGCCTCTATTTCCATTCATTAGATCTAGCTTAGCCTAGCATATACTTAGGCTCCTTTGCCCCTATAAACTTCCATTTGTTTGAGTTTATGCTATGTAAGCGTAATTCCATGCTATGTTGAAATATAAGAGGTGGAGGAGGCCAAAAGGAAATAACCCCTTTTTAGTTGTACCTTAGAATTTTTTCTTATTGTTTTATGTTTTTAGCAACTTTGTGGAAATAAGATTTGAGGTAGGTCGTACAACAAAGAATAACATGTTCCCACCAATAAATTGAACCTAGAAAGTTAGTGGGACTTAATTATGAGTTCTAGATGAGAATGATGACAATGCCAATCTTTTTGGAGGAGGTGGGAGGAATTAAGCTTAACGTGGAGGATGTTGGGGGTAACTAGGTGGTCAACTAGCTAGATTGACATGAGCACATGAAGGATCAATAAGAAAAGGCAACTATAAGTTCAAGTTGTGCAAGATGATTGAAAGGGGAGGTACAAACATAAATATTGGAGGAAAAATAAAGATAAAGTGGTCAAATTCACTAAGCTTGTAGAGAGGGCTAAGTCTACAATTGTTTCAGACTCATGCGATGAAGGCTATGTGTGATGAAATCCTAGACCTCAACCAAGATGTGGGTAGATTATGGGATTTTTTCCAAGACCTGAGATTGGTCGATAAAAATGTGAAAGACTAAGCTATTTTATTTTTTCTGTCTTATCTTATACCATTTTACGAGAATGGGGGTGCCAATGTACAAGAAGATCTTTGGAAACTAGGCATGAAAATTGTAGGTTAAAGAGAATGGGGGTGCCAAACTTACAATACTCATTGTCCCTTGGTCGTCAATTTTCCCTGAGTGCCCTCAACCTCATCCTCGGTGTTGGTGTTGACCTTGTTTTCACTCCTCCAAACTCTTCCTTGGCACTGGTATTGACCTTTTTTTCACTCCTCCAAACTCTTCGTCAGCACTGGTATTGGTTGTTTCATGTCAACAATCCAAGGATGGCATGTGTCCTTGGGGAGTTATGCTCAAGGTAGCATGTCATTTGATTAAAGATATGATAATTATCCTTTAAGACCTCTTCAATGTACCCATTGCACACTTAAGGAGACAAAGATAAATATAGGGAAGAAAATATAGAGAGAGAGGGAGATAATGAGAAGAATACAAATAGAAAGGGAGACAAAGAGATAGAGAGAGGTAGAGAGATAAAGAGATAAGGATGAATGGATAGACATATAGGGAGGGTGATTGATATATCTCTCCCTGTTGCTCTTTATCTCCCAATATCTCCCACCATCTATGTCACTCTGTCACCCCCCCTTTCTCTCTCATTCACTCTACCTCTCCCTCCATCTCTCCTACTCTATATCTCTATCTCTATTTCTCTTTTTATCTCCCTCTCACTCCTCTCTTTGTCTCTTTCTATCCGTATCTTTCTCTACCTCTATCATGATCTCTTTATTTCTTTCACCATCCCCCTCTATCTCTCTATATCACCCCCTTTCTATGTCTCTCCCTCTCCCTCTCTCCCCTATCTTCTTCTCTCTCTCTCTCTCTCCCTTTCTACATATCACTCTCCCTCTCCCCCTCTTCTTTCTCTCCCTTTTTCTACCTATCTCGTCTCTTTCTTCTCTCTCTCCTCTCTTCATCTATCTCTCCCTCTCTCCCCCTCTTCTCTATCTCTCCTCTACCTATCTATATCCCTTTCTCTCCCTCCCCCTCTCTATCTCTCACCATCTCTCTCTCTTTCTCTCCCCATATATTAACTAAGATAAATACTATATACTTAGTTCCTCTAGGATAAATAAGTCAATGTAGAAATGAAAGATGTTTGATTATCTACCTAATATTGTTTTGTGTTTTTGAAATGGAAGAGATCTACAACTCTATAGAAATTGCTATATGCTAATGGTCAAATTATTAGACTATTTAGATCATTTTCTTAGTTGATTTTTCTTTGCTATTTTCATCTTAAAATTTTAAAAAATGTATTCTATAATATACAATTATTTGCAAATTGGGACAAAAAGGATTCTAAGAGATTTATTTAATCATAAATTTTACAATCATAAATATCATTTAATTTGTATGTTGTAACTTCAGTACTTTTAGTTAAAATAAAAATAACTTAAAGTTATATATACATATAGTTAAATTGGCAATGTTGTTTGAGTTAATTACTAAATTTGATCTAAAAATGTTCAACACTTTAGATAAATTCAATTAGGTATAGTTAAATTGGAGGTGTCATTTGAGTTAATAATTAAATAACATAATAATCAATTAAAGCAAGGGACATAATTTTGGATGTGTTTGAATTTAATAAATTACAAATTAAAATAGACATAAATTACTTGAAATAAGTGCTTCATAACCCATCTAATCAAATCATAACCTATCAAAAAGGAAATAGGAATTTTCTAAAGAAAAGAACACTTGACCCAATCATAAGTGTATGGCCTTCGCAGAAAGGAGTGATCCACCTTAGCAATAACAACTACCTGATGTAGACCTGTGAGGCTCAACTCAACCAACCTATCAACCTACCTTTAAGAGGCTTCCAACAAGTTTAGAATGACCAATTTAAACAATCCAAACAACTCTCAAATCCTGACAAACAACAAAAGTCATATTTCACACTTTGACTCCTTGAATCCTTATAACAGTGCAAACCTAGTTTTTTCCCAATAACTCAAAACTTTCCCAAAACACCAGAGAAACTCTTATGGTTTTAGACACCCATTTTGGAGTTATTAAACATACTTCAAGGGAAAGTAAAATTCCTTTGGACCAAATCACCAAAATCACCCTTTCTAGGTTGTGCTGATTAGGCCTATTTTACAAAGCAACTAGCTTTAAACTTGGCATATGCCCATGAAACCTTGGGGTAGAAATTTTTATGCCTCTATTGGAACTGTAAAATTTTGAAAATTTTACAGTGATTTTGCACTCGTTGATTCCCTAAAGAAAAACTTATCTTGAGTATAATCCATCATAGTCACATATGATCACATCATTCTTGACCATTTGATATCATGAAAACCTCCAAAATATAGTATTCAAATAACCCATATTGACAAGAATTTGTGCAGGTCTCTCTGATTCATAAATCATTATATTCTCATTTTCACCATATCAGCGAAAGAACAAAAATGTCACACCGATCAGATTAGATAAGAAGATAAACATCAGGATGACATGGTCCATGGTCTCACTGATAAAGAGATTCGTCGGCAAGACAAGTTCCATCGGGGTGAAATGAAAAGGTCATACCAAGCATATAGGTCTCACAGATGAAGTTCCATTTGTAAGAAACTTGTCTTGTCTCATAGATCAAAGTACAAGGAATTGTATCGGCCAGATCAACACCATTAGAGTAAGATCCCTGAGTCAACCTGAGTGCATTTGTCTCGCCGATGAAATATCATCAGCAAAACACTCATCTTGTCTTGCTGACAAAAAAAAGAAACATACTATCGCCAAGACAAACACTATAGGAGTAAGATCCCTGAGTCAACCCGAGTGCATTTGTCTCGTCGATGAAATATCATCAACAAAACACTCATCTTGTCTTGCTGAAAAAACAAAGAAACATACTATCGCCAAGAAAAAAGCTATTAGAGTAAGATCCCTGAGTCAGCCTGAGTGCATTTGTCTCGCCAATGAAATATCATCGGTGAAACACTCATCTTGTCTTGTCATCAAAACAAAGAAACATGCTATCACCAAGACAAATGCTATCAACGTAAGATCCCTGAGTCAACCCGAGTGCATTTGTCTCGCCAATGAAATATCATCGGCGAAACACTCATCTTGTCTTGCTGACAAAACAAAGAAACATACTATCGCTAAGACAAATGCTATCAGAATGAGTTCAAAATTTCCTTCCAACCCACTATGTCACGCGTAATGTCTCCCCGAACAAAAGAATGTTTAATGAATGTTAGTCAAGGCTGAATAAAAGGATCACCCAAACTTTGAATTGTCTTTCCAATAGAACATTTGATGTGACAGTGGGTAAATTTGAAGATCACCTACGCTCATGTTCAAAGCTAGGACATTAATGGCAGTATTACTACCAAATGTGTCAATGATTTCCTGAATTGAGAAAAGTAATTAAAGGTGAATTTTGCAAAGTTAGCAATAGAGGAATGGACGAAGGGCCAAAGGATCTTGTGGTCAAAGAATTCTAAATAAACTTGTAAGTTCCCTGCAGTTAGATTTATGGTTTTGTGATTCATAAAATGGAAAGCACTAGCCCAAGAAAAGAAAAAGGTAGGAAACAGAGTGAGAGTAATAAACCTAGAGGAAAAAAGAAAAAAATTGAAGTAGAGAAGGAACCAAGGGTAGCTGAGAGGAAGTTAAACCTAGACTTAATTGATCAATTGCCCGGCTTAGGACCTAAGGCTAGGCGATCTGCACAACTTAGGGTAGAAGTGGAAAAGTTAGAGGATAGATGCAAGCATATACAAGGCATATGGACCCCAATTAGGGGATATGAGATGTTTATTTTTCATTACCAACGAAGGAACCGATACGAACCAGTGTGCAATCCTTGGAAGTTAAACCTAGGGAAACTAGTTTGCCCCAATGTATTTGTAAATGTAGAATTGGTGAAGATGCTAGTTGCTTATTATAATCCAAAATGTAAAGCTATTTGTGATCCATTAGGAAAACCGTTTATACATGTATCTGAAGCTGCCATCTGTGAGGTTTTTAAGCTAGAGGGAGTGTGTGGTGAAAAAATTGTACCTAAACAGCTCGAAAAAGAATTCTGGAGGATGCATACTTTGTACAAGGGTTGGAGGTTGCCACTACATAGGTCTAAGAAAGATGGTGTCTCAGTTCCACTGAATGATAGTGATGGTCCCCCATTCCATGTTGATTTGTTTGAACCCTATATTTTTCAGTGTCTCAAGTGCTGGGAATGGAGGCCCCTGAGCACATGTCAATTGTACCCATGGTAATTGCAGCGGACATCCAATGTCACAATTCAAGGTTTTTTTTATTATGCTTCACACATCTTTAAAGTACTTGATTCAGGACTGATGGCAATAAAAAGTGGAGCTCCTATCTTGCACTTTGATGCTTATTCAATCCTAATGCATATGATACTTTATTATGGACAAGAATTGAAGATGTGGCCTAAAAAACTGAGGGTTATACAATTTGATAACTAAGGAAGGTTATTACTAGTACAACTCTGGACTGCCACTTGGGATTGCAGATTTGCTAATTCTTGTTATTTACATTTTGAAGAGTTTTTTGTAAAACCACTATACAGATTTTACAATGATCCTTGTGAATACTCATTGTCCGATGAAATAAAAAGGTTTTTAAGGCCTATGGATTTCAATGGACCTGTCAACCACAATTGGGGAGACTGGTATTGTCTAGAAGATGCGACCATGATAAGAGTATATGGATTTGAAGATGCACCCTTCATTCTGCCCAAGACGGTGCCTGATAAGATTGCATATTTGGAGATTGTTAGGCAATTGGACTATTCAGATGTTATGAATCAAGTTCTTTCAGAAAGAAGGCATTTATGCCTTGTACATTATGCTTTGGTGATTTCACTGTATTAGCAAGGGATGGATATGATATGGTTCTCAACAAATTGCTGAAATACAACATGAAGGAGGGTCCACCATGAAAAGGATTTGATCCAGAAGGGTATATTGATTTTTCCAAAAATAAAATGAACTTGGGAGGATACAATCACATACCCTATTTGTATGATGAATTGATTAGGAATTTGGAAGAAGAGGAAGCAAAAAAAGTTGTTGAGGAGTATAACATGGGATTGCAAGATACAAAAATATTATCTTCTGATGAAGAGGCATCTGGTGATGGTAGGCCTAGCAGTACAATTGATAAAATTTCCAGATTGAGAACTCAAGACTACAAGTATGTTCCCAGGGAACCAGATGTTGAAGAGAGTGCAGATACTGACACAAGGAAGATAACATATAAATCATTTGTGGCCGATGATGAATTCATTAAAACCTCAGAATTTAAAACCTTTTTGTACAAATTAAAAGGAAAATCAATAAGGGAATCAGTGGAGAATATTACACCAAGTAATGAGGAACAAATGTTGAATAACTTAAAA
Source organism: Sequoia sempervirens (assembly GCA_007258455.2). Taxonomy (NCBI): domain Eukaryota; kingdom Viridiplantae; phylum Streptophyta; class Pinopsida; order Cupressales; family Cupressaceae; genus Sequoia; species Sequoia sempervirens. The sequence goes on along the minus strand of VDFB02047230.1, from coordinate 37,023,374 downwards.
TCAAGTGTGGAAGAAGAAATGAAGAGCATGACCCCTGAGAAAGGAAGGAAATTATTAGAAGATGCAGGTGTCATGATCTTTCCTGGGTTGGATTTGAACTCTGCTTTGGTTTTTGATATTTTTTGAAGAATAGTAACGCCACACATAAACTCACTCCTAAGGGGGTAACAAAGATTTATGCAAGATCTAAGTATAACCAAGATGAGGGATCACTTATGATATGGGCCCTATATCCTCCACACAAGAAATCTATTGTAATCGATATTGAAAATGCTTTTGGACATGTAATGACGTTAAAAGTTGGTGAGGTTGATCCAATAGCTACATCAGAAATTGGCATTAATGTGGCCAAATTAAATAAAGCCCAAATCTAGATGCTAATCAAGGAAAAATAAATGTATAAGATGAATAATGAGAGACTACTCAGAGAAAATGATAGCTTCAAGGACATGATGGGAATCACGCTGGGATCCAAAAAGCAATTGACTCATGGTGAAAGCTCCCAGACAAGAGACCAGTGGGAAGAATCAAATGTGTACTCACAAGGTAAATGTGATGCACTCACTGCAATAATAAGGAAGAGGCAGACCAATTTAATGACTTGGTTGAGTAAGCTCTAGGGAACACATTCACACAATTTTATTGCAGTACAAGAACATAAGAGGATAGATGGCAGAATCTGAGAGAATTTCTAGGAAATAAACCAAAGGTATGCTCCTGATAACATAGCTATTGATACTGCCAACCATTTTATTAAAAAACATAGACTTCCATGAAGAATTGCAAGGTGATGAGCAGGGTATGATCAATGTCACAAAAAAGGGAGTACCAATGCTGTTAGAATATGGAGGGGAACTAAAGAGAAAAGACAGATGGATCAAGGAATGTGAGACGATGATGGAAACAATTATAGAGACAACCACAGGAAATGATTTAACAATGGACGGGGCATGTGAATAGAATGAGAAGATGATTGAAATGGAGATGGCCATAAAGAATGTGTTGGAGGATGATGATACACACGAGTGGCAAGATTACCTAGATTATCTATCAAACATCCATTTATGGCTTAATAGAGCATAATTTCTAGTTTGTTATTGTTGTTAAGCAAAAGACATTTCTGAAAGGATGCGTCCTTTCACAATTTTGATATATTTATATCTGTTTCATAATGTAAAATAGATATAGGCAGATAGGAGAAAGATATAGTAGATAGTTTACAATGAAACTTTCCTTTAAAAGACTTAGATGCATGTATGAATTTTGATGAAGTTAATGAAGATGCCTGAACTTGTGGCTTAATCTTGGTATCAACTGTTTGTGGAATTATACAGTTATCTGGTTGTCTCCATTTTGATGCTCTTTGTTGTTTAAATTGATATATCAAGCATATATTTAGTTTACCGATACACATTTTTTGTATTTGTGTGATGCAATTATTTGGTTCTTTCAAGTAAAGATTAAACCCTTCTAGTCAATCACAGTAACTGAAGAGTATTAATTGGAGCAATAAGAAGAATCGCATAACTAGGATTGTCATTCTATCTCAAGAAGAGTTTGTCAGTCATTTACTTGCATGTTTATATAAGTTATAAACTACATATGTGTGCCAAACAGTTTGAATTATTTCCATCATAGATTACACTTTTCTAGATCTTCATTAGACTCCATACACCCAACAAGGCACTGGTATCACGCATTTCATCTTTTAGTTTATCCATTTTATTTTTACATCTATTAACTGAACATATTCTAATAGTACACATACACTTTATTAGGATTATATTTGTTCACTGTAATATTTTCATTGTGAATAGATTGTTGTAAACAAAATCACATCACTTAAGTCTGCTTAGTTCACAAAGGTAGACCCACCTAGGTTTGGCAACACCTGAAGAGAAGGTTCAAATCATTTGGCCTTGTTTGTTACCCTAAAACATATCAAGAGATTGACAACCTCTTGAGGTATTCTTAGTTGCATTTTTGAGAGCTAACAACCTCCAAACCTCCAAATCCACAAAAAGATTCCACTTGTATAGCCAAATTCTTGCCAAACCCCAAAACCCTTGTTTTAGGCCAAAATCATGAGGGTTTATTGAATCTCCTACTTCCACAACCTCCCAGACCTCAAAACCAACTCAAACACAACCCTTTAGGTCTGCACATGGATAAAAATTCATAAAATCAGATCTCCCATACATATTTTGTTGAAACCTAGGCTTGAACCTCTCATTTCACATGCTTTTCTTCATAAAACTCTTGAGGAAAACAACTATACCTTATTTATTTCTCATCCTATGCCCTATTCATGTATCCTACAATTACAACAGTATCCATGGGGCCTCTTACACAAGCTACAGTACTAACAAAATGTGTAAGAGCTTCTTTATATCATGTTTAGACTACAAAACCCTCAAAAATAGGGTAACTGGGTTGTATGCAAAGAAATGAAACTTTCTAACTCAAATCAATGTCATAATCCCTCAAATCATATTCAAATCAAATCTAACACATATGTTCATGACATGGAATTGATTTCACATCAAAATATGGCTGTATGTGACTATACAGTGCTACAAAATAGGAAAAATACAGAAATTTTGAAGAAAACCTTTACAATGATCACTTTATGCCTTTTAAAGGCCTTTACACCTCAACCACCGAACAACCACCTCTAAAACTGACTTTTTTAATCTTTTATGATCACATGAAACATAAAACATACTAATTTCAAGGTTGTTAACATCACTATTGAAATGTTTTAATTTTTTTACCTTTCAAATGTATTGAAACTCCTTGGACACCTCTAAGACCATGCTAGTGGCTTGATAATAGCCTTATTATTGACATGTCACTAACCTTGCATCCTTTTACATGTAAATTCTCCAATTTTTCTTAAAAAGGCTACAAAACTCTTTAGTGCAAGACTCAAACTCATAACTCAAAACTTCACCTAGAACATGATTAATGGTCTTGAGTGACCTTATTCACAATAAAACATTCTTGAAATGCCTAAACCAACCTATTGACCTCCCTAATTATCATCACATGATTAAGGATAGAAGATGAGGTGTAGGTGCTCATGCACCACTACCCCATCCAAAATTTGCTCACATTACACAAAGCTACAATGTTCCTCCAAGATAAGCCAATCAAATCCTACCTTATGTGTCCTAGTAATCAAATTGGAGATGATCCTAAAAATGACATTGCGAAGGGTGATTGGTCTAAAAAATCTAAACGACTTTGCAATTATTTCACTACTACGATCAATGTGTCATCTTTCATGAAATTTCCCAAAACACTATTCATTATGATCATATGGAAATTTCTAGGAGAGCTACAATAGTTATAACATCATGAATTAAAATTAAACATTAAAAAGTACATCATGAATTAATTATGTAACCACATAAGTCAAATATAATTCTATCAAGAAATTAATATCAAATAGATAATATAATCACATAACTCATACATTTCAATGTCATTGATCTTCTTCTTCATCCAACTCTTTGTCTGTATCATCCAATCCAGATTTGACATTGTAAGGATTGGTCATATCATCATCATTGTCATTGATATAAGTTTCGATAATGTCATCATCCACACAGATATCATCTTCGTGAACATTAATTCCTACATCATCATGATCTAGTTCCTCCTCTTTGACATCTTCGTCAAGCACATCATCAACTAACTATTGATCATGATCATCATCTACATCATCTTCTAGTTCTTCAGTATCTTCTTCTTCCACCACATTATACTTTACCGGCCTTCCTCTTGGATCATTTCTAACAACAAATGACCAATCCGGTTTACCTGGAACCTTTGAGTAAAATACCTGCTCACATTGGCTTGGAAGAACATAGGGCTTATTTCCAGCTCGCTCGATTGACCTTGTATTAACCATGGTAAATCCATTATCATATTCAATAACAGTTCTCTCAGGATCATTTTCATTCAATAGTAGCCTATACCATAGGACAACGTACATAACTAATTTGAAGGACTTAAAGTAACACTCAAGTATATCATCCAAAATCCCATAGTATCGATTTTCTGAGACTTTTAGATGTATGTCGCTTCTAGATGAAACATTATTCACCTGAAATACTGTAGTTATCCCAAAATCACAAGTTTTCTTCGTGTCATCCAACTTTTTGATTCGAAATTTATGACCATTGCACCACATAGCCTTGTGGTGTTTCACCTGCAATATGTCAAACATGTAAAAATTATTGCAATATCGTCAGTTGATAAACATATTTATTCTTGGCGAATGTATGCAAAGAAAAAAATCTCAACATATATATACATCAATATAATTGAAAATAATTAAATAATATGGGTGATTAATATATTTATACATACCTATTATTTATTTCAAACCATATGCTAAATCAATTTCCCTTGGTGTAACATTGGAATCTCTATTACGATGAGCTTCTTTAACCAATGAAGCCACACCTTCCCATGTTAATGCGTGACCAAATTGTTGACATCGTTCAATCCATACCGTCATCCAATCAAGATTGTTTGCGACGTATAAATGTAGTGCATCCCACTCTCAATTGTATAAAAAAAATTGAAATTCACAAACGACGTATAATTAGTTAAATACCATAATATACGACCTTAATTTATAATTGATGTATATTGAAGATTAAAAATTAAATAAGTACAATATACATAAAAACCATATGTAAAATGTATTCCAATTAATCTCCATGACCATCTTATAATTACCTCTCACTTTCCTCAATCTACCTTTCCCCAACAGGTACTCCCCTTCGAATTTGTTAATGGAGTTGGGATCCCAAATGCAATCTAAATGGATCTTTGCTGCAAACTTAGGAAGATATTCACTAATGTACACCATGGTCTGGTATACCATATATCCCTCCACCATAGAACCCTCAGGATGTGCTCTTTGTCTAACCAAAGCCTTCAAAAATTTCAAGTTCCTCTCAACCATCCACATTGACCTTATGTGTACGGGTCCACACAATTCAATCTCCTCAATTTGTTGTATGAGGTAGTGTTCTTTGCGGAAATTTTTGAAGGTAGAACTGCAATTCACACATTAGGCGAGGAATTTTTCTCTTCCAATAATTTATATCTTCTTTATGGATTTCTTTAGATGACAACCATCTACAAGTGATTCAAGGCACAAATATATTAACGAGATTTAACAAAAATATACAATATATTACATAACAAGTAAGACAAATAGAAATTATAAGATCTATACAACGAATTGAACAAATATCGCTACTTACCTCATGTAATTTCCAAGATCATATATAACTTGCTTGACATTGTTGTTGAAGTTGTCTAGGAGAGATAGAGGTAGAACGTACTGCAACAATTATAAAATGATCTTTTTATTATTTTTCCAAAAGTAGTAAACATACTACACTGAAAAGTACATGCAGTATACAAATATATATATATATATATATATATAATATAGTAGAATAATTACCTTAATGAAGGTATGTCAATCATGCGTTTTCATCTGTAACCCAAATTCACCTTTATTTGTTATGATATTGTTTATGTTCGCAACAAATCTTGTGGGAAATCGATTTTTTCGTATGACTTATTTTATAGCATTGCTTTGCTGCTCCATTAATAACCAAGGAAGGGCACTTATATTAATTTGGTCTCCATCGTTATTTAATTGAATGACATTTTTCATTGCATGATTGGCTTCTTGAATGTCACTAGAAATTTTGACAATTTTTTCTTTGTCATGCCTTCCATCCAATATTTTCCATAACATTTCTGTTATATTCTTTCCGATATGCATTGTATCAAACAAATGCACAATTTGTAGCTACTCATAGTAGGGCAACCTACTAAATTGTCTGGGATAAATTTTCAATCCCTGTGGAAGCCGACCATTAATGCCTTGATGACCTTCATGAAGCATATAAGTTAAACAAATTAACAACGAAAATCATTGTCAATTACAACACGAGTAAAAACAACACAATATAAAAAAAAAAATTCCAAACATATCATATATGATCGATAAACAATTTGATCTGATGTATAACCTTGACAATTAATTCTATTATATTCCAGCTTACATAGGCGAGGTGTCATTCTTCGTGGTTTTCATGTAGTCTCTTCTTTCCCATTGAAAAGATGTTTTTTAGTAGTTTGATACTTATGATTTCTATGGAGGAAGTGCATATACTCATCAAACACTTGCTTTCCTAAACTTTTTGAATGACGAGATTTCATCTTTGGACCACAAATTGAACCTACAAATTTTCCCTTTGTTTGAAGACCTGCAAGATCATATATAATTGGATTAAATATGTCAATTTTTATAATTATATATAATGAATAGATTATTTAAAAAAATGCATGATATCTACTTCATAAAATTAAATATCGTTAAAGTGCAGTTGAATGTTATAACATACCACAAAAATGTGTTAGCCTTGTAGCATCATGAATTATCCATACAAGCATTGCATGGAATTGAAATTGTCTTTGTCCCATTGGTCTAGAGACATCATACATAGTGACGCCATTCCATAACTTTAGTAACTCGTTGATAAGAGTATACATTCATATCTTTAACTTGGTACTTTCCTAGTTGAATGAACATAAACATTACATAATTATTATAACCATTTTACTGCAATATATATAAATTAATGTACATGACTATTAAATGAAAAATATATAATTTATTACGTAACAAATAAGACAAATGAGATGCTACTACGTTAAAAAAATTGATGTAAATAAATACCTAGAACAATCATTGCCAACATTATGTGCTCCCTCTTTATTGACATCCATGGAGGAATGTTATTGTTGATAACAAAAACAGGCCAGACTGAGTAAATAGATCTCAGCTCTCCAAGTGGATTGACACCGTCCAACGCCAATGAAAGCATGAGATTACGAGGTTCTTCTTTAAAGTGTGGCCATTTTTCCTCCATGTCCCTAAATGTAGAACCATCCGCAGACATTCAAAGAATGTCATTTCCACTTCTATTCCATGCATGGTAATCCATAAATTGTGCTAAGCTTTCACACCTAAATAATCGTTGCATACGTGGAATAATGGGAATATAACGAAGAACCTTGCGAGACACCTTTTTGTTAGTTGATCTGTT
>VDFB02047230.1:36996831-37016126 GCA_007258455.2 Sequoia sempervirens | reverse complement strand
TTGACCTCCCTAATTATCATCACATGATTAAGGATAGAAGATGAGGTGTAGGTGCTCATGCACCACTACCCCATCCAAAATTTGCTCACATTACACAAAGCTACAATGTTCCTCCAAGATAAGCCAATCAAATCCTACCTTATGTGTCCTAGTAATCAAATTGGAGATGATCCTAAAAATGACATTGCGAAGGGTGATTGGTCTAAAAAATCTAAACAACTTTGCAATTATTTCACTACTACGATCAATGTGTCATCTTTCATAAAATTTCCCAAAACACTATTCATTATGATCATATGGAAATTTCTAAGAGAGCTACAATAGTTATAACATCATGAATTAAAATTAAACATTAAAAAGTACATCATGAATTAATTATGTAACCACATAAGTCAAATATAATTCTATCAAGAAATTAATATCAAATAGATAATATAATCACATAACTCATACATTTCAATGTCATTGATCTTCTTCTTCATCCAACTCTTTGTCTGTATCATCCAATCCAGATTTGACATTGTAAGGATTGGTCATATCATCATCATTGTCATTGATATAAGTTTCGATAATGTCATCATCCACACAGATATCATCTTCGTGAACATTAATTCCTACATCATCATGATCTAGTTCCTCCTCTTTGACATCTTCGTCAAGCACATCATCAACTAACTATTGATCATGATCATCATCTACATCATCTTCTAGTTCTTCAGTATCTTCTTCTTCCACCACATTATACTTTACCGGCCTTCCTCTTGGATCATTTCTAACAACAAATGACCAATCCGGTTTACCTGGAACCTTTGAGTAAAATACCTGCTCACATTGGCTTGGAAGAACATAGGGCTTATTTCCAGCTCGCTCGATTGACCTTGTATTAACCATGGTAAATCCATTATCATATTCAATAACAGTTCTCTCAGGATCATTTTCATTCAATAGTAGCCTATACCATAGGACAACGTACATAACTAATTTGAAGGACTTAAAGTAACACTCAAGTATATCATCCAAAATCCCATAGTATCGATTTTCTGAGACTTTTAGATGTATGTCGCTTCTAGATGAAACATTATTCACCTGAAATACTGTAGTTATCCCAAAATCACAAGTTTTCTTCGTGTCATCCAACTTTTTGATTCGAAATTTATGACCATTGCACCACATAGCCTTGTGGTGTTTCACCTGCAATATGTCAAACATGTAAAAATTATTGCAATATCGTCAGTTGATAAACATATTTATTCTTGGCGGAATGTATGCAAAGAAAACAATTTCAAAATATATATACATCAATATACTTGAAAATAATTAAATAATATGGTTGATTAATATATTTATACGTACCTGTTTATCTCTTAAACCATATGCTAAATCAATTTCCTTGGTGCTTAACATTGGAATCTCTAATACGATGAGCTTCTTTAACCAATGAAGCCACACCTTCCCATGTTATCATTGACCAGATTGTTGACATCGTTCAATCCATCACCGATCATCAATCGGAATTTGTTTTGCAGCATTAAAATGTGGAGTGCATCCTCTCTAGATAAATTGTATAAAAAATTGAAATTCACAAACAGCATTAATTAGTTAATTGTGGTATATGACCTTAATTTATAATTGATGTATGTGAAGATTAATAATTCAATAAGTCCTGATATACATAAAACCCATATGTAAAATGCATTCCAATTAGTCTCCATGACCACCTTATAATTACCTCTCACTTTCCTCAATTTTCCTTTCCCCAACAGGTACTCCCCTTCGAATTTGTTAATGGAGTTGGGATCCCAAATGCAATCTAAATGGATCTTTGCTGCAAACTCAGAAAGATATTCACTAATGTACACCATGGTCTGGTATACCATATATCCCTCCACCATAGAACCCTCAGGATGTGCTCTTTGTCTAACCAAAGCCTTCAAAAATTTCAAGTTCCTCTCAACCATCCACATTGACCTTATGTGTACAGGTCCACACAATTCAATCTCCTCAATTTGGTGTATGAGGTAGTGTTCTTGTGCATTGAAATTTTTTGAAGGTAGACACTTTTGCAATTCACACATTAGACGAGGAATTTTTCTCTTCCAATAATTTATATCTTCTTTATGGATTTCTTTAGATGACAACCATCTACAAGTGATTCAAGGCACAAATATATTAACGAGATTTAACAAAAATATACAATATATTACATAACAAGTAAGACAAATAGAAATTATAAGATCTATACAACGAATTGAACAAATATCGCTACTTACCTCATGTAATTTCCAAGATCATATATAACTTGCTTGACATTGTTGTTGAAGTTGTCTAGGAGAGATAGAGGTAGAACGTACTGCAACAATTATAAAATGATCTTTTTATTATTTTTCCAAAAGTAGTAAACATACTACACTGAAAAGTACATGCAGTATACAAATATATATATATATATATATATATAATATAGTAGAATAATTACCTTAATGAAGGTATGTCAATCATGCGTTTTCATCTGTAACCCAAATTCACCTTTATTTGTTATGATATTGTTTATGTTCGCAACAAATCTTGTGGGAAATCGATTTTTTCGTATGACTTATTTTATAGCATTGCTTTGCTGCTCCATTAATAACCAAGGAAGGGCACTTATATTAATTTGGTCTCCATCGCTATTTAATTGAATGACATTTTCATTGCATTGATTACTTGAATGTCATTAGAAATTTGACAATTTTTTCTTGTCATGCCTTCCATCCAATATTTTCCATAACATTGCTATATTCTTCTCATATGCATTGTATCAAACAAATGCACAATTTTAGCTACTCATAGTAGGGCAACCTACTAAATTGTCCGATAAATTTTCAATCCCTCGCGGGAATGTAATTCATTAATGCCTTGATGACCTTCATGAAGCATATATATACATAAGTTAAACAAATAATAACGAAAAATCATTGTCAATTACAACACGAGTAAAAAACAACACAATATAAAAAAAATTCCAAACATATCATATATGATCGACAACAATTTGATCCTCGATGTATAACCTTGACAATTCTATTATATTCTAACTTCCATAGGCGAGGTGTCATTCTTCGTGGTTTTGATGTAGTCTCCTCTTTCCCATTGAAAAGATGTTTTTTAGTAGTTTGATACTTATGATTTCTATGCAGGAAATGCATATACTCATCAAACACCTACTTTCCTAAACTTGTTGAACGACGAGATTTCATCTTTGGACTACAAATTGGACATGCAAATTTTCCCTTTGTTTGAAGACCTGCAAGATCATATATAATTGGATTAAATATGTCAATTTTTATAATTATATATAATGAATAGATTATTTAAAAAAAATGCATGATATCTACTTCATAAAATTAAATATCGTTAAAGTGCAGTTGAATGTTATAACATACCACAAAAATGTGTTAGCCTTGTAGCATCATGAATTATCCATACAAGCATTGCATGGAATTGAAATTGTCTTTGTCCCATTGGTCTAGAGACATCATACATAGTGACGCCATTCCATAACTTTAGTAACTCGTTGATAAGAGTATACATTCATATCTTTAACTTGGTACTTTCCTAGTTGAATGAACATAAACATTACATAATTATTATAACCATTTTACTGCAATATATATAAATTAATGTACATGACTATTAAATGAAAAATATATAATTTATTACGTAACAAATAAGACAAATGAGATGCTACTACGTTAAAAAAAATTGATGTAAATAAATACCTAGAACAATCATTGCCAACATTATGTGCTCCCTCTTTATTGACATCCATGGAGGAATGTTATTGTTAATAACAAAAACAGGCCACACCGAGTAAATAGATCTTAGCTCTCCAAATGGATTGACACCATCCACTGCCAATGAAAGCCTGAGATTACAAGGTTCTTCTTTAAAGTGTGGCCATTTTTCCTCCATGTCCCTAAATGCAGAACCATCAGCAGAAATTCAAAGAATGTCATCTCCACTTCTATTCCATGCATGGTAATCCATAAATTGCGCTAAGCTTTTGCACCTAAATAATCGTTGCATATGTGGAATAATGAGAATATAACGAAGAACCTTGCAAGGCACCTTTTTTGTTAGTTGATTTGTTGGATATCTACTGATATGAAATTTTAGGCATTATGTTACAAATTCATGTTGTTTATGATATATAATATGATCATTGGGACATGCATCTATTGCTTGATATTCCATTCCAATATCTTTCATAATGCCAGATAAATCTCGGTATGAGTGAGGTAAAATATTTGATGGTGGTAACAAAAATTCACCAATCAATCTACAACAAAAAATAATTTGTTAATATAAAGAATATTAATGGTACATATTTCATCATTTATTTACTAGTGATGAACTAACAACAATTAAAATAGATGAAAAAAGATGACATAAATGACATACCTTAACATCTATGAGATTGCTATGTTGGATAAACCATTCATAACCTTCAAGTTCACCAACAACAATACAAAGAAAGAAGAGTTGTTCGGGAGCCTTCATAAAGGGGCCCGTATGCCTTCTCACGTATAGGTAAATCATGAACATTATCAAAGTCATCTCGATCATCATGACCAGTTGTGCCACTAAATGTGTCATGGATCAATGTATTTGTACCATCATCTTCAACTATGTTTTCTGGCACATGATCATCTTCTTCCATAGGATCATTAACTTCATCTTCAATATTCACGGCTCTATGTTCCTTCACTTGCAAAACCACATTCTTCGGGTCATGATAATCCATATCATGTGTCCTAGGGCACCCCACCTTTATAATAATGATAGACACAAATAAACCATGATCATGATCAAGTGATTTTATATATATATATAAAATGTTAAAACGATATAAACATTTAAAAATTCAATCAATATAAACACATATAATGAACAACTTACCAATGGATGATAATCATGCTCCCCTTCAACATGACCATGCTTCCTACAATGTTTCTCAGCTGTTGTGATTAAAATTCTTCTCATCTTTAAGCCCTTGCAATTATATCGAGGACAATAACATTTCCCATCACCCTTTCTTTTCAATCTAGCCCACAATCTATCAAGTGTCTCTTCATTTTGTTCTGGACTAATATTATCTGACATGATTTTTCTTTACCAAGCTTGAATATTTAGATCTTCAAAAAATATCAAACTCACACTCCAATAATTTTTAATCATAGATAGGTAAAAAAATCTAATAATTATGATATTTTACACCAAGAAAATTTGGCATGCAACCACCCCTGCAAAAGAGAAGATAGTCTGAAGTTAATGACCCCAAAAAACACTTTAAAATGCTAATTCCAGAACTTATTAAACTCTGATTTTACTATGATTTCCAACCATTAGACTCCTAAAATCATAATATTGAACTTGCACAACAAAATTTGGAAATGAAATTATGAAAATGCACAAGTCTAAAAATGAAATCTAATGAGATGTTTCTTTAAAATATGGTTTTCAAACCTGGAAGTACAAATCTGACTTCACAAATGAATTCTGGAAAAAGACAATGACTACCCTCAACCTGGTGATAATAGCAAAACACTATCACAATAAATAGTCGAACTCACTTTTATTTATGTCGGCCACAATTTGATTTTTGAATGTTCATCGAAATTTGAATGAAAAAAATTCATCAAAATTTTGACTAAAACTTAGGCTTGTCGAAATTTCGACAAACATCGGGGATAAAATTTAAAAAAATTGAAAATTACACATTAAATATCACAAGTACCCAAAAATACATCTAATTATACATCTTTTGTCAAAAAAAATCGTCGAATTTTGGAGTCAAATGAGTTAGTGATATATGTTTCCTAGTTACACTGATAGGTGTATACAATGGCAGCATGGAGTGAAATGTTAGCGTGTTAACTTTTTAGGAAACTTCCAGAATGGCCCACATGCATTAAATAAAGGATATATTGTAAATCTGGATTGATCGTTATTAGGTTTTTGATCTAATGGAAGATATTTTGTTGGCCTATCTTGCCCTAGAATGTAACCCTATTTTATGAGGGCATTGTATTATGATTGTGGTAGAGAGAGATGGCGATGTATTCTGAGAGTCTGATAGTGGTTGTGTTGTCTCTTGATCTCTGAGTGGTGACACTCTTGTTAGAAGCTTTCTCTACAAGTGTATTGTAATCTTTGTGATTTACTGAATAATATATTGGGCAACTTTGGGAGTGTGGGGTTTTTCTCCTGAAAGGGTTTTCCCCACATAAATCATTGTGTTGTGGTATGCACGATATTTATGTTTACTTATGTTTAATTTTTGTAACTATTAAAGATCTATAAAGTTTTGCATTACTCTCCTCCCAAGATTAGTGTAGAAAATTCTTCCGCTACCTTAGCTTCCTTACAAGTGGTATTAGAACTTGATCACCTTTGGTTTCAGTTGTGGGTTGTTGCAGGGTTTTTTGAACTAATCTAGTTTTGAGTGGGAGCTTGTGCAGAAGACACTTTGTGATCTTGTTGCAAGAATTTTTAGATGGAAAGTTCATTAGGGAGAATAGAGGTGGATAAATTTTCTAGAAATAATTTTGAAATGTGGAAGCTAAAGATGGAGGATCTATTGATAGATCGAGATCTGTGGGATGTTGTTGATGAGAATGTTTCAAGGCCTATATATCTTACTCATGATTCTTAGTATGATGTTATGGACCATAAAGTCAAGGGTCTAATTAGATTGTGCTTGGTAGACTCTATTTTGATTAATTTCCATGAAGAGACCTCTGCAAAAAAACTATGGAGGAAGCTTGGTGAGATGTATCAGGCCAAATCTTTAGTGAACAATATTTTCTTGGGCAAGACATTATATTCCTTGAGAATGGAAGAGGGTGGAGGAATCATAGACCACCTGGAAGCATTTAATATGTCGGTGGCTCAATTGGCATTAGTTGGTGTCAAAATGGATGATGAGGAAAAATGTCGGATCTTGTTGTGTTCTTTGCTTGATTCGTGGGATTCCCTTGTTATGGCTATTGGGAGTACTTTTGTTATATTGAAGACTAAAGATGTGGTGGGTTCTTTTCTTTTTGAAGAGATGAAGAGGAAGGTATCCATAACTACTAAGGAGGCCCTAAATGTTCATGGAAGATGTAAGGAAAAAGGAAAGAAGAATGAGAAGCGTGACAAATCCAAGTCTAGGGGGAGATCTAAATCTCCTGGAAATTCCAAAGTTATTTTCCAGAACTACGGTAAGCCTAGAAATGCTTGCCAGGAATGCAAAGAAGAAAAGAAGATTAAAAAGAAGAAATTTTATTTTGATTCTAAGTCTGAGAAGGAAGATGGCGATGCATTCATTGCAGCTTTAGCAACTCAGGCAGGTAATGATGCATGGTTAATTAACTCAAGTGCATCTTTTCATATGACCTTTAATAGAGATTGGTTTTGTGAATATGAAGAATTCGATGGAGGTAAGGTGTACTTGGGTGATGATTCTCATTTAGAAATTGTTGGTCATGGTAAAGTTAAAATCAAGTTTCTTGATGGTAGAATAAAAAGGATTAATGGTGTGTTGCATATCCCTAGATTAGCAAGAAATTTTTTATCTGTTGGCAAACTAATAGATGCAAGTGTGCAAGTAGTATTTTCTAATGCAGGATGCAAGATGGTTAGAGGTACTATGGTGATTGCTAGAGGTGTTAGGTATTAAACATTGTATAAGTTGGATGCATGCATTTTTTAGTGCAATAGTACTTATACGAAAAGAAAGTCTATGGAAGAAGTGAGGGTTTCACCTTTAGCAAATGGTCATGGATTTTGGGTACCCAAGGGTGCTCTTTCTTCTGAGTCAAAGTTACCTGTAGAGAAAAATATGTTATGGCACTAGAGACTTGACCACATTGGAGAAAAGGGTCTAGGGACCTTGAAAAATAAAAACCTTGTTGAAGGTTTGTCTGATTGTAATCTTGAATTCAATTTCTATGAGCATTGCACTTATGGAAAAAAAACCATGTTTAGTTTTACTCCAGTTCTCATAAATCTTGTGGTGTATTAGATCTTATTCATTCTGATGTGTTTGGTCCTATATATGTTCCTTCGATTGGTAAATCCACATATTATGTTTTATTTATTGATGATTATAGTAGAAGGACATGGGTATATTTTCTAAAGAGTAAATATGAAGTTTTCAGTTGATTTAAAGAATTTAAAGTAATGGTTGAGTTGCAGACTGGAAAGAAAATAAAATTTTTGTGGACTAATAATGGTGGTGATTTTTTCTCTAATGATTTTGATAGATTCTATAAAGATTGTGGTATTCATAGAAAAAGATAACTCTATATTCTCCACAATAGAATGGGGTTGCAGAAAGAATGAACATGACACTGATGGAGAAGGCTAGGAGTATGTTGAGTGGTGTTGGTCTAGAATAAAGGTTTTGGGATGAAGTTGTTTCCATTGATTGTTACTTGATTAACAGGTCTCCTACATCAACTCTTGTTGATAAGATGCCTATAGAGGCATGGTTGGGTTGCAAGCCTTCATTAAGACATCTTATAGTTTTTGATTGTGAGGCATATACATATGTTCCAAAGGAGAAGTGAACAAAGTTGGAGAACAAGGTTGTGAAATGTATCTTCATCAAATATAGTTATGGTGTGAAAGGATACAAGCTTTGGGATCTTGTTGCACAGAAGGTAATACATAGTAGAAGTGAAATTTTTAGAGAAACTAATCCTTCTTTTGTTACATTGCAGCCAGAACAAAGTAAACAGGAAGATGTGATTCAATTTCCTCCTACACCCGAGAAAGTTGAATCGAGGCCCAAGGATAGACAAGAAGTTGAGGAGAGCTCATCTAGCTTTGGATCTTTAGAAGAGGAGGAAGAACCTCCAACTCAACTTGTTGGTAGGTCTACAAGGCATAGACAACCACTTGAAAGGTATTTACTTGATGATTGGAGATGAATTTTTTCTTTGAATACTAACTTGGATGAACCTAGAACTATAGAAGAGGCATGAGGTATGAATGATGCAAAATCCTAGAAGATTGCCATGGATGAAGAAATGGAATCTTTGAAAAAGAATGATACATAGGATCTTGTACCATTTCCTGAAGGACGAAAACATGTTGGTTGTAAATGGGTGTACAAGAAAAAGATTGGTTTAGATGGAAGTATTGAGAAATACAAAGCAAGGTTGGTTGCAAAGGGTTACTCTCAAGTTGAGGGTGTTGATTATGGTGAGATATTTTCTCTTGTTGCAAAAATGACATCCATTAGATTTTTGCTTTTTGTTGCCATTGCTTATGATTTAGAGGTTGATAAAATGGATGTGAAAATTGCTTTCCTTCATGGTGATTTGGAGGAGGATATTTATATGACACAACCAGAGCACTAAGTGGTGAAAGGTAAATGTAATTTGGTTTACAAATTGAAGAAATCTTTGTACATGGCTTAAAATAGAGTCCTAGGATGTCGTACCAGAAATTTGATACATATGTGTTGAATTTGGGATTTGACCATTCTAAATTTGATCATTGTGTTTATTATAAATCTAATGGTGATCATTTCCTATTTATTGCATTATATGTTGATGATATGTTATTATTTAGCAAAGGGAAAGGTATGATTTAAGAACTGAAATCTCAACTTGCTGCTAAATTTGAAATGAAAGATCTTGGTGCAACTAAACACATTCTTGGGATGAAAATTAAAAGAGATAGAGTGAACAAAAATCTATGGCTTGGCCAAAGTAAGTATGTGAATTCAACTTTACATAGGTTTGATATGAAGGATTGTAGACCATTGTGTGTTCCTATTTTAGTTGGAACAAAGTTATCTATTTCAGATTGTCCAATATCTCCATCAAAGATGGAAGACATGAGCAGAGTGCCTTACCAAAGTGCAGTTGGAAGTTTGATGTATGCTATGGTTTTTACTAGACCAGGCATTACCCAAGTAGTGGGAGTTCTTTCCAGATATATGTCTAATCCTAGTAGAGTTCATTGGGATGTAGTTAAAAGAGTCTTCAGATATTTGCGGGGTACCTCAGATTATTCCTTATGTTATCATAGTAATATGAATGAAGATGAAATTCCCCTTGATATTCATGGTTATGTGGATTTAGAATGGGCGAGTGATGTTAATAGCAGAAAATCCTCCAGTGCTTATGTGTTTACTTTATTTGGTGGTGCAATTAGTTGGATGAGTAAGCGACAGGTTGTGGTTGCATTGTCCACTACTGAAGCAGAGTATATGACAGCTACTCAAGCTTGTAAAGAATTCATTTGGATTAAGAGATTGTGTTCAGATATTGGAATAAAACAAGGTGCGATGGAAATTTATTGTGACATTCAAAGTGTGAAATGTCTAGCCAAGAACCTGACATTTCATGCTAGGACCAAGCACATTGATGTACAATATCATTTTGTTAGAGATATGGTCAAAGATGGAAAGGTGAATTTGGTTAAGGTAGAGGCTTTGATGAAGGTTTCTAATTATTTAACTAAGCATGTGAGCACAAAGAAGTTCAAATGGTGTTCAGAGACTACGGTCCATTCAACCCCTAACAATTAAAGAGACGATGTTTACACCCTCACATTGCTCTTGCAAGGTGTTCAACAAGTGGGAGATTTGTTGGGAAAATGTGTCTCAACCTTGAAATTATATGTAGTTTATTGTTGATAGGATGTATATATATTTTTATATATGTTTCCTAGTTACATTGGTAGGTGTATACAATGGCAGCATAGAGTGAAATGTGAGCATGTTAACTTTTTTAGGAAAATTCTAGAATGGTCGACATACATTAAATAAATGATATATTGTAAATCTAGACCATTCGTTATTAGGTTTTAGATCTAATGGTAGATATTTTGTTGGCTTGTCTTTCCCTAGAATGTAACTATATTTTATGAGGGCGTTGTATTACAACCGTGATAGAGAGAGACGGTGATGTATTTTGAGATTCTGATAGTGGTCGTGTTGTCTCTTGATCTCTGAGTGGTGATACTCCTGTTAGAAGCTTTCTCTGCAAGTATATTGTAATATTTGTGATTTACTGAATAATATATTGGGTGGCTTTTGGAGTGTGGGGTTTTTCTCCTGAAAGGGTTTTCCCCAAGTAAATCATTGTGTTGTGGTATGCATGATATTTATGTTTATTTATGTTTAAGTTTTTTAACTATTAAAGATCTATAAATTTCTACATTATTCTCCTCTCAAGACTAGTGTAGGAAGTTGTTCCACTACCTTAGCTTCCTTACAGAGATAATGGCGGTGTCAGATAATTTTTCCTACCTTCTTCCGACTGTGACTCCATGCCGGAAGTTCAACAATAAAACTCGTTGACCCACAAGCTTTCGTGAGAATCCACCCTTTTTAGTGAATTTTGTGCACCAGTAGGCACTGGAGGCAGACTAATGTGAGTAAGACCTACATTGTAAATTGTAATAACTATTGTTTTTTGAGAAGATGTGTTCAAATATGATATTGCATAAAATAGTTGGAGGTTGGAAAACACTCTATGTTGTGAGTTCTTTCATTTTGCACATTGAAAGTTGAAGGTTTGAGAGCATGGGGTGGAGTTGTAGGTGGGGGATATATAAAAATATCCAAATTCACCTAAGGGGTGAGTAATGAATTTGGTTGTTACTTGTCAAGGGTTTTAAAATAGTATTTGGGTTGTAGGTTTCATAACACCCAATTTTTTCCAACCTACAATTACACATTGTTGGCCTTGTCATTGCATGAAAAGGTTGACCTATCAATACCCGATACAAGCATCAGATAAGACCTCTAAAAAAACATGAAAACATTTCATGACAACTGGGTATATTTGGAGCAACTTTGTAATATTTGCGAAACAAGCTCTTCTCTCTAGCACACATAACCACCTCTTCCAAAATTTTATCCATTGAGCTCCATTCTGTCAAAAGGTGTCATCGATGTATGATGGAGAGAATAATATGTTTTGCAAATGAGAAAGGTATGCTTCAAAGTTGACTCGTTGTCATGAAATGTTGTCATTTTTTTATAGAGGTTACTTCCAAAGGTCAAAGGAGAAAATAGGTTGCATATTTGATGTGGATTTTTTGAGAGATTTCTAGTGGTATCATCTACAGATATTGATGTCAAAAAAAAGAAAAAAGCACCACATATTGGTAGGGTGGAAAACATAGTGGGTTTTGTGTTTTTTAATTTCGCTTCTTCTAATTCTGCTTTGTATGGTCAATATGTGAAATCCAATAATTTCTTTGATGCAACTGTACAAGATGTTGTATAATGCAGAAGCATGTGTCTCTAGTTGGTTGACCAAGTACCACCCCTATCTTCCATGTAATTTCCTTGCTCGGATAGAGGAATTGAGTCTCCCTACAGGTTGTGGGAAAAGATGTTAAGGAGAATTGACAATAAAGGGCCAAAGTGCAGTGATGTCAAATAACATAATTATTCTCATTTCTTTGACTATCTTCGATGTATGGGGAAAAATGATCATGGATGTTCAATATCATAATCGACAAATAGAGATTGTAAATTTCTATGACTGGCCAAATAATTTTTATTGAGAGAAGTGAGACCCTTTCCTAGCCGGATGCATTTGGAAGGTATCCATTGAACCAATAGTAATCATCTAGAAGCATAATCTTCTCAAGGCGCTGAGCATGAAATTTATGAGATTCCTTAAGGGGAATCTCAAATTAGTCATCACATGGGTCCTGTCGATGAATGGCTACATGTTGTGTTGAAATTCAACTACATTGTTAGGTTTTATGATGAGTTTTATTATAATTGGTATAAGAGCCGTGTCATAGGTTCGAATCATGTGGTTGTGTTGGGGAGAGTTTTTGGAAGCTTGGCGCTTCCACCCCTCAGTCAGTGTTGATCGTGTGATTCGCGATATGGTTTAACTGCCTCCCATGCATCTTTTTTGACACTTGTATCAGGTATTGGCATGTCTATGTTTTTATGCAACATCAAGGCTAACACACATAGACAATAGGAATGTAATGCAAATGTTTTTCTTACTTACACAATAAGAACCCAATTGGTTGGTCACACCTTAGGTGAATTTGGATACTTTTATGTATCCTCCACTTGCAATTATATTAAAGCAATATGAATGTCTTGGAACCCTTCTATTTCATAGACAGTAATAATGTAATGAATTTCACCTTGAAAATATATAATAACTCTTAGTTACAGTATACTTTGTATTTGAATTTCTTCATATGATTGAAACAAAGAGATGCACAAAATAATGGCATATTGGAAAATACAATGTGGGTTGTTAGTTGTTTCATTCTGCATGTTTAAATCTAAATGGTTTAGATCATGGGGAGGAGTTGTAGGTGGGGGATACATAAAACTAACTAGATTGACCTGAGGGGTGACTAACTTATTAGGTTGTTATGTGTAGAGTGTTTTACAACACTATGTGGGTTGCAAGTTTCTTAACATCCACTGTTTTCCAATTTCATTACATTATTGCTATCTAGAGAGATAAAGGTTCTCAAGACAATCACAAAACATACCAAATTGAGGTGAGGGGTGAGTAACCAATTGGGTTGCTACTTGCAAAGGATTTTAGAATTTAGTATGTGGGTTTCAAGATTTATAACACCCGGTGTTTTCCATCCTGAAATTTCACATAAGAGTTTGAATGTATTAAAAAGATTTTTTTATTTAGACAACATGAATGTAATGAAAGGAACCTTCAAAATTTATAATTATTAGTTACTGTATAAATTGCAATTCACTATCTTCATGTGATTGAAAAATAAATGCACAAAATAATTGTAGGTTAGAAAAAATAGTGGGTTGCAAGTTATTTCATTCTGGAGGTGGGGATACATAATTGAAACCAAATTGAGCTGAGGGGTAACTAAGCAATTGGGTTGTTACATGTATAGGGTTTTGCAACACTATGTGGGTTGTAGGTTTTATAACACCATCTCTTTTCCAACCTGCAATTTTGTTGACAATATGAATGTATTGAAAACCTTTTTTTATTTAGATAGAAAGAATGTAATGAAAGGTACCTTTAAAATTTATCACAAGTCTTAGGTGGACTAAAAATTATGGTTCAAATTCCTCTTATGATTGAAAAAATATATGCTTGCTTACAACAGACGGTGCAATAAATTTTGGAACTTTAACTATCTATAACACTTGCAACTATTTTACATTTTATAGCCAACCAAGGATGCGTGCTTTAAAAGGGAAAGTGCTTCATACAGTGGAAAATTTTGTTGAGGTGCTCAGCACACTTGAGAGGGTGTATAGTGACACATCTTCTTTGGGATGGTCGCATTTGACAAATGTGCAAGTAAGATCTGGTAATTACAAGATGCAATCAAATGTATAATTTTAATCTCTCATAAGTAGTTATGATGTTGAATGGAAAGTGGGAATGTTTTAATTAGGAGGAAACAACCATTGTACAGATGATGTCCCCTCATTTTAGGAAAACGTTGAATGCCGAGACAATGAAATGTTCAATAATTGATTGTGAACTTCCAATTTCCCTTTACTTCCAATGCATCAATCAAAATGCTTTATAATTTCAATTAGAAAATTTCATGTTTGTTACGAATATGCTGATTTTGATAGTATATCATTCCTTTGATTTAGGATGATAATGAGGCAGACAATCACACTCTTTCCATAGTACACGACAAAGAGGAAGAGCATGCAAAGGGAAACCCTAAGGATGGGGAGGGTGTGAATAAAGCACAGGGTGATGTGGAGGATGGGAAGGTAGATATAATAACTCAATTATTGCATCATTTGGTTGTGTGTATATGTTGTCTTTTCAAATTATTTTAATATCAAATATATTAAGTTATTTTCTTTTGCAAATTTATTGTGGAAGTTGTTGTTGAATGCATAAGAGAAGTGGAGAATGTGAGATACGTATATTATTGTATTGTAGAACAATGTACGAGAAAATTTCATGATTGGAAATTGTTCAACATGCATAGGATTTAGGATCACCACCATTCCATTATCACACCACAAAAGCATGGCCGAAGTGCATTGGGGGGGAACCAAAATTCCCCCTCCTCCCCCTGAAAATTTGAAAAAGTATCTTCAAAATAAGGTGGATAATATGGAGTACCAATTGAATCTATGACAAAATATCCAGCAGAAGAGTGTTATTTAAAGGGTGTTTAGTAAGTATGGTAAACAAAGCTTTCACCTACTTCCCAAGGAAGGAAATGATGAGGTGAAGGAGAAAATGGTGTTATACAATAGTGAGCAGAACAAGGAGCAAAGAAGGAAAAAAATATTATTGTTGCAGGAGAAAAATAGAAAGGATGAAATGGTAATGTGGAATTGAACTGTTAAATCTAAATTTTGGTTGGTTCATTTTTTCTATTTTGATGCATACAAGTTTCACTTAACGTTAACTTACATGACATGACAGGGTGATGGTCAACAAGCGGTTCCTACTGCCCAGTAGAGTATTGTTCATTTAGTAGAGGAATCTATGCCTAGGAAATCCCAAGGTGATGTTCCTCCCAACCCGACGTCTAACATTAAGAAGGAGCGTACATGGTCAAAAGTTTCAAGGTGCCCTCAGAAGAAGAAACAAGAAAAAATGGTGATTTGGAATCTTTTGTTTAATGTTTTTTTATTATTTCAATGAATTGGTTACATGCATCTGAATTTGATGTGAGATTTCAATTCTTGCTATTACAGGGCAAGGATGAACAACAAAGTGTTGGCCTCAAGCAAGGTAATGTTGATTTGGAAGATGAAGCAGTGCCCATGAAAGCACAAGATGATGTTCCTCCCAACCTTTTGTCTAACATTGAGAAGAATAAGGAGCATACACAGTCAAAGGTTTCAAGGCACCCTCACAAGAAGAAACAAGAACAAACGATTATTTCAA
This sequence comes from Sequoia sempervirens, assembly GCA_007258455.2. NCBI lineage: Eukaryota > Viridiplantae > Streptophyta > Pinopsida > Cupressales > Cupressaceae > Sequoia > Sequoia sempervirens. Next base: position 37,000,239 of record VDFB02047230.1, on the reverse strand, counting down.
AATATTTTATTTAATGTTTATTATGATTACTTCAATGAATTGGTTGCATGCATCTTAATTTGATGTGATGTTTCAATTCCTACTATTATAGGGCAAGGATGAACAATGAAGTGTTGGCCTCAAGTAGGGTATTGTTGATTTGGAAGATGAAGTAGTGCCCATGAAAGCACAATATGATGTTTCCCAACCCATTGGCTGACATTGAGATGAAGAAGGAGTGTACACGGTCTAAAGTTTCAAGGTTCCCTCACATGAAGAAAAAAGAACAAACGATGATTTCAAAATCTTCTATTTAATGATTGTTTTGATTATTTCAATGAATTGGTTGCATGCATCTGAATTCAAATGTGACGTTTCAATTCCTGTTATTAGAGGGAAAGGATGAACAACAAAGTGTTGGCCTCGAGTAGGGTATTGTTGATTTGGAAGATGAAGTAGTGCCCATGAAAGCACAAGATGACGTTGTTCCTCCCAACCCATTGTCTAACATTGAGAAGAAGGAGTGTAGATAGTCTAAAATTTCAAGGTTCCCTCACATGAAGAAACAAGAACAAATGGTGATTTCGAAATCTTCTATTTAATGTTTGTTTTGATTATATCAATGAATTGGTTGCATGCATCTAAATTTGATGTGACATTTCAATTCTTGCTATTATAGGGAAAGGATGAACAATGAAGTGTTGGCCTCAAGAAAGGTATTGTTGATTTGGAAGATGAATTAGTGCCCATGAAAGCACAAGATGATGTTGTTCCTCCCAACCTAGCATATAACATTGAGAAGAAGAAGGATCATACACGGTCAAAAGTTTCAAGATACCTTGACATGGAGAAACTAGAAGAAATGGTGAATTCAAAATCTTCTATTTAATGTTTGTTTTAATTATTTCAATGAATTAGTTGCATGCATCTAAATTTGATGTGACATTTCAATTCCCACTATTCAGGGCAAGGATGAACAATGAAGTTTTGGCCTTGACCTTATTGGTGATGTGGTTGCAATGGAAATGAAAGATGCTAATAGAAACAGACATGGGGATGGGGAGAGCACTGGCCTACAAGTGGGACAAGGAAATAAAGATGGACATGGGTATGGGGAGAGCACTAGCCTACAAGTGGGACAGGGTAATAAAAATGGACATGGGGATTGGGAGATCAGTAGCTTGCAAGTGGGATAGGGTAATAAAGATGGACATGTGGACGAGGAGAGTGTTGGCTTGCAAGGGGGAGATGGAAATAAAGTTGGACATGGGGATAGGGAGAGCAGTAGCGTATCATCTATATAAAAAATAGACACAACACACTTCCATTCTTATGTTCTAATTTCTTTATGAATCCTTTAATATGTCTTGAATTATGATTCACATCAATGACATTTCCATTGTATCCAAATCCTATTGATGAACAAATGATAGAGTTCAAGGGTATCACTTTTAAGATTGATGATCACGTCGATCTTTAGAGGTAGTGTAAACTGGTTGGAAACAGCATTGTAAGTGATGTCAGTAGACATGATCTTACCCATAGCTTTCCCCCACCCAAAAAATTGTGTGAGAGTCAGCATTGTTGAGGCCATTGCTGGTGACTGCGCAATGCCTTTTGGACGTCTCGACACAAAGACTGTCGAAGAGTGTGTGGGAAACTTTACAATATGGAAGCTCTCTGAGTTGAAGCATTCTCTTCTAGAGGTGTATATAAATGATATCTTGTTGTATATATCATACTACCTTATATTTTTTCCATCCATATATTAATTGTTCAATTTTTTTATTATAGGTTGAAGGTGTTCAAAGTGTGAAGGAAAAAGCACAGCCTCTTCAAAAATCTATTGTTTCACGTCTGCCATTTGTGAGGGTTTGTGGAATTGGAATCACCCCTCTCGAAATACACAACAACCCAAAGAAACGTGCCATATATTATAGAGGCATGGCCTCAATTGCAAATAATAGGCAATGTAGGATATGATGAGAGAGTCTCACAATAATCATTGTGCATTGTGAGTTTAATTATTTGATTATTGAACAATTATGGTGTAGACATATACTATTTTCATATGTTTGAACACTATGTTATACATTTCATATCAAACTTTTCATGGCCCTCTATAATTACATTATCAACAATGTGAAATAATGGTAGGAAATGCCACCTGAAGTGTTATTGTTTATGGTAGCTTGTTTATAAATGAAAGAGATAAGTTGACATGTAAATTGTTTGAACTCAAAAAAATTCAATATAGCAGTCAATGGTATCCAATACAATAATTGCATACATGGTATTCAATAGAGTATAAAAATAAATTTTATGTGTGTGTATATGTATGTACCTATGTGGGCAACCATTTGCATTGTTGGAAAACACACTTTCCCCTGTCAGTTATTTCCTTATGAAAATTTATTGTTTTGTTATGACCAAAAATTTAATGAATTCCACTTTCAAATTTTAGAACAACTATTTGGTATACTAAAAATGGCATTTCCCTTTTTCCATCTAATTGGAAGAGATAAAATTGTCACATTGTTTGTAGTGTTGGAAAACACATTGTCCCTTGTCTGTTATTTCCTTATGAAATTTTTTGTTTGGTTATGACCATGAATGTAATGAAGTGAACTTTCAAATTTTAGAACAACTCTTTGCTACAGTAAAAATGGAATTTTCTTTTTTCCATCTAATTGGAAGAGATAATGGTCACATTGTTTGTAGTGTTGGAAAACACACTATCTCCTGTATGTTCTTTCCTTATCAAAAGTTTGGTTTGGTTACAACCATGAATGTAATGAAGTCAACTTTCAAATTTTAGAACAACTCTTTACTATAGTAAAAATGAAGTTTTCCTTTTTCCATCTGATTGGAAGAGATAAATGGTCACATTGTTTGTAGTGTTGGAAAACACACTGTTCCCTATCTATTCTTTCCTTATGAAAATTTTTGTTTGGTTATGACCATAAATGTAATAAAGTCAATTTTCAAATTTTAGAAAAACTCTTTGCTACAATAAAAAAGACCAAAAAAAAAATCAGAAAGTTTATGATGTGGTAGAAGCCTCTTAATGGACAAAGAAATTTGTAATAGCATTCCTATTACAATATAGAAATTGAAATAGGTTTTCTCATAGTCACCCATATTAGATGCCGTATCCTCTGCCCCAACCATAGCAAGTGCACCTAATGTCTCACATTGCATATTGACATTCATATTAAAGCTACTATTCATGGAAAAGGGTAAGGAGTCACACAAAGGAGTTCAGTGATCTGACTATTATGCAACACGCTTCGTATGATGGGTTGCACGTCGACGACGATCCTTGCTTGCACTAAACCATGGACGCATGTGAACGGTGCTAGTTACAACTGCATCGAGATTGTGAATGAATTCAAATGACAATGCATTGGATTGTTGTAGATCCTATAG
>VDFB02047230.1:36814481-36996731 GCA_007258455.2 Sequoia sempervirens | reverse complement strand
ATCGCCTATGTTTGAATTGTAATTGGTTTGACTTCGAAACTTGATTAAGGAAAAAATATTCAATAAAACACTATGAAACCAATTGGAAGCACTAGATATCGTAGTTACAAATCTAAATTAAAAAAAAATAGAATTTAATCATTCATGGAAAAAAAGTTATGTGTTATACGGTGGGAATCATTCCTTAAAAATGGTGTTTACTGAAAAAAAAAAGTTTTCGAAGGAGATGGAAAAAGAAGTGCAATCTGATTCCAAAAAAATTGAAAAAAATATATTTAGAATCTACAAACAAAATGTCACACAAATCACTAGTTTGCATAATCTTCAAATTCCTCACGGTTTAGTCGCTATAAGTTCCCAAAAGTGAAGATTTAGTTAGAAAAAATCAGTTCAGTGTCCAATTTGGCCAAAAATTGTAAACCAGTATTGTGGGATCACCCATATATTGTAATTCTTCTTTGTGGTGATTTGTAAATGTAATTTTGGAGGAAATATGCTTCCACAAATGTTTCCAAGGCATTTCCAGGGGAATATTCTTTTTGGGCGTCCTATTTTTGGGTGGGGTCACTCATCCATGCCATTCATTTGCATGTAATTGCATGTTGGGCCCCTAGCCTTGCATGTTGGTGCATGTTCATTCTTGGAGCCATCAAAGATCAATGAAGATGCAAGAATTGACCAAAGTTGATTGGTTGAGAGATAGGTTCCCACGTGAGGGCCATGAAACCAATTTAAAATATTCCATTTTATTTTAATTCTCCTCAAGATGGGGTGTGGGTTTTCCAAGGAGGTTTTGGCATGTTGTTTTGGAATACCATAGTGGTATTTCCCCCCTCAAACCTCTATATAGTGTGGCCTTGTCATTTGGAGAAGATGGCTTTGGAGTAGTTGAAGTTGGCATAATAGGATGTTGTCATATTTTTTAGAGGATTGTGACTCCAAGTTATTACATTTTGTAATAAACAAGCCAACATGATGGTGAATGTGATGCAATTTCATTTTATTTTAAAGATAATAGAAATTCTATGCTTCCTACTTGTATTTGTTTAGTGCAATTTGTGGTGTTGTTATTTTAGATTTGGGAGGGGGGCATAGTTCTTGGAGAAGGATACCAAGACTCCATGTTTTTGTAGGTCTAAATGCGTTTGGATAGAAGCAAACAAACTTGAAGGTTGCAGGTTTATTGCAACAGTGATTTCCATTAGAGATTGTAGGTTGAAGGAGCTAGAAGCTACAAGAAGAGGATAGATTGAAGAAGATCTATTTGTGTTTGATCTTTGCTGTTTGTAACAAAGTTATATCAGATTGTAATCAGATTTGTAATGCTTTTCATCAGCCCATATGGCTGCACAACCATTTAATTTTAGTTATGTTGTGTGATTCTTGAATTTCTAGGAGATTTTGAATGAACAAAGAAGAATACTTCTTGCAGATTTTTATTGTGGTTGTAAACAATTGTTGAGTGCATCTTATGTTGTTGGGAGTTTATGTTAGAGGTTTAGTATCCTTCTACATCTTATGTTAGTGGGAGTTTATGTTAGAGGTTTAGTATCCTTCTACATCACAATGGTTAGGGTAGTCAATTTATTTTTAGCCTCTATACAATGACACACTTAATAATTTGCTCCTTCTTCATTATTCTCCTTAGAAATAATTGCATATACATGACCTATATATTGAATTACATACATGAATAAATTACTTATATTAAATTATATAAAATATAATATAACAAGAAAAAATATTAATTTTAACTAAATAATAAAAATATAGAATACCTAGTTGCACTATATCTAATATATGATCAAAGTTAATTGATACTTCTATTCCATTCAATTGTAATAAAAATGAAACTTGATATGTGTTAAGTGGAACTAAATTTCTACAAGACCATTCACCAATCCACTATTTTGATTCACACTCTTTCCAAATAAAATTCATATACAAAGAACAAACATATACCATTTCTCTTGTCTAAATAATCCATGAGCCTGAATTTGGACTTGTAAATGAGCATAACTAACTCAACCCTACTATTGTACAACAATATTCATAATTTACAATGTTAGCTTGTTTTATCAACTCATTTTTTTTGTAAACCATAGACTTAACTTCATTATATAGACCAATTATTGAACTAGATCATTATGTGACTATTGTTGCATTTTTCAACTAAGCACCACTTTGGTGCTTCAACTCTTCTCATGTTAGATATTTTTCATACATTCTCCTACACCATCATTGTTATAAATATAAAATAGATTGAATAACTAAGATCTTCTATGAGAGAGATAAGAGCCTATAAAACTATAAATGAAATAACACAATTGCATACCCGATATTATAAGAGATGTGCAAATGTCAAGATGAAAAGATTGTATTAGGATCTCAAAGAAAATTCGCAAAATAATGATTGCATGCATCGAGGTGCATGTATGTCAATGTATGCAACAATGCAAGAGAATGCAAGAGTATGAATGAAAATACAAGCTAGGTAGTGAGTTTATATAAAACTAAGGATATGAAGAAGGTGGAAAATCCAACCAATATGAATTAACCCCCAAAAGTGGAGATGGCCACCAAAAGTGGAAAGTGTTCCACCCTTTAAGGAAGGGTACACCACATCACTTATCTCCTAGTTATTAAAATATAAACTCACTTTATTATTCTAAGAAAGCTTAATAAAAGTGTAGGAAAAACCTAGGACTAAGGGGAAATAAATTAACCCACTAGGAAAATAAAAATCTACAACAACACCCCCCCTTAAGCGTAGCTTAGGAGGATGAAAAATATTATGGGTCTTGAAAAATGAAGCCCTATTAGGTACCCATGTACATATAAAATTCCTCCTAAAGAAGGAGAAGCCCCATCCTGCAAGAAGGAAGTATGCCCCCCATAATAGAGAGTGAAATGAAGTGGAAGGACAAATAAACCCCCCAAAAAGATCCAATGGTAGATGCCCGAAATTGGATGTACAAGATAGTCCATGATCATTGAACAACATTCCTCCCCTTAGGAAGAAACAAAACCAATGGTGTATGCAAGCTATCTCCACACTCCTAAAAGTAATATGTAGGAAGAAAGATCAAGATGTATGGAGTCTCTGAACTCGGCTCAAGTGTCCCCATGTTAATGCTGAAAGCTGTCACAATCAAATCAAGTGTTCTAGGCCACAATGCTGAAAATAAAAACTTAGAATCTCCTAGAGATTGATGTAGAACACCATGCAAAGAATCAAGTATCTCCTCTGAAGATGTCTCCTCGAAATGATGATCCAAAGTATCCACACTCATATCAAACTATGATGAATGATCATGTTGAGAATGAACAAGAGGGTCAAAGTGTTCCCTCAAAACATCTAAAGAAGAATCAACTTCATTAAAGAGAATATTACTACATTCAATAGTGTCTCCCAAATCTGCAATACGTGTCTCCATAAACAAGTCTAAAATACCTGCCAAGAGATCATCCCACAAAGTTGAATCTAAAAGACAGTGTATATCTTGCTACAAAGAATCACTGGAAACTTTCAAAGAAGCAACACTGGAATCTGAAGTAGCAACAATATATGGGGGAGATGGAATGTAAGGTTCAAGAACTGGATCACTTGTGAATATACCCAAGTTCAAGTAACCAAAAATCTCCTCAAAATAAAAATCCACACTGGAAGTATGATCATCATCCAAAGGATCAAAGCCATTATTAGGAATGAAATATGAAAAGGAATACAACCGGGATGTATGATCAACCACCCTAGTAGAAATTATCTATTTTCTCTCCAAATCTCCGATGATAACTAAATCGGGAGTGAATTCCATAGTCTTCCATGTTCCACTATGAGTAACTTGATAGATGGAAAGAAGATTATTAGACAAATGAGGTACACACAATACATCATTGAAAGTTCCATCCCCTATATTAATAGATCCTTTCCTAATTACATTCATATATATATATATATATATTGTTACCCATCAAAATAGGTGGCATAACACAAGGCTCAAAAGAAGAGAACATGGAATGTGAAGAAGCCATATGATGAGAAGCTCTTGAATCTAGAAGTCATCTCCCATATCTGATATTTGTAGAAGTACAAAGAGCTTTTCCTTTATGTTTGTTTGATGTAGAAGCATAAATAGCATGACCTTTTTCCTTTTTCTTTATAGATTCTTGGTTTGATAAAGATGGAGATTCAATGACCCCTTTATTACTCTTCTCAAGAAGATGTGTGAGGTGATCAATCTATTTCTTCATACATTTATGTTCATCATGACCAAGTTTCTTACAATAAGCACAGTTTACCTTCTCCTTCATAGATTTTCCTTGATTTGAAGAAGGTTTAGTGTCTACATTAGAAGTAGGAAAAGAAACATCTGAAGAATTCTCTCCTTGATTATTTTATTTCTTACTTTGTTTTCCATTATCTTTTTGATCTTTAGTACCTTGACTTGCAACCAAAGCATGAGACTTAGAAGATTTCATAGTGCCCATTTGAACCAACTTGTCCTGTTCTTTTGTGAGATCATTAGAAAACACATCAAGAGAAGTCATTTTGTAGGAAGCTCTTGAGGAACCTTTAGTGGCATCTAGAATGTAGAAACAAAGATTGAATATGTGAGATAAGAGGGATGCACTGCACGTAGGTCTCTTCGTTCTCAAGAGATCACCAAGGAATGAACTGCCCTTAACCACCTCAACATAAATATAATGAAGAAACTGTAAAGGAAATGTGCATAAACTAACTTTCAGGGAAGACTACTTAAGACCCAGAGAGAATGTAACTTCTAGATTCCTGCCCTCGATAGAGAAACTCTCGGCCAAAGGATGACAACATAGATTCAGGATGCCACTGCAATGCACTGTCATCTAAATGGTGCACTGGCATCTTGAGCAACAGAAAGCTCAGGAGCTCAAACGGGCAGAATGAGGTCTCACTTCCTAACTCGGATATGAGGTCTACTAAACAGAATAATCAAACAGAGAACAAAAGCCCCAAGATGAACACAAGGAGAACTTGGAGAAAACTTACCCACAACCAGACGTTTGAGTCTTCACTCCAAGCTTCGCTTTGCAACCTACACAAAAAAGAACGAGGGGAAAATGTTGGGGCTGTATAGGGGTCTTCCTCAGTTAGACCCAAGTTTTGGTGTTCCCACCTCCATAGACAACCAGATAGGAAAGGAGTGTAATTGAAATGGAAAAAGCGTGTGGTGAAAGAAAAACCCGCTTTGGGAGTAGAAGCCACACCATGAGATAAAAAATGAACAAGTAAATAGAAAGGAGTGAGAGAGAGTGTTACCCACAGGCCTAGACCCTCTTTAGAGCATGTAGATGAACTGTTGAATGCTTGCTTGAGAACTGCAGTTGGTGGAGGGACCTCAGTCCGACACAGCTTCACTTGTAGAAGTGTTGCTTGTCAAGAATGAGAGAAACCTACGAGTGAAGTTGAGGAGAGCTTGAGTGAATGAAGTTGGGACCCCAAATGAGAGAAAATGAGGGATTTTTTTGCATGCAAGGGTGACAAAGAGTTGTTACACCTGAAATTCTGACTACCAAGACACGTGTAAAGAGTCAAGATTCAAGATTCCCTATTTTAAACTTGGAAAACTAATAGGATGCTAGCATGTCGCACAGATGTATACGCACCGCACAGGCGTTCAACGCATCAATTTTTGAGAAACATGTCATTAGGCTTCTATTGCTTCACCATTCGTCCAGATGGAGCTAGAATTGTGAAATTTTGACCCATGGGATTTTTTTCATTAATGCGCTTAGGCATCATAAATGCTAGGCAAAAGTACTAAAATGTGGAATAACCCCTAAGTGCAATTCTGCGAAATTACAATTTCCCCCCACTTTAGTGGGCTCGATTTTGGAAAAAATCAACCACACTAATGTAGAGAAGGAAAATTTTACCCAAATTTCAAATTTTACGGATTTGCATGCTAAGAAAAAGGGGCCTTAGAGGCCATCGAGGTCAAGGTAACTGATATTGAAGGTTCCCCCAGCAACTAAGCTCAACAAACAGCGACAGTGTGGTTGTGAAAAATCACACAAAATTTTAATCTGCAAAACTCAAATTTTAGGTCAATTTCAAAAATTGGAAGAAGCTACTATGATGAGAAGAATGATCAAGAAGAATTCAGTGATTCAGAGGAAAAATATGACCAAGAGGTGACTATATTCCCCCTCCTGAGTTTGCCCCCAGCCAAGTGGGGTAAATTCAGGAGAAATAGGGGAGTCACAAACTCTATTAAAAATGGGCTCCAGGGGCCTATATATACCTAGGTGGGCCCCTAGAAGGGCCATTTTCACTATTCACTACAAGGAAATTGATGACTTTTGTGAGAGAAAAGTCAACAAAATGCCAAGCAGGAGAGAGTACGAGGCACTGAGACTAGAGCAGTTGAGGGAGGACATTGTTGAGGGGTACGAGGTGGACCAGGTAGGCCTCAAAACCTCATTTTTAGTGATTTTTAGCAATTTTTTAACAATTTTTTCCACATCGATCTGTGCATGTGTCCTTTTTTTGCGCAAATGTCTCAAATCTGGGTTGTCATCTTGATTTAGTGTTGGTGTCCCATCTTTATGTTGTCATCTCAAGGATGCGCTGGCGTCCTCAAGGCATCAATGGCGGATCAAGACATATGTGTGGCGTGCATACATCTACGTGGTGCGCAAAAGTCTTTAATACATTTTTTGTTTCATATTTTCATAAAATCTCATGTTCTAACTTAGAGTTTTTTCACTTTTTACAGGACTATCCCAAGATTTGGGAGCAACCTGATGGGAGAGCATATCAGCTTTTCTGCGAGTAGAGGGACCGTCTCAATGATGACGAGGTCACACATTTGCAGTAGGTTGGTCTCTAGCATGCATTCACCATGCTAGAGATGCGCTATCATGAGCATATGCTTACGACCTTGATGGAGTGGTGGGATGCCACCACATCATCTTTCCAGTTGCCTATTTTAGAGATGACAATTACTTTGGAGGACGTGTATCAGATTCTCAGACTACTCATCCGCGGATGGCGGGTGGTGATTGATGACACCCGGTCGGCATGGGAGTGGTCGGAGGGTGTCCTTTACTGCTTGGGGAGGACCGACGGTGGCAACGACACAAGCCATATCTACACGCACTAGTACGACCAGGCGCGGACCACTGCACCTCTACTACGTCACGTGATGGTCGTGTCTATGGCCTTTTGGGTCATGATAGATGGGTGAGGCTCTCACCTACATGGGGGCCTCATCCATACTATTTGTGAGATGGTCGAGCATTAGACAGTCTTTGCCTAGGGGTGCAATATACTAGCGCACCTATACCAGGAGCTAGGGTTGTATGTGCATTACGAGTACCACAACCTCACATCATGCACATTGCTATAGGTGTGGAAATTCACCCACATCATATGCACGATGCCGGTTTGTTTCCCCCAGTGGCGACCGTACCATGTACCCGTGGCCCATTGGTATGAGGTCATAGGACACTGGAGACACAAAGACCTACAGTTTTGGAGATTATAGTTTGATACTCTTATACTAGACCGGGTTATATGGACACCCTATCATTTTTAGATGGGTAGATGATAGCAGGTATCTTAGGAACTTGCAGCGGGACCATTTTCTTGTAGGTCACCACAATCATATCATCATGTCGTATTATTGGAGTCAGGTCATGCAACAACATGGCCATGTACAAACTATCCCTCCTGACGTGCCCATGTATTTATGGGTAGTTAGGAGTGTAGCGAGACCCAGGGACATCCCCCGTCCCTCCATCACAAATTTTGTTCCCTCTAACGATGATGAGCTCAACTGAGATCTTCTGCCAATAGCGCCAACAGATAAAGTTGGGATAGCTATGGATTTCAAGTGTGGTGGGACAAGCACCGTCCTCGTCTTGTGTTTGTAGAGGATGCCCCCAGAGGGGATCCCGGTCCACAGGGGGATGTACCTCCATGGGCACCCTAGGACAAGAGGAGAGGGTGAGGAGGTGGGCAGGAGTAGAGTGAGGAGGAGCGGCCACAAGAGGAGGAGGAGCAGCTAATAGCATCATCGAGACTAAGGCAATGGTGGAGGAGGTCATCTCCTCCACTGGCTACTCCTACCTTGTCGGTGCTGCTAGCACACATTGTCATAGTAGCGATGACCCTAGCAGCACTAGGAGCAACTACCAATACCAGTGGCATAGGTCCCAGTGTTGCACCTTACCCTGACCCTACATGGCAGCTAGGGGACCCAAGTATACTAAGCATGTTATTTATATTTTAGTACTTATAGTTTTCTCTGTTTATGATTATAGAAACATGCCATGTGATACTAATCTTATTCTTTCTTTCTATGGTTGTAGATGTTGCACAAGGATGGACTGGGTTGATGGCCCAGTGCATATCAGAGGTGGCCCTTGATGTGCTAATTTAGGGGATGATTCTCGAGGCATACCATCCAATTTGCATGGGGCAACATGCCCATCTGTTCAATTTGGTAGCACGTCTGAGGATTGCTTACGAGGAGTGAGGAGTGGAGATAGTGCAGTGCATTGCAGAGGCGACCACTCTCCAGGGGCAATGTGACCAGCTGTCGGGGGAGCTGCAAATGATGCTTGACGAGTGAGACGCGGTTGTGATGAGGGTCGATGCCACTGAGCAAGCACATGATACCCTATAGAGCTACCTTGATGACCTTGCGAGATAGCCAACAACCATGATCTTGATAGATGTTCAATAGCTTTAGTAGGAGCTAATGCAGACACAAATGGACATATGCTCCTTGTAGAGGGACATCAGAGGGATGCGTGTAGCCTTTTTTTCATCACACACACATCGATCTAGGTCTATGACCACCATGCAACCCCTCCCCTAACCACTACAGTAGCATCCAGAGTCAGAGGGCTCCAGGAGCCATGCACTGCAGCCATAGGGTCCTATTTTTGTACATAAGTTTTGTAGCTATATATATATATTGTAGATATTTTGTATAGACATTGACACATATATTCAATAGCCACTCATTTTTTACAGTAGTGGCCTGATATATGTATATGACATTTGATATATATATATATATATATTTCAACATCATGGCATTTGTGTATTTTGATGTGTATGCTCCTCTGTTTTTATGTATGCCGATGCTATGGATGTTATGTATATGTGGATGCTTGTTTACATTAGATGCTATCATGATTTAATGAACACACATGTATGTATGTTAATTAAATATAATGACAATCTAATTGCCTTAAAAGATGTAATGTAATGCATGGATACATAGCATAATAAGACACATGTATGTATGTTGCACACACACAGAGACATGGTCACATCATAACACAAATTTTTTTCATAATGTGTTAATGAACAATGTCAACATATATAGTGCTAGTACTCGTAAAGAGTGAACACCACACATATGACACATTAGAAACTACACATAGTATTGACGAAGATGCATCACATTAACGGGCTCTTTTAGAGGCGTTCCATCCATAGATGATAATCCATAGGAACTTGAACAATACACGAAGATGACAATGCAAGGGCCTAACCAGTTAGGACTGAATTTCCCTCTTTGATCAGGCGGCACATTTACATTTCTCTGATTCTCCTAAAGAACCAGGTCTCCCAACTTAAAAGTTCTAGGGAGCACACTTTGATTATACTATCTTGATAATGATCGTTGATAAGCTTTAAGATGATCGAGGGCCTATAATCGACGCTCATCGAGCATCTCTAGCTAATGCAAATGATTAGCTCAATAAGTTTCATCATCAATTAAACCTTTAAGGGAAACCCACAAAGATGGAATCTCCATCTCTAAAGGCATGATAGCTTCGACACCATACACAAGGATTTAAGGCGTTGTTCCCATCACTGTACGGACACTTGTGTGATAGGCCTATAAAGAATATGTTAACTAAATATGCCAATCTTTACCATGTTTGTTAACTATTTTATGAAGTATAAGCTCAAGAGTCTTATTAGACGCTTTTTCCTGACCATTAGATTGAGGATAGTAAGGTGTAGAAAACCTATGTTGACTGTAGAAATTTTCTAAGAATTGCTTCAATTCCTTGTTCTTGAATGGTGTACCATTGTTAGAAACAAGTGTAGTAGGCAATCTAAAAGGAGAAATAATGTTATTTAGAAGAAAACTACAAATAGCTTCAATGTTCATGGATCGAAGTGGAATGGCTTCGACACACTTTGTGAAGTAATCTATAGCAGTAATGATAAAGGTATGTCCCTTAGAAGAAGGAGGTGATATTTTTCCAATAATATCCAACCCCCATTTTGTGAATGGCCAAGGAAAGGTCTGGTTTTGTAACTCTTGTGCAGGTGCATGAATAAGACGACTATTCACTTGACATTACAGACATTTTTTAACAAAATCGAAGGAATCTTGTTCCATCATTTGCCAAAAATACCCCATATGTATCAATTTCCTCACCAGGGATTTACCATCGAAGTGTCCACCCCAAAATCCTGAACGAGCTTCTTTAAGGGCAAGGGGTATTTCTGCCTTGGTGAGGCATTGAAGAAGCAAGCTATTATAATAATTTTGATAAAGAACATCGAATAAAATAACATAGCGGGTTGAAAGCTTACATATACGAGTATGATCATTTTTTGTCGCATCGTCGAGAAATTTTTTTAGTCTTTAGGTAGTTGTAAATATTAGAAAACCATTCTCCTGAGTCTACATGAGAACACACAAAAGCATCGGCTTCAGGTTGATCGAAAATAGCTAAGGTCTAAAGGACTTGAACCATGAAGTGGTATTCTTTCATATCCTCATCCGAAGGTACCAAGGAAGCGATGCTTGCCATGGCATTTGCATGTCTATTCTCCCTCCTAGGGACACTGTCTATCGTGAAAGAGGAGAACCGTTTAAGCAAGGAAAAAGCAAGGTCTCAATACTGAGACAACTTACTTTGCTTAGCTTGATAGGTTCCCATAATCTGATTCACAACAAGTTCAAAATCACCCAGTATGCGAAGATGTCTTATCTTTAGCGCAATCATGGCATGCAAGTGAACAATGAGGGCTTCGTACTCAACGATGTTATTAGTGCAAGGAAAGTCCAGTTGAAAGGAGAGAGGGATTGGCTTACCTTCGAGCAACATTAGGACTACACCCACTTCGAAACCAATTTGACATCTCGACCCATCGAAGTACATTTTTCATTCAAGGTCATAATTGATCACAAAAATGTTCTCATCAGGAAACAAATCCAAACCCGAGAAGGAGCAAGATGAGGGAGCATCTACCAATTGATCAACAACTGCTTGACCCTTTATTGACTTTTGAGTAATGAACTTTATGTCAAACTCGGAAAGTAACATTACCCATTTCGCTAGCCTCCCAACAAGGTTGGCACTAGAGAACAAATGCTTTAGAAGGTCACTTTTCATGATAACGTGCGTCTCAGCATGGAGATGATAGTGCCTTAGCTTCTATGTAGCAAAGACAAGAGCAAGGCATTGCTTCTCCATGGAGGAATAATAGGTTTCATAATCAACTAGGACGTGACTAATGTAGTCGACTGCTCTTTCTTTCCCAGTATCATCATATTAAGCTAGTTAGGCTACCAAAGCATATGGTGATGTTGCGAGGTAAAGTAAAAAGGGTCTATCCTACAAAGTCGACATCAATATAGGAGGATTGGCCAAATAGGCTTTGATTGAATCAAAATATTTTTGACACTCTTCATCCCATATAAAACGAACATCTTTCTTTAACAAATGAGTAAAAGGAAGAGTGTGATCAGCCAGTTGAGATATGAATCTATGAATTGCCTGAATCTTCCCTTGTAAACTTTGTAACTCAGTAATATTCTAGGGTGGAGGCATGTTAACAATAGCATCGATCTTATTTCTGTCGACTTCGATTCCATGGTGAGAGACTATAAATCCCAAAAGTTTTCATGCGTCTACATCGAAGACACACTTAAGAGGATTGAGTCTCATCTTATAGAGTTGAAGCCTCTAAAAAATAAGACGAAGGTTCTTCACATGATCTTGACGAGCTATGGATTTTGCCAAGATGTCATCAACATAATCTTCTAAAATCTTATGAATAAAATCATGAAATATTAGGGTCATTTCCCGTTGGTAAGTAGCTCCTGCATTCTTTAACCCAAAGGGCATAACCACATAACAAAAATTATCCCAAGGGGTAGTGAAGGCTGTCTTGTATTGATCTTTCAGATTAATATGGATCTGATTGTAACCCAAGAAAACATCCATGAAAGACAATAAAGCATGGTCTGCTGTCGAATCCACAATCATATCTATATTAGGTAACAAAAAATCATCCTTAAGAGAAGCCTTATTCAGGTCATGAAATTCAATGCATATACGGATACGACCATCAGGTTTACTGACAACAACAATATTCAAAATCCAAGGGGAGTAGTCGATTAGACGGATAAAGCCAAGTTTTAATAGCTTCTCTATCTCAGTCTTAACCATCAATGCCACCCTGGAATTGATCTTTCAAATTTTCTACTTAACTGGCTTGGCGTCGAGACATAAGACAATATTATGAACCACTATAGACTCATCAATACTGTGCATGTCCTCATACGTCCAAGAAAATATATCCGGATGAGAATGTAGGAGATCAGAGTGCTCGCCTACTTTTTCTGAGGAAAGGCACTTCCCAATCTTAATTACTTTTTCAGAAGACTTAGGATCCATAGAGATTTCGGTAGTGTCCCCTTTGAGGAGGGGACTGCGATCTCCAAGATGTGATATTGGAACATCATCATTGGCATTGGATAGAGGCTCCTCCTCATCAACACTCAAGAAAAATTATCCAAAATATTCTCGTTCATGTAAGCGATACGAGAATTCCTTTTTGTGGTGAAAGGGAGGAAAAAGGGAGTAGGCACCTAGGAATTCCTCAAGTGCTTCATTTGAAGAGAAGAAATATAAAGGGACTTTTTTGGCCTGCCCCCTATCCTCTATTAGCTCAGGATGGACCAAACTCACTGGTTCAACCGAAATCATTTTAACACTCCACCAAAGGTTTTGCTTAGATTGTTCAATAGAGCATCCCAAAGCCAAATAGCGCTTTCATGGCTTAAACTGAATAGGGACTTGGATTCCTTGCTCAATACGCCCTAGGCCTTTCTGCCCATAGCCATATCGAGAAGCGAGTTGATATCCAAAACCATAGATATTTTGTAAGACTTCATGAGGCGGTGGCTCTACATAGAGGGCTTCATTCCACTAGTGAACATCAAACGCATCTACAAGAGTGCAATAATCTCCTTAACTTGATTTACAAATGTTAACCTCTTTTAGAGGAGTAGGACTACTCTCCTCAGTAGAGGAGGGACTAGTCTCCTGGATAGGATCACACTCTTTTCCTCGACAGGAGCATTATCCACTTTTACATCAGAGGCATTTAGGAATTCTAGATGAGAGGGGGTCACTTTGTATTTTGCAATGAAGAATTCAGAGAATTCCAAGGATCCCCAATCATCACCAAAGAAAGTATTTGACTTGGAAGAAGAGGTAGACAGGGAGGACTTAGGACTTTCTGCTTTAGGTGACTCAATTTAATGGTGTTCGCTTCAGGGACAACCTCCACATAGGGTATCATCGAGGAACATGCCATAGCATCAATAGTTAAAGATGGGATACAATTCTTAAGAGTGGAGACAACTGAAGCCCGACCAATAGCTGCTAACTTGAAAAGTTGAACAACTTTTGGATTAGCTTTAACCCTGACTGCCCAATTATTTGTAACAAACTTTAATGAATGATGTAGAGTAGAAGTTACGACAACCATATCATGAATCCAGGGTCTCCCCAAAATAATTTTGTAAGGTAAAGGGCTAGGCATCACATACACCAAAGTAGGTAAGTTAACGAGGCCTAGTTGCAAAGGTAGTATTATCGTGCCTAGAGCTTGGCGGACAACATTATCGAACCCATGAATGTACAAAGAAGAAGAAGCTAAAGACGATGAATCAAATTTTATCTTAGGTAGTAGATCAATACCACAAACATTGAGAGTTGATTCAGTGTCAACGAGGGCACGCCTAATGCCAATGTTATTAACATTAATTATAATCATCAAAGGGTTCACTTGCTTATGCACATCTAGAGGTGGGAGTTCTTGTGGGTGGAACGTAATATTTGGAAAATCTGCGTGAATATGGGCCAACAACGCATTAACGTCCATGGGCCTAGTAGAGGTAGGCAGGAGGATCTTCTGCAAGGCTTCCTGAAACATCTCTTGATAAACTAGAGCGGTTCGAAGCAAATCCCAAAGTGAGATCTTAGCCGGGGTAACATGAAGTTGCTCGACAAGATCATATCACCTGGTGCTTTGATCGCATGTTTAGGTGCTAAAGGAAGGCTTGGTTGAGGTGGTAAAGAAGTAGGAACTTGAGTAGGTTGAGATGTAGGTACAAAAGGTTGTTGATCCAAATTTTGTTTGTTTCTTCTTGTATTATATGTGTGCCCAACAACATTATCAAAAGTAAAGTCCGTAGCCTTTACGAACCTTGAGTATAAATAAGGTGAATCATCTCGATATGAAATTCCATAGACGGAATGATCCTCCCTTAGAGAAGGGTTAGCCAGGGTCACATAAATGACATGATTCTTAGGGCTTGGAGGAGCCGCAAAGACCACTACTACATTTACTGACTCCTTAGCTTGCAAAGAAGAAGTTTTCTTAGAAGATTTATGGATAGGGGAAGATGCTTCTAAGAAATCATCTAAAGCTTCATCCAACATATCAAAATATTCCTTAGAGAAAGAATTATTATAGACATGGAAACATTGTAAAGATAGATCTGACATGGTTCACGTCAGGTTCACCAAAATGTGAGATAAGAGGGATTCGCTGCACGTGGGTCTCTTCGTTCTCAAGAGATCACCAAGGAACGAACTACCTTTATCCAACTTAGCATAAATAGAATGAAGAAATTGTAAAGGAAATGCCAATAAACTAACTTTTAGGGAAGACTACTTCAAACCCAGAGAGAGTGAAACTTCTAGATTCCTACCTCCGATAGAGAAACTCTCAGCCAAAGGATGGTAGCATAGATTTAGGATGCCAACACGACTCGTTGTTGTCCAAATGGCACGCTAGCATCCTGAGCAACAAAAATATTAGGAGCTCAAATGGGTAGAATGAGGTCTCACTTCCTAACTTAGATCTAAGGTCTGCTAAACAAAATAATCAAATAAAGAACATAAGCCCCAAGAAGAACACAAGGAGAACTTGGAGAAAACTTACCTACAACTGAACATTCGAGTCTTCAATCCAAGCTCCACTTTACAACCTACACATAGAAGAACCAGGGGAAAATGTTGGGGTTGTATAGGGGTTTGCCTCAGTTAGACCCCCATTTTGGTGCTCCCACCTCCACGAACAACCAAATAGGAAAGGAGTGTAATCAAAATGGACAAAGCGTGTGGTGAAAGAAAAAATCACTTTAGGAGTAGAACCTGCACCACGAGATAGAAAATGAACAAGTAAATAAAAAAGAGTGAGAGAGAGCGTTACCCACAAGCCTAGACCCTCTTCGGAGCACATGAATGCACCGTTGAATGCTTGCTTGAGAACTGTAGCTATTGGAGGGACCTCAATCCAGCAGAGCTTCACTTGTAGAAGTGTTGCTTGTCAAGAATGAGAGAAACCTGAGAGTGAAGTTGAGGAGAGCTTGAGTGAATGAAGTTGGGATCCCAAAATGAGAGAAAATGAGGGGTTTTGTTGCATGCAAGGGC
Organism: Sequoia sempervirens; assembly: GCA_007258455.2. Classification (NCBI taxonomy): domain Eukaryota; kingdom Viridiplantae; phylum Streptophyta; class Pinopsida; order Cupressales; family Cupressaceae; genus Sequoia; species Sequoia sempervirens. The sequence goes on along the minus strand of VDFB02047230.1, from coordinate 36,980,975 downwards.
GAAAAATAGCTGTTACACCCAAAATTTTGACTTTCAAGACATGTGTCAAGAGTCAAGATTCCCTATTTCAAACTCAGAAAATTGATAGGATGCTAGCACGCTGTGCAGATGTCTGCGCATCACACATGCGTCCAACACATCAATTCTTGGGAAACGTGTCATTAGGATTCTGTTGCTTCGCCATTGGTCCACATTGAGCTAGAATTGTGAAATTTTGACCCATGGGATTTTTGTCATTAATGCGCTTAGGCGTCATAAATGCTAGGAAAAGTGCTAAAATGTGGAATTGCCCCTAGGTGCAATTTTGTGACATTACAGAATAATCTGGACCAAGTTTAGAGAGAATACTTAAGATCAATTATTTATCATCTTTCTCAATTCCACACTGTTTCAATTGCAATATTATGGCCTTTAGTTTGGTGAAGAAATCTTGTATTGTATCAAAAATTGAAGGACTTAATCATATCAACTCATTCTCGAATTGATGACCTCTTAATTCATCTTGTGCACTAAAGAGTTTTTCCAATGTTGTCCAAACTTCATTTGGTGTAGACAAAGACTCAACATGAAAGATAAAATCTAGAGATATAGACATACATAAGGTTCCAAATGCTTCATCACAATTATTAAACCATTTTTTCTTTTTTGCATTAATTGTTGGTTCAGTTTCTAGTCCCATTGTTACCCTATATAATCCATATTTTTCAAGTAGAGGGACGTTTTACTTTTCCAATCAAAATAGTTGTAGAGTGTTAATATAGGAAATGTTGATTGATCCCTTTTAGGCAGAAAAAATGATTGTTTGTAAGTGCAAAAAAAGAGAAATCAAGCTGCAAAAGAGACACCTCCCCTTTCCACTAGAGTCTCAGAAAGAACCCCCCAAGATATTACAATGTTGACACTTTATGATTAGTGCATTTACAAAGTCTTTTCCAAGATACAATTCTCAATAGGCCCACAATGACCAAAATTATAAATTCTGATACAAAATGAATCTAAGATAAAATCTGAAAAAATAGCTTTATAGCCATGTAGTGCTCTTCAATACCTTTCCAACACCTATTTGTTTCCAAAAAATGAAGCTCTAGGCCAAAAGTTATGGCCTGTTGAAGGAAAAATGCAACAACAACTTCAACCTGCAATATCTAGCAAAAAATGAAAATATTTCTTTTCAAAACATTTTTATATGGAAAGTGCTTGTCTCTAGCTTTCCAACAATATCTCATTTTCCAAAAGCAGACATTATGGCGAAAAGATGATTTTTTTTAAAAATGACTGAATTTAGCCTAAAGTGACGACCCCCCTGACAAAATAAAAATTTGTCAAAAATCAAATTCACCTAAAATATAATTTTTTTATATGAGAATAGGGGTTTTTGGGCCTTTTGAATGCAATGGCAAGGTTTGTTTGGGCTAAAAATGCTCTTGCAAAAAGTTGTTTGCCAGATTTGAGCTTTAAACCCTTGTTTGCTACTGTGTCATATGGTGGCCAAATTGAGTGAAACAAAAGCCAAATCTAACTTTCTTGAGCCTCTCAGATGTAATGGGGCAGTAAAAAACGCTGCCACTATAGCTAGAATAGCTACAATCACCAAATCTCACCAAAAACACACATGCAAATATAGGATTAATAGATCTTCATAATTCCTTTCGGATTTTCTAGGTCGTATAAAATGCAAGAGAAGAGCATACAAGAATTTACAAGATCATACAAAAAACTCCAATCTATTAATCAAGAATCCAAGTACTCAAAACTCTCAAAATCTAAGCTCTGATACTATGTTATAAATCTGAAATAGATTGAATAACCAAGATCTTCTATGAGAGAGATAAGCTATAAAACTGTAAATGAAATAACACAATTATAGACCCAAGATTCTAAAAGATGTGCAAATGCCAAGATGACAAGATTGCATTAGGAGCTCAAAGAAAATCTACAAAATAATGTCTGCATGCATCAAGGTGCATGTTTGTCAATGTATGGAAAAATGCAAGAGAATGCAAGAGTATGAATGAACATACAAGCTAGGTAGTGATTTTATATAGAACTAAGGAGATGAAGAAGGTGGAAAATCCAACCAATATGAATTAACCACCAAAAGTGGAGATAGCCACCAAAAGTGGAAAGTGTTCCACCCTTTAAGGAAGAGGACACCACATCACTTATCTCCTAGTTATTAAAAGATAATCACACTTAATTATCCTAAGCAAGCTTAATAAAAGTGTAGGAAAAACCTAGGACTAAGGGGAAATAAATTAATCCACTAGGAAAATAAAAACCTACACTAACAATCATGATCCCCTTTCCTATGTCCAACCTTAGTAAAACTATAAATATATTGAATACCACTAATCATATGCATCCTTCTCAACTAATAGAATATTCAAAAGTTCTTAAATTATGATGTGTATATTTATGTTCATTTAATGTGTTGAACAAATATGGTATTCTATCCCTTAAATTATCATAGAAAATCCTATATCAACCTTGTAAAAACTTGATAGAATAAGTAAGATCGTCATTAATAGATAAGTGATACTCCCTCAAGATATTTCTATATTATTTTGTAATACTAGAGGTATATGAATGAATTCTATGAGTACAAAACTAGCAATATGAATGGAGTTATAATGCTAGGATTATAATTAATTCTATGGTTATAATGTATATAACTCTTTATTAAATCTATAATAGACATAATGTTGTCAAGAAGAAATGTATCCTTACATAAATTGCATTGCTTAACTAACCATTGAGTTTTGTATGTATGCATTGCATACTCATGTATACTATTTTTAAAAAATATTATCATAAATTTAGTTAGAGTTATATCTTTGCTCTCTAACTCACATCTCTTTGGTTCTTTGCTATCTTTTGTTGCATATGTTACTGATTTGTATTTTTTAAATTAACTAATTTATTTTCAATCATATGTGTGCTCTATGTATGTATATAATTTTATAAACATTGTATACCATCACAACTAACACAAGCTCCATTCAAAATAACTTATTATAAAAAAAATTACACCTACTTTTTCACATAACACACTTCAAAATAAAATCTCTTGATGATTTAGGTGGAAATTTTATTGTAATTTTTTTTGTAAAACACCACTAATACACAAAGTAATATGTATATGATGAAAATATCATAATGTATAGAAAATTCAATATGCACGAGCTACAACAAAAAGTAGTGTGTGAGTGATCTATTTTAACATAAAAAGGTTTGGCCATCTCAAAATACCTTTGAATTATTCTTATTTAAGGATACTCTCAATAAATCGTGATATTGTGTTTGAGTCATTTCCAAAAAATTCTTAGGATATGGTTCATTATTTTGAGAACCAGTTCTTTTGCTTACAAAATCTCTTTGATTAGGTAATTTATTTATTTTTAATAAAATTATTCAATAAATTCTATTAAGGCAATTACTATAGCATTATCTTTACATGAGAGCCTACCTAATAATTCTCATGGTTTTATTTTATTGGAATCTTCAACTTTTTCATGTCTTTCGATGGCTTTCAAAAGTATTTTTCTATTTATTTTTAGTGACCTACTCGTTTTTCTAATTAAATGATATTTTTTATTTCATTGCTTACTATAGTTGATATAAGAATACGGGTAGCATCACTATTTTTAGAGAGTGACATTGATCTTATTGATTGGTATGCATTAATGAAATTTTCTTACAATAAATTTTCATCATTGATATTGGATGATCTTAGACCAAGAATCTTCATAGTGTCTATGAAATTAAGATTTATTATAATTTCATAATTAATTGACACCTTGTTTCATTTAACCTTTTAAAAAAATGTTATCTATATTTTATTAATGATTTTTCTTTTTGAGTGTATTTTGTAATTTTATTAAGCATTAGTTTTAAGATATTTTCATCAATTTCAATTAGATATTTTGGTTTCTTATGAATAATTTTAAGCGATGTTTTTATTAGTATGTGTTCTTGCTTGCTATATTAGGTAAATTTTGATCATTTTTAATATTTTCTTTAATTGGTGTATGTTGCTGACTTTTATAATAAGATATAATTTATTTGTTTCTTACAAATTGATCATTATGTGTGATTCTAAATTAGGAAACAAAATATTTTCAAGAATTGGTGTTTCAATATCAATCAAAATTTTATTATTTCTTATTTCAAAAGGTGATTTAGGACTTTTTTCTACACTCAATTTGATTATTAATGCTAATGTACCTTCACCTCCAACTTTTCTCATTTGATGAATCATTTCTATGCACTCCTTTCATTACTTTGATTTGCTTAGGTGTTCCTTGCTTGTTCTTTTTCATTGTAATTATCAATTATTTCTTTCTACCCAAAATGATCAATATATCTTAATTGAAATTATTAATTAAATAAAAATAATATAATGATCACTTAAAATAAATATAATGATTAAAATGACTTTTAAAATAAACGTAAATGATTGTTAGTCATGAAATTTAAGAGATTAGTAAATTTATGTTAATATTAAACAAAATTGATAACTAAAATCTTTAAGCAACCAAAAATATGTAGTAACTTAATAATCATTGATTTCTAATGAAAATAAATTATTTTAATGATATAAAATGAAATATGATAGAATATCATAAAAATAATGTATAAACCATGTGCAAATTGTATTATGTCACTAAAACATGAGTAACTTGCTTTTGTGTAACGTGAACATGTTACATAATGTGAGTGTGTTACATATTCAAAAACTAATTCCCTCCATTTTAGTTTAGTTTGAGGTTTGGATATAAGCTTATGGTTTGGACTTCTATTTTTTTTCTCTAAGAGACATATTTTTCTTCTTCAATATTATTTTCAAACTTTGATTTCATTGGATTTACTTTTTTGATAACAATATTTGACAAAATTTATATCAATATGTCATTTTTCTTAGATTTTTAACTACTTTTTCTATTTTGAATGTACATTAATATATTCTTTTTTTTTATATTTTACTAATGTCTTTATATTCCTCTAATATATATGTATTGATTTATTTTTTAAATTTTTGATTGATTTATCTAAATTTGAAAAAAATTATGTAAGACTATTTTATGCTTCATTCTATACATATTAAAAAATATACATTTTGATTAGTTTTGTGTAAATTATGTGATGCACACGCTTAGTATACAATTTATAGGGTGCATTCACTTTAAATAATTATAAAAAAATTGATTAAAAATATAAAAATACACAACTTATAGTACTCACTCTTGACTATATTTATATTAAATAGTTTTAAAAATACCAAATGCAATAAAAATAGAGGGGCACACACCAAACACTATATTATATTTTAGTGATAAAAATATACTCACTTTTTGTTTGTACTCAATATTTCACCCCCTTAAGCTTAACCATTTAAAAAAAATATTTAGTATTTTAGAAACTAAATCTAGAGTACTATAATTCATGTTCTTACCACATCTTCAAATCTTGAGTGTACACATATCAAATTACTCATCTAAGTTTATATTTAAGCGATTTCAAGAAAAAATTGACCACTTTTGACCCTTCTTTTGTCCCTCATTTCCATGCACTTACTCCAGTGGAACCTATAATTAAGTAACCTCAACATGAAAATGTGTGATGTATCTATGAACTTTTATTATCTTTGCTTCCAATTTTCTAATTATTCTTATTATGTTTTTTTCCTTTAGCATGACATTATAATTTTTAAAGTTTTTATTCATTTGCTATGATGATGGTGTAGATCCTGATGTCCAACTTAGGAGGAACATGAGGAAGAAGAGTACAATGGTAATGAGGGTTATATGAGGTTCAACTAACAATAAGAATGGATAGGATTTGAAGGTGGCTACCTAAGTTGAGATTATTCTAATCATATTAAATATTACACATACTTATAACTAATTTATAATGGAAACCACTATTGGTACCTAGTACTTTCAACCGTCATTGATTTTGGTGGGAGATCAAAAAGTCTTGTTAGCGATGCCACCCAATTACCTCTTGTTAGGGATACACCATTTCTTTGTTGTGCTTCATGTTGATTTTTTATTGTATGTCTTAGGGATACTGCATTTTTTTTTTATATGTAGTGTTTATACTCTACATGTTTGGAGGTAGCACTTACGGTAAAACTTTGTGGGCTACATTCTAGAATTTTGTGATCTTAGATATAATTTATCATTGATATGGACACAGTCTAAACCATGTCAACTTCAAATAAATTTTCTACCAAACATTAGGAATGCATATCTAGCATACAAGGACTAACAAATCCTCATGGGTTGAACAAACATATTTGTGAATGTTGAGGACCTTGCATTATTTAATGAATCCATGCATTTATATGCATTAAGTAATATGATCATTTTTTATAATAAGAAAGTTAAATTTATTGACCATACTAGTTGCACACAATATTTCTACATATGTACGAGACATACAAATTGCATGATGTTGATGACAATAATTTCAATAGTGAGGTGCTTTTGTGTGTTAGCCAGCAAATATATTGGTGTACAATTTGTGGGTGGACTCTATCCTAGTTAATACAACACTTGGTATTGTAAAGAATATAATATTGTTAAGGTACTAAGCAACCTATGTTGCCATCCCGTGTGATCATATAATTTGATAATTGTGTGGGTCTACCATGGGACATGAAAAACCCAATATTTCAAGACCATGTTTCACGTATTATAAGAGGCACTTATAGACAAATCTCCATCAAAATGACATACGATCAAACCATACACTAGCCACAAGAACTAACATTAGAAATGACCATAGTAGATGCTGGTGACACAAAGAGGGGCATTCTCATTTGAGTGATATTCTAAGATAGAGAATACATTTTCATTAACAACAAAAAACATGAAGAACAATGATTGTAATCCTTTTCTCTAAATTCCCTTGAGAGAAACATTCAATTCAGGTACATTTTTGCACGAGATTAGTATGATCACCTATTCAAGAGGCAATTGTACATAAATCCCCATCAAAATGACACGGGATCGAACCATACAAAAGTCACATGAACTAACATTAGAAATGACCATAGTAGAGATTGATGATGCAGAGAGAGATTCTCATTTGAGTGATATTGTAAGATAAAAACATAAGAAACAATGATTGCAATCCTTGTCTCTAAATAACTTTGAATAAACATTCAATTCATGTACATTTTACACAAAATTAACATGAATTCCTATAAAATTTGTTCATATCATTGATAGAATATATACTTTGCATACAAATTTATAATTTACCACTTTCATCAAAATTACATATATTTTCCATTAAACAACTTTAAGTTAAAAAATAAATAAACGACCACAAGAACTACAAGAACCCAAAATACAAACCTAGAACAAAACAAGAACTACAAGATCCCAAAATACAAACATAGAACAAAACAAGAACTCAAGTTGCACATTCTTAGGTATTTACACCTCAAAGATTCATTCCTTTTGTTGAACTCAACGAATATGCCAGTCTCTTTCTTGTTCTGCTCTGGTTTAGAATCATGCGAGAGCATATTCATTTCATTCATCATTCTTATCAAGATATTTCATTTTCTTTAGTAGTGGGTCTTATTAAAATGAAATGTCTTTTTCTATTCTAGAATCCAGGCATGGTGGGTTAACTGGTTGAGTTAACCGAGGTCAAATGATTTGGAGAACATGGTTTCATTAATGGTTCATTGAAAATTTGAAATATAAGGTTGAGAATAGAGTGTGCGTCATTATCGAGATCTTTTTTGCTGTGTGTCCAAAAAGTGGGACATCTCTTTTCTACGGATGTTGAAGTAACTGTACAGCGTTTCGAACATTGGATCTCTGTGGTTCTGTTTTCTTTTTGGGTTTTCTGTTACTCTGTGTCTCTGTGGTTTTGTTTTTTTTTTTGACTTTGTATCTCTGTGGTTTTGTTTTCTTTTTGAGTTTTCTGTTACTTTGTATCTCTGTACTGTTGTAAGCATGCTATTATGAACAGCTGTGTTTCAGATATTTTTGGATTGTTGTACACATATTATTATGTGTCTATTGTATTTATGGACTGTTGTAAAGCTGTGTTTGGTATATTTCTGGACTGTTGTAAGAGTATTATTATGACTAGCTGTGTTTGATGTATTTCTGGGCTGTTGTACGTGTGTTATTATGAATAGTTGTTATTGTAAGTATAGTAATATGAACAGTTGTATCTGATGTATTTTTGGATTATTGTGAGTATGTTATTATGAACATCTTGAAAAACATAATTTGTTTTATTAAGCGCTTTTAAGATACTTTTGCATACTTTTTAATTTTGTCAAAGTTATAGTGTCTTGAGATACCTTCCAATACTTTTTGATTGAATCTTATAACATTCATAAGATAACTTTTTAATGCTTTTTAAAATTAAATCTTACATGATATATTATTTTACAAGCTCATTCTCAAATTATTTAACTAGTCTAAGTACTATATTCATTTGTGTGTGCATACATACATACATACATACATACATACATACATACATACATATATGTATATGTGTGTGTGTGTGTGTGTGTGTGTATGTATATGTATATGTATGTATATATGCATATGTATATTTATATGTATGTATATGTATATATATGTATATACGTATGTATACATACATACATATATTTATTCTCAATGAATAGTATTGAACTCTATTATATAGCTATTATGCTAGTGAGGTGGTGGAATATGTCCTCTTTTACACACTCGACATGATATCAAGAAGTTGGGTAGGGAGAAAACAAACCCTTGAAATTTGACAACAACCTTGAGGATGCCCTAGCTCATGCTTGCCACTACCATTTACTCTTTTTGTATGTCTAATATCCCCATTGAGACCTTGGTTTCTCTAAATCCTTGTTCAAATAATGTAAACCTTAACAGCTCCTTAAAGCCCCCTTCTTCCATTCAAACACACATTTGCACTCCAAATCCTATTTTGTGTCTCCTAACTCTAGCTCCATGGTTCTCAAGGACTCATAACTAAATGGATCCAATAAATTCATCCTTAAGATTGCCACAAGCTTATTGATTTGGGAGACAAACTAATTGAATTATCACTCCCTCATAATATATCATGAATATAATTTCTAATCACAAAGCTAAAACAATATTGATTTTCTTCATAAGGGGAGTATTGTTACAATAATAGTCACAAATGGGCTAAGCGTAACTAGGAAATTAAAAGATGGTTCATTGAATCCATTCAAGGGTTTGGGTCCAAAGTGTAAAACACTGTGTATTCCACTCCCTTCAACACACCCAAGTGGAGCTACAATATGGTACATGGTGATTTGTGGACAAATCAACTACTATAAGTTTGGAAATTGACTTTAATGAGGGTTCTTCTAAATACAAGCATCTAATGTGAATTGGATTCCTCCACTTGAAATTGAAAATTTCCACTTTCCTTTGTGACATTGCTAGCCAATTGTGGAGATTCATTTGGTTCAAAAATAATATTGATAAGCTTGTCAATCTTTGAGTTCAACAAAGGGCACGCATGGAATTCAAACCAACTCAACCCCTCAATTCAATCAAACAATTTGACCTTAGTTTTGAAGCATCTTAGCTAATTAACTACTTGAATGCACTCTATGCCTATTTCTATTTCCACTAGGAAGTGCATCTTATTCAGGACTACCTTGTTTAGAAACCACATCTTCACCCATGATCCTCCCATGGGTCTAAGCCCAACCTTACTTTTCTAATAGTTTTAAGCCTTCCCTTGCCACTTTTCTATCCACTTACCTACACCTTATGACTAATGAGAAGAGTTTGGACTTCCCATCTAATTCTTCAAGGCCCTATAATCTTACTAAGGAAGAATTATGTGAGAAGTTCATATTTAGATCCTTATTATATTAGAGAGGAATGATTACACTTCATAAAATTCGGAAGTGATTTTATAACAAACTAAAATGGAAATTGTTGGCTTGGAGAAACATGTTCCTATCTATGGTAATTTGCATCTTGGTGGTCAACAAGATCCTAATATCTAGTCATGTATCTTTGTATTGGTTCCCATCCATGTCTTTCTATAGTCAAATGTGTTGGTTGATCAAAATATTCATGTGGTTGAAGTGGCATAACAAAAAAATCATATAATTTTCCTCTTGGTTACATTGCATATAACCCAAGGATAAAGAAGGATTCAATATCATTCACCCCTATAATCAAGTAGTTTTTTTGATAGAAAAGTAGATCATTTATACTCTTGAGGGTGGTACTACCTAGAAGTATCTAGAAAATCATCACTATTAATACCTCAAACCCTTAAAGGGAAGTGAATTGGAATGATTAAATTCTTCTATCTCCACTCTAGAATTCATGCTTCTACCCCCTTTAGTAGTATTAGATAGCTTAACATACCATTTCTTATGACTCAATTATTTTGACCAGTCCTTGAGACATGGGATCAACTTACCCACCTTCTCTATCTAGTGGAACTACCTAATTCAATTGAATGAATGACATTTGGATTTGACAAAAATATTGAAGAGGAAAAGACTCTTCCAAAAAGGTATTCAAACATTTATAAATATATTGGTATTTCATCATTTACAATGTAAAACCTTGAGATAAATCATGGTATAATTTTAACAGTGGTACTCAAACAAAGAGTTTATCCATGAGATTAAAAACTTACTGACCCATTCTCTTTCTCTCAATTTTTCTACCTTCTACCCTTGAAACTTCCTAAAGGACTAAGGTGGCCCATAGGGAGTAAGTTTTTTGTCTTCCTTAACAAGTTTTCTATCTTTCCCCTCAAATTAATATATTTGTCTCTCCTTCCTACACTTCCCCTTACCTAGTGACTTAACCATAAGTGTAACTACTCTTTTCCTTATTCCAAATGGATGACCTTTAGTGTCTAGGAAACACAAGAGGTTACCAATAATAATTTATAATATGTAAGTTTCCAAGGAATTAGTTATCCAATAGTTTACCTTAGACTTTCATTTAAGATATCTTTTAGATTTATTCTCATGCCCATCAAATTTGGTCTACTCTCTTTTCTTCTCTTACCACAATCTTCCTCCATAAATGGTACCAAAAAATATGTAAAATATTTTTATCTAGGAATTTATGGTTGTAAAAGCTTACAAGTAAATTATTATAATCATTTATGCAAAATTAGATGTTTAACTTTATTTTTCCATACATAATATCCTTATTAATTAGATATGTGAATAATAATATCTCACTTTATATCATGAAAATGTCCCGCATGTTGTAGGAAAATGTTAAAGCTCACAAGGATCTAGATCAATAAGTTTTTAGCATCCATGGACAACTTAAAATATTAGAGACCAATCAAAGATTATTTGGCTAAATAAATGGAAAAAATAACCAAAGAAGTTGGTTTTCTTTCCAATTTGAGTTATACTCCCCCTAATGAGTGTTACCTAAATATGTTCAACTACTAGTATATCAAAAATATTTGACAAGCCATGAAGTGGTTGGCTAATAGAGCTGAAATTGACACTTATTTTTTTATAGTGGAAGAATATGAAAGGTAGTTTGTATATGTAATGTTAGGGGTACTATTAATTGTTGATTAGTCTCTTTATACTCTTTGGGAATTATCTTTTTATCACATTATGTTGTAACTATGTTAATTTTTAATTGTATTTATATTTGATATTAAAAACTCTATATTCAATTTTATTCTTTCTTTTTAGAGGAGAAACTTTTATACTTTTGTTTTTATTTATTTTTATTCACTTTTGGCCTTGTTATAAAAATATTTCATGGATGTTCAATTTGTCTTATTTTTCACACAATTTGACCTCAACTTTAACTTATAACCAACTTCTATTATCCTTCGCCTTTGAAACAAGACTAGACTTTCCCTCCTTGGACTAAATTGTAAATGTAAGGCCCAACCATTTTGTGACCCTAGTTGCACTCCATATGTGTAATGAATTTGATAATTCTAGCTAATTGTGGAACTTAGCATGTAATATTTTAACCTTTTATTCATTGTTTTCATATTTATTAGATATATGATGAATTTTTTTGGGTGCTTTTATGGGTTTCTTTCTTGGTCCATGCTTTTGTAAAACTATTATTGATGTACCTACTCATATCCACTAATGCATTAGGGTTGTAGAGAGATTTATTATTGTATTGTAAAATGGTTGAGATGATGCAATAAGAAAGAAGGTTATTGTGTTATTTTTTTTACCTTGAAATGGTTTATCTAAATGGATTATTGTATATTATGTGTTTGGTATTTTGTTCATTATTGTAACATGCCTATTGTTCTCCCTAGTAAATCTACTAAGTTTTACCCACATGTAATTGACTATGCATCTAATGTAAACCAATAAAAAATTTCCTTTTCTATTCAATAATAAATGTATCATTTGAAATATAACTTTATCCAAAATTTTCCAAAAAGAATCATTCTAATAATATAAGTATGATTTAACTTTACATAATTATATTCAAGATAATGTTTTAGATTACAATTTCTATATAAATGGAATCATGATTACATACGTTGCTTCAACAAGCTTATAAGAACTAGAAATACAAATGGTCTAGAATGTCCTTCTCCCAAATCTTGGCCGCCAATTGCATGAGGAGAAGCATCACTTAAGTGATTTTTCACCAACCATGGACTAACTGCGGTTCCCCACACATCTACCAAATTGGTAGATGGCCCTACCCTTCGACGAAGAGATTGGTTTGGTAACCTCATCCTTCAAATAGCCTTTTCTAAGCATAGTGATGTGTCCTACAAATCTAAAGTTACCATAATGTCTATTACCTCATATATGATTACCCCAACCTAGAATGTAAATAGGATCACACAGTGAACTGACAGTGTAGACAGTGGCTACCTACACTACTTTGGCCAAAGATTCATCACCTAGTAACTTTGAGCGAGCTCTTCTAAATTACCACATTTAATTGCTTGATTTATATTGACCAAATTAGTATTCTATTCTAAGGTTATCTCCTTTCACATGGATTTATCCCAACCCCAAAAATAACCTTCTCGTTTATTTATATCCAACAACATGTTATAAGATCCACAATTAAACTCTATCTTATGCTACCCACCTAGAGCATTGCCAAAGTATGTATAGTTCTGACATTCTACAAATAATATAAATAGTATTCAAATATATAAACCCCCTTTTATAGTATAATAACTATATACAAATAACCCAAAGAAAGGTTTCCTAAAACAAGAGATAAACAAAGATCTTTCAAAAGACCTACAAGCAACAAACACACTTAAAAGACAATCTTTTCAACATGACATCAAAATAACAAACTCTTCAACACAATAATAAGGGAGTAGAAATCAACATGCCTTTTTAAAGCTCCAACTAAATAATCCTCCCTCCTAGATAGCTCAAAATCGCTTGCTACTTCCACTACGAACAACCAAAATACCTCTACTAGCTTCTCTCTAGATCTCTCAACCAAAACAGTATAAAATAACAAGAAACTCTTTCTATCTCACAATTCTCAACTCACTCACAAAAAATTTGCAGTAGAATAACACTAAGAAAATTAGAAAGATAAGTGTAACAATTGGTAGAATGGGCACCTCTACTTATACTAATTTGTGAGCAACCGATGGCTACAAGCAAGTAAGTATTTTTCCACCTATCTTCCTCATGCAATGACTGACTCACATGTTTGCAACACATGACAGCCTCATGGCTGAGTCGACTTGATATTTGGGACAACAAGCTCAAAATAGGTTTCCTAATTCGAATACCATTTCAAAATGCTGCCAAGTTTTCACTTGACTGAGTCTAAACACTTATTTGCAGGCTTATTCAAATTCAAAGACTTCTTTGCATTACAAATTCTATCAAATATGGCACCACCTCTAATTCTTGGCACCACCTTCATAGGCACGACTTGACATAGTATACAAGATTCTTAACAACATTAACTATATTATTAACTATTTACACAACAACACTATACATGCTTTGCTTCATGCTTTGACTTATTCTTTAGAGACTTTATGCGCTAGCTTCATTCTTATAAATGTTGCGCCGCATCCTTTATGCACTTTATGCATTATGCTTCATGCATTATGTTACCATATGCGCTTTGCTTAATAATAATCAACACTATTTATGCGCTTGCCAATTATATTAACAACTATATTCATACATATATTATATATATGCATACACATTTATTAATTAAAGTATAGATACATATATACATATATTATCCGTATATATATATATATTATTTCCACAAGTTTATCAAATACATTTTATTAACAAACATATTTATATTATACATAAATATAAAAAATAGTATTACGTATATATACATATATTTACAATTATATATAAGTATATATATTAATATATATATGTTAATATATCTACTTACACACACACATATATACACTATATATACATACATATACATAATTATATTACAATATATTTATAAAACACTCAAACATACAATACCATCGATCATCATATATACATGGGATGTATATATATATGTGTGTGTGTGTGTGTGTGTGTGTGTGTGTCACTTAGTCCAATCAATATTCCCACACATATGGGTAATCTATCCATGAGCATGTGTAGGTATGTCTACCTACATATACTCATGTAAATACTTACTCACATATATCAGTTTACCAAAGACATGTACGTATATACATATATATATATTAAATGTGTATATCTCATTGATATACAAGTAAATACTCAAGGAAGTACTTCAACACAAATTCAAGACTTCATCACATCCCTCATTCCAAATGATCATAACACAAGATTGTAATTCAATATAAAGATTCATAATCAAAACAAAAGATCACTTACCCATTACCCGAACTGACTTGACTTAACTAAGACCAACTAGGGTGTGAGCGTGTGAAAGCTCAATAAGGCATAATTTAATGGTTACTAGACCAAATTCTTCTCCTGATTGATACTTCCCCTCTCATTCAGAGGCTTGATCCTGTTCCTACACTCAACTTAGTTCACCCTAATAGTAGTTAGCTGAAACAATGCATCATATACCTCACATACACGTCATATTCACATTACATATTTCATATACCGAATCATAAAGAATTTAATTGAATCAAACATTCATCCAACATATTTCCATCAAAATTCATAAATAAAACACATTCACATTTATTGAAGTAATTTACCAAACTAGGTAATAGTAAATAGATATTAACACACAAGGTGTAACAATTATGTTATTGTTTAAGATTCTATTTCTATTTCCTCTATTTTACAAGTTTTCTATGTTTATTTTTCTTACATTTGCTATTAGATCTAGGTTGTATCTTTGTTGAAAGGCTTAGGGTTTATTTTTCCTATGATAAACTTTATCTTATGTGGGAGGTATACATATGATAATTTTTATGAATTATAATGATAGGGAGGACAAGAATAGATATTGATAAATTTTATGAAAAAATTAATTTATGGAAGTTGACGATAAAATATCTCCTTGTTGGTCCAAAGATCAATAGGTTGTCATATCAGGAAAAAACCATCAAGTATGAATAATAAATATTGGTTGATCATCAATTGAAAGGTAGAGAGTTATTCTAGATTCAATTTTACGAATGTATCGATAGAAGCCACCATAAAGGAGATTTAGGAAAATTTGGGGACTTTGTATCTAAAAAAATATCTTGATTGTTTTTTCTATGTAAGGATACATATTACTAAGGATGAATGTTGGAAACTCTATGGTAGAACATTTTAATGTCTTCAATACTATAGTGTTTCAGTTATTTTGTATTGATGTTAATATAGATTATTAAGTCAAGTGTATCTTTCTTTGTTGTTTACTTAACTCGTGGGATAATATAGTTATGGAAATGAATATTTATACTTCTAAATTAAAATTTGAGGATGTAGTAATAGTCCTATTATAAAAAAAAATGAGGTGAAAATTTGTTGAGGCTTATCAGTCAAAGGATGCCTTGGTTATGAGAGGTTGTTCTTGAGGAAAATGAAAATAATTTAGGGGATAATAGATAAAAGTTAGATGGAATTTTAGAGCTATGGTGAAATAAGGCATGATAAGTGGGGACTATAAATCTAAAAGGGTTTGAAAGGGTAAGAAATATAAAATTCCCCTTCTACATAAATAAATATCTCCACCAAAAACTCAAGGATTTATTCTTGGCCACTTTATTTTCATATGAACATCATGATTCATGGTTAATTGAATCAAGTGTGTATTTTTTATCACTCCACTAAGGAGTGGTTTAGTGAATGTGAAAACATCAATGGAGGTGAAGTATTCTAGGAAGATGATTCAACATAAAAAATTATAGGTCAAGGAAGAGTCAAGCTAAGTCTTAAAGAAGGAAGAATGAAAAACCTTCTTGGCATTTTTATACTCCAAGTTTGGCTAAATATCTAATTTTAAGAAAAAAGAATGATGCTGGGTAAGTAGTATTTTATAAGGATTGTTACAAGATGTTTCATCAGAAAATGTGTTGGAAAGAGGAGTCTATTTAGGAATGATGTTCAAGATTAGGGAAATAATTACAAGCGGTGGTTTCAATACCTTTTTTGTTCTTGAGGTTAACAATATTACAAATTAGGGTTCCTACACCTCCTATATAGATAAGACAAAGTTGTGGAATTAGTGGTTGGGAAATATTGGAGATAAAGGTATTCAAGCATTAAAAACTAAAGGTATGGCTAAGGGAATTTATCATTTTCTATTATATTTAATTTGTATGATTATTCTATATTAGTTTAGTTATAAGGACGCGAAGTTTCCTAGGAGTGTTACAAGATCAAAAGGGATTTTGAACATAATGATGTGTAAATGGACTTAAAAATGTTTCATCACTATGAAATTATGTGGATTATATTACTTTTATAGATGATTTTCAAACAATACTTAGGTATATTTTATTTGTAATAAATATGATGTAAATAAATTTAAAGAGTTTAAGGATCTAGTAGAAAATCAATCAAAAAATAAGATAAAGGTTTTGACAAGTGGTAATGATGGAGAGTATTTTTTAGATGCATTTGAGAAATTATATGATTATTTTGGAATAGAAAGGTAGATTATTGCTCTATATATACCATAAAAAATGGATTTTGATAAAGAATGAATGTAACTCTAATGGATAATGCTAGAAACATGCTTACATGTGTAGGGTTATAGAGGAGATTCTAGCTATACATATTAACAACAGTTTGTTATCCTATCAAATATATCAATTATCTTAGCTTTATTGGATGAAACTCCACAAGAAGCATGGATTTGTAAGAAAATCCCCCTAAAATATTTAATGGTTTTTGGTTGTGATGTTGATATGTATATTCCCCAAAAGAACAAGCACTAAACTAGACTATAAACTAGTGACTATATATTGATGGGATATAATATTGGTGTTGTAGGATATAGGTGTGGAATAAGATCTACAATCAACCCAGTTAACAACACCCCATAGCACCATTAAACATCTGGGATAGTCGAATAATATTTACACACAACCCAGTTAACAACACCCCACCAGAAATAGGGGTAGTAAAAACTTCCTTTGGCTCCATAAGAATCTTGAAATGGGATATAATACCCATCTTAGCCAAAAAAAAAAACTCTGAGTGCAACCCATAATGAAAATACACCCAACAAGAAACAACTCCCAACAATAATAAAAACAAAAAAGACCATAAGGGGTTCAAGAACACATAAAGGAGAAGAAAAACCAACCCAAAGTATTAGTAGAGGCTCAAAGCACCTTCCAAAACCAAGTAGACACCCACAACAACAATAAGGAGGGCAATCCATTGCTCCATCTCAACATCAAGCCCATATAAAACCAACAAATCAAGAAAAAGACCAACAAACGTTACCTCCAACTCCAAACAAAAGAGAGAAGTAGAAAAATATTTGAGGATAAAAGAATAGAGGCCAATGGGGAAACCTTCTACAACCAAGAAGATCAAAACAACAAGGATAGTCTCAGTAGTAGAAATAACGTTAAGCACAACCCTCTTGAGACCCAATAAACCCACAAAGGGGATCTACTTAGATGCAGTGCCAAAGTAAAAAAGCAACCACCCATCCAACGCTCTAAAACAAAGATCCCAAAGAACAAGAAACACCAAGGAAAGGAAAAGACTCAAATAGACCCCACAGGGCGATAGCAACAACTAGTCTTGAAATACAACTCTCTAGCAAGCTAACAATAGCAGCCACCACCAAACCACAACTTCCTAGAAGGACGAAAGCAACAAATAGACCCACAACAACACATCCCAAGCCAGAGACAACATCCAACACCACTCCTCAACAACCCCACAAATCGGCACTAGCAGCCATCCCAACAGATGTAAACCATCTGCCTCTGCAAAATCTATCTCCTTCCTCTCTAGAATCATCCCCAGATTTCAAATTAATCGATCCCCCCCCACTCCTCTTGTGCCTCATTGTTGATATCTTATGGTGATGTTATTCTTTATATATTTTTGTTATAAGTTCTCATAAGATGGTGTAATTGAGCATAATATATTGGTTGATTTTTAATATCATTAAGAAGATGGATCTAATCATGGTAATTCCAAATTAAGGTAACTTAATTTTTAGATTTGCATATAAGTTTCAGATTTTCATGATGTTGTAATCTAAGCCTTGTATCTCATCCATTGAAATCATTTTTGGATAGAGATTGAATTTTTCAACAATTGTTAATAGAACCTATTTATTTCTCATCATAAGGATGAGTATTTAGTGGGAAAAAAAAGTTATAGCTAATACTTATCAAGTAATTCTAATTGGTTAAATTATTATGGTTTGAAATGGATTTGATCATGGAGAGTTTTTTATATTCCTTGAAATTTATTTTTTCTTTCAAGCCTCTCCTTCCTCCTTGTGATATGTTGTTATTTTTAAAATTGATTATAAGCTATCCTATTGGATTACTAAGCTCCTTTCTTTAACATGAAAATTGTAGTTATGTTCCAAAATTTTGGTTGCTACACATGTCTATTATTCTTCTTGTTAGGTTCCCTCCAAAGATTCCTACTTGGCAATTGAAAATTATCTAAGAGGTTTTGAATGGGCTTCTTATAATAATGATTAAGTATTTCACCATGTGACTTGAGAGTTTTCTTGCCTCCCTCATGATTTTGGAGGTTTGTGTTTGATTTTAATCAAACACTAAGGATGATAATTATGTACTAAATGAATTACTAGAGCTCTTGAAGGAAATGAAGTTTGGAAGTTCTTGATTAGACATTGCATGTCTACTAGGGTGCCTAATGTGCATCAAGTTTAGAAAGTCTTGGTTTTTAGTACTCTTCTTATTATGAAGGAACCTATTCAAATACAACACACTTTTGTTATATTAAAATCCTATTGAAAGCCTATGAAGCCATAAAATCATGGATCTTATGGAATATAAATGAACTTTATTTAATGGATTATCTATGAATCAACAATCTATGTGGTGGTATCTTATTATTTTTGTCAATACCACCTACTTACTAAGGCACCATGGGTTCATGCTTCAAAATTTTACAATAGGGTAAACATAACTTTGTTTGATATCTTTTTTAAAACTACTAAGAATTTTCTCTCTTGGCTTGAGGCCAAATTGAAATGCATGTTTTTCAATTAGGGTTTGGAGACATACTAGATAATTATTGATTTATTTCCCTCTAATATGATTCATAAATTTTTAATTAGAAGTTTCCAACCCTTGGTGCAAAGAATGGAAATGGTACCTAGACATGTCATTTTGCAATCATAGACCCTACAATGGTTATTATTAGCTTTATTTACATCTTCACATGGTATCTAAATTGAACCCTAGATGGCTTCTTTAGTCTTCCATGGGATTTAGCAATACATATTTTGAACTATTTGATTAACTATTCTTGAATCAAGTCTTGTCTTTTTTTTCTAGTGCATTCTTTGTCAAGGCCTTCCCATTATTACCAAACTAACTCATTTGGGAATTGAACAACCTTGTTTCCCATTCTATGGACAACGAGTTAATATCAAGCACCTTTTCTAGTTTTATCTTGGAGCTCAAGAAGGTTGGAATTGGATGAACATGTGAATTTTTCAAGCCTTTCTCATGACATATGGTTTTGTTGTGATATTGAACTATAATTCCTATTAAATTCACTCATATTTTCCATGCTTTTATGGGGTAAATAGTTTTTAGCATTTGGAAAGACACAAGTTTTTCCATATTTGTTGGTTGTTTTGTTGGCATTCACTTCTCACATTCTATTAAGGCAATGGTTTGTTTCAATTTTCTTATGTAGACTCAAGTGAAAAAAATCAAAGTTACACTTGAGGTGGTGCATCTATATGTTCCTTTAGATTACTAAGATAGTACCCTATGTATGGTTACTAAAGTTCCATCTAGTTTCTAGCAAGGGCCACTCTCATCCTTGTGGATGTGGCTATGGACATAGTCATGATGCTCAAGGAGCTCATGAATCTCAATCACTCCTAGTCTCCTTCACAAAGAGCTAGGGATTAACTTTCTTGTGGATGTCTTGTCCCTCTCACTCACTTTCTGCCTCTTCTCAGCCTCATGATTGAGGGCCTTCTAGATGGTCTTGGTTCAATCCATAAACAAATGGCACCTCAAGTGACACACATTACTCTTAGGTATAATAAGAGCACCTCAAGTGACACTTTGTTAAAGTTCCTAGTGCTCACCTTATATACAATAAGAGCAGCTCAAGTGACACACATTACTCTTGGATGGGTTGATGGATATACAAGAACAAATTGGTAAGTAATGAAGAAGATGTCAATGAATGCTACATCAAATTTGTTTATAATTAAAATCATTCATGTTAATATAAGTGGATATAATGTGGATTTCATGTGATGGAAAAGACATAATATTGAAATTGACACATTGGATGATATCTAAATGTAAGATCTAGCGATTGTCAAGAGGGAGAATTATTATTTGTATAAATTTAAATAAATTTGTTGGCTTATAAGAATCAAATTGATGTTTTGTTGGCAAATATACTCTTTGAATAATCACAAGGTGTGAAATGCATTTAAAATGAGAAAAATAGTGGGACACACATCATATTATCATTTTAATTCAATGTAATGAAGAGTCATAGATTCTAATCATAATACTTTGAAATCTTGTCAATAAATAATAACTTAGCATTGAAACCTAAAGTTTGGGTGTTTGAATTAAAACCACATGTAGCCAACGAAGACATGCATTTGTAGTTGTGATTTACTCATACTTGTGTTATGAAAATTGACATTGGAGTGTAGTACAAACATGACCACAACTTAAAAAGAAGTTGATAGAGAGTAGAATGAGGTGGCAAATAAAAAGAGAATCTGTAGAGAGCATTGATAAATGATAACATCTATATTGAATGTTTGCATGCAGTTTAAAATATCAAGCACATACATGTACTCTCAAAAATGTTCTTTCACAAGAGAAAATATTCCACTAATCCATTATTCATAGATGATTTGCATTAGCTACATGCACAACTTTCCATAACAAACTTATCTACATGCATATCAAGTGCAAAAAATTGATGGATGCCTATAAACAAATAGATCTCTGACCTAATAATGTACACTCTCTAACCTAATAAACTTATCTACATGCATATCAAGTACAAAAATTTGATGGATGCCTATAAACAAATAGATCTATGACCTAACAATGTACACTCTCTAACCTAATAACTTACATTTGTGAGTGTCCTATGTACATGTGTCAAAAGGAAGCTTTCGAGCATAGTTTACACAATATGAGAAAATCTAATGGATATTGTAGTTTTGAATTGGCCACCGGAAAATAGTTTTGTCCATTATTGACTAAGGTGCAATTAGCCTAACCGTAATAATGTACACTCTCTGACCTAATAATATACACTCTCTAACCTAATAACTTACATTTGTGAGTGTACTATGAACATGTGTCAAAAGGAAGCTTCCGAGCATAGTGTACACAATATGAGAAAATTTAATGGATATTGTAGTGTTTTGAATTGGCCACCGGAAAATAGTTTGGCCATTATTGACTAAGGTGGCATTAGCCTAACCGCAATATGCGGCAGACATTTTGCATGGGAGAAGTAGCTTTCACGTTCACATATTTTACATGGTGCATGCACGATGGCACGCTAATTAGACCGTTTCATACGTTACAACAACCCATGACTAAATCAATCTCACGTTGTTGTTATACGACGCAAGGAACTCATGTTGTCAGCATACGGTCTTGTAAGGCAACGTATAGATATTATTATATTAATAAATACTTGCAGCGGTTTTGATGGGAGGTTTATTGCCTGCAACTTCCCATGTGTAAAGTAGGAGACACGATCAACTGCTCATTGTTTTCGTACGTCAAGTTAGGTGCAAAAGTTGAAAGTTGGGTTTTTAGGCTTTGAATATAAAATAGCCCTGGCCCTCAATTTATTGAGGGTTTGTTGACCTTTTCGTTCTAAGAAAGGTCAAATTTACATATCCTTGTCCATTCCCATTTGGCATATAAATATATACAACATTTTTATTATATAATTAGTTTTTGCTTTTAAGATTTATATTTTCTAGGGCAGTCTTATGGTATCTAGGTTTAATTGTAGAGGGTTTGAAGTTGATCTCACAATTTCAACTTTCAATTTGAAATTTGTAAGGTCTGACTCGAGTTTATTAATAGTTGGGAGTTAATTTGGTATATATTTGTGTGACACGTTATGTTTTGGTATATAGGGATATTCAATGCATAATTAATTCATATAAAATTATAATTAGAAATCTTTCTATGAACATTTAGATTTGGAGCTTAAGAAGAACTTATCACAATATAATTTATAGATAGGTGATCTACATGCCGAAGAATGTTGTCTTCAAATGTTCACCTAGTGCTATAAAGGCAATCTATCCAAGCAGTTGACCTACGAGAACTTGATCGTAGTGATTCAATCCCTTCCCCAAAGGTGTTTGTAAACAATGTCATTCTACAATATTTAGGAGTCTGCAATTTGTTAGGTCATTCTCATAATATTTAGCTATCAAGGATCATAACAAAGCAAGTTTTAGGAGTCTACAATTTGCTAGGTCATTCTCACAAGTTATAAATCAACCTCACATATTATATCACATTTGTAGAGCTTGGGTTTGACCTTGAGGGGGTTAGGGTTTACCCACAAAGAATTATGCAACTATAAGGAGCCCAAGACATTTACCATACTACAAGCATCATTTAATATACTATTTGTTAGTGGATTTTAAACAACATTATCATTATTCTTCATCATTGTTCCCAAAGTTAAATGTCTTATCCCTTTGCACTTAAATCCTAAAATAACATTTTAATTTATCATAACCTAACTCTTTAATTTACCTTGGTTAATTTGTGCTTATTATAATACACGTATTTAATTAGCCTAGATTAATCCATGTGAGGGTGTTTTTTCCTTTAAAAGTGCTAAATGTTGTGTTATTTACCTTGCATTTTTCTCCTTCACTTTGGGCTCACTTTAACTTAGTTATCCTTTATATAGTAACAAGTGTATTAGTGGCATAATCTTTATTGAAAGCTAGCACATAAATCTAGTCCTACCTAAGTCCATCTAAACCCTTTTCTAAGGACTAGTCCTAATTCTCAATATATCCATTCCTTGCGAAGTTTAAAGTCGTAATTTACACAAGTAACCTAGGTTATTTTTATGATTTGTAATTATAAATTTTCAAATTCAAATTCAAACTCAAGGCCAATCTAGCTCTTCCAACAAGTCATTATGCACAAACCCAAAATAAACTTTTCAATTGTCACCTTTGGAATTATATTTAAGGACTAACCCTAGTTCATTTTACTTATCTATAGATTATCAACTAGCTCTCAATAATCTTATATCATGATTTTAGTAACATTAAATTAGATCATTCATTGCTATATTACATTCCAAAATTAACATGTATGATATTATTTGCATCATTGCTTGCTATCTTCATTCCTTGTTCATAGCCATCAAATCATTCCATGCAAGGGATAATACAACCTACCTAGAAAACTCTCTAAAAGTGTTTCTAAACACACTAGTTGGCTAAAATAAATTGCATGCATTTAGGTGAACCAAAAAACACACATATGAGTTGAAAAAAGATTAGATTTGTGTGCCAATGTTTAGATCTATAGGTCCAAATCAAATCTTCATTCACATAGATTGGTTTTGAACTCATAGAAGTGACACATGGTGATAGATACCTTTAATTCCTTATAATCATTTGATCAATCCTTTTTTTGCATATTGATGAATTATTTTGAGACATTTGTCATGACATACCTATATTAGATTTCTAGCTAGGTGGCTTTCTTTTATTTATTTATTTCAACACATTACAAGCTGAGTCGTTATTTAAGCTAACTATTTAATCCTAGGGCCATTACTTGGTTGTTTTTGTTTAATTATTTTACCCTAGAGTTTTTCCTTTTCATTTTGGTGAGCCCCTCCACTCTTACACCTCCTTAAGGTTTATCTTCTATTTTTTAATTTTTATATTTGAGGCTAATTAAATGTGAGATTCGTTATGTCCTCTTTACTCTTTAATTAACCATTATTCATCTTTCTAGGGTTTTTTATGCTAAGTTTCAAATAAAATTAAATTTTACTTTTGAGAGGAAGTGCTTGTCTAAACCCTTATATGGCTTCTCATTCATGATGTAATCTAAAACGTTACATAACTTGTAATTATCACTTAAAATTTTGTACTCAATTGAGCATCCACCCCATTAAATGTTTTATGACACACTGAACCTATATAGATTTTAACCTTTCTCCTTCACCAATTAGCCAAAATTTTAAGTTATTTTTGATATACTTTGGTTTCTAATTTTTTAACAATTTTCTTGGCTTTTTCTTTAGCAAGTTAGTGCAATTACTTGACATCTACATAACCACACTATCATTTGCAAATTAAATTTTTTAAAATGTTTGTGTGTCTACTCATTTGACTTTGTGTTAGTTGTAACATCTCTTCTTATATATAGTGTTGTAAGAATGGAAAAGAATGAAGGTGTTGTCATTAATGTCAACTGGTCAATTGGCTATCAACTGGTTGTTGTTGTCATTAATGTCATGGTTGCATGTTATTGGTTGTATATGTTGAGGATATTGAGAAAATTATATTGAAGAAAGGTTGCAGGTGTTCAATGGTTGCTCTGGGTTTTTCTCCTATGTTTGTGTGGTTCAAATATGTTGGTTGTGGCTGTTGGAAGCTGCTATATCTAGATTTTCATCTCCTAATTCATTGTGTAGTGCGAGTTATGTTCACTAGTTATGAATTGTGTTTTTTATGTGTTCTGGTTGAGGTCCAAGAGAAAAGTTGTTGGTCTAGATTTCTCTTTGGTGAAGTCTTATGACTTGTGGTTCTAGAGTTGAGTTGTTATGATTGTATTGAAGATAATTTCGGTATCTGGAAGGTTCGTTCTTAATTGTTCTATGTGTTTTACACTAGTTTGGCCGACCTTGTGTTAAACACTATCTTTGAAATTGATGTAGCATGTTGGATCTATTTGGGTCCTCACTAAGCATGTGTTTGGGTCACCCTCATTCTAATTACACCCTAGGATGCTTTAGCAATGACCTAATTTGAATTTAATGTTGGATGGTTGACTTTGAATATGTTTCAAAGTTGAAGATAGTATAAATACAAGATGAGTTAGTGGTGAGAAATAATAGTACAAAGAGAGATAAGTGTGAAGAAATTGAGCAGATAGATGCAAGATTGATGCAAATTAGTGATTATGTGTGATGCAAGTGTGGTAGATCAGTGCGAAGCTTAAATGTTGAGTTTTCAAATGTAGTGAACTGAAGGTGTACTCTATCATTCATGCATGTCTGCGAGTGGTTGAGCAAATTGTGGTGGATTTCTCTGTTGCATTGAGATTGTCTTCTCTCTGTAACATATCTCTTCTATCTTTGTATCTCTATGGCAGTGATCCCTCCAGGTTGTTAGCCCTATTGGACAATGAGTCCTTATTTTGGCAGTGAGCCTTGTTTCTCAGGCAGTGAGCCTTTTGTAATCGGTTTTGATATTCTCTATAGTGTGAGTTAATCCTCACCATGGTTTTTCTCTTATTGGGTTTTCCACATAAATCTGGTGTTATTGTGTTTGTGTGATGGTTTTCAGTTTCTACACTTGCACTTAATGTTTATTCATTTAAGCAGTATTAAGGATTAGTTCCGGTGAATGCTTTAAAGGTTTAATTTTGTGACAACTTATTCACCCCCCTCTCAGTTTTCCTATCCAACAATTGGTAGCAGAGCTTGATTCCTTGGAGTAGAGCTTAATTGCTTAAGGAAGGTCTGAGATGGCTGGAAAAGTTACTTATGATTATCCAAGGTTTGATGGAACTAATTATGCTATCTGGAAAATATTGATGGAAGAATATTTGGAGTATTGTGGACATGATGTGGAGAAAGCCTACAAGAATCCTTACACTCCTCCTGCTAATGGTCTGAGTACAACTGATGAGATCAAGGCACATGAAGGAACAATAAGGCAAAGTATATTTTGAAGAACATTCTTGTACATTCTGAGTTTATTAAGGTTCAAAATCTGAAGACTACTAAGGAAGTCTAGGATGCTTTCGAAAGGGCGCATGAAGGTGATGAAAGAGTCAAAGAGGCAAAATTGTAGAATTTGGAAACACAGTTTGAGCTTCTACATATGTCTGAAGATGAGAATGTTAAAGCTTATGTACAAAGATTGGATGAGATAGTAGCTGGAATATGAGGACGTGGTGCTACTATAGACGAAACTAGGATTGTAAAGAATATTCTTAGAACTCTCCCTGGAAAAGGTGTGTGTTATTGAACATAGTATAGATTATAAGACCTACACTAAAGATCTGTTGTTGGGATCTTTGGCATCTTAGGAGATGAGGAAGCCAAATCTGAGGAATGAATGTAAATCAAAGACTACCTTTAAGGCTACAAAAGCTGAAGATCCGAATGAAGAAAATCTTGATGAAATAGAAGCTAACTTTGTGAGAAGAATGAAGAAAGGCTCCGACAGGTATGAAGGTAAGTTACCCTTTAAATGCTTTAGTTGTGGAGAAATAGTTCATTATGTAGCAAAGTGTCCAGAAAGAGCTAAGAGGAATAAACAAAGATATGAGAAAGAAAAGAAAGGAAAGAAGATCAAAAGAGAATATTATGTGAATGAGAATGCTAGTATATTTGATGAAGATTCTGATTATGAAGATCTTGATGATAATGAATGCTTGTTCTTGGCTATAAAGGATGAACCTACTTCTACTAATTCTGAAAAACAAGTGAAGGAATGTCCTCCGGAGAAGGAGAAAAATGAAGGTACTATAATCTCTTCCCTACATGCTAAATAGGAAAAGAACTATTGGGTTGTTGATAGTGGTTGCTCACATCATATGAATGGTGATAAGAGTAATTTTATTAAACTTGAAAAATATGATGGAGGCTTGGTTATGTTTGGAGATGATATTGGTGCTAAAATTTGTGGGATAGGTTCAGTAAGTTTTGATGGAAAGCATAATACTGATGATGTCTACTATGTTAAGGGTTTAAGGCATAATCTTTTGAGTGTCAGATAGATGTGCAGTAAAGGATATAATCTTGTGTTTGAGGATGAAAGATGTGAGATCCAGAAAGGATCCAGAACAGTGATTGCTTCAGGAAAGAAATCTGAAGGAAATATCTATCAACTTAAAGGTGTTGATGGATGATACTTTATGACTAAGATTAATGACAGTTGGTTATGGCATTGGGGAATGTGTCACATGAATTTTGATAATTTGGTGAGGATTAGTGCAGTTCATTCTGTGAGAGATTTACCAAGGATTGCAAAGCCTGTCAATGCTATTTGCAAGAATTGTCAATTTGGAAAGCAAGCTAGAAGCCACTATAGATCAAAGGAGCAATCTACAACTAGCTACTAGATTTAATTCATACAAATCTCTATGGTCCTACAAAAGTGAGAAGTCTACAAGGTGAAAGGTGCTTTATGCTTTTGATTAATGATTATTCTAGATATACATGGGTTACATTTCTTAGAGAGAAATCAGATGTATTAGATAGATTCAAGACATTCAAAGCTATGGTTGAAAATGAAGTGAATTTGAGGATAAAATGCTTAAGGTCTGACAGAGGTGGAGAATTTACCTCCCATGAGTTTAATACATTTTGTGAAGTGCATGTAATAAAGAGACAATTATCTGCTCTGAGAACTCCTCGGCAGAATGGAGTTGTTGAAAGAAAGAATAGAATAGTTCAAGAGGCTACTAGATCAATGATTACTGAGGCTGGTTTACCCAAAGTCTATTGGAGAGAAGCTATTCATACTGTTGTTTATGTATTCAATCGAGTTCAAGCAAGAGAAAATAGTAAAAAGACCCCCTGTGAGCTATGGTTTGGAAGAATTCTTGCTGTTAAGTATTTCAAGGTCTATCAGATGGATGTCAAGTCTACATTTTTGAATGGTGAGCTAGAAGAAGAGGTCTACATGAAAAAACTGAAAGGATTTCAGTTGTCAAATCAACTGAATATGGTGTACAGATTAAAGAAAGCTTTATATGGATTGAAGCAAGCTCCTAGAGCTTGGTATGCAAGGTTAGATAGGTATTTGATTTAGCAAGGTTTCAACAAAGGTACGGTAGATAGTAATCTATATTTTAAGATTGAAAATGAAAAAATCTTGATTGTAGTTGTATATGTTGATGACATTATTTTTGGAGGAAATGAAACTATGTGTAAGTTCTTTATGAAAGAGATGCAAAAAGAATTTGAAATGTTTATGTTTGGAGAGATGAATTTCTTTCTTGGGCTACAAATTAATCAAACAAAAAAATGAATTTTTATTTCACAGTCTAAGTATGTAAAAGAGATGTTGAAGAAGCTTGGGATGGATGGTTCCAAACCAATATGCACTCCTATGGTGACTGGTTGCAAATTAGGAAAAGATGACGATTCACCTAAGTTTGATTAGAGCAAGTATAGATCTATGATTGGTGGAGTGTTGTATTTAACTGCTACTAGGCCATATATTATGCATGTAATCTGTCTTGTGGCTAGATTTCAAGAAGATCCTAAGAAAACACATGTTGTTTTTGTTAAAAGAATATTCAAATATTTGAATGGCACTCCAGATTATGGGTTATGGTATCCTAGAGATATTGAATTTACACTAAGTGCTTATACATATGTAGATTGGGTTGGATGTGTAGATGAAAAAAAGAGTACAAGTGATGGTGCATTCTTTCTTGGTTGCAGATTGGTGACATGGTTGAGTAAAAAGCAAGATTCAATCTCTTTTTCTACTAATGAAGCTAAGTATATTGTTGTTGCATCTTGATGTACACAAGTTCTATGGATGAAACATACATTGAAAGATATCATAGTGGTGTATGATGATCCCATTTCCATCTTCTGTGATAATACAAGCATAATTAATATTTCAAAGAATCCAGTGATGCACTCGAGGAGGAAGCATATATCTATCAGGTATCATTTCTTAAGAGAGGTCATGGAGAATGAAGTAAAGCTTGAGTATATCTCTACAAAGGATCAGATTGCTGATATATTTATGAAGGCTCTTCCTAAAGACACTTTTGAGTATCTTCGGGAGAAGTTAGGGGTCATTGCCCCTCCTTTCTTGAACTAGATGCATATGGAGATGCATAAGTCCAGTGGATCTATGGATCTATCTTTCTTCTGAACTGATGTTTTGGTGGCTACCTCTCAGGGGGAGCAGGTAGTTTCAAGTGTTGTCATTGTATGAGTATTTTGTTTTCTATGTCAAAGGGGAAATCAATGTAAAATATCCTTTTTACTTTGCCATTGATGTCAAAGTGGAAGAGGAAGAATGTGAAAAAAGAAGAGAGGAAGAATGTGAAAAAGACTATCTAATAAGGGGGAGAAACAAAAAGAAAAATCTTGAGAATGTATCCATAGCTGGTATGTTTTCTTTAATGGTTTTTCACATCATGTGTTGCCATCAATGACAAAGGGGGAGATTGTTGCAAGAATGAAAAAGAATGAAGGTGTTGTCATTGATGTCAGCTGGTCAATTGGCTATCAACTGGTTGCTATTGTCATTAATGTCATGGTTGTAGGTTATTGGTTGTATATGTTGAGGATATTGAGAAAATTGTATTGAAGAAAAGTTGCATGTGTTCAATGGTTGCTCTAGGTTTTGCTCCTATGTTTGTGTGGTTTAGATATGTTGGTCATGGTTGTTGGAAGCTATTATATCTAGATTTTTGGCTCCTAATTCATTGTGCAATGCAAGTTATGTTCACCAATTGTGAACTGTGGTTTTTTTGTTTTTGGTTGAGGTCCGAGAGAAAAGTTGTTGGTCCGAATTTCTCTTTGGTGAAGTCTTATGACTTGTGGTTCTAGAGTTGAGTTGTTATGATTGTATTGAAGATAATTTTGATATCTAGAAGGTTCGTGCTTAATTGTTCTATGTGTTTTACAATGGTTTTTACAACCTTCTATTAAACACTATCATTGGAATTGATGTAGCATGTTGGATCCATTTGGGTCCTCACTAAGTGTGTGTTTGGGTCGCCCTCATTCTAATTCCAACCTAAGATGTTTTGGTGCTGACCTTATTTGAATTTAAAGTTGGATGGATGACTTTGAATATGTTTCAAAGTTGAAGATAGTATAAATACAGGATGAGTTAGAGGTGAGAAAGGACAATACAAAGAGAGACATGTGCGAAGAAATTGAGCAGATAGATGCGAATCAATGAGTGTGTGTGATGCGAGTGTGGAAAATCAGTGCGAAGCTTAAATGTTGAGTTTTCGGATGCAGTGAGCTGAAG
Organism: Sequoia sempervirens; assembly: GCA_007258455.2. Classification (NCBI taxonomy): domain Eukaryota; kingdom Viridiplantae; phylum Streptophyta; class Pinopsida; order Cupressales; family Cupressaceae; genus Sequoia; species Sequoia sempervirens. Next base: position 36,950,118 of record VDFB02047230.1, on the reverse strand, counting down.
GTGTACTCTATCATTAATGCATGTCTGCAAGTGGCTGAGAAAATTATGGTGGATTTCTCTATTGCATTGAGACTGTCTTCTATCTATAACATATCTCTTCTATCTTCTTTGTATCTCTATGGCATTGAGCCCCTTGGGTTGTTAGCCCTGTTGGACAATGAGTCCTGATCCAGATAGTGAGTCCTTGTTTTGGTAGTGAGCCTTGTTTCTTAGGAAGTGAGCCTTTTGTAATCGATTTTGATATCTTTTATAGTGTGAGTTAATCCTCACCATGGTTTTTCCCTTATTGGGTTTTCCACGTAAATCTGGTGTTATTTTTTTTGTGTGATGGTTTTCAGTTTCTGCAATTGCACTTAATGTTTATTCATTTAAGCAGTATTAAGGATTAGTTCTGGTGAATGCTTTAAAGGTTTAATTTTGTGACAAATGATTCATCCCCCCTCTCAGTTGTCCTATCCAACATATAGTATCTCTATATTTATGAATACCAATGTTCCTGTCCTTCCCCAACCTCTCAAAAATCTTATTTTAGTAAAAATACAAGCATATGAAACAAAAAGGATTAAATATTTCAAATTTTCTCTTAGTTGTAGCTTCTTGGACAAAACCCTATGGGTCTTTGGTTAGAATTTCTTCTATGTTATTGAGATTCAATAATTGTATAATTATTCTCATTTCAATTTATGATTTTTTTATTGTTATTTTTCTTTAGATCTCTAACAAAATATATATTTGTATCTTTATCTCTTGAGATATCTAATCTTGTTATATTCCTCTTTTTCTTATGATTTTATTTACTTCTTTGTGATTTTCCTCAAATGCATCTATCCTCTTTTATTTTCATGAGGTAACAGTGGTTTATCTTTAAGTGTATTCATGCTATTTCATTTCATTGGCAAAGTCATTAATGAGTCCACATTTCCTATATTTCCCTTTCATACACACTAGGATATTAAGATTTATATTGACTTGAGTGATTGATATCATGGGTTATTATATTGTTATTATTTTAATTCTAGATGCACTTAGGATTAAAAGCCCATATCATTCCATTCAAATATTTTATTTGTGACATGTGGAGGTCAAAGTACCAGATTGGGACTTGACCATTTTGGCAAGATACCAAGTAGTCAACTCTTCTCTGTATCCAGTTGTAGGTACCATTAGTGATTAAATCACATGGAGGTTCCATGTCCCTAACTATCCTTTGTCTAGTTTCTATTATTTAGCTCCTAGATCATTTCTATCATTTAACACATGTTTATATCATTCTAGATACAATTTAGTAATTTTATTATAATATTTAGTATCATTTTTTATGCATTTTATTATCATTGAAATAGGTTTGATGATTGCTACTTGTATATGGGCAAGTGCACCAAATTGCGGGACAAAAAAGCGTCCATATCAATAATTTTAAAAGGAAAATGATTGCATTATGTTGCAAAAAATATAACACATTCATGTTTTGTTTGCCATAAAAAAAGAAAAATGAATCAACTACCAAACACTCATAGTCAACAGGTGCAAACTGAACAAGACCCAAACACATTTTGGAAATTTGACAATATTTGTTATGAGATAGGTAAGTAGTCAATATTTTTATATTTTTTTTTATCAAATCTTGCTTCCATTTTCATAAATTTTAATATTTTAGAGTATCATTTATCATTTATTATTTATTTATACTAGCTCCTCTAAACCCTAACTCAAACCTAAATTAGATGAATAAATTCTTGAAGATAACTCCACATCATCTGAATCTCCTCCAACACTTCTAACACACCTTGGGAAAATACACGAGAATTTATTAGGGCCTTTAGAACAAAACAAAATTTAAATTGTAGAATTAGTTTTGAAATTAAAGGCATTGATAGTAAACCCCCATCATGAATTACTTGCTTCATCAATGGAACCAATGATCAAATGAGTTAATTTAGTGATGAGTCAAATCCATTAATATGAATTTTATAGAGATCCATGTCACCAATTTTATGCAACAAAGTTAAATCTTATGATGAAGTGAAGAAAGAGATAACAAAAGTCCAAATTTGTGCTATTTTTACCGATACCAAAACTAATACACCCATTGCTATGAATTTCAAGATATTTTATATCAATTGGTGTAATAATAATGATATAAAAAATAAATCTTGGGATAGGTGGTGGATGGTCTTTGACTAAATTTCTTGTAAAAACCATGAGGTACTATTATATTTTCTAAGAATACTTTACTATGAGTTTGCACTTCATGAAATTTTAAATTATTTTGACATAAGGGAGTTTCAAGGTAGAGGTGGAGGCTTTACCCAAGATAGAGTGGGAGCTCATTGGATAAAAAATCATCAATAAAGACTACTAACACAAAAATTTATATATTATGTGATGGTGAGCTATCAATTATGAAAGAGACTATGAAGGTGTAGCCTCTTCATGAGATTGTTAGACACACACACCCTTATACAAATTGGCACATAGATGTCCCAATATCATGGTTTAGTAGATAACCATATAAAAAAATAATGCCGTTATATTGTTATTACCTCCCATTTATGCTATAACACTATCATTTATGCTTTGGAGGAGATAATGGTCCATAGGGTATAGAGGGTGTCACCTTCCATGAGTGCACTCATTGTCATTGTACATGTATTAGGATCTTAGTAGGTGATCAAGTAGCACATGGCGGTGAGTGATCATTGATGAGCTAGTAAAAATATTTGTTTTGTGATTATTTATTGGTATTTTAATATGAATTTGTAACATAAAATTTTGTACTTAAAATTATAACATGTAAATTAATTTTTAATTATAGAACTAAATTAAAAATATGCATTTATTATATATTTTAGGGTCTAATATCATAGGATGTTACAACATAGACAATTTCATTAGTAAAGTTTTATGGTCCCATTTATGTGAGGTAAATTTCTAATATATCACAATAATTAGTAACTAGTTTAGATTTATAATAATGTTGATATTTAAAAATACATTTTTTTGTCAAATAGATGGGCATTACACCATCATTGAACATGCCTATTGGTACTCCCATTTGTGACATTAGATTTACTTATGTACATTATAACACATTTTTAATTATTATTTTTATAAAATTCAATATAATTGTTTATTTATACTTGATTTTCTTAGTTAAATCTATTATTGTTTGTTTAGTTGATGATGTCAATTGTCACGCCTTTTAATATATGGAAAAAATAGATTTCAGTGTTGCTATTGCAAATTCATCCTCAATATCTCTAACATATGTACAAGTATAAATATATACATTTAATTATTATTATTTAATCTCAATTGATATCATTAGGTATTAATAAATAATTGGTATATATTACTTTTGCTATGTTATAGATTAATGCAAGGACTCTATTTTAAGGGTGCACCTCTCTTGATGTTGTCGAGTATCAAAATAAAGAACAAATGGACTACTAGTATATTATAAGTGTGTTTATTATTTTTATGTCATTTTAAAATAATATTTTTTATAGAGTTTTTCATCGTATCTAATACTATAATTTGTATATATAGGTTGAGTTATGATACAGTAAGGAGCATAGGGGATCAAAATGATACAAAGTGATTTAGAAGTTCAAGGTTCAATTTCTAGTTGACCAAAGAGAGGTTGAATGTTTTAGTAATAGTCTTTGTAACATAAGGGAATATATTTTGTATGTCTATATGGCACATTAATAACAATTTATATGACTATATAAATTGATGATATTTTATAGTCTTAGAGACAATTTTTTTGATAAAAAAAGTAGGGAAAGGGCCCTAATCCTGAAAATCACATAAACAAAAAAGTAGAACAAGAAAATAAGGCTCTAACTGAACCATACCAACAATAAAAATTGGCACAAAGTCCAAGATGGACACATAAATTCATAAGGAGACATGTAGGCCTAAAGAAAAACACCTAAAACATATTATCAAGAGAGGCATGCATGCAATATATAAACAAAAGTAGACATGCAAGCCTGGGAACAACATATAGATAAAACAAAAAAGGAAAAAAAAAACATCATCAACATCCATCATTCCATAGAAACTTTAATAAGGTTCCAATTATCCATCAAAGCATTGAGGGAGTCCATACATCCAGTCATAGGCTTCTTGTTTATGCCTTTAGATAAATTTTTTACTTCCAAATTCTTACTTTGTTTCTTCCTCTTCTTTTTGTCTTATACTGACCCAAAATAGTTCCCATTATTGCTTTTTGCATCATACCATTAGTAATAGAGATAATACTTCCAAGGGAATTTTCCATCACTTTGAACTTCCCCATAGTTTTTTAGAGTCAATCCTACACTTTAGAATAGAGAAGTAGACATGAAGGTCAACAGTCTACATTTTGAGCTCATCAATGGTTGCACTGTCAATCTCAATCTCAATCCCAATTCCTAATATATCCTCCTCTTTGTTTAAATCTTCTTCCTCTTGACCAATCTTAGTGTTATACTCTTCCTCAACATTTTCTTCTTCAATATTTACCTCCTCAACATTGTTAGTGTCATAGTCTTTCGTGTAGTCCTTTTCAACTTTCTCCTCATCTTCTTGAGCATTGTTCTCCATATTCTCCTCAACAATGTGTGGAAAAAAATATTCATCAGTAGACTCTTCCACATCCTCATCATAAACAAGTTATTTTCCTTTCTACTCATTTTCTTTACCCTTAGGAGTATCCTTTTCCAAACATGCAGACCTTCGACCACCTATTTGAATAAAGCCAAAAGACACAATAATCTTCCCTTCATTATGATCCAAGTCCATATCATCAACAATGTTAATAGTTCCCCCTTAGAACCATTACTCTTGTTGAAATCAATCTTCTTTTTTTAGGAGCCAGGGAGGAAAGGGGAGGACTTTCTTTTCTCGAGAGTAATTTTTAATAGATCCTCCTCTAAGGATTGGTTATTTGCAATATCAAATTTCAAAGAACCCTTTTTAATTTTAGCAATTTTCCCCCTAGGAGATAATTTTTAGAAGGTAGGTTGGGTTTGCTCTCAATAGGTTTTATCTTGGTCAAATTATCCATAGGGGCAAGGTTGGGTTGTGAAAAAAAGGATAGGAAAAACTTATACAGATCCATAATAAGACCTTGATGTAGGGGAGGAGAAGCTCCATTTTTAATACAATGTTGGAGTGAGGTGAACATAAAATATTAATCTTATCCTTATGATGAAAGTGGTTTTAAAATGGAAAATGACACCCTAAACAATCATAAATCTACCTTTTAAACTGAAACACTTCATTGCACGAAAACTTACTATATCATAGGGAATTTTTCTCTGTTGAAGCCATTTTAAAAACACTCTAGTTTCTCACCTTCTTCAAAGAACCTATCAATAAACCTATTGTACTTACCATTGGTCTTCTTAGCAACCTTGATTCCTTCACAATTCAACCTCGTCACTTTCCCAATTAATTGAGGGGTAACTGAAAATGCATACTCCTTGTTGAATACACAAGACAACTAAGAGGGGGCTGAATCAATTGTATACTAAAACATAAAAAAACTCATTGAAATTCAAATCGACATTAGTTCTTAAACCATTAAACCCTTATCATGCATTATCAGAATGTAAACATGAGAAACAATAATGCAAACACATCCAAACACATGAGAATACCAGATTTATGTGGAAAACCCAAGAAGGGAAAAACCATAGTGAGGATTAGCTCACAATATAAAGTAATTGCAATAGTAATATAATAGGCTCACTTTCAAAGGGATCACTGCCCAAAAGCAAAGAAGGGCTCATTACCAATGGCTCACTACCAGATTACATAAAAAGAAGAAAGAATAATGTTACAATGAGAAATCCATCTCAAAGCAACATAAAGATCCACCACAACATAACCAATGCATTCATAGTCTCTCTAAATAATGTAGACACCTTCTACTCACCACTTCCAGTAGTCTAACACATTAAAGCTTGCACTGCATTTCACACTTTGGCACTTCACAACTCTGCACTTTGCATCACACACTTCACACATTGATTCTTCATCAAATCAACACTTATTTGTACCATCTTCAACCTTGAAAATAATTGACAAGGTTGGTTATGCACCTCAATCATGCAAATTCAAATTAGGTCGGCACAAAGAATTCCTGTGTTAGAAAGAAATGAAAGTGAACCACACCAAACCTTAACTAAGACCCAAATATACACATACATGTCATGCCACACTTCCAAAAACACTAAAGCATATCCATAATTAGTGTAAACACCCAAGGTCGGCTGAATCTATGTAAACACCATTAAGCAATTAAGTACATGCTTCCTTTGACCCAAAGATGACTCTCATATCATACACAAAACTTAAGCACAATCTGGAATATTCCATCAACATCCTGAAATCCAAAAACTCCTTCCAAACCTCATACACTAGAAGAATATACTCATCCTGCACACCCAATTAACTTTCCACATACTATAACATATGAATCCAACCTTGTGGAGCACCAAAAAAAAAAACTTAGGATGAAGATAGATCTGAGTAATATAAGAACACCCTTAGATCCATAAGACTAGAAACCAAACTATGGAGAAATGTGGGATAAACTATTCATACACTGGTGAACACAACTTTTGTTTGTCGAATGATCTAGAACTTGAAACTTTGGATATAACACCATTAAACACCTCTAATCAACATATTTAAACCAAACAAGCAGATCTTCAACCATGAAAAAATGTGGAGCAAAACACTAAACACCATTCTATCATGGTGAGCACTCTTCACCACATTGTTTCCTCTTTTGTTCAAATTTTCTCAAAATCACTTAGAAACAAAACACCATAAACACATTCTCATCATCTGGAACACCTTCTTAGCAACTCAACCACTAAAGAGGTTTGAAGACCCACAGATAGAATCTTATCAAAGAAACTCTAGAGGCTGCAACAATATATTTTGCCTTTGCAATAGATAATGATATTGAATCTTGCTTCTTGCTTAGCTAAGACACCAACCCATTTCCAAGAAAGAATGCACCACCACTTGTACTTTTCCTATCATCCACACAACCTTCCCAATCTGTATCTGTGTAAGCACTCAAAGAGAAATTAATATCCTTTGGATACCACAAACCATGGTCTAGAGTGTCTTTCAAGTATCTGAATATTCTCTTCACTACTACCACGTGTGACTCTTTGGGGTCTTCTTGAAATCTAGCCACAAGATAAACTACATGCATGAAATCTAGTCTAGTAGCAGTTAGATATAGTAGTCCTCCAATCATTTATCTATACTTGCTTTGATCAACTTTAAGAGATTCATCATTCTTGCTCAACTTGCAACCAATAACCATAGGAGTACATACTAGTTTAGAGTCTTCCATTCCAAACTGCTTCAACATCTCCTTGACATACTTTGATTGTGAAATGAATATCCCTTTCTTTGTCTAATTAATTTGAATTTGAAGGAAGAAATTCATCTCCCCAAACATAGACATCTCAAACTCTTTTTGCATCTCTTCTACAAATATCTTGCATATTGCTTCATTTCCTCCAAAAATTATGTCATCACCATACACAACCACAATCAAAATTTGATCTTTTTCAACTTTAAAGTAAAGATTACTATCCGTGGTACCTTTATTGAATACTTATTGCAACAAGTACCTATCCAATCTTGCATACCAAGCTCTAGGGGCTTGCTTGCAGACCATATCAAGATTATATGATAACTAAAAGCCTTTTGATTGTTCAATGTAAACCTATTATTCCAATTCACCATTCAAGAATGTAGAATTCACTTCCATTTGATAAAATTTCAAATCTTTGTGTGCTGAAAAAGATAAAAACATCCTAATAGCTTCCATTCTTGCCACTAGAGCAACTATCTCCTCAAAATCAATTCCTTCTCCTTGTGAGTAGCCTTTACACACAAGTCTTTCCTTGTTCCTTACCACTTCTCCACTCTCATTCGAATTGTTATGGAATACCCACTTATTTTCAATCACATTCTTGTTTGTTAGTTTTGGGATAAGTTCCCAAGTCTGATTCTTTTTAATATGCATTAGTTCTTCTTCCATAGCCTTGATGAAATATTCATTTTTTCACGCTTCAATGACTATTTTAGGTTCAACTTTGGAAATTAAACATAAGTTTACTTGTTCCTCTATCGTAGTAGTCTTTATTCTTTTCAACACACCTCTACTCTTGCCACCAATGATATGATCTTCTAAATGATTCTTATGTACATACTTGGGTGTCTTAGGAATCTTTTCTGAAGCTTCTTCCTCTTCAACATGTACTTCAATTTCCTTACCTTCGTCCTTCTCTTCTTCTCTGCAAGAGGACTCATTTGATTCGTATACATCTATCATCACTGAATTTTTATGTAAGTCTTCATCCACTTTGACACTTGCACTTTCAACAATCCTTTTCAACCTCTTGTTGTAGCACTGGTAAGCCTTACTTCCTATAGAATATCCAAGGAAGATTCCTTCATCAAATCTTGCATCAAACTTTCCTAAGCTTTCTTCATATCTTTTGATATAGCATTTTCTTCCAAACACTTTGAAATATTTCATAGTAGGGGTTCTTCCATGCCACAACTCATAGGGATTCTTTGAATTGTTTGTCCTTGCTTGTGCTCTATTGAGTATGTAGACTGTAGCATGTATTGATTCTCTCCAATAGACATCCAATAGATTTTCTTCCTTCATCATTGTCCTTGTTGGTTCTTGAACAATTCTATTCTTTCTTTCCACAACTCCATTCTGTTGAGGATTCCTAGGAGCTGACAAATGCCTCTTTATTGCATGATCTTCACAAAAAGTGTTAAACTCATTGGAGGTGAATTCTCCACCTTTGTTAGATCTAAAAAAAATGATTTTCATATCCATTTCATTCTCAATAATAGCTTTGAACGCCTTAAACATATCTAAAGCTTCTAATTTTTCGTTGAGAAAAGTAACCCAACTCATTATAGAATAATCATCAATTAATAACACACAATACTTGTCACCTTGAAAACTTCTGATTTTTGTAGGTCCATAAAGATTTGTATGCACCAACTCCAAAGGACCAGTAGTGGATTGTTCTTTGACTTTAAAACTCTTTATAGCTTGCTTCCCCATCTGAAATTCCTTGTAGACAACATTGATAGGCTTTGTAATCTTTGGTAGATCTCTTACAACTTGATTTGAACTTGTACCATAGAAAAAAGGCATCTTGCTTAATTTGGGGAATAATTGATGATAAATTAGACTTAATGAGGCCTTGATTTGGTGTTGTGAGGTTTTTTTCACATCCACACAAGGTCTTGGACCCTTTCAAATGCATTTAATGATGTCTTGTAAAGGTGTTGTAAAAGACTTTCACGCTTTTCTAGACTTAATAAACCCATTCTCCCTTAATTCAACATTATAAAATCTATTTAATTACATCTTCACGTCAACCTAGAAGGATTGTGAAATAAACTTAACTCTAATCTAGTGTTGTAATGTGTCCTACACATTCACATTGGATATTGTGCCTTTCTAGGCTATGCGGACCTCATTTTAGTGTTGTAAAGTGTATTTAATCACACTTTCACATTGAATTCTATGTCCCAAGCCATAATTGACCTTCAAATAATCATTAATAGGGCCCTATGACCCCATATTGTGCATCTTGAGGCAATATTTGATGAAATAACTGACAAAGTCACTATATAAACATGATTTTCTTATCTCCCAACAACCCAGCTGGAAAATGGGCCCCTCTAGGACTAATTCACCATCTGTGGTGAATGAGTCCCTGCTAGGTGGGACTGATTCACCCAAGGTGGCAAATGAGTCCCTTCTAGGTGGGACTGATTCACCCAAGGTGGCGAATGAGTCCCATTTGGGCCATTTTTGACTTTTGAGCGAGAAATTTTGGAATTTAAGTTTTATTTTTCTTCATGTCATCCTTAGGGATCCAATTTATAGGAAAATTAGGAAAATTTCCTATAAAACCAAGCCTCTAAACCGTAATTCAAATCTCTTAACTCATTCACACATCTCTTATCATTCATTCATCATCTATCTTCCCTTTCAAGTCAAGAAAGTTACGGTTTTATCACTCTAAGCCATCAAGAAAGCTTCCAAAGACATTCAAGGGAAGAATTTTCCTCCATTGCTGCATAAATCCAAGATCAAACATCATGGAAAGGTACTAAATTCATTGTTTCATGCTTCATTACATTCTTTCATCATTTTGGTTTAATTACCTACAAAGGGGTTTGACCAAGGCAAACCCCCATGTCCTGCCATCCAACATTTCCCCTTCTCTTCTTGTATGTTTATAAATTTAGGTGTCTTGAAGAGTTGTAAATCATTAAAGATCAAGTTGAAAATTTTTTGGAGACTTCTCCTTGTTGTACAAGTCAGAATATCAACAAAAATTCACTTTCAAGTTCAGAAATTAGACTTTCAGAGGTGGACACCTGTCAGGAGCTGAAGTGCGGATCAGAGACTTCAGTTTCCACCTTTGGATTTTCATAAATTCAAAAGTGGATTGATTTTCCATGGACGGAGAATGAGTCCCACTGCTAGGCTTGAAATAGGTTTTCTGCAGTTTTGGATACCCATTTGTCTGAAACAAGCTCCAAAACAGTTTCACAGGACTAGGACTAATTCACCCAGAATGGCGAATGAGTCCCACCAGGCCTAAAAATTAGGATCAACAGCATTGCAGAAGTCATTTCCAGTCTCCATCAAGATCTCAGGTGCACACTTTCTATTTCATTCATTTCTAGGTGTTTTTGCATATCACAATGTGTTTTCAAACACTCTACATTTCCTTAGTTTCCATTCATTAATCAATATATTTTATCACTTTGTTGCATTTGGGACATTCCATTTAGACATATTTCTATCATACTTGTATTATTTTGAGTGAACCACCACAGTTTTTGAGTCTATCTCTTTCCTTTTAGGTGAAAAACCCTAAGAGAGTAAGAGAAGTACATAACACTCAAAAAATTGTTGGTTCATTTTGGTGAACCTGCTTTTCGAATACTTTCTTGTCTAATTTGGAGTCCTTCATCATAGATCTAGCTTGCATTGACCTTGCATTAGGGTTTGCATGGATTAATTTGCATGCTAGGTGTCAAATTTTGCATTCATGAAAAGTGCATTTCGGTTGCATTTTTGGCATCTAAATTCATTTATTTTTTTTGAAATTTTACATTTTCATCTTAGGTCAGCATCTTACAGCCCAAAAAACATCAAAATCCATCAAAAACATTTGGAAATTCTAAAAAAATCCCTCACTGGGACTCATTTTCCACCTTGGGCGAATCAGTCCCTTTTCACCCCTGAAACTGCCCTTTATGGAACGAAAAACCCTATTTTTAAGCTTATGTTTGGTGCCATTACCTAACTGTATCAGTTGGATGATTTTCTATAACATGCATGTCATTACATCTAGCTTACATTCACTCATTTCATGCATGGTTTAAATTTCAAGTTTGCATTCTCATATTGTTACATAGCATAATCAGTTAATTGTCATCCTTACAATCTAAAAAATTGTATTCCTCTTTTGCATGATTGCTTTAGCATAGTTACATTTCAAGTTTTTAGAATAATCATTACATCATGTTTTCCTTACAAAAATCTATAATTATCATATTTCATGTTCTATTTTTAGATCTTATTGCATGTTGTAAGAGAGTTTTGTTAAGTGCATATGAATATGAGGTCCTTTCTCCTCTCTTTTTGTTCGTCATCGATCCCTCTCCTAGTTTCCCTTATTTGGATGAGGTTAGTCTAGTGAAAGAATACTTGGATAATCATAACAATCACATTTTTTCTTCTCCTATTATCTCTCACACTTGTGACGTAGATATTATAGTGCTAGAAGAACCAATTGATGAGAGTTTTGACAATCCGAGTTGTTTCTCTCCTCTTACCTCTCCTATTAGACATAACATTACTAAAGAAGAGGACATCACGCTAAGTAATCATGATGATCACACAACACACCAAAAAGATGAAATCATAGACACATTTCTAGACATTACCTTACCTAGTCTCCATAATCATGATAATCAAACTTGTTCTTCTCCTAATATCCCTCCTCGATACAAAGAGGATAGGTTGGTGTTAGAAGATATACCCATTCAAGATCATGAGAATATTTCCCCTCCCTTCCCTAATGTCCCTATCCTATGGGAAGATCTATTTGGAAAACATGAAAACCATAGCGGTCCTTCTCTTGATGCCTCCCCTATTTGTGATGAAGCCATTTTACACACTTCAAACTTGAGTGACCATATTGTAAGCTCTCCTATTAGGGTAAATACTATGGAACCCAAGAATGAGACCTTACAGACAATGAACGATCAAATAGAGTCTTCCCCTAATCTCCTCACTATCAATAATCAAACACATTCAAACATTAATAACTCCCTTAGTTGTGACAAAGTTATTTTGGAAGAACCAAGCTTTACTTGTCAAGAACATGTGGCTTGTTGTTATCCTAAAAACTCTCCTCCTAGGGAGGATATAATGATACAAGATAAAGATAACATTGACTATAATGATATTATTCCCTTCAAAGACAATGTAGATCCCATGTTAGATTCTCATTTGCCAAGGGATGTTAATATTATTCAACCTCAACTCATCTTTTACCCCCCTTTACACAAACAACCAACTCAAAACCAACCTGAACTCATCCTTTACCCACCGTCACATAAACCTCCACCTCCACCTAAACCCGAGTTTACTCTTTACCCTCCTAAGAATAATGTTTTGCAGCAACTGAGTCATAATAATGTTGCTCATACATATAACACTCGAAACAATCTATCACTACCACAACCAAACCCACCTTCTTTACCTTTGCCAAATTCTATATTGCCTAGTGCCCCGCTTAAGGGAGTATGATCTTGTTGAACTTAAAAGTACTCCCGCCAAGATTTCCCTTTGGGACCTTCTTCAGACTTCACCTACCTATCACACTATGCTTCAAACATCCTTACAATAAGTTCCTATCCCTTCTAATGCACAACCAAATGACATAGCATCTATAATTCAAGGATTGAATGTTGGCATTGTTTTCCACCAAAGTGAACTCCCCTCTTTGGTCGTGCAAGAAAAAAATGATCCTTTCATAATCATATCTCGATAAAAAAGAATAGGGATAAAGCGAACCCTTATTGACAATGGCTCCTCCCTTAATGTGTGTAGTGTAAATATTTTGGATAGACTTCGTGTGGATAAATCAGAAATTCAACCTGATTCCTTGTCTATCCAGGGATTTGACAATGTAGGAAAACAACCACTTGGTGTGATCACTTTGCCTCTTACACTTGGGAAGGTTACATTGGATACACCAATCCAAGTTATGCCTAATTATTTTTCTTGTAATATCATTTTAGGCCAGCCATGGATTCATGCAATGAATGGCGTGCCTTCTACTCTTCATTGTAAAATGAAATACATCTACAACAACACAATCCACACACTTGACATTGATCCTAAGCCTTATAGTGTCTTGCAACTTGAGAAAAACAAAGAGAACCCCTTGAACACATTAACACCAACCACACAAGTGGAACTCGCACAACAAAACGACAAACAACAACATATTGAACAAGTTACCAAGCTATTAGAAGATGATTTGGGTTCCTTGGATTTCAAACATGACTTCATGGGTGAATACAAAAACAATAAAAAAAGATTCAAATAAGGGAAAAGAAACAACAATAATTTTAACACAAACTTCGAATGACCTTTTGAAAGCATCCACCTCAACCACTTCAGACAAAGTAGCAAATTACACAATAAAATTTGAAGAACTTAATCACAAACAACCATCTGATCCAAAAGAAATGAAAAAGATTTATGGACAAGGTTATGAACTTATGAAACAACTTGGATATAGTGGAAAAGGATGTGGTGCTCACGGACAAGGTATCTGCAACCCTATCGATCCTATCCAACAAAAAATAGCTCATGGTCTTGGTTATTGTCCTTTGATAGAAATAACCAAGCCTTCACTCAACATCAACACTCTCACACAACATTCTTCTAAGCCAACTTTAACTGTAAAGCATCCTGAATTGATAGACACTAGTGGTCTTGATTGTTCTCCTTTACAATCTATTAAACAAAAATACACCTTCGCTTAATGTCAATGTCATCTCGCAAAACACTAATGAATTGAATTTTTTAGATTTTACACCCTCCTGTAAAGGAGAGAACAAAATCTCACAATCTATAGAGTATTGCATAGATATGACATCTAATACTAAGAAAGATGTATCTTTGAAGCAAACCATAGGAATATCTTCTCTCGTTGATCAAGAAGGCATTTTGTCGAGACTCCTCCAAGATCACTTGATCTCTCTCCCTCCATGAACTCAAATGAAATTTTATTACAAAACTCCATTTTGTGCCTATCACAGAGTTCATGGCCATTCCACTAATGAATGTAAGGATTTGAGTAGTAAAATCTAAAATCTTAAGGAGTTTGGTGTTCTTCCTTATATGGGGGCACCCCATTCCTCTAATTGATCCCGATTTTCACTCTCGCCTGCATTTCATTAATCATTTCGTCTCACCCTTGTCCTACACTCAATGGGGGAAAGGGGTTAGGTAGCATTGTCCTCATATGTCATTTTTTGTTACTTCTTTCAGCTAGTCATTAAATTTTCATGCACATATAAGAGTAAGCTTGGGATGTGGACGACATTCCTTAAGTTGGCTCGCATGTGACATACTACCTTTTTCATGATGTAGCTTATCGAAAATATATGACTTGGCATAGGGCTTTCCGAGTAAGCTCTCATGTTCTCCTTCTTCTACTTTAATGAAATTTCTCATAGTATTGGTGTTTGTAACCACTTTAAAGTGGGGGTATACATCATCACTCGCATTTCATTGTGTGATTTATTTCTTCTTGCGATGCGTCCTTTTCTTGGTGGAGTCATTGGGCTTGATTCCCTCCAAGAGCGTGATACATCTTTTGACACATCCTCTCTTGGAAAAATTAAGCATGATGTTCCCTAAGATGAGACCTTGCACAAATTAAGAAAAATACCTTTGAACAATCCTTGCACTATTTTACATTAACAATGTCTATGAGTGTCAAGCATACAAATTTTTTCTTACTTCATAGAGCTCGAAAATAATTTTTCTTTGTGGCGCCTTATTAAAGTTATTAGGAGGTATAAATTAGGTATGGTTGAGCGGGAAGCCCACTCTGAGGCATGAATTTTCCCATAACCACCTATGTGTTTGTGAGTACATACCAACCGTGAGTGTATGTTTCTCACCTTCTGGACTTCTCACCTAGTGGATAGCCAAGAGTTCAGTCGCCTTAGAGTGAGTATGCATTTTTGGACAAAAAACCTAGATCTGATCCACAACGTGTTGGAAAAATGGTCGAAGCTTGATCCACCTTTTTATTTTTTCTTTTCTCTTCCTTCTAGTTCTTTCCATTACATGATCGTGTATCTTGTCTTGCTACAAAATCATTCACTCTTGTGCGTGTCCTCTTGCACTCATGTTGGTTTGACTTAGGATTTTAGATCCTGGGGGATTGACCTCCTTCTCGATATTTGTTATCCTAGCCATCCGAATTGGTACAATTGGACCTCTCTTGAACATCTACTTTAGTGTGAGTTTGAAGCAAGTTCATCCTCTCACTAAAGTGGGGGCTAAATGTACTGTAGAAAAAAGGAAACTTGCTTGATTTGGGGAATAATTGATGATAAATTAGACTTAATGAGGCCTTGATTTGGTGTTGTGAGGTGTTTTTCACATCCACACTAGGTCTTGGACCCTTTCAAATGCATTTAAGAATGTCTTGTAAAGGTGTTGTAAAAGACTTTCACACTTTTCTAGACTTAATAAACCCATTCTCCCTTAATTCAACATTATAAAATGTATTTAATTTCATCTTCACATCAACCTAGAAGGCTTGTGAAATAAACTTAACTCTAATCTAGTGTTGTAATGTGTCCTACACATTCACATTGGATATTGTGCCTTTCAAGGCTGTGTGGACCTCATTTTAGTGTTGTAAAGTGTATTTAATCACACTTTCACATTGATTTTTGTGTCCCAAGCCCTAATTGACCTTCACATCATCATTAATAGACCCCTATGACCCCATATTGTGCATCCCAAGGAAATATTTGATGAAATAACTGACAAAGTCACTATATAAACTTGATTTTCTTGTCTCCCAACAACCCAGTTGGAAAATGGGCCCCTCTAGGACTAATCGCCATTTGTGGTGAATGAGTCCCTTCTAGGTGGGATTGATTTGCCCAAGGTGGGAAATGAGTTCCATTTGGGCCATTTTTTACTTTTGAGCAGGAAATTTTGGAATTTAAGTTTTATTTTTCTTCATGTTGGCCTTGGGGATCCAATTTATGAGAAAATTAGGAAAATTTCCTATAAAAAAAATCCTCTAAACCCTAATTAACATCTCTTAACTCATTCACACATCTCCTATCATTCATTCATCATCTATCTTCCCCTTCAATTCAAGCAAGTTAGGGTTTTATCACTCTAAGACATTCAAGTGCATAATCTTCCTCCATTGTTGTAGAAATTCAAGATCAAACATCATGGAAAGGTACTAAATTCATTATTTCATGCTTCATTACATTCTTTCATCATTTTGGTTTAATTACCTACAAAGGGGTTTGACCAAGGCAAACCCCCATGCCCTAACATCCAACATTTCCCCTTCTCTTCTTGTATGTTTGCAGATTTAGGTGTCTTGAAGAGTTGTAAATCAATAAAGATCAAGTTGCAAAGTTTTTGAAGACTTCTCCTTGTTTTACAATTCAAAATATCAACAAAAAGTCACTTTTAGGTTCAAAAATCAGACTTTCAGAGGCGGACACCTATTAAGAGCTGAAGTGCAAATCAAAGACTTTAGTTTCCACCTTTGGATTTTTAGAAATTCAAAAGTGGATTGATTCACCATGGATGGAAAATGATTCCCACTACTAGGCCTGAAATAGGTTTTTTGCAATTTTGGATACCCATTTGTCTGAAACAAGCTCCAGAACAGTTTCATAGATCTAGGACTAATTCACCCAAAATGGCGAATGAGTCCCACCAGGCCTAAAAATCAGGATCATCAACATTCCAGAAGTAATTTCTAGTCTTGATCAAGATCTTAGGTGCACACTTTAAGTTTCATTCATTTATGTTGCAATTTGCATTCATTTCTAGGTGTTTTCACATATCACAATGTGTTTTCAAACACTCTACATTTCCTTAGTTTCCATTCATTAATCAATATATTTTATCAATTTTTTGCATTTGGTACATTCCATTTAGACATATTTATATCATACTTGCATTATTTTGAGTGAACCACCATAGTTTTTGAGTCTATCTCTCTCCTTTTAGGTGAAAATCCCTAAGAGAGCAAGAGAAGTACATAACACTAAAAAAAATGTTGGTTCAGAACTAATCCTCACTAGGCTATCAAAATTGATGTGACACATTATTCTATGCTATATCCAAATTTCATTAATCTGAGTGATAAAGAATTGACCATTTGCACCCTTAAGTTGATAAGCATTTCCATTTGTCCTTCCTGTTGCAACCACAGTTCTAGAGCCTTTTCTCATCTCACAACCATCATGCTGAAACACAAGATTATATCCTTTGCTACACATTTTTCCTACACTCAAAGGGTTATGTTGTAGACCCTTAACATAAAGAACATCATCTGTATTATGCTTTCCATCAAAATTGATTAGACCTTTTCCACATATCTTAGCAGATGTATCATCACCAAACTTAACTAAACCATCTTCAAACTTCTCAATCTTAACAAACCTACTCTTATCACCTGTCATGTGATTTGAGCATCCATTGTCAATGATCCAATTGTTCTTCTCTTCTTTAGCATGAAAAACAATCACATTGCTCCCTCAATGTTATGAACTGCTTTCAGAGTACTTTTCTCCATACATCTCTCAGAGTTAGTAGAATTAGTTCTAGTATTTAAAACCATGAACAAGCATTCATCGTCTACATCATCCAGGTAATCAGATTCATCATCAAACATACTAACATCTTCTCTAACATAATAATTTTTCTTAATTTATTCACCTTTATTCTCCTTAGATCTATCTCTTGAAGCTTTAACATGACATCTTCAAGCATAGTGACCAATATTTCCATAGTTAAAGCATTTGAAAGGTAGCTTACCTTTGTATTTTTTAGTTCCCTTTTTCAATTTCCTCACAAAGTTTGCTTCCAAATCATCAAATTCATTTGGATTAGATTCCTCATTCTCCTCTGCTTTTCCAACTTTAAAAGTATTATCTTTCTTTGAATCACTTGAACCAAACTCCTTAATTCAAAAGCAGTTAAAGTAACAATTAACTGATCTCTAGAATACTAATATAAATTCTAAAATTCTTTAATAGTAGAAACTTTATGACTATAGGATTTAGGCAGAGTTCTTAGTACCTTCTTTACCACCTCATCTTCTTCAAGTTTTCCACCAAGGCCTCTAATGGAATTGAAAAATTCATCCATTTTATACATGTATCTTGTAATATGTTCATCCTTTGACTTCCACGGGGTTTCAAACTTGATCTTTAGATTCTACATCTTAGCTTTC
Source organism: Sequoia sempervirens (assembly GCA_007258455.2). Classification (NCBI taxonomy): domain Eukaryota; kingdom Viridiplantae; phylum Streptophyta; class Pinopsida; order Cupressales; family Cupressaceae; genus Sequoia; species Sequoia sempervirens. The sequence goes on along the minus strand of VDFB02047230.1, from coordinate 36,931,504 downwards.
TTGACTTTTTCATCTCCTTCATAGAAACTTTCCAACTTATTGCATATCTCACTAGCAGATTTAAGATTCATAACTTTTACAAGTTTGGTATTTGAAAGACAACTTAAGAGAGCATACCTTGTTTTCCATTGTTCTCATATGCTTTGATTTCATCAACAATGCTCAGACCATTTGTAGGCATTGCATATCCAATTTCAATAGACTTCCAAACTCCAAACCATAGAGATGTAAGGAAACCTTCCATCCTGATCTTCTAGAATGCATAATTAGATCCATCAAATAGAGGGGCATCCTTCTTGTGTGCCATCCTATATCTACCTCAAGTGGTTAATATTTATTCCAAGAAACCTTTCTCTTATACCAATTGTTGAATGCACAAGACAACTAAGAGGGGGGATGAATCAATTGTACATTAAAACATCAAAACCCTCATTAACATTTAAATCGATATTATTTCTTAAACCATTAAACCCTTATCATGCATTAGCAAAATGTAAACATGAGAAATAGTAATGAAAACACATCCAAACACATGAGAACATTGGATTTACATGGAAAACCCAAGAAGGGAAAAACCACGGTGAGGATTAGCTCACAATATAAAGTAATTGCAACATCGAATACAATAGGCTCATTTTCGAAGGGATCACTGCCAATGGCTCACTACCAGATTACAAAAAAGAAGAAAGAAGAATGTTACAATGATAAATCCATCTCAAAGAAACATAAAGATCCACCACAACATCACCAATGCATTCACAACCTCTCTAAAGAATGTAGACAGTTTCTGATCACTGCTTCCAGTAGTCTAACACATTAAAGCTTGCACTGCATTTCGCACTTCACATCACACACTTCACACACTAATTCTCCATCAACTCAACAATTATTTGTACCATCCTCAACCTTGAAAAAAATTGACAAGGTCAGCTATGCACCTCAACCATGAAAATTCAAATTTGGTTGGTACAAATCATTCTTACAGTGGAAAGGAATGAAAGAAGGCCACACCACACCTTTACTTGGACCCAAATAGACACATACATGCCACACCATGCTTCCAAAAACATTGAAGCATATCCACAATTAGTGTAAACACCCAAGGTCGGTTGAACCTATGTAAAAACCATAAAGAAATTAAGTACATGCTTCCTTTGACCCAAATATGACTCACCAATCATACACAACACTTAAGCACAATCTGGAATATTCTATCAACATCCTAAAATACAACAAATCCTTCACAACATCATACACCTGATGAATATACTCATCCTCCACACCCAATTAAATTTCCACATACTATAACACATTAATCCAACCTTGTGGAGCACCAAAACATAAAAAACTCATACTAAAGATAGATATGAGAAATATAAGCACACTCTCAGATCCACAAGACCAAAAACTAAACTGCAAATAAATACAGAGATAAACCATTTCTCCTCTAGACAACATTGCAATACACTATTCATACACTGGTGAACACAACATTGCAATACACTATTCCTTGTTGGAATGATCCAAAACCTGAAACTCTAGATATAACAGCAGTGAACACTTGTGATCAACATATTTGAACCACACAAGAAAATCTTCAACCATGAAGAAATGCAGAGAAAAAAATTGAACACCATCTGTCATACTAAGCACTCTTCTAGCTTGACTAAGGAGTTTTCTTTCTAGCTAGCCAACTTCTTTTGAACCATTTCAATAATACTATTCTAGTAATCACTAGAAGGCATCTTAGAAATAAAAATGAGACCAAGATAGGTAGCCAACAAACAACAATTTTGTAACCTATAATCCTCATAACTCTATCCTTAAGTAGTCGATTTGTGTTGAAGAAGTAAAGCATACTGTTATTATAGTTGATATGTTTCTCGGAAGCCCTAACATAATCCTCCAAAATATACTTTCAATGACCTACCTCAACTACTGAAGCTTCCTTGAAAAGAATAGTGTCATCCACAAATTGTTGATGAGAAGCAGGAGACAAAGAAGAGGCAACTTGAACCCCTTTGAGTAATCTTAGGTCAAGTCTCTTTTGAAGATTCTAACCAAGAAATTATGCCACAAAAATAAACAAATAAGGAGAGAGGATCACCTTTTCTAAGCCCTCTACCACAAGAGATATATCCCCTAGGGAAACCATTAACCATAACATAACACTTTGGAGCAGTGACACGAGCTTTGATCAAATTCAGAAATCTTCCTTTGAAACCAAACTTCTACAAAATATCCAACAAAAAAGGCCAAGAGACTTTGTCATAGGCCTTAGAGATGTCCAATCTGAAAACCATGCCTGATTTTTTCCTAAACTCCATATAATGAATATATTCTTGTGTGGATAAAGCTACATCCAATTTTTTTCTACCTTTGAAAAATCCCTTTTGATTGGGGAAAATCTATCTATGAAGGATAAATTTTAACCTATTAAAAATAAGTAGACAATATTTTATAAATAATATTACATAAAATTATTGGTCTATAGTCTTGTAAAGAAGATGCATCATTTTTATTAGGGATTAGAACTATAAAGGTAGAATTTAGTTGATTTAATAGTCTTCTAGATCTAATGAAGTCCCTAACAGTATTTAGAAGGTTAATGGAAATAACATCCTAGAAGTCTTGAAAGAATGGAGGAAACCATCAGGCCCAGGAGCTTTATACACACCAAAATAGAACACTAAAATTTTTAGTTCTTGTAGCAGGATTGGTTTCCCTGGGTCCTTGAGATCTTGATCAATCAACACATTGCATAACATCAATGAGCTCTTCCAACACCAATAAATTTGGATTAGATTCAACAAGAGTTTCTTGAGAGAAGGAAACAATAGCAACAATAATGTCATTCTCATCTAACAAAATAGTACCATCTTATTTAACCAAACTTCTTATTTTATTTCTTCTTCTATGTTTCATTATGGATTGATGAAAGATTTTTATATTTATGTCCCCTTTTGTTAACCACTGGATGCTAGATTTATGTTTCTAGAAGACTTCCTCCATCTTTGATAACTTATTCCATTCAATGCCCAACTCATGCTCTTTAACACAAGTTTCCATATCATTATTTATTTCCTCCATTCTCCCCTATACCTCCTTAAAGGTTTGTAGTAATGATCTTTAGTGGAAAATATTACCAAAGGATATCTTATTCTAATCTTTAACCCTTTTTTAAATTTTTGAGCCAGATAATACATTAGAGTACCATAACAAGGAATATTCCACCAAATCTCAACAATTTCTTTGAAATTAGGGTGAGAAGTCCACATGATTTTGTACCTGAAAGGAAAGGGACCCTTAGCCATAACAACATCCCAATTTAGAAGAATAACATTACGATTAGAGCTTGTTCTAGGAAGGGAAAATAATGAAAGTTTAGGGAGAATATTCAAACCATTAGAAATTAAGAACCTATCGAGTTTAACTTGAATATGATTACTTCCTTGTCTCCTATTAGACCAAGTTAATAGAGAACCTTGTAAATCAATATCAATAAGCCTCATAGAGGAAAGAAAATCAATGAGATCCACCATACTATCAGAGAAATCATTCAGACCCCTCAATTTTCTACAAGAGATCAGAGAGGCTAAGGAACCCCAGAGCTAAATCCTCATGAATCTAGAATTAGGAGTGTAAATATTAATCAAGTTCCATTTTATAAAGGTATACAAATCTTCCATAGAGGTCATCAAGTTTCCTTTGCAATGGTTTTCTTTGACACCTTTAATTCTAGTAGGGTTCCACATAGTAGCTATTCCACTAGAAGGACCTTCCACATTGCTAACATAGTAATAAGTAGAAGGCCAAATATTCTTAACAATCTAATAAAAAATAGACTGTTGCATCTTAGTTTCTTGGATAAGAAAAATTTTAATTTTTAGATCAGCTAAATAAATCTCAATAGGATGTTGCTTAAAAATTCTATTCAACCCTCTAATATTCCAATATATAATCTTCATAACTAACTAGAGGAAAAATCATTACCACCTTGGTACTAACAACAAGAGGTGAAGGTCTCCAAATCCCATCATTTATTCTATTTTTTTGGCCCCAAAAGACTATCCAAAGTTTTCTATTTACCAAAACCAACATCACATGTTGTATCATGAGTTCAATTTTCCCTTTGTGATGGTCTACCTTACTTATTTTCTCCCCCAACATTTGATTTTTTCTTCTTTTGAGGTTTCCCATTGACTTGAGTTTATTCCTCTTCTGATACACCTTTTAATAACTCCATAGGAGGAGTTTCAGTAGAATTAGCACTGAATCCCAACAATGAAAGGGACTCCTACAAATCTTTACTTAGACCCCCAAAAAATCTATTAAAAGCACTATTATTCATAGAAATAATCTTTATATTAAGAGGAAAACATCTTCCACTTGCTGAATTTCCTTTATATCTATATCAATTTATTCATCTTCCAAACCCCCATTACTAGTTGGAGGGGGAGAGTTAATAAGTCCCTCCTTAAGTAGTTCATCTTTTTTTGGAATAGAAACAATGTATCACATGATATAAGTAGGTTACTTTGAATGAGCCTTTTCATTATATTTGCTCAAACCATCCATACCTTTCTAAAGAACATCTTCTAAACCTTTACCATTAACATCCCTAACATTTGTTTCTTGTGTCTTGTCTTTTTTTTTCTAACATATCTTGATTCTTATTAGATTCATCCCCATCCTTTTCCAAGAATTCCTCCACTTTCTTCCCTAGATATTGAGTTTGGATCACTAAGAGACCATTCACCCCTGAAAACTCAACATGGTTACAAATACCTATCTCTAATGCTAGGGACTTTAGAACAACATTATGTTTCTGTTGGCAAGGCACCATTTTATTTTTAGCCAAAAACTATCTCTTGCACGAGTCACTTAAATGATGAAATATCTTATAGGTCTAACAAAAAGTCTTGCATTTTTATACTCAATGGATTGGTTCCACAAGCTAAATCTTGATTTCAAAGATATAAAGGAAGGTAAAACCATGCTCACAACCACATTAACACAACTTCATGCAAACAACAGTCTAGAATTTTGGTGGGTAACTTTATCAACAACAAAAAAATGGCCAAAATAATTAGAAATACCTTGGAAAATTTTGTAATTCCAAAACTCTAGAGGAAGTCTCAGAAGGAAAATCCAAGTAGGAGCCACTGAACCAAGATTAGCTGACAAATCAAACCCTAGATTTTATTTACATAAGGAGAGGAAATTCTTAAAATTCTTATCAAATGCTCAAGGCCCCCTAGTGAGCACCTTTATCAGATATTCATAAACCATAAATCTAAAAAGAAAGAGGCCATTATCCATTGTATTGATATTGACACTACCCTTGAGATTCCAAATAACTTATGCCCATTTCCTAACTTGATCAATGTTGGGGTCCTAAAGAAAGAAACTTACCTTAAAGGGAGGGTTGAATCCCAAAAATCACCTCATCCATCATATCATCAAGGATGAGAAACTCCAGTCCTTCCATAATACATGAAACCTTCAAAGAATAAAAAACCTAGGTTCACCATGTTTAGAGATCTAACACCCACTAACTTATCCACATAGGATACAAGATCCTCCTAGAGAAAAATGAGTCAAGACCAAAAGAAGGGGACACATGAGCCTTTTCAAAATCCTAATAAAAAACCTCCAAAGAGGACAACTCCTTGTTCACCTTCACACCTTCCTTAACTTCCATAGAAGCAACCACATTGGATGGGAGATCTCGCAAGTCACCCCCACTTGCCAACTCCATGACTCAAAACCTTAGGTGACTTCAAAAAAATCGAAAATTACAGAGTGTGCTTAGAGACAATGTTAGCATCATGGCACTATATACTATTTTGATCAAATTGTATTCCTTCATGGCCTTATTAAGACATTACTTAATATGGGTATGATCCCTTAAAAAGAATTTGATTCCTTTTATGATCAATAGTGAAAACATCAATCTAGGAGGCTACTTTGCATGCATCAAACTTATATGAAACACATTATTATGAAACCTAAAAAAATATGATCAATAATATTAAAATTTGATCTTGTTAATAGAATTTTCCCTTCCAAATATTGAAGAATACTTAGTGGAAAATTCAATATGGATGATCATTTCTAAAGGAATTAATGGAATAAGTCTTGCTTGAAAGAGTAGTAGAGTCATCAAAAATGCACTTTTACAATATTTTGAGCTTCAAGGTCCAAATTACATCACTTAATATTGTGTGGTTCAAGTTACAATTTTATAATAGTTCATGTATGGCACATAATCATATCAATAAAATAGAACATCTAAAACACATTATACAATAGGTATTAGGAAGAATACACTAATCAATGCATACACAAATGGGATCACGAGAATTCATCATATTCACAATATAATGCACACACAAAGGGGTGTCATAGGTACACTAATAGAGTATCATCATATAGATTTATTGCTCATTGTGGGGAGGTTGAGGATTATACGCCATCCAATGGGATCCTTAATGACACTATCACTAATCTCTAGGATCAGTCCCATGTACTTCACAATAATACATTGTATCCACATGAGCATATAGAAAATGAACTCATCCAGATTAATATTTTATGTGTGAAATATGTAACCCCATACTTTTTAATTATTTATCTTTTATTACCTCTCATTGACCTTGACATTGTTTACATTACAAATGGATGGGGTGAGATCCCACTCCACTAAGACCTAGAGTCCTCTCCTCCTAAGGCCGCATAGGAAAAGAAATAATATGAAAATGACATGGAAAATGAGGTCCAATAATAAAACACCTATGGTCATATAATTATCCATCCCATTTTCATGAGGGGATTCTCTTCCCATAAAATAATACTAAACAATTAGGAAATTTTTATTTTTATTTTTCAACATTCCATAAATTTACAAAATTCTAAAACTCCAACGATGGTAAGCTCAAACCACACCCAAATTTAAAATTATAAGAACATATTTTTGATGCTAAAGACACATGGAAAACACACTTTTTCAATCACATAATTTTTTTTGTCATAATTTCAAAGTAAAATGGGTAATCACAAAAAATTAAAACATGAGAATAATTAAATTGATTTTAACTAACTAAAAAAATTTATGCATGCACAATCCTACCAAATGATTCCATGTACAAATTCATAAGACAAATAATCACAAATCTTGAATTTAAATATACTTACCTTCAACCCAAGGTAAAATGAAATAAAATAAATAAGGGTTTGAAGAAGCTATTCCACTCAACCCAATACATAATCACTCCAATGCAATCTTCAATACAAGGAAGAAATCCAACTCCAATTCATTCCCAATAAATCCTTCTAAAAGCCTAAGCAATAAAAGATGGAGGGAAGAAAATGTTGCCCCAAAAAATAATAAAATAGAATATCCTCCAAAAATGAGCTTTTTTTAATTTCTATAATGCAATTTTCCACTATACAAAAATTATCCCTTTTTTATTTCACACTTAAACCACTTCCTAACAAGATTAAAGCCAGAGCGAGTGGGGGTGCAGGTTTGATTTCTACAGAGGGCGTTGTTGTGGAAGCGTCTGAGGAGGATGGAGACTCAGACGACGATGAGGATGCCCTTGTGCTGGAGGTGTTTCTTGTTTTTGGTCTGGGGTTGCCGGCGGACTTCGTGGTGCTAGGTGGTTTTCCTTTGCCACCGCGTGTTTTGGGGTTTTTTCCCCTTTCTCTTTAGGGCTTCTATTGTTGTTCCTGGCAGTGTTATGCTTTTAACGACTGCTTTTGGCCTATCCCCTCTTCATTGCATGATCTTATTGGCGTGGGGATGTCTTGTTTGGGATCTTTTGCCTTGGCTGCACAGGCTTTAGGGTATGTTGGGCTTATTGTTGTTTGGTGGGCCGATGTCTGTGCTGTAGCCTGGTCGGTTTTTTTGGAGGAGGAAGTGTTTCGCTCCTCTAATTTTTTTAAGATGTTGCTTTCGAGAGGACTCTGGCGCTGCGATGATCTGTTTATTCTGGTCGCTGCTTCTTCTTTGTGGCCTTTCGTTTGGCTCACTTTGGCATTGGGTGGGGGTGATCAGGTGCTTTCTTTTGATCACTCCCTGGAGGAGTCCTTGCTTGGTGCTGTCTTTGCTAGCCTGGTTGTGGCTTCCAAATGGTAGGTGGATTTTGATGTCTATTCTTTTGGTTTGGAGCCTGTTTTGAGTTTTTGGCCCATATGGTGGTGCGGTTTTGCTGCTCGAGTAAGGATGTTTTCTTTCCTTTGCTTCATTGGGTTTTGTGTGGGCCTGCTCTGGTGTTATCAGGGGTTTATCATTCTGAGAGCAGGTGTCTTTTTTCTTCCCTTGTTCATGGATTTTCCCCCGTGTGCTTTGTTATTCTTCGTTTATGTTTGGGGGCTAGTGCTTTGGTTGGACCCCTCTATGGGCATGGTTTTGGTTTTGTCTCACCGTTGTCCAGTGCTGAAGGTATTAAGGGTTGGGTGGCTTTTAGAGATTATCTTGAAGACCCATATGTTGTTGCTTGCTAAGGTCTTCCTTTTTATTGCAGTCCTCTCCTTCTATTCGAATACTAGGTCTTCTTTTGAGGTGGAGACCTCTCCTATGGAGGTGGAGTCCTCTCCTTCTTGGGTTGAGGTGTATTCTATTGGTGAAGGTTTATTCCCGCTGATCCCATTAAGGGGGATCCCTTTCCTATTGAGGTGGAGTGTTGGTTTGTAGGAGTGTTGTGGTTGTTGTGGGCTGGATGAGCTTGGTTTTTTCTCCTATAGAGGTGGAGAGAGCAACTAGTTTTTTTGGAACACTTTTGGAGCCTTGAGTATTTGCGGTGACCTCTCCTATAGAGGTGGAGAGGGCATCTTTATTGGGTTTAAGGTCCTTGCCAAAACTTGGTTGTATAGGGTTGTTGGTCCCTTCAAAACCAATGGATTTGGGTTTAAGGTCCCTGCCAAAACCTTGTTGTAGTGGGTTGTTGGTCTCGTCAAAACCAAGGGGTTCAAGATCCATGTAAAATATTGGTATGTTGGGTAGTTTGTTGGCTGATGGCTGGCTGAATCTCTGTTTAGCTGCTGGGTGTTATTGACTCTATTCTTAGGGCAGCTTGACCATCTTAGTTTGGGTTTCAGGTCACTTCAAATCATGATGGTTTCGGGTCCATTCAAAACCTGTTGTAAATAGTTTTGGGTCCATTCAAAACCTGTTTCCCCCTAATAAAAAACAAGATTAAGTCATTTTTATTTTTATTTCTTAAGGACAAAATACTAACTTTAAATACTATGTAGTCTTCCTTTCATTAATGCAATATTCCTCTTTAAGTTTGCTTGCTTATTTTAATTATTTTTATATAAAACAAAAATTAGAACAACCTAGTTAATATATACTTTAAATTCTTGAAAACACACAAAATTCATTTTCCACTCAAATAATTCACACACATTGTGAGGTATCAAAACAATATAAAATTTTCTCAATAATGTTATTTTACAAATAGGTAAGCATAGGTGTTACTTTCAACACACATATGTTGTGACTTGCATACATACATATGATTACATTTATGCATATATATTTTCTTTTCATTTAGTTATTGATCTCCATTATTATTATCTCTTTTATTTATATTTTTTATTTCTAATATTGCTCCCAATTTCTTGCTTTTTCACATACTTCCCTACCATACATCATTACAAATTGAGTATTCACACACACACACATTCATATTATTACATATAGGTCATATTTATCTATCATGGTCATATTTATATATACATTCATATATTGAGAAAAACTTATACATGTATACATACTTATAGATATAGTTGCAAGGTTTCATATAGGCTTGTAGAGATACACATTTATTTATAGTAGTCTTGATATTGATATAATATCTATACATATATGCATACATATATTTACTTATGTTTAGATATATTTATATGTATTTGTGCATCATTTTTCTCACATTCATGTTTACCTTATATTCACATATTCAAAATTTTCTTGTATGTATTTATTCATTGGTTATTTTTTATTAAGTTTATAATAACTTTCATTTTTTCTTGTTAATTTTTTATTCCTTAACTTAATTTCCTTCTCTCTCTTAACCTTTCTTCCTCACTTTTTCCCCCTTTTCTCTAGTCCTCTTTTCACTTCCTCCCTTGCCAATATTTTAAAGAATATGTCTATAATCCAATTCTTCACTTTCCTCTTCCTAATGATGAATAATTGAGTGTGATCCAAAATGTCAATACACAATTGATGACCAAAATCAATCTTTCAAAAAATTATTAAATAAAATTAATCATAAGAATAAAAAAACCTACATGAAACACACAAATACATTGTATAGGTTTATAAATGACCCAAGAGTCCAAATTAATCAGTTAAAATCTAGGCTCACATGACCACACAAAGACACATCTCATAACTTATAATTGAGTGAGATGTGTATAATAACATGACACTTTTAGGAAGTGTAGTTGATGTTGAAGAAGTTAGGAAAACACCATTGCTAACATCATCTTCATCAATAAAAAATGTTGTTGTTGGATGGGAGCAGAAGGAGTTGTGCTGGTTTGAATTCTAAGGCTGGGAGTGATGCAGAAGATGGAGATGAAGCAGATGAGGAGGGGGATGGGGTCGAGTGTTGCTCATGGTGGTACATGCCTTCTTCCTGTTCTGGTTTGTGGGTTTTTTGTGAGTGTTGCATTCCTATCTATAGCTCAGGATGTGGTTGTGAGTGCTGGTTGGACCTTCTGGTTGGACCTTCAACTTTTTATGGTGGGTCCTTGGGCTTTGGAGTTTTCGGCCTTGTTGGTGTTTGATGAGGCATTTTCTCTTGCTATGTGGGGCTTTTGGGCTGCCCTTCTTTGGTATGTGTTGGCCTCTTTGTTCGGCTTTGGCTCTTTTGGAGCTTTCTCGCTGGGTTTTCAGAAGTTGGAGCTTATCCCCTGGAGTTGGACAAATTTCTTTTTGTGTTGGGGTTTGTTTCCTCAGTTTGCTATCAAGCTTCTGCTCTTGGATGGACTCAACTATTGGGTCTGCTGGAGTGTGATGGGTTCCCTTGTGGTTTGGATGAATGTTATGCTATGGGTGAGTGTGGGTTTCTCTGAGGAAGCCTAGTTGTAGAATGGGCCTCCTTTTGTTCCTATTCGATGTAATAGGAAGGCTTGGTGGTTTTTCTTGGTGGTTTGTTCTATTTCTGGCTTCTTCTTGGTCAACCTTCACTTCTTCCTACCACTTGATTGGGTGATCTATTTTGGGGGTTTGTGTTCTTGGAATGTTTTGGGTTCTTCCTGTCCCCTCTTTGAGGAGTGGTGGTGTGTCCCTCTGGTTGGTTGTTGGGAGTTATGGCTTATCTATGGCTCTGACAGGCGTATTGGGGTTGCTTGGTGTTCTTTCCTGCTAGCTTTTCTCCTGTTCTTCATCCTGTATGGGATCCCCTGTTCCTTGTGGGGGTTGGGTGCTCTCGTTCATTCTGACACTGGGACTCTACCTTTGGTGGTCTTTTGGCCTATGGTTTTGTTTGTTGTTGTGTGGATGATGTTGGGATTTGTGGTCTTCTCTTGGGCTGAGATGCTTCATGTTTGTATTGTTCCTTGTCCCAAATTGGTTTTTTTCCTTGTGTAAGGTTCTCTAAAGGAGGCTATGGTTGCATGCTTGAATACTGTGTTGGATTTTTGCTTTGGTCCTATGGAGGAGGTCCCCCCTTAGCAACTGTTCTTATTGAGGTGGGAAGTTCTCTTATGGAGGTGGAGATTGAGGGTGTTGGTGATGTTTGGTAGTGGTGGTTTTGTTGATTGTTTCGTCCTTTCCAATAGAGGGGAGCTCACTCCTTTAGAGGTGGAGTTGGAGTTGGTTTCCTGTTACAAGGTGAGTCTATGCTGCTGGGAAGCTGATTTATTTTAGTTTTCAGTGGTGGATCACAAAGCCCCTATTGAGGTGGGGTGTTTAGTCTTATTGGTGGTTTATACCACTGTGTTATCTGCTCTTTTAGTGATGATTATCTTTCTTGGCTCAGTGGTGTATTCCTTGAGCGGCGGGTTTGTTGATGCTTGGTAGATGCAGGCAGGCTATTTGTGTAACTAAAAGGGTTTCTGGTCCCAGTTAAAAACCAGATTGTTTAAGGGTCTCAGGCCCTTGATTGTTTGTAAGATGTAGTGTGTGTAGTCATGTTAATCTTGTAGAAGCTATTGTGGTGCTGTTGTTGGTCTATGGTTCATCTTTTTTGTAGCTTGCTTTCCTTTGTAAAGGGTTTCAGGCCCCTTCAAAACCCGTATTTTACCCCTAACAAAAAACATGACACTTTTACCCAAGATGATGGCCTCCAATTAATAACCATTGGAGAAAATTGTGAATACACACAATGAAAATATAAGGTGTATTTGTACAACAAAAGATAGTTGAAGCACACTTTGTAGCAACCAATAAGATGATATTATAATCTATATCTAACTAAAAATCATCTAACACTAGAATGATTTAGATATACATATGCATGATAAATAATCACAATGTTGAACTCAATGAATGCAATTATAATCAAATATCATAGTGAAGTAATTAAAATGAAAACACTACGAGGTCCAACATATAAAAATAAATGCACATGAATCCCAGTAAAATATCCATAAACCTTAATAGAAATCCAAAAGAATATCATTGGAAAATAAATCGATAAACCTTGATAGAAATTCATAAGAACATCATCATTAAGTATGACAATAATATCAAAACACAAAATAATCAACATAATGAGACACATATTGGTGGGGCATCACACACCATGTAATGGCTAAGTAGAAAGTGGTCATCTTGAACCCATTTTATTAATTTTGAACTTATGTAGAAACATGTCAATTGTACACTAGTCATTGCATAAGAACAAATGGGTCAAAGTTGTTGTAGGTATGAGTTGTTTTGGTGGTGTTGTCATTAATGTTGTCATTGATGTCAACATAGTTCAGTATGTTGCAGATTGTACATGTATAGCTAAGATTTTGTTGAGATGTTGTGAGTACATGGAGCTATCTTTATGATGTTGCAGATGTGTTGGTTTAGTAAGTTTCCAAGTGCTTTTGAGAAAATTAGTAAAGAAGTTCAGTCAGAGTAATGAAAGTGTTCAGAATGTGCTCCGGTATGTGCTCCACATTTATCTTGTGTTGATCCTATGCTTGTGCGGATCTAAAGGATTGGTAGTGGTGATCTCATGATGATATTTCCTAAGTTTTAGTTTATGGTTTGATGGTACGTGAAAGTTATGTTCACTAGTATGTGAACTATTTTGGCAGAGTTGGTGTTCTGTGGATTGGGAGAGATATTTTTGCTTTGCAGTCCTCCGCTGTTTTGTTCAGATCTTGCGGATCTGGGATATGTCTAGTGAAGGTCTTTTCTATGTTCTAAAGAGGTTTGAAGTTTGGTGATCCAAAATTCATGTTTCAGTATTTTTAGTTTGAGTTTGTTCAGTTCAGATGGACTGGTGAAAGATATTCAGTGATTGAAGTTTGTTACATCTTGCTGTGGATGTATCTGGAAGATTCTGAGATGTACTCTCGGGCATAAAGCATGTTGTGGCATCCACGTGTCATCTTCTTGTCAAGATGCATGTACATCAATGATCATTTGTGTTTCCATTAGGTTTGGCCGACCTGGTGTTTGCACTTCATTTGAAGAATAAAATTTAATTAAGGAAGCATGTGGTTGGTTCAAGATATTATTTTTGATCTTGAAAAATGTTTTATTGGTCCACTCTTATTCCTTTCCACCGTGGGAATTTTGAGTTTCCAACCTATTTTGAATTTATGAAATAATGTATTGTGGTCAACCTTGGAGAAAGGTTCTAAGGTTAAGGATGGTATAAAAGAAAGTCAAATTGTGAAGAATTGCATGATAGTGTGATGCAAAGTGACGAAAGTGTGCCACAAATCATAAGAGAAGAAGTGTGTGTAAGTGAGTTGTGATAGCAGTTTTTCAGTGTGTTGAAGGTAGTGAGTTGAAGGTTTCTGCAATCCTACAGATGTGCTTTAATTGTTGTGGTGGATCTTTTGTTCTCCTTTGTATCTGTAGGCAATGAGCCTCCCTGTTGGACAGTGAGTCCTTTCTGTAGGCAGTGAGCCTTTGTATTTGGATAGTGAGTCCTCTTTTGGGCAGTGAGCCTTTGTATTCAGTTTATAACCATTTATATTGTGAGTTAACCCTCACTGTGGTTTTTCTCTCATTGGGTTTTCCACATAAAAAATTTGGTGTTCATTGTGTTGATTTGCTTTCTGTTATTTGTGTTTCATGCTATAACTTAATAATAGAATAGTGTGGTTGTGGAATTAATAAGTGTTGAAGTTTTTAAGTTTGAATTTTGTGACAACTGATTCACCCCCCCTCTCAGTTGTCTTGTGCCTGTTTAACAAAAGTAAGTCCAAAATAGAGAAGGAAAGTGTAAATATGTATTTTTCACCCTTAAAATATGTATATAATTGATCCATTTATTTGATCAAATATATCATATAAGAAATTATGAAACCTCAAAATATTCAAAGAATCACAAATACTATATTCACATGTTTCCATTAATATTTATTCTCATTTTTCTCCATAGCCTTAGAGACTAATTTTTGAAAAAGCACACAATTAAGTTTGAGAATTGTTTTAAACCCATGTGATTGAATTATGATTTTATCTTTAGTGGTGGAAGATGGTAGAGGGTAAAAATTTCAAGGAGTTGGGTTACATATACCATTCCTTCCCCTATAAAATTCTTAGAGTTGCATTTTTATTGAGTGGCTCCTTAGTTTATTACCAAAAAGAGGGACAACATAATTAAGTGTAATCAATACTTATGGGAGTACCTTGTCATGAATTATGAAAAATCTCACAAATTAGAATTTCAATTTTAACTTGTTTTAAAAAATTAGATATTAAAAAAATATTATTGTTAGTGATATTTTTAAGATATTATTTCTATCATTACAATGATCAAATTAGCATATTTTTATTATAAATTATAATTAATTTAGGTACATCATATATTTTCAAGATTCATTTTTACATTTGTTTCTTGATTTTTAAAATATAATTTATCTATTCAAAAATTCTTCCTCTATTATTATTTATTAGAATTGATTTGATGAACATTTGTATACAAAATATTAATAGCTAATGTAAATCAATCTACTTGAAGATAGATAAAAATCATTAGAATCCTAGTGTGATTTATGAGATCTTTATTTCTTATTAAAATTATCTTAAAAAGGAAGTTAGTAAAGCCACAATACAATCTTTGCTTTTATTGTATTATTCATTTCCTATTGATATCTTGACATGTCCTATTCCCTTCATTTGAATTCTCCACATCAAATTATAATAATTATAATCAACATTCAAATGAGAGAAAATATATGAATGGGAGGAAGACATTTTTGTGCATTCTCCAAATGAATACCTCTACATCTTGACTTTATTTGCTAAAATTATTTATTTTCAATGTAATTTTTGAAAGCAGTTGAAGAAGGATGCTCATAAGGTAAGAAGTTGAGGTCACAAATTCTCACTTCATTTGTGAATATAATTATAATACAATTGAGTAAAGAATATGTTATCATTTTATTGTAATTTAATTTATATTTTTAAAGAACAATGGAAGGCCCAATGCTTCAGCTTTGTGAGGATCACCTAGATGCAATGAGTTCCAAGTGGACCATTCATTATCATGAGAGATGGGTTCTTGTGAACCATTATTCATGAAACATGGGTTGATGAGTTTGACTTGAAAAACTACACGGTTGAATCCTGATAGCAAGATCATAATAAAGACATCATTTTTGAAAGTATTTATTGTGTATTTTAGAAGTTTTTGTGATATGTTAAGATTTGGGGGTTTGGTACTGAGATCTATTTGTTAGGGCTACATGGTTGGATTATCTTCCATTAGACCCTCCTACCATGACTGGATCACTATGTCATTTCATCATCACTTATGCTTTTTTTATTTCATTACATGGGAAGTTGCACAAGGTTTTTATAATTGTATTATAGACAATAAATTGTAGAAAAACATCTTTAAGATGAAAATTGGCTTTCTAAATTTAACTAATAATGAATGTGAGAAATAACTTAAACACACCTTCTCTTAGTCAATTAATCAATTTATATTCAAATACCTAGTATTGATTATGATGTGAAAAATGTTGCATATGTGATTAGGAAAATATCATTTTAAAATCTAATAGAAAAACCCAAATACTTGAAACATAATCTAACTACATAATAATCCAAAAAAACTCTAAAATAAATAAATTTAATTACTATAAATTTTGATTAATACATTTATTTCTTCTTTCTAGTGCAATAAATTAACTTCTAAATATTGTTTTTCTTATTGTAGCTAAAGATAATCGTTGTTCAAAGTATTAAAGATGGATCAATAAAATGTGTAGCTATTTTAAAATATATATATATATATATATATAGGTAGTGACCAACGACGAAGGAATTAGAAAGGAAAACGGTAGGAAATCAGTGTGGAAATCAGTGTGTAGTAGAAACGATAAAGAGAGAATATTTATTAATAAAATAAAATGCAAAGGCGAACAGTAAGTGGGGATGTAGCTCAGATGGTAGAGCGCTCGCTTAGCATGCGAGAGGTACGGGGATCGATACCCCGCATCTCCAGTTTCACTCAACTTTTTCAATTTTCCCTACAAAACGTCAGTTTTGAAAAGGATATTTAAACGTTCTAAGACCAACGGGATTGAACCCGACGTGAATCGAACACGCAACCTTCTGATCTGGAGTCAGACGCGCTACCATTGCGCCACGGATCCTCTTGTGACACTTCTGCTGATTTTTATTTTGGAACGTTTATAAGACATGGCAGTCAACTACATTAACTGCAAATACACAATTTCTGATGAGTTTGGTTGAAGAATTGAAAAAGTTCCGATTTATCGAGATCAATCAACGAGATGAAATTTTCATAAACTATAAAGTAATATAATGATATTTTTTTATTTTAATTGTGATAATTTATTTCATGAACATAACGGAAAGAATCAAATCACTATCAATAAGAGATTCTCTCTAATTCCTTCTCATTTTAGAAGATGGATTTACACAGTTAAAATTCAGAAATATCATTACATTATGTGACGAATCAATTTATACGTTGAAACAGGCGACGCAACGCACACGGGAGGTTTGGGAAGTCCCTAAAAGCAATGAATTCGCAACATTTCACACTTCCACATTTGGGTATTTGCCGAAAATCGCATCTACTGACAAAAATGGTCACACGCTAAGCTATTACACCCGATTCTGTTTCTGTTAACTTCAACTAAAATTAGAATTGATCAAATTGTCTGCGCACTCCTGATCAAAACACCCACGATGTACTTTCCTCGCTCAATGTAGTACAGACGCTCAGCCTGCCTACAAAACCACGAAATATTTATAAAAAATTTTACATTGGAAAAATGCCATACATTTCCGTTGCCGGGATTTGTACCCGGGTCGCCTGGGTGAAAGCCAGATATCCTAAACCGGACTGGACGACAACGGAGATGGAAATTTTATTTCTCAAACTTATATTGATATTATAATCAATCGCTCCTAGTGTGATACCTTTCTGAATTTACTGTCTCCGCATTTACTTCTAATCTTTTCCCACCGATTTTTTCATCACAAATCTTTGTATTTTCCACATTAAGATGTCAATAAAAATATGACCCACGATATAAATAACTACAAGAATGATTGTTTTATGTCAAACTAGTTATGCCTTTCACCATTCCACCTACAAAGTTTATACACATTGTTAGTAAGTTCTATTATCTTAGAAGTGTCCACTAAGACTTTCGAACATATTAGATATGAGATTGATTCTTTATATATATATTTTTTTTATTGGATAAAGTAGATATAGTTACAAAATTAGAAATAGAGACATCAGTTTACAATAAGATTTTGATAGTAGTCAAAAAGCCAAAAATATGAGGAAATGACAACACGAGAATAATGAGATGTCCCAAAATCCTTGTCAATTGACACTTTTGAAACCCATGAGCTGATAAAATTAATGTTTGCAAAATTCCTCATCAAAAGGAAAAGAGTAGAACACTCGACATAAGCCCAAAGATAAGTCTGAGTTAGCTGCCTCAAACATGGGCCTTTGCTTTGGGTGTTGCAATAAACAAGTAGCTGAAAACTGCCTTCTCACAGTCTTAGCACAATAGTCCAAGGTTTTCCTCTCAAATCCTTTCTCAGTATTCCACCTAGTCAAAGTTGTGATGTCTAAAGATAGCCCATTATCCATTCCTCTATAGACAAACAAGTGTGTGTTTCCCCTCACTGTGACCCAATTCAATATACTGGTCTTGTTGCAATTTCCCTCTCTGAAAGATCTCTTAGACAATGGGAACATAATTGTCCTATTTTTTTGGGTAGTCCAGTTGTCAGATTGAAGGTGAGAGTTTAACAACGTTCATGCAACATTTGAAGATCCATTGCCCACAATAATTGTGTGCAGCTGTAGAAGAAGGTTGTGTTCTCATCTGGTTCAATGGAAGGCCAAACATTTTGCAGATTAACTACTTGGATGGACTAATTAGCACAAATTATTTGTAACTCTAAGGAGGGAAGATGGTGTTAGAGAACACAACAAGACAATAAAGTTTTTAGAGAATTTTGATAAACACTTGTCTACAGGTGTGTCATAGAATATCAAAGGTAGGAGAAGCACTTAGGAGAGCCGATTTCCAAGTCCAAGATCAAGAAAACAAGTCAAGTAGAGAGGTGAACTACAAGATTACAAGCATGGGTGGAAAGCCAACAAGCATGTTTTATAGATTCCTTTTTGGCACAAAAAGGACAATTGGGTTGAGGGTAAACAAATTTAAGGTGGTTGTCAATAGGTAGCTTAACATGAAGGAGTTTCCACCCAAGGAGCTGAGACTAAGCATCAGTTGTGGATTTTCAGATTTGGTGGCTAAGCTTATTCCACTTTGACTAGAGGAAGGAGCAATACCATTTCTTATTGAGATGAAGTGTGATGGTAATGTTGTCACGAAGATTACACCCATATGCTAAGTTTATACGCTCAACAATCTCGTGAAACATTGAAACATCTTTGAGCCTGTGGGTATGCTCATAGTGAAGATGAATCTCTAGATTATGGGCTAGCTCCCTTATGATTTTCTAATGAATAACTGGTAAACTTGAAGGTAAAGGGAAGAAAAATGGATAAACTAAAACTTAAACTTTGGTGATGCACCTAAGTGGAAAAGATGAGCAGCTTGATTCACAACTATCTCATGAAATTTTTTTTCACAACTCAAATTGAACAGTTTAAACACATGAATGTTTCACAAAAGGCCTGATAATCTATCCTTTACAAAGGAAAAATAATGCTTTCACAATCTAAAAGGAAAGATAAATTTGTAGCACAATCTATGACCTATGGCTAAACCTGCTTTTGTGTACATGCATTCATTCATGAGACATAAATTTAAAGGTTTTGAGACTTAAAACTCATTAAATTTGCATCCAAATCATCAACAGAGACAAAACACCTGAATATGAGAAGGCCAACACTTGATTGCAATAAGAAAATTGAAGGAAACTCTACAAGTAACAATATCCAATAACTTGTAAAAGTTGTATATATATTAATAACTGTAAAAGTGAGTTACAAGGTGAATCTTTCTTTGTAGAATGCAAAGGAAAATATGCAAGAATTGAGAAAAAAGACTAAGTCTTTTTTAATATATACAATAGATGGTTTCAAAGAGCTAGGAGGTGGAACTAGTAGCTAACTGAAAGTGAAAATATCTCCAAATATCTCACCCATGAGCAAAGATGAAATCCCACAAAAATGGGAGTCAGAACTGATGTAAACCGGGTTCAAATTGTTGCAAACTCAATTTGCATGATGGTTGACCCAAAAAAGCTCCTAAAAAGGCTCAAATCTGACTAAAAGTTGAAGTAGAAAAACTCCAAGTATCACCAAGTGCTTGTGAACACTTCAGTCTCACTGAAAACCAACATTGTCTCAATCCAATGCATGAATCCCGCATGATCACTCCTCAATGCATGAAAACAATCTTTAGTTTCACTTCTCCTTTTTTTGACTTTGCATGACTTTAGAAACTCAAAGGCACTTCAATTAACTCCACCTAATTTTTGCATTTTATGACAAATAATAAAGTAATTTATGAATTATTACTTTATTATCTATTTACAATATGTGTTGATTTCAAAACCATGCAAAAATTAGAAAGAAAATAATGATGTTGGAGTTAAATATTTATAGTTTTGCAAAGTTTAGAAAAGAGCTATACATGGCACCTAGCAATGGGTATTAACTTTTATGCAAAATGTTTAAATAAAGGAAAAAAATGCCTTCACTTGTGGTCGACTACATAGGGCATGGAAACCCTAAAGCAAAAAAAAAACCCACGGCCAAAGACGCATTCATTCATTTCATTTATTACTCTGCATTTCTCTTGATCAACAATCTGAGGGCACTACCATGTTTGGCACAAATTGAGGGTTTGTTTCTTTACTGCCTCTATAGTCTGGATATTGTTCATTGGCGGGCTAAACACCATGCTGGTAAGTCATTCTTTTGAAATTTAAATCTTCCTATGACAGGCCATGACTTGATTATTGTGATTTCCTTCTCTTGACTACAAATTGTAGAGATTTCTTCATTCTGGGTTTCACTATTTGCAAATAAAGAAATTCTCCTTGTATTTTATGGCTATGGTCTCTCTGTTTCACTGTGCTTGGCTGAGGGTTTCACTATAGGAACATGCTGATCTAGGTTCTTCACTTATGTTGTGATTTTCATTTATTAAAATGAGAGAAAAACTCTCCATTCTTTGTAGTCGTCCCCTTGTATACTCTCAACAACAAATTAGAGCCTTTTTCCTTCTCGCTTAGGAAAATGAAGATAGGTTTCTACTAGAAACACAGGTCGTGTGGTATGCTGCTCTACCTTTGAGACTTACATTCAACTATATTTGATGTTCCTTTATGTTTGAGATCCTTTTCATCTTGAAGGTTACTGCAATAATTGAATAACCTTGTTGATTTCTCCTTTATTTATGTGTCCTCCATTTTCATACTATCATTTTGAGGAAGCATTGCCTTTGTGACTTCATGATCCTCGTTATCCTATTGCAAAAGAAAATAAAACTACATGTATACCTTTGACATTCATTTGAACTCATTCTCATTCATGAGAGTGATTTTCTTTGCAAATTCATTATGACTGTCTTCTTTTCAGTGATCCAAAAATTATAACAAAAGTGCCATGACTATGAATGCTTGAGTATTTGTAGAAAGATTTGCAAGTGTCTCTGCATATTGGTAAATTTCAAATCCTTTATAAAAACTTCTATAAAAAAATTCTAAAAATGCCCTTAATAGTATACTCAAGACTTTATGGATTGTTTCAAAAAGCAACCAAATTTACCACATTTGTCAAGAATTTGTTTACTCTGTCCTTGGGTCTCAAGTATCATTTTTGAATAGGTGGATCCTTGGATTTTTGTATCAGAGTCAAATGTACATTTTAATATTTTCTCACACCTTTCTTGTGTGCTATACATGCAATATTTTAAGGCATCTAGTCATTTTAGGTTTGAAGCTTTACTTAAAAATGAATTTAAGGTATAGACAAAAGATAATAGTTTCTAATTTTTTGTTTTTTTTTGGACTACTTGTAGATTCAACACTTTCCATTGATAAACACAACTCCACCAATATTACTTAGAGTATCATCTTCTCACTTCAACCGTATTTAAGGTTGATTTTCATGATCCCTAAAATTAAAAGGCCAGTATATGGAACTCTACATCCCTAGATATATGTATATTAGGGCATAATAAAACTGTCCTTTGTTTCTCTTGTATTGGACTGTCTTATACATTGCTTGAATTTTTTAAAAAAATGTCACAAAGAACAATTTTAATGCTTTAAAGTTACTATCCAAATGCTATGAGATTGTTGCCCCTTTTGTTACTATGGTGAATGATCATTGAAATGCAAGTAGATGACTATTATAACTTGCACTCACCCTCATTGATGAAAATACACCTTATCCCTCTTGAAAACCAAGTGGGAAACATGTTGGGATCAACCCTTGTGGGAGCCCATTTCCCTCCACATGTTGTGATATCAAATAAGATGAATTATGAGATGATAAACCTATACTTGGACAATGAACAAACAAATTAGATAAAACAATGAAGCTTAATGCTCTTCCTGATGATTTTGACTTTCAGGGTCTCTTGATACATGTGATAATTAATAACTGATTTAATGCATCATAAATGAAAGTTATATTTTTGTTGGTAGGACATATGGTCAAATTTTATATCCGAAGCTCTAAAAAAATTTTCATCATAATGTAGGCACATCCGAAGATCAAGAGCAAGAAGGAGCTAAAGACCAAAAGATCGACATCAAAAACTACACGTAATGATGGATACACCTTCTTTCCATGTGTTTCCTTTAATTCATATCTTCAGATGTATAGCTTTCCTTCTTTCTGTGTTAAATCAGTTATACCCACAACTTGTGTAGGATATTCAAACATTCTTTTGATCTCAATGGATGAAACACCAATGTTTATGCAATCTTGTAAATATTTTCAATACAAAATGAATAAAAGACAACAATATTATGCAATTTGTGTAATTCCTTTCTGTTGTAAAACACTGCATAATAAAAATTGAATTCCATTTGAATGCATCCCTATTGTGCAATAATTTAACTTAGTAGAAATGTTTGATACCCTTCACTTTTAAATGAAATCAATTGTTCCAGCTCTACCAAATTGAGTTGTAGGTGAAATTTTGGTAACAAGTAATAGGAGGAAGGAGTTGTTTATAGATGGATAGAAGGGGGAAGAAGTGAATTTTGCATGCATTAAGTCATCACCAATCATTCATAAAGTTAGAATATCAATCTAGGGATAATAGATTACAAAGTTCTAGAGTAACTAGTTGTTGGATTTCAAGAATTGGTTGTGTATCACAAGTAGAGAGGTGGAACAAAGTTTTAAGAAAAGGTCACAACTTCCATTGGAATGTGGAAGGGTCCCATAAGTCCCAAAAAACTTGAATACCTTTTTTAAAGAGGTGTTTACCTTTAATTCTATTAATGGTACCTAAAGGACTGTCATTTTGTTGCACTAACCAATTCCACCAAATAGAGGAGTAAGGAAAACTTAGCCCATGGCTTTAAGGGATTGACCAAACCATATTAGTTTTGTTGAAGTGATCTACCAAGATTTCCAAATAGAATTGAAGGGATCATATCCACAAGTTTTGAATAATTCAGCTAAAAGGATCTTGTCTTTTTAGCTAAAAGTATCCCAAGAGTTCGTAGTTGAAGCATTTTGAATACAAAATTTTACCAATTTTTTAGAAGAGCATATCCTTCCAAGGATCTAATTATCCATTTAGTTTTTAGGAAAGTTCCTTACATATACACATCAATGATTCCCAATCCTCCTTTGTCTTTTGGTTGAATATAATGTTTCTAAGAGGTACCAGGTAGCCCTTTTTTTGTTCTCGCATTTGGCCTATTAAAAAATCCTGATCAACCTAGTTAATTGATTGTAACTATTTTTGGAAGGTAGCCAACACAAGGATATATAAACATGACTAGCATTCAAGGTTTTGTTTGCCACTTGGATACAACCAACCATAGATGAAAATCTATTGGTCCAATTCAAGAGTTTGAACTTGATCTTGATAAAAAACTAAGTCCACATGCTCTAGCCCCAAAGGGGATGCCTAGATATCTAGTGATTGTGCCATGTTTTATTTCTTTCCATTAAAAAAGAATCCAAGTTGGGTGGGGATTAGGGTAAGACATAATAAATTTTGTCTTGTACATAACTAATTTGAAACCAAAAATAGTACATAATAGGTCTAAAGTATATTGTTATAAATTCTAAACTTTCACATCATAAGTTCTTCAACTTACATGAATCAAATTCAATATAGCATCTATAGGCCTAATGTACAAACTTCTCTTTACTAATTTTTATAGACTTTGGTCTATTTATTAGGCTATGTAAATATGAGAAAAATTACTTATAATTTTCTAATAATATTAAAAATGTTCTACTACAAGAGCTAAGATTTACATGTAATTGATCCTAAGATGAAGATTCCTTGTATTAAAATATCAAATAGAAGAGATGTGTCAAGGATTAGAATTATAATACTATTTTAAAATTAATATTTAATTAACAAACATCTTGATAAGTTTCTATTGATACAATAGTTTCTTTTTTAAAGGTTAATTATGGTTCTATATAGGCTTTGAAAAATCCACTATCTACAAGTAGAAGCTCCACCATCCTTCATAGACACATTATTCTAAGGATTTTTAAACTCTCTACAAATAGCCTTGGTAACATAATGCCTAGAAGTTCTAACCTAGAGGGTGAAGAGAATCAAAATATCTAAAAAATATCCTAAATGATTACTCTTTAAGTTAGTGATATATACAAAGCTAGGTCCTAGTTGGAAATAATTGAATCCTAAAACCTTTAATTCTAATACTAAAAATATTTACTAATTGTTAAGGATCCAAATCTGCACCCTAATGCCAAGCTTTGAATGAACTTAGCAGATTTGGATGTAACATGGGACTGCTTGCAAGTTGTGGGTATCCTATTCGAAAGCAGACCTCCAGTGATAAGTGTTGGCTTCCCCTTTTGATGCCACCTAACTATTAATTTCTGAGGTAAAGGGTAAGAATTGCATGAAAATGAACCTAATACTTAAAATACCTAAGGTGATACACCAAAACAACTTGGACTTGATAACAACCTATCACATTCAAATCAATATCATAAAATTTGATTTACACAACTCACTTTCCAATGCAGTTTACATAAATAATTTATAAGGAGGTCTATGAATAGTGCTTTTAGAAGGAAAACATAGGTTTCACAACTAACAACACTACTAAACAACATAGCTTATAACTTGTTAACATACATTTTCTGCTAAATATATGCATAAACATGAGACAAGTTCGCAAGGCAAGATGAATTTTTACAAGACAAACTGATCAATCATTAATGGCATACCATGAAACATGAAGAGAGAAGATAAAATGCTCTATTCTATTGATTCAAAGTGCTTACTGTATTACAAGTCCATCTAAGTTACAATACTGCTCCATGAAAAATAGCTCCAAGAAACAAAGCTATCCTATTGTTGGAAAGAAAGAGCTAACTCCAAAATGCTCAAAATGAACATACTTAAGCAAAAAACCCACCTAAACCCCTCACACATGTCAATCTAGAAGGTTATGGTCTGATGTAGCAATGAGGCCAAAAAAGAACCTTCTAAAGTCACTCCAAAAAGCCTCCAAAATGGTGAAAAATCAAGCTTTGACTCAAGTCATGCTAAAAGTGTGACAAAAATCCCTCCAAAGTAGCACATATTCTTCTAAAATAGTCAAATACTTCACCCCCACACTCTCCTCATGTCTACAATTCAATCATTCTGTCTCCCAGCTTTGGCTCATGCAATGTGCGTGTTTTGAAAACACAAGACTCCAAAAGGAATTAAAGATAATAACTTGATTAAGTGATTCATAATACATCACTTAATCAAGTTATCTTATATTTCAAAGCATAAAAATAAGAGGGCCCACCATCAATATGAATTACCTTACATTTGCAAATAAAAAATACCAAAGTGATTAGCAAATCACTTTAAATGATATTTTTTATGTTTTGAAACAAATGTAAAAAATAATAATGAAATGCCAAAATGCCTTAAAAAACATCAAACAAGGTCACAATTTCTCCAAGGCACTTGATCATTTACCTTTTCTCATTCTGCATTGTAAGGCCACATGTGGTCAATATTCTGATTTGCAAAGGCAAAATAGAAGCTCAAACTTGGCCCATATGGCTGACCTCCACACTTCTTGGAAGGCATATTCCAAGTCTTCAAGGCACATGATGCATTCATGACCAAAACTCAAAGGAATATTACACATGACCTGGCACACTCCATATGCTTGTATTGCTTGAAGGACTTAGCAATGTTTTGAAACAAGGAAAAAGACTTCAGACATAAAATACCTAAGTCAATAAACACATGTTTCGGCCCCCACAATGCATTAATATGAACTCCATTTTTAAAACATGGGATAAAAATCTCGTTGGCATCACAAAGGGTCAAACCCTAATCATCAAAAGACAAAAGAATGTGAAAAAACACTATCATTCTATTGTCGACCATTCTGGAAAACATGATGCAGCTGCCGTAGGGTTTGAGTCAACACTAGAAATGGTGCTTTTCTGGGCCGATTCTTGGCACGTTTCATGATGAAAATCATAGGAAATAACAGGTAACTGGTTTTTGTGACAAAATATGTGCTTTTCACCCTTTTTGGAGCTCTTTCAAGGAAAAATTGTCGCAACAATAAGCATTTTTTGATGAGCTTCTTTCATTATTCTCTTTTTTGTTGTCACTTCTCCATCAAACAATCGCCATTGGTGAATTTATGCAGCTCGCATGACAACCTTTTGTATGAAATTTTGCTTGCATACCATCAATAAAAATGGTCGACCTATTCAGGTGAGCTTCCTTTCGACCCCCATCTTCTAATTTTTAGTAATTAGAGCTCATTTCAAGCCTCCACTCTTAAGAATAAAGAAAAAATGTTCATTTCCCTCTGCATTTGAAGTTTAAAATACCCTACCCCAGTTGGGTTTTTGATATCCTTTAAAAAAAGGACTCTTTGGCTACGACCATGAAAGAATTGGCTAGGGTTTTGATACACCTTTGTCACTTTTCTGTAGACAAAATTCCATGTCATCTTTTGAATATCTATGTATTTTCATTTGAAATAACCAGATTGTATTTGAGAATGAAATGAAGAAACCATGGCCATGACCTGAAAGATATGAAATGGGTCTCTTCTTATATTTTTGTTCTTCCTTAAAATTCCATGATGGTTTTTTCAAAAACTTCAGCATTTGCAATTTTTTGTGAAAACCCAAGTGGGTTTTCTATATTTTGTAGAAAAACAGAGATCTACTTACCCACGACCTATAATAATGCATGAAATGGGTTTCCATTTTGATTGCTCTTTTTGAAAACAACAACTCATTGCAATTTTCTTTTGATTCATCAATTGTAGATAACTCTTTATGTAACTGAATGTTATTATCACGTTGCTCTTGTGTTGGAGAACACCATCAACCTCTAAACAGTGTTGGTCTATTGTTGTATTTTGATCATACACTCCATTTCTTGAATGCAAGTTCATTATGATATGAAACTTTCAAAAAAGGCTGCTAGGAATTCATGGTGGGTACTGAGAAATCTGTAATCCATAGTCTTTCCTTCCCATAAAACTTTGCTAACAATACTGCTTATTGTCATTCAATACTCCTCCAATCTTAATGTGTTCTTTGACCTGTACTTTGTCTTTTATCACTATAAAGTTTTTAACAGGTCTGTCATAATAGATCTACCCATGTGGAGATTTATTATTAGTACTCTTTCATATATTCATGACTGTACTGTCTCCATGACATTGTATTGCTATTTGGGTTAGCATACTGTAACATTGACCACCATGTAATTGTGCTCTCTATGCCTTTGCACTATGAATCTACCTATTTCCATGCTTTGATCATTGTCAAAATTGAGCTCCTCCATTTCAATCAATAAAATTATTGTCAACTACACATCAACTATAGAAAATGTAGATGAAAGTTGTGGTTTATCATTATGATCTGCATTCAAGACTTTTGAGTTTTTGTTATAATCTGTGACAGGGTCCTTCTTTCAATTCTTTTGTCCATGCTTAGAGGAATCATTTCCAAAGGAAACCATTTGGCAACCTACAGAGCCTACAAAATTGGTTAATGGCCCAGTATTGAGAGTAGAAGACACCTATTCTTTGCCTTTCCTAATTACCATTCTGCTTTGTATGGGATCATTATCTGTGTCAACTAGAGTTGATGTTTCTTGAATGCCTTTGCTTTTTTTCCTTTGAATATGTTTGTTTAGGAAAAAACAAGCCCTATGTTGCACACTGGGACAAGCTTCCATGACTGCTTGGTTGTCCCTTCTTCTGATGCATTCAAATGTTGATCTTCATTTCATTTCATGACATTGTTTTAATACTGTCATTCTACAGAGCTTATGGCTCACTATTTTATGGTTCTCTATTCTATTTTGTGGGCTTCTATCTTTGTTCATAAGTGATGATGTGCTCACCATATCTTTTCTCCATGTTCCTGTAGTAATAATCCTTTACTACTATCTATGCAAATTTTGCACCTTAGATTTATGGCTTTGTTTAGGGAGAGGCCTTCTTCCTTTCCATCTGCAACATATTTGTTTAGGAAGAGGCCTTCTTCCTTTCCATATGCAACATATTTATGTCTAAAGGATTTTTTGAATCATTTTGAACAAAAGACCTCTCTACTAGAGATGCCACATGAGCTCTCAAGAAAACTTTACAAGTGACATGCATGCCACTGGTGAGAAAACCACCACCATGATTCTGATGTCTACACTTACTTAATGAGCCTCCATTGAATTATCTTCATTTCTGTTTACATGATGAGTTCTTGTGGAGTTGGATTTATTGATTCAATCACTATTTATGATGTTCATTTGTAGCTTAATAGCATGCATCTATAGCTTCATTCATGGCTGCCTCCTTTAATGTTGTTATAGATTACTCTGTTATGTCCTTGATGTACCTGTAGCTTATGTGGACCACCTTTTGATGATGGTACTCTGTTTTCTTTTAACCCTTGTTTGAAGTCATGCATTTGGTGGTCCTTGTTAATGTTTTATGATCCGCTCCTTGTATATAGTTTTTTATGCATAGACTGTTCATCATGCTTATAACTCCACATTGCTCTTCCTATTGTTGTTAAATTCCTATCATTTTCATTGTCTCAAAACAACAAATTGTGCAGCCAACTGTGGCAAATATCTCATGCCCATTAAGATTTACACTTTGTAAGTTATGAAACTTGACTGCTTCCCCATTTCCATCAATAAAGTTATTGTCAACTACATATCACTTATGGAGGTAATCCTTGGGTTTGAGGAACTCAAAAAAATGTAGATGAAAGTTGATCATTATGTGACACCAAACAGGGCAGTTGAAATTTCTTACTACCCTTCCTTTCTTCTTCATCTGCAATGTAATCTCTTGTGACCATTTCTTGTTTTCCTTCAATAAAGTCAAAGGAAATTTGTCTTTGTTGCTATCTTGCATGACATGCGAATACATCTTGTTGTCCCAACCTTCATGGCTTCCATAACAATGCTTGCTACCCCACATGAATTTTATACCTGGTCTCCACAACATTTGTTTACCTTTTGATCATGTGTAACACATAACTGTCTCCTCACTTTGATCCTAGTGGGTAGACACATGTCACCTACGTTGGTGACCTGAAAGCTCACCATCCTATGTGATGTGTGGTTGTCCAATAGGGTTAAGGTGAGAGGGCCCTAACAATACTCTGGATTGCTCCCTCATTATTTAAGAGATGCATAATTGAAATTGATGCATCTATGATTGGACTTGATGCATCTTTTTCACTTCTTTTTATAAAATGGATGATAGATCTACTTAAGAAGATTGAAAGACATATCCAACAAAATGTATTACATCTTTTGAATCTGATAATGAAAGTTGATCAATTGGTGTGATTCCATATTGATTTAATGCATTAATAATAGGTATATCTTTGATCAAGTTTCTCAATTTCCTATTTCTCTCAAAGCATGTTGAGCTCTATCCTCATGGGAGCCAAATTTACCCCACATATTGCGTTTAACTGAATCATAATAGTAACAAGACTTGTCCTAAATCTGCATGTGAAGCAAACAAGTTAGAAAAATAGATGCATATTTTGGATGTGTTTGATGACTTCATTGTTTTCCAAGATATCCAAGGTTTGCATGCTTATTTAATGCATTTAGGGATTGCTTTATACATGCACAGGTAAGTGTGTATGTAAGGTTTGAGATCTTTCATTGCTTAGAGCATTGGTCTAACGTCATTGCGATTGCCATATGCATGAGCTAGGAGCACTATGGAGCTAGGAAGGACACAAGCAGCTTGGGGTAGCAGTAGTAGGGCAAGAGGACAACTTCAAAACCAATCATTCTCAGGCAATGACTGGTCTCCACCCTTATATGCACATTCTATTTGTTTACTTATTCATGTATAGATTGCTTCTTTATTTTCACTGAATAAGTAAAGTTATTCCCTTGGCTTGTGAGGGACATGTACACTTCATGATTATCAATAAAAAATTACATTTGTATACATATGATTCTCTTTTCTCATTTTCTGTAATTGCAACATTGGAATGAAAAAATGTAATCTGTTTCATTTGACAATCTTTTCCATGCATATTAAACTTGGTAGACTTATGGTTTATCTTTTAAATGTTTAAAAAAAAAACACAAAAACAATAAACACTAAACCTTATTTCAATTGAAAGCTAAAAATTAGGTAACACTAACAAATCCCAAAAATTCCTATTATTATAGTTTCACACAACCATCCTCCAATGCTCTCTCTCTGAAATGTGATTTTTTTTTTACAAATAAATGAATGTTATAGAATGGAAACTTAAAAAAATTACAAGAAAAACTCATAGCTCATTGGGAAAGCTTGATCCTCAAACCCTTATGCCTCCTCTCTTCCCTTCAACTTGAATAAATAAGCTAAAATAAGAAGAAAACACCTTTAAGTTATATTTTCCCTAGATCCAAAGATCCAAGTGTGATAATAGATCTCATACAATGGATGAGAATGGATGCTCACCCATTTTGAAAACCCAACTATTTCTAAAAATTCCTTTTAACTAATTTAACTCAATTGTGAATTAAATTATGGTGGGAGATGATGTTCCCTAACATCCATAACTTAAATTACTTTCTAGAAAATAAATACTTAAATGAGTTCAATTATAATTCTATAAAAAATGTATAGTTACTTTTATTTATATTATTAATCTTCTAATTGTTATTGAATTTTGATAATCCATTTAATTTTATGTCTCAAAAATATCATATTATTTTGAAGTGTGAGAAATGAAATGATTAAAGCATACAAAATATTAAATAGGATGGAATTCATAGCATGAGCAAAGAAATGTCAAATGTAAGAATGATGCGAGCTATCACATCTAATCAACCCATAATATTAATATAATAAGTATTTAGTCGGCTTAATAGATGTGCTAATAACTATTATAAGTGTCTCAAGATTAGCAATATAATTAATTTTGATATCTTAATATTTTAAAAGGATATCTCCAAATTATCGAGTAGGAATCGTTAGACTACTTCACCTTGGAGTGATTTCAAATCCCTTATGGTTAAGACTTAATCCTAATCAAGATTTTCAACCCATTTTGTTTGGATGTCAACCATAGGATTGGATTGAACCACTTTTATCTTTTTCCCTTGTTCTCACATATCATTAACATGCATCTTCCACATGTATCAAATTCTTGTTATGATGCATGTGAAATTATGAAATGTGCATGTGTGTTGCATTACAGTAAATTATCTTTTAAAAAATACTATGGTTTTAACTAGTTTTCCATGATTGCAATTTTAGGGAATTTTATCATGATAAGGTAATATTAACCTTGTAATCCTATGCACTAATGTCAAATTTACATCTTCGAAATGGGTACTTGGACACTTGTGTAGGTGCTTGAGAGATATTATTTTCTTAATTATCCTTGTAACTTGGAATATTAGTTGTAGTGGAATTCATGAATGAAATGGTGGAGATAACAAAGTATGTGTTGATATATTGAGTGGGATCCACATTAGTTGGCTACTCTATTTTGGAATGCCATACTTGTGAATTCATTCCCACTCCCCTCATGGGTCAAATATGTTCTTAGTTGTGATTTCTACTCATGGAAACATTTAATATTTGTCACATGGGATGTTGGATATTTTCCATGCCATGGTTTCTTGTGGGTGTGGCTTTGGTAATCCTTTTATGATTTCCCCTCTTCAATTCTCTATAAATTGGTTGTCTTAGATATATTTTTCATAGTATTTTGTAGGTTGAGCACTATTAAGATTCTAGAATGCTATCATACTAAATGGAGATAATTGGATGTATTGATGTAAAGCCTTTATTGGATTAATATAGACTTACACTCTCTTTGATGGTGGATTTTTTTAAAGGGTTTCTCCACATACATCTAATGTATAATGCCCCAACTATTAAATGAATATTAGCAAATAAATATATATAGATAATTTTTTATAATATAATTACAACATACATGTCACAACTCATGATCATACTATTGTGATATCACAAACAAGAAATCACAACCTAAACTATAAGATGACCAATATCAAATGCATGACTACACAAGATCAATACACACCAGAACATAATAACACTAGCAAAATATTTATGTGAATATTATTGAATGATATTAACATAATAAAAAAAAGGGACAAAGGACCTTATCACAACCAATGATAGAGTGCTCACTCACACAATTGACACAAACAAAATACAAGGATGGAAGTGGCTAAAATCTATAATAAATTTTACCATTCTTACATCCAAGACTAGAAAAATACATGCACATAATCCAAAAGAAGGAACTAAAATCACCCAAATCATTCTCTCAATAAGCCATATGTGATTATCATAAAGGATCTATGACCACTCACCTAGGTCTCATGAGATATTGACCAAACACATAAAGGAGAACAAATACACCATAAATAGGGTAAAATATAACATGAGGAAACATCAAACTAAGTTTGTAATGAAATAACTTGCACAAAAGAGTAGGATATGGAATAATCTACATATACTTGATGATAATGGAGAATAAAAATCCACTTAAAGGGGGAAAACCTCCAACTATCTTCAATGAGAACACAATTCACAATTTGATAATGAAATAAAACTATCTCCTATATATACCTTACTATGTCTAGAATATCACCTAGACCAACTTAGATAACAACATATAGGCCTTAGGCCGACCTCAATAAATAAATAACAATATAATGATAAGTATGACTTAATAAGGAGTTAACGTCACCATAAGCCAACTACTCATAATCCAATATATACTCTATGAATAAGGACATATCATGCCCCCTCTTAAAAGAAGAATTGTTCTCAATTCTAATAAAGTATGGATTATTCTGAACGAACTCTTTATCTTCCCATGTGATATCTTCAACTAGTAAATTCTTCCATTGGATGATATACTCGATGAGTTTTCTAATTCTCAACTTATTTGTGTGTGTCTAGTGATGAGCTCTAGTCCCAATATGATTCTTCCTTCTTCATCCAGCTCTGGTAGTAGTGTTTGTGCAGGGGTGTTACACCTAATTACCTTCTTCAAACTTGAAACATGAAAAAATGGATGCATCTTTGTTGTTGGCATCAACTCAAACTTGTAGTTGACACTACCTATCTTTTGCATGATTTGGTATGGGATAAATATTTTGGGGACAAATTTTTGTTCTATTTCTATTTCTTTAGTGACATTTTCTTATAAGGCTACAATCTCAAGAAAACCCAATCCTCAACTTCAAAAAATATTTCACTATGGTGTTGGTTCACCTAATTCTTCATTCAATTTTGCACCAAGATCAAATTATCCTCGAGTCTTGAAAGTACATGTTGTTGATGATTTATGTGTTCCTCTATGACCTAAACTCCTGGTGACACCCTCAATGATGATGTGATAGAACAAGGATGATATCCATATAGTGCCATAGATAGAGATATTTTTTATGAACTATGGAAGGAAGTGTTATACCACCATTCTGCTAGTGGTAGAAAATCTATGCATTGAGACTAGTTATCTAAAGTGAAATAATGTAGATATCCTTCAAAACACTTATTAACAACCTTAGTTTTCCCATAAGATTGAGGATGGTTTGAAGAAATTTGATCCAATTGAGTACCTAAACAAGAAAATAAATATGTCCAAAAGTTAGTAGTAAAGATAGGATCATGATCACTAACAATAACCTTAGGTGTACCATGTAGCTTTTACATATTCTCCAAAAATTCCTTTGTCAATTTACTTGCTATAAAAGGATGTGATAATGTAATTAAATGTGCATATTTAGTGAAGTGATCCACTACTTCCATGATGACATTCTTACCTTTAGATCTTGTAAGCCTTGTGATGAAGTCCATTGAGACCTATTCCCAATATTGGCTAGGAATAACTAAGGGCTGCAAGCGACTAGACATCTTAATTGCCTCCCCTTTATTTCTTTGACAAACCAAATATTCAGCCACAATTTTTTTAACATTCCCTTTTAGCCCTTCCCAAAAGAAGCCTTACTTGACTTGATGATGTATCTTCAAAAGTCCTATATGACCACCAAATAGAGACTCATGAAGCTCTGTGAGAATATTTTATTTGAGAGAGGAATTCATATATGGGTACAATCACTCTTTATATCTCAAAGCATATCCCTTCCAAACAAACTTATTTGAACTACTATAATCAATCTATAACTATTAAATGATATTACTTGTGGTAACATCATTCTAACACTCTACTTTGAATTTTTCTACCCTATTTTCTTGTAATATTTAAATGAAACATTTAATTATAATAAAGCTTCATCCTTCTCATCCTTCCTAGATATTACATTTGTCACACTATTTTTCTCCCCTTTCTTATATATAATCTCAAAGTCATATCCCAACATTTTAGTGACCCATTTTTTTTTCTCTTCAAAAGATAATATTTGTCCCAAAAAATATTTTAGGATATCATGATCTTTCTTAACTTTGAAGCACCTACCAATTAGATAAGGCCTCCATTTTTTTACTACATGAAGAATAGCTAGCATTTCCTTCTCATAAATAGGTTTGATTTGATTCTTAACATTTAATTGACGACTCTCAAAAGGAATGGGTTCACCCTCTTGCATGATAATTTATCCTATACCATTTCTTGAAGCATCACATTCCATAATAAAATCCTTGGTGAAGTCGGGAGTAGCAAGAACTAGATGTGTACACATAACCTCATTCAATCTCTCAAATTCTACATTAGCTAACTCATTCCATTGAAAAGTATCCTTCTTCAATAAAGTTGTGAGGGGTGTTGCTATGTGAACATAATTATTCACAAATATTCTATAGTATCTAGTCAATACCAAGAAACCCCTCAATTTCTTAATGGTTTTGAGAACATGACATTCCATGAGAGAATTACTTTTGTTAGGATCCACCTTTATTACTTTATGTGAAACTATATGTCCCAAGTACTCCACCTCTTTGAGACCAAAATCACACTTGGAAGGCTTAGCATAGAGCTGGTGATCTTGGAGAACTTGTAATTCTTGATTTACAAGCTACAAATGCCCCTCCCATCAAAGAAAACTAATACAAACTTCCACGAAAATTTATTAAAGATGGAGTTCATCAAAATTTGAAATGTAGATGGTGCATTAGTAAGACCAAATGACATCAATAAAAACTCATAAGGAGCCTCATGAGTTCTAAATGTTGTCTTTGGAATATATTCTTCCTTAATTCAAATTTGGTGATAACCAAACCTAACATCAAAATTTGTAAAAAAAAAATAGCTTCATTCAATTTGTCTAGTAAATCATCAATGAATGGAATAGGAAGCTTATCTTTGATGGTTTACATGTTGAGCACTTTATAGTTTGTGCACATGTGCCAAGTTTCATCTTTTTTATGCACTATCACCATGATTGAGGAGTAAGCACTATGGCCATGCCTGATAATTCCTACTTCTAGCATCTCATGAAAAAATATTTTCAATCTCACTTTTTTGTATATATGGATACCTGTAAGGACTAATTTTGGGTGTGTGGCTCCCTATCACAAGTTGTATGGAATGATCATGATCCCTCTTAGGAGGAAGACCTTTAGGAATATCTCCAAAAATCATTGAGTGGTGATCTATAATTTCATAAATCTAGATGGGTAGGAGAATTTGATTGACATGCTTCTAATGAAAATAATTGGGCCACAAATCCATAAGATCCTTTCTTGAGTAAATTTTGCATTTTATGAGAGATTACCATCTATGGGGACTTTGTACACAACCCTTTTAGCTCCACTTTCTTTCCTTTTGATTGAAATATCATGAATAGTTCCTGGAATTTTATCTCAATTACTCCCAAGTTAGTAAGCCATTGGACTCCCAAAATAATATCTATTGCACCCATGGAGATATAAAACATTGGGTAATCAAACTCATAATCCACCATGGTTGTTTTAATGCTATGGAATTTTCCTCAACAACTAATAGTACCCCATTTGGAATTAAGACTTGGAATTGGGGAGTAGGGTATATAAAAAAATTAGGCAAGTAGATAACTTCTTATTAATGAAATCATGAGTGCTTTCTAAGTCAATAAACACTATTAGAATCTCTTTCTTTAGGAAACCTACCACTTTAAGATTTTTTGGGGTACTAAATCCAGTAAGAGCATGAAAAGGAATGATTGGGTTAGTATCTCTAGAGTCCTCTACCACCTCCTTTCCTCCATTCAAAATTACCTCTTCCTCCTCTTCTTCCTCATTTGGAACTTCAATGAAGAATAATTTATTTTTAGGACATTTATAACCACAACTATATTTGATATCAGAACTAATATATAACCCTTTTGCTCTCGTCTCCTTGATTTGTTGTGGAGTCAACTTGGTAGGTCAAGGCAAAGAATGTGTAGGAGAGCTTTTGTCTCTTATTTCTACAATCCCTTATCACCTATTGGCCAAAATTTTGCCTCAAATTTCCTTTCCATAAGTATAGCTTGGGACAAGGATTGTGGTTGGAAAAAAATGTAACTCATATTTTATGTGTTCATTTAAACCTCCTCAAAATAATTCCTTAAATTTTTTGTCTATAACATTTTCCACTCTTAAAAACAAGGTTTGAAATTGATGAGTATACTATTTGACCATACCTATTTTCTTTAACTTAGTGAGTTGATAGAAGTAGTTGTCCATAAAATTATCTCCATAATGGGTAGAATGTTACTCTTGAAAAATTGACCATGTGACCACATAACCCTTCTTTATTTTCTCCACATAACCAATGATACCAAATAAATTGGTATGTTTACAAGTATAATGATGTCACAACCACCTTATATTTGTTAGAGTATACATGCATTAGCTAATAATTAATTAATCTTTAATTAATTATTAAGCTAATTTCACTTCATACACTTAAGCTAAACTTAGGAGTGGTCTTTTATGTTAACTAGAGTGAGATATTATTAGATCATTTTGTCTCATCACATAGGATGATGACACTATTCATGATATAATCCCTTTACCATTTAGGGTTTTCTCTTATAAGTAGTCTCCTTCATTGTAAATCTAAGCAAGCTTTTCATTATGCAGCTTCATTCTTGTTGAGGAAATAAAAAAGTATTGTTTGGAACTCTCATGCATGGAAGGTGTTCTCGTTTACAGTTTGATCCTGCATCTCGTGTGTTTTTTACAAATATAACATGGTATTGGTGTGTGGATTCAACAAACCCCTTCTCAAATTTTGAGAGTTTTCTTCAATTAGGGTTACAAGGGCTTCAAATTTGGAATCTTCAAGTTTTTTGTAGATTTTGGAGTTGGTTGATATTTTGATGTATTTTGGCATGAAAAGGACCTAACCATTATGCTTAGGAGGCTAAATAGATGAATTTTGATATAAAATTTGTCCAAATTTTCTATAGGATCCCCAAAGGTATTTTTATTTTAAATCTAGGAGGTCGCATGACCCCCCAAAAGCCGTATCATACAACTTTTTTAAAATAAAAAATGACTAATTGAATGATGCTTATAGCGCTGACCACACAGTTGGGCACTTTGCCTACCTGTGTGCAGCCAACAACCAATATCTTGTCGTGGTGTGCTAGTTGCTATGCAACAAAAACTAAGTCACAAGTTGCTAGTGGCTACAGTGCCATCAATGACTGAGTCACCCCCTTGCCACTCGACCACCACTCAATAGATGGTGAGTTGGCGAGGGTAATTTTTAACCCCAACACCAGCCAATGGTCCTATGAGCGACCAACAACCAGCCCCCAGGGGGATTTTTTTTCCTTCAATGCCCTAAGTGGGCAAATTTTTTTGGGGGGCATAACTTTTTGATTGGGTATCAAAATTAGGAAAACAAGATATCATCAAAAAATGAGTTTTGAGCACTATCCAATGGTGTTGATATTTTTCTCAATTTTTTCGATGGTACATTTCATTGCTTGTCAAATTTAGATGTGCTATTTTTACTCCCAATCTCATAAATTTTAACTAGTTTCTCCATTTTTCATGATTCTAGTGGCATTGGAAAGGTCTTACAGAGATATTCATAGCCATCCATGCACTTTTCTAGATTTTCCTTTAGGTATATTTTATTTAGTTTTTTGTGTTTTCACATTGTAATAAATTACTTGGACATTTTAGCTCTTGGAAACTTTCTATTTTCATGTGATGACTTTATTTTGGTTGTTCTACATGTATTTCTAGCATTTTATCTTATTTGGGTATTATATACATATTTTGTATGCACTTTCTCTTTTGTAAACGCACCAAAATAAAGTACCACTATTGTACATAATTTTCGGGGATTTTGCACATCTTGTTGTGCCTTTTGTACTCACACTATGTTCTAAAGTGTCATGGGTGGGTTTTGAGTTCCTTTATTTTTAAATGAATTTGGATTTAAAAATGTAAAACTATTGACAATAACATATTAAAAATTAGGCCAAAATAGGATGGTCAAGGGTGGTGGCACCCTAGACCAAACCAATTTTGGGGATTTGAGTGTCGTTAACTAAAATAATTTATATTAATCCCATTTATACTTTGATTTTCCAAAAATGACCATAAAACAAAAAAATCATAAACACAGTTAGGTCCAAACAAATAGGGGGAGCTAAACATAGTGTGAAATTTTTAGGGGTGACAATTTACAACATATAAGAGGTTAGAAATATATTGTAGTCCAAAATCTAGGATTGGTGTAATAGATATAGGTCAAGGTTTTATCTCAATGTGAAATAATTTAAAACATAATGTGAAATTGTGTAGGTACACAATTTTCTACATTATAGAAGGCTTAATGGCTTCAATATGCTTCATACTTTATTTTCCTTCATAGATTGGTACTTCACATGGTTTTACATTATATACATGATGTTGATCCATCTTTTAACACCTACAAGAGGGTCAACTATGGTAGACTATCTTATAACCATTATTTTTATAGGATCCATCATTAAAAGGTTTGTGTTTGCAATCACATTTTGAAGGACTTTGTAGGATATCAAGAAGAATCACAAAAAATGTAAAGTACCAAATTAATTTGATGTTCCCAATGCCTAGAAAATATTATGCCCATATATTTTGTGGACTTAGTTACCCTAGAGGACCTAGACTTTCTACTATCCTTACACCTTTAGACTTAGCCTTCCTATTAGTTATTTTCCTTTCAACCTACATGCCACTTCTCATTTCATGACCTAAGTTAGCATAGTTTTATCCAAATGAATTGAAGAGGTCCATAACACCTCCTTGAAGTTTTCATGCTTAGAAACTAGTCATTTATTAGGTATAAGCACCTAATTCTATAATCTAAAATATAATACTTAGGGTGTGTATGTTGAATGAACAAGACAATCGAGAGGGGGGGTGAATTAGTTGTATCTAATAAAAACATAAAAAACCATCAACAGTAATTAGATCCACATGCATTCAATAAACCCTTATTCTGTTATAATGATTAAACATGAAATGCAAACAACAAAAACTAAAATAACAACACTATACACAAGAGAACACTAGGTTTATGTGGAAAACCAAATGAGGGAAAACCACAGTTAGGATTAGCTCACACTATAAGTAATTGAAAAATTGGTACAAAAGGGCTCATTGCCAGGATAGAACACATTGTCCAGAAAGGATCGCAACCAAGGCTCACTACCATAGAAAGAAATACAAGAAGATAGAAGAGAAATGTTAGACAAATAACATTTTCTCAATGTAACAAGGAATCCACAACAATGCTCCAACACTTTCATATTCTTGCATGAAATATTTCAAACACCTTCAGCTCACTGCTTTTAGGAATCCAATACTTGAAATTCGCATCACACATCACTTGCATTGATATTGCAACTATCTTGCTTCTCTCTTGATTCTTTCTTTGAACTCACAATATCACCACTCTTATTTATATCAATCTCAACCTCAAACACCTTCTCCAAGGTCAATAACTATTTGTTATACTTTACAAATTCAAATTAGGTCGAAACCTAAACATTCCCACTGTGGATAGGAATGAAAGGGGATCAAAACAACACTTAACTGAGACCCAAAATTAAATCTCACGTGCCATGAGACGCTTCCATTAATACTTGAACATTTATGAATGTAGTGTAGACACTAGGTTGGTTGTTACCCATGAAAACACATTAAACATTAAGTACAAGCTTTTGAAGCTTCTAATGCACCTAACCACAAATCCTCTTGACACAAGCAAGATAACAACACCATTAACTGTCCTTCAAATCCACAAGTCCTGAAAAGAAATTGTGGAGAAATGTGGTGTTAGCTCTCAAAAACGTAGGTAAGAATACCTCAAGAGGTTGCCAAACTCTTGGTACGTTTTAGGGTAATAGACAAGGCCAAATGGTTTAGACCTTCTCTTCAGGTGCTGCTAGACCTAGGCGGGTATACCTATAAGAATGAAGCAGACTTAAATGATGTGACTTGATTGATTTGATGGATCTATTACAATGGCACAAATGTAATAGATAAAAGCTTGCAGACTACTCCTACTCCTAATATTAAACTTGAGATGTGAATGTTTTTGAACAAAGATGTTATAGAATTCTAAGATGTGGATGGTGTGACTAGTGCCTACTTCTATTGGGCTAATGGAGTCAAGAGATAAATAATATTTGTGTCCTATTTCTGGATACAATTCAAATTGTTTGGCACTTTTATGTTTATAACTTGTATAAACAGGCAAGAGTGTAATTATCAGATTCTTCTTAATAATCCAAATGTCCTTTTCCAAATTACTGTGATTAATTAGAAGGATTTAATTTTGTCTTGCAGGAACCAATTAACTGAACCACACAAGAGCAGTAAGTGTGCTTTGATAAATTGAAGAATATCCTTGATATTTCAATTTAAATAATCAAGAAGTGATAACCTTGGAGACAACCAAATAATATTTTCAAAGAAATTCAACAAACAACTGACACCATAATTGGATCACCAAATTTATGCATTCTTCTCCATTACATAATTTGAAAAGATTTTACAATGTATAACATGATATTTATTTCGGCAACAGTTCACCCTATCTGATTACCTAACCTACTTATTTCTCCTCAAATCTAATCCTTTAATGACATGATTTTATTGTACATATATACATTGTTTCTTTAGGGTTGTGACTCTTCACAGCATCCGTCCAGTGCAACTCTTCAGTTATCATCGGCAAATAAAATATTTAATTAATTGCCCCTTTTGGAAAATTAAAATATTTTAATCTTCATTATCTTTGTCCCCTGTGAAAATTAATTCAATAACCTTCCTTTGCTGGAAATCTTCACTTTACTCTTTTACCGGTATGTATCTCCAATATGTCCTTCGGGTAAAAATAATTATCCCATTTTGTCCTCTTGATGCAAATTGATTTATTTACACTTTCACATGAAAATATTTTTTAGGTAAAATAATTACCTAATTGGCTAATTCTTCCATAAAAATACTTTACCTCCCAAAGCACTCTTACACCTTTGGTAAAAAATATCTTTCCTTCTAGTGCAAATATTTCATAATCTTTTACCCTTTATGCTTCTCGTGAATAAAATAATTCTCCACTTTTAAATCCCCTCGATAAAATAAATAAAATTTATTTTTCCTCAAAGTATTATCGATTTCCACCATAAGCATATTTCGTTCAATTTTTTGTTTGCATTATGACCATACATATTCACATCTGGGTGACATAAAGCATCGGGAAGCATCATTTTATCTTACATCGATATCATAAAGTCTTGCTGATTCAAATTGTTGTAGGAAGATTGTATCGCCAAGACATCATTCATGTCTTGCAGATATCGCCAAGACAAACCACTCTTGTAGATATCGCCAAGACATATGAAGTCGCCAAGACATTTGAAAAACTTATTCACGTCTTGCAGATATCGCCAAGAGTCTTGTAGATATCGGTGAGACATATGAAGTCGCCAAGACATTTGAAAACTCATTCATGTCTTGCCGATTCGGCAAGACCTCAAATATGTCTTGCAGATTCGACAAGACCTCAAACTTGTCTTGCCAATGAACTTTTTCTTTGCTGCACAGTGACGAAAATGAGCCAGGTAGCCTCCAAAATGGCTTTTGAAAACCGATCAAATGATGTCGAAAAGCCATGAAAATGCACCAGTATGTTGAGCCATGATAGGGGAAATGTTTACCAGATTATTTGGCACAAAATGATCCAGACTAAAAACTGTTAACGCTCAAAGTTTCCCATTCAGCACTTTTTGAAAAATTGCACCTGTCAAACTATGTAAAACTCATTTGATTTTGATTTTGAAAAAAATACCAAATGACGTCCAAACACCCTGAATATTGGCATGGAGGTAGACTTTGGTGTAGAGAATTGAAGGAACCAATCTATTTGTGATTATCATCATCCATTTTCTTAATATTCACCCTCAAAGTTGACCATTTTAACAGATTCCACTATGCTGACAGCAAATTTTCTAGAAAACCCACCAACTTGTTCCTTCGAAACTTTGTCAAATCAGATCATATGAGGCTAAAAATTTGCAGAGACACTCACATATGTTAAATGAACATGTTTGCAAAGTGAAATTGAAATTGAACAGATCCAAAATTATAATTTTTCAAAATGTGCTCCGGAGATTGCTTTTACACTTGAATTTCTGAGTGTTAAAATCCTCTTTTTCAATATAGGGACCTAAAATTTACATGAAATTTTAAGTCCCAACATGTGGAGAAAATACATTTCTCCCTGACACCTTTGTACAACACTGCAAAACTAGTTCGCATACTGGTGAACACCAATTCCTCTGAATAACAATCCAAAACCCAAAATTCTGAATATAGCTAACTCTAACAACCTCAAATAACATATCAAACCTACACAAGCATAGCCTCAACATAGAAGAAATGTGGAGCACAATATGGAGCACATTCTATACATTTGCACAACACTATTTTCTTTGTTTATCAAATTTTCTCAAAAGCACTTGGAAACCAAGTACCAAATACATCATCTCAACTCTTTACTTCATTCCAACTCATATTCAGATACTACAATGAAAAGATAGCTCCATGTATTCACAACACTTCTTGAATATCTCAACTACACATGCACAACCTACAATAACCTATTCTTCTCTTTTTCACAATTTTCTCAATATCATCGACATCTTCATCATGCAACAACTTCCTTAAAACATCATTGACATCAATGAAAACAACATTTAGTAGACTTCCTATTGACATCAATGGAAACATCTTCATACTTGCAACATTGTAGTGATTTTTTGGTACTAGTGTTATAGTAAAAGGTATTTCCTAATTAATTATTTACTTAATTATTAGTTTCATTTTCCTCTAATTAATTAAGCTTACTTAGGTCAAGTGAGTGTCCCTTCCATGAAAACACTGAATCAAGTTGATTCTTGTGTCATGTGCATGTGCCTTAGTTTGCACACCCTTTTATTTGTTGGTACTTTCATGTTTGCACTTTTAGATGTTCTTGGTTCTTCTTCATGCACTACATTCTGGCATTTAGTTTTAGTGTACCTATCATGGTTCTCCCTTGTCAGCATTATGGGGGGTTTCTATTGTTGGTGCTAATTCTTCCTTGGTTTTGTTTTTTGGAGTGATATATGTATCTAGTTCTTGTTCCTATGTACTAGGAATATGTAGCATACATCAACAGTTGGTTACCCATGCATTTCGGTGAGATGGAGCACTTACCATATGGACACTCTTGCATTCCTATTTCTAGAGGCAACCTTCCATTTTCATTTTATCACTATTCTTCAGACTTTTGGTACATGTGCCATCTATATCTTTGAGTTCTAGATATTTTTCCTTTGTTTTCCATTTGATTTGAGTAGTGTCATTAGGGGCACTCATGTAGATTATTTTCTTCTCAATCTTGATCATCATTTATTTCAAAGGATGTTATTCTTTCAGCTTT
Organism: Sequoia sempervirens; assembly: GCA_007258455.2. NCBI lineage: Eukaryota > Viridiplantae > Streptophyta > Pinopsida > Cupressales > Cupressaceae > Sequoia > Sequoia sempervirens. The sequence goes on along the minus strand of VDFB02047230.1, from coordinate 36,887,234 downwards.
GTAACAGTCATTCTTTGATAGTGTTTGCAACTTCTTCATGCTTTAGTGGTGTTCTTCATGTCCATCCTTTGTTCTTACTCTTTTGGGACAAAATTTTGTTTGGAGGCTTCTTAAACCCTCACTCATATTTCTCTCTTTTGGAGAGGAGTTTTATCCCGCTGGGTTTTTCTCCAATTTTGAGAGATTTGATTATTTCTACATGGGTACCTCACCAAGCCTTGTTTGCCAAGACCCATCATGCATTCATCTTTAGAGTTTTGAGCTTCTTCCTAAGTTTCACTTAAGGGGTGTGTTAGAGTAAAATGTATTTTCTAATTAATTATTTACTTAATTATGAGGTTCCTTTTCCTCTAATTACTTATGCTTACTTAGTTCATGATTTTGTATGTCTCATGTCATAGGATGAGGACACAAGTCATGACCTTTTTTAATCCTCACCTAGAGTTTCTAGGTTCATTATCCTTTTATAAGAATTCTTTATTGTATAATAATTAAGATGCACATTCATAATGATTCATTCTTTTTTCAATCAATAGGTCTTGTTCTCCATAGCTTTTCTATTCTTTCTTTTTATGAGAGGTGTTTGATTGCAAGTGATCCTTGGGAGTTGTGGAGTTTATTTTTCCCAACTTCAATAGCTTGTAGGTCTAAAGTTGGAAAACCTAGCATACCTTCCTTATGGTGTCTACAAGTACCCCTTTCAATCCTATGTCCCCATTAGCTCATGTATTAAGCGAACCCATTACCCTCATATGTTTTCTATTGGTTATTTATCTTTCATTGAGCATAGATAGGTGTCCATCACTTATAATATACATAAAATAGTGACCTAATTGCCCAAAAAGTTTTAGGTCTTCAATAACTCCATGTATAAGGCCACCACCTTGGACTTAGCCTTCCCACTAGATATTCAAGCATCTAGCATCTTGGTCCTTTCCTCTAAATGCCTCCAAATTTCTTTGAAATGTGAAAAACATTTCCATCAAGTTCTATAACCGCACAAGTATAATCTAGGTACATGTAATACCCTTATTTTCTAGTCTTATAAATTTTAGCATAGCATTTATATACCTTACTAGTCTCTCATTCATCTAGTATCTTATAATAATTTATCATTTGTTTGCATTATCTATCTTAGCTCATTAGATGTGTTATTAGAGTTCAATTGATTGGATATGACCTTAGGTATTCTAGTTTGCATGTATCTTGTATAAATTTACATTTAGGTCAGTTCAACATAATCCTATTTCACATTGGTGCACACACAAAAACTATTAAAAAGAGAAATGCATCCCAATTAGGTTTTATCTTTTGTTTCTCTTTACAATAAAAATGTTCTTTTTGCACAAACTTTCCTTCATCTAGTGGTAATGAAAGGTTTTTGGAATGAAAAGTATAAATATTTTTTGAAAGAAAACAAGTAGCTAGTTTTAAGAACCCATATATTTATGTCAAATAGACATTGAGACATTTATTATCTCCTAAGACCTAGAATTTGGTATTAGCTTCTAGAGAAGTTCTTACAACAAGCTTTCCATTGAAACTTGTGAACTAGATGGTATAATTGATAGGATGACCATGTGGTCATTCTTATGGGCTTAAATTATAAATTGATGACATTATTGACACTCTTATTTTGTTGGTTGGATTTGTTACAAGAAATTATGGTCTGATTGTCAATGTCGGTTGCACTAGCTTTGCTGGAATTCATCGTAAACTTGGACACATGTACAAACCTAGTATCGGTTAACAAAAGACAATTATGAAACCCATGGTTAAGTGTTGGTAAATTTGATATGCGGTACCAACTATGTAAACGGCTTATGTCATATTTGGATATATTATTTATTATAATCCTAAGAAAGACCCGCTTTAATATAAACACATTTCTATGGCACATAAAATTGAACTTATTTAATTCACATGAGAAATAAAATAACCTTACAACTTAATAGTTTATTATACAAAATTCCAAATTACTAAAAAGAAAAATCAAAAACCCAATCCACACACATATTTTGAGTTTTAAACTTATCAAAGACTACAAAGACCATTGTCTATGGGGAAAGTACAACAAGGTGGTCCTTAATAAACCATGTGACCTTTGTTTCCCAATGGTGGTGCAATCTTCTATGTTAGAAAACCTAAAGAGGAAGAAACCCTTGACCATATTTTGCATTGCATCACATTTTATATCACAAAGCTTCCATGCAAATAAAATTTAAATCTTTGACACTCTTTTAAAAAAATTGATCAACAAAATAAATTATTAAAATATAATTATCAAACCAATGGCATATATTATGCAATTCAATAAATTATTAAATAGTCTCTACTAAAAATTCTTCAAATTGAAGATTATTATCTATTATCAAGTGAAAACTCTCAAAGATAAGCTTAGGAACCTCTTTGAAACCTTGATCAAAATAAACTCCAACCTAATAAATTGAGATGCTAATAGATGAAACAATGAAAACACTTGTTAACCAGTTACTAGAATCAAACTCTTACCTAAAAAATCAAAAGTTAGCATAGTTGAAATGGTTGCGAGGATCAGAAAATGATGTTTAGGTTAAAGTCATCCTCAATCAAAATTCAGAGGAACGCAGACAGATGCATCGATGTAAGTCCTGAATGGAACGTTGCGTAGTAGTGGACAAATTCATTCTATTCAACTTCAAATTGTACAAGGGCGTTGTTAGGTTACATTTGTTGGGATCCAATTTCAAACACCAACTTTGCTCTCATTAAAATATAGACAACGACGCCACCCCAATTCATCACAACACAACCTTCTCACGGAACCTGCTAAATTGTCGGTCAGATATATCCTCGTGTTCAAAAAATAAGTTTGATAATTGACCTGGTTGTTTCAAGATATAAACCTATCAAGTTAGGTAATATCTACTTTTTTAAGTCACATAATTTATCTATTAGCTTAGAATAGTTTACCGTCGTAGCTTAGAATAGTTTACCGTCGCGCTTGATTTAGAGTAGTACTGAATTGGTGATCTTCTAAGATTTTGGATGAGTGTTATGTGGACCATTTATTCTCATCAGAGATGAGAAATGAGGTTCATGCGAACTACTACTTATTAATGATTGGAATTAGAGGTTTGAGAGTAGATTTATGTTAGAGCTTATGATAGGTGTTGGACAAAGATTTGAATTGATGAGACTACACTTCTAATATAGTTTTGGGACATATTCCCCCTATGCAATCTTTTGTGTTTTGTTGTATCTTCCACACTTACATCCGAAATAGAGGCTATGACAAAAATAATAGTGGCATGTCTACTATAAAATAGATGAAAGTTTGTTGTCTTCCTTAATAAGAGTCAAGCCTCATTGTTGATGATATAAAATTGAAGACATGCCGAGCAAAGAAGAAACACCTACAATTTTAAAATATTAATCCACTATTAATACTATAATACAAATAACTTATGTTATGATCTAATGATGCTTTCTAATGATTACTAACGACCTAGGATTGTTTATAAGTATAAGACCCTAGATGCTCAACTTGAGATGTCTTAGCATGAGTTCATAAGGTAATTGTTAAATTATGGAGGTCATCCTTGGGAGGTAAATATCAAATTTTAATAGGAGTGGGGCCATGACATGACCTAGTCCACTACAAAGGGCAACATGTATGGCTTAGTATAAGGAGGAAAATATCCAAAGGAATTCAAAAAAATCATGTCTGTGGAATGAATAAATCTATTATAAGTGGTTTAGGGTTTGATTTTATTTATGTGCTAAACAAAAATTGAGCACTAGGAAAAAATATTTAAGATAACATCAAAAGTTAATCTAAAACAAAATAAAAGGGTAGGCCATTGATGAAATCATGAATAGAGGATCCAATAAACTCAATGAAACAATGAAAAGATTTTAATTGATTTATAGTCATATATGCACAACTATGTGTGAATTATATTTTTTAATTATAATACAATAAAATATTTTTAATTCTTTGTTAACTCTAACCTAGAATAAAATCCAAGATAAGAACTAAAATCTATCTGACTTGAAATAATCATGGGTGATCCTTATATGGTGATATTTATCCTTTGGAGTGACCTTTACTAATCACAAGTACAAAGCTCAATACCAAGTGTAATAGTAGTTGTCCAAGAGTATAAAGGGAAAATTATATAATGAATGTGGTGATGATGGTTTGGTGAATCTTAATGTGATTCATAACATAAGCTATCATAGAACTAATGAGTCTAGAAATGTGTTCTTGTGTTTCTACATGCTTTGAAAAGATGTCACAAGCCTCTAAATCATGATATTGGTTATTATGATGTGTATTGTAATAAGTTTATAATTGGAATATACTTTCTTGGTGATCAAAATCTCCTAGAAATTGGATTATTTTTATCAACTTTTAATAGATTAAATGTGAAAGGAAATATGCATCTACCCAAGATAATTTTTACATAACCCAAATAGAGAAATATTTTCAAACAAGTATTCAAAATCCATATGCAAAATAGTAGACAACATACCATTAAAGATGACACAAGATATACCCTAGGAAAACCCTTAAGAGGGAAAAACCCAACCTCCAAAAGCATCCATCACTCATGTATTATTCAACAATAAACATTACAATACATTTTTAGAGTCCTCCAAGAACACCTTTAAAACATCAAGCCCTCTACAAGCACTCCATGTGAACAAGCATGTAATTACACATCCCATGTCATGCTTCAACCCTCACAAATGCTAACAAGAGCCAACAAGCCAACTGGCCAACCTTAGATAACTACCCATGTGTTTTCTTTTAAAGAAACAAGCTCACAAAAACCACCAAGTGGTATTACATAAAACCATGTGACTGATACTGGTCATGAGCCTACAAAATCATTAACCCTCACCTTTAATATCTGTATTAAGTTTTCCCAATGATTAAATATTTTTCCCATATGCAACCTCACATTAAATATTTAATCCAATGTTACATACAACACATAAAGTGGCCCCAAGAATGCTAGATCCATATGATGCACGCATCCTTGAATTCGCTAGGTTCACCGCATAATAAATAAATATTATATTATAACATTATGCAAGGTGGACAACACACCTCTTCCTAACAATATGCCCCCAAACACAAGGTGAAATGTGCAACTATGATGGAATGTGGTAGGATTTGTGCCTAGATGATGATTGGAATGTTATAAAAACTTAAAAATAAAAAAAAATATAAAAGAAAATATTTTTGGGTGATACAAGGTTGCTCTTACACATTGGGATGGATCTTTCATCATAAACTTAGGGTAATTTGAAAATTGAGCCTCTCAATTCCTAATGAATAGGGAAAAAACAAGGTGGTCTACCTCAACCTTAGAAATCTAAGATGAGTCTTTTTATTAGTCTTTCATTTCAACTTCACCAAATATTTCCCATATTATATATGAAACTTCTAATAATCCTATTATCTAGAATATCCTCAATCTCCTCTCTTTGTTGTTATGGCATCTAGTACTACCATTGTGCTTTTGGGTTATTGTCTTCTATCTTCCTTCATGATATTGATACTCTGAACACTAACCTACATTTGCTCAAAGATTGAGAATATTAGCATTAATAGTCAAATTAAACAAACCAAATAAAACATTCCAATGAAATACTTAAACATACTAAATATGTAATCAAGACAATAAGAGTCCAAAGTAACAAATGAAAACATATAAAAACATATTCAAACTCTATCCCATAGTGGGAGTGGTACTCCTTTGATGTGGAAACAATGCCCTTTCCCACCCCCTTTGATAAAGCTTCCAAGATGTGATGAATTCCAATTGCCCTCAAAGATAATGATAGCAATTGGAGGATAATGACTTTGCATAAAGAAGTGGATCCTTTCTTCATAGAGAAGCCCTCTATAAATAGGGTTGAAGGATTGAAGAAAGAAGAGATTGGAGGAATGTGGGACTAAATTGGGAGCCAATAAGATTGTGACAATTGTCACAAGGCTAATGAGTGAGGATGGAGCACATTTTGAAAAATGTGAAGAGTTAATGCTTGTAGGTGAAGGGGTGAGGGGGATGTAAGATAAGTTAATACCTTTGTAAGGGGCATTAAGGGCTTTGTAAGAGGCTTAAATGTCTTTGTAAGAAGCATTAATATTTGGTTAAGAAAGTCAAATAAGTGGAGTTATTGAAGGAATATTCTCAAAGAATATGCCTTTGTGAGGGAAAATAGGTTAATTTGTTAATTAAAAGAAATTATTTTCATGTGCAAGTTGGTTAGTTGATCAGGGGTTTAGTTTGACTAAGGTTAAGTCAAAAGCTAGAGAATGGATCATGAGGATTAAGAGTTAATTAATTCAGAATTAATCAATTTGAAGGAATTAGGGGGTTTATGACATTTGATTTATTAAATCGAATGAGAGGACTTTAGGGTTTTAATTAAAGAAATTAATTTAATTAATTAAGCATGATGAATATTAGTGAATTAATCTAATAAATTGCGTCATTTGATTAATAGTAGAAATTGATAATTTGAGTGTCTACATTTTTCCCCTCTTTGAATCTATGTATTAGTTGCATTGGTTCAAAGACTGATGCTGCCAAGATCAAAATTCTTTTTTTTAAAAATTTTTTTGGACACCCTACTGTTTCCCCAATGAAAAGAATTACGCTCCCAGTACACTGCCCCCTCAAGAGGTAGAGTGAAAATTTTAACTTTTAGGTCGAGCTCATGAAAATAGGGTCAAGATGGTGATATGAGAAGGTTAGACTAATAGATATATATTATGATGATGATGCAAATGAGATGGTTTTAAGATGCCTAGAATAACAAATCTATATTATCCTAAACAACTTAAATGATGATGTAGTGCATGGATAATGTTTCCTATTATGATGATATGTATGAGTATGCAGGATGCTAACGATTTGTGGATGTAAGATAGATGCAAATAGATTTTTGTTAGATGTCATGATACCATGTTAGCATGAGAGAAGATAGAAGAAAGAGAGGGATCAACCCTTGAGTCTAAGACAATGCAGAAGTCCAACAAGTCCATGAGTCATCAATACTTTATTAGATATGATGATCAGTGATGATGATTTGCTTATCCAGGGATTGAGACATGAACGACACAAATTTCCTTATGTTTGATAAAACACATAGACACGATGCATCAAGGTATAGACAACCAGCATGGCATGGTATCTAGTGTGATGGACTTCGACTCATCAAACAGATAGGAGTATCCTTGTTCACACCTGACATACGAAAACTTTGCTAGGATGTACTTTGGAAGCTTCAAACATCTTGGACCAAAACATAGAAAGGCATAACCTATCAATGAAATAGTCAACATTTGTCCAAAACACCCTCAATACACATCTAACAAAGCAAGTATTCATCAAGGTTATATTACAAGAACATCCAACAAGCACAAAAAATAAAAGATAATGATCAATGCCCCAACCTTTCGCTCTAAATATTTTAGATAGAAATCTTTGAGAGGTCATGGGAATAGGTACAATAAGATAAATCATAAGAAAATATCAAGTAAACAAACAAGCTAATGTTCTTCATACCTCTAGCTAAAGGGATGTGTTTTGCTTAGGATAAGTATTCAAAGTGATTTCCAAAGATAATGCCCATTGTAGGAAGGATGCATCCTAGGACATGTTAGTGGATGGTGGCAAGCTGATAGGTTGTTTGAAAAGGCCATTGATATAAGGTTCGATTGACATGTTTGAGAGTGATCAAGAGTTTGATTTTGCGTTTAAAAGTTTGTTGTTTTGATTTTGATTTTGTGTTTGAAGTTTGCTTTTGTTGATTGTTGTGGTTGTTTCTATTTGTATTACCAAAGGATGAACGTGGCGATTGATTTATTATGGATGATTGATTATCATGGGTGAAGCGAAATGAGACGGGATTTTTTAAAATATTTGGGTGTTTTTTTATGTTTTTGAAATTTTATGAGGCTATTTTTTTAGATTTTCTGGCTTATTTAAATGTTTTTGTGTCTCGGGGGCTCATCAATGATGGCCTTGTCTACATTTAAGCTCAAAGACAACGTAGATCAAAACCATGTTTTTGACATTTTTTTGAATTTTTGACCTATTTTGGATCCCAGTAGAACCCTTGCTTGCTTTCCAATCTGCCCCACCTTGGCCTCTTTGTATCTATATCATATTGATAGGTTATGTAGTTTGGTACCGACCACAAAAAAATAGGTGGCTAAAATATCAATGAAAGCCAATAGTGTTGCTTCATCCTCCCATGATGTATGTACCTGATGCTTCATTTGCAAGTTGTATAATAATTTTGCAAGGAATGGGGTTCAACTTGTTTTAATTGATTTGGAAAATTATTCCATCTTTGTGATATATATCCCAACACTTTATTTCCTGTAGTAGCAACTACTTGCTCATATTCTAGGTATGCTTCCTCCCTAGCAGGCATGATCCTCCTTTTATATTCTGGATTATAGAGAAGTTTGTTCCATGTGTAGTGAATGTATGCAAGATTGCTTGATTCAACTCTTAGAGATAAGGGGGTATGGAGTTCTCTTTCTCTGTATATTTTGAATTGTTTCCCCCAGCTGATTTCATTTTGAATCCATGACATTAATTCCCTCAAATGAATATCCCCAATGTACATCAATGGATTCCATTCATGGTCATTGGGAATGGCATAGTTATGCAAGTACAATTCACACAACAATTTTTTTAACTTCAGGAGGGGAGGATTGGTAAGCTTGGAAAAACTCTTGTGGTGTTTCAATGGAAGGGTTTAAACTGGAAATGACCCTTGATAATTTAAAAGAAAGATGGCACTCCTTTAAATGCAATGCATATACCCATGGGGGAGTTCTGCATGCCATCATTTGTGGTACTAAAGCCACCACATTGTATACCTTTTCCTTTAATGTAGTGATCTTTGCATTCTTCTCCTTAATTTTTGCATTTTTCTTATTGACTTCTTCCTGTAGCTTGAGTTTTTCTTTGTTCCATTCTCCCTCTTTCTTCTACATTTCATTCCACAAGTCCAAGGCTACTGATGCCCATGAAAAATTAGGAGGTTTGTGCTTTCCTACTAGGATTTTTCCTTGCACTAGTTCCTGATGTTCATCTTGCTCTTCTAGGACTAGTTCTTGATGTTCCATTTGCTCTGTTTGCACTGGTTCTTGGTTTTCAACTTGCTCTGCAATAGCAACAAGTTCTGCCAACCCTATGTTTTCTTGCTCCTCAGGAGCTTCTTCCACTTCTATATTCACCTACCCCTTAGGAGCTTTTGTCTCCTTCCTAGGTGTCCTTCTAAGTCTAGGGCTCCTTTTTGGTGGCACACCAGTAGCAGACTTGATTAGTTTTGATTTATTTGGAGGGCTTTTATTTTTCTCAGTGGCTACAAGATGACCAGTGTCTTCAATTTTTTGCTTCCTGGGGATAGGTTTTACTTTTCCTGGTTTTTGCTTCTTAGCCTCCCCTTTGCTAATTTATGCTTTCCTCATTTGTGCTTCCTCTTTTTGAATGGAAGCCCTAGTGTGAGCTAGAGTTTTAGGGGAAACACCAACATTGGGGCCCATAGATGAGCTTTCTTCATCTGTATGCTCTGATTCAGAGGAACCTATTTCTACTACAGGTTCTACTGCAATATGGTTTGTGCTAGGGTTTACCCTAGAAGTTGAAGCTCCAGGAGTGATTTTAATAACCCCCTCATCCCCACTAACCCTATGAGTTAGGGGTTGACCTCTAGGACCCACATTTTCTAATTTGAATTCATCAATGTTCAAAAATTCATCCCATGACATATTGGACACTTTTTGCAAAGATTTTCCTACCAACATTTAATTAAACAGTGATGGGAAACAAAAAATTTCCTACCTTTTTGTGTCTCAACAGCCATGATTTCAAGAAGGTTGTACATAACATTTGGCACATTCATCCTCCTGCCATGTCTCATGTGATTCAGAAGCTTGAAATGTACAGAATGGAGACATGATTGGAAACCCTCATAGGTAATATATTTGATAATGTAGACAACTGTAAGGAAATATAGGTGGTATCTCAGAGAAATCTATAAGAACAGTAGTGCCTTCAGTAACTTCAATTTCGATTAGTACCTCAAAGACACGTACAACTATGTCCTAAAGTAGAAACAGACAGAGTTTATTTCCCACATTAATCCTTCTGAGAGAAGCACATGTAAAATCAACAGCAAGCAACAATAGATGAAAGATAAGAAAAAAAGCCAGAACATAAAGATTTACGTGGGGAAAACCCTTTCGGGTAAAAAACCCCACACTCCAAAGATCGAGCCATTGTATTATTCAGCAACTAAAGGTTACAATACAATTCAGGCTCATAGCCTTTTCAGAGATTACATCTTGTTCATTCTGGAAACAATCTGGTAGAAAACTCTCCCTGAGAGATCAACCATGGAATTCATGATCAGGAGAGATTCCAACAGCAAAACCCTGCCTCTCTCTCCCTCTACTTCGGCCTCATGGCCTTGGCCTTTCAGCCAACCATTCGGCTCTCTCTCTTCGCTTCTCTTGTTCTCTCCGGCTCTTTCTGTACACACTCTTCAAAACATCCAATGCATACATATATGCATTCGTTCTCAACAGCCTCTGTGAATCAGTTTGCTTCCAACTGTCGGATCACAACTATCGAATCATCCAGCTCAGCATCATAGATGTTTCCACTCCTGTGTATATTTTTCCTTGCATATAGTTCAGCTCCAACGTCGCAACTGTTGAAAAAATCCAACCGCCAACCATTTGAACTTCGCTTCCTCTAATTGGTCCATGAGACACCACATAGGACAATCATCCAAATGGTCAAGGGAAATCAACCTGTGTTGTCATGTCGGTGAGACACTAACCGTGTCTCCCCGATGCCAACACAACTAGCATTCGATATCGCCAAGAGTCATCCCTATCGGTAAGAGGTTACATCGAGTCTAGAGAGCTATCACTAAGACTTCACCATGTCGCCAAGACCTCACACCGAAGATCACAAGGTATTCTGAAGAGTTCATCAGTCGGAAAGACTATTGCTCTTTGCCTAGACATTACACAGAAGCCTTCAAGTCACATCGACCTTAGCATTCTCATCGGCGAGACAATTACCATTCGATGAGACATCATACCGAAGTTCAAAGGTCATATCGATGTTAGCTTTTCCATCGGAAAGACAACCGCAATTCGCCAAGACTTCATACCAAAGTCTTCAAGTCATGCCAATGTGAGTATTCCATTCGGTGAGACAATCGTCTTTCACCAAGACATCACACCGAGTTCTTCATGTTATACTAAAACATCCTAGTCAGCAAGACTTATCGCTTTCACCAGGAGGTTACACCAAGCCCTTCAAGTCATACTGAAACATCCAACAGTTGAAAAGACTTAGGCTATCGCTGACGTTATACCGACATCAGGATTCCCATCGGAAAGACAATCCCTCTTCGCCAAGACATCATACCGATGCCTTCAAGTCATATCGAAGAGTCCAACCGTTGGCCAGACATTCCACATTCGCTGAGACTTCATACCGAAATCCTTGTGTTTCTCCGATGACTCCATTCGCTAGGAGTCTCACCAAAAACACTCGATCACATGTGGCTTTGTCGACCATACATACTGTTGTTGCCAAGAGGTCATAGCGAACCCCTTTCATTACCCTGATGACTCCATCTGTCGGCGAGACATCTCCCTATCGCCAAGACTTCACGCCGAAGTCTTTGTGTTACCGTGAAGACTCCAAACCTGTCGACGAGACTTACCGCTATCAGTGAGACATCACACCAAAGAAAGCCTTTCGGCCAAGGGTCTCCCTGACATCCACTTGACACCAACTATCGGTCAGACATCTCCTAGTCACCAAGACTTCATATCAATAGGAGCAAGTCATACTGATTACCACATCGGCTAGATAGACCAAAGGTCATGCCGATATTAGCAAGACTTCCTATCGTCGCCAAGACATCATTCCGATAGTCTAGGTTATGCCGAAGGTTTCAGATGCCGATCACTAAGACATTCAGAAGGTCACGGCGACAGTCCAAGATCAACTAGCAGATCGGCCAGACATCTCCTTAGTCTCACTGAAATTGCTCACAAGAAGTTTCAACCTGTGGGATTGAGGCACACAATTCCAACAACAACAACTTGTTTCCATTTTTCTGGCAAAGAATTTCTCCTTGTTCCTTGTTTGTCTACAACAAGTGGAGGATCACTAGGCTTAGTGAATTATGCCCTAGTTGATCTAGCATCCTTAGAAACAGGGTAGGGTTCTCCTTCAGCAGGAAAACTTATTACTTCAACAATCCTCTCTTCAATGGCTATAACTTCTAGCCCTTTCACCATTGCCTTACCATCAGAAAGTGTTTTTGCAAATTCTAAGGCAATGTCGTCATTGAAACTATCTAGTTTCAGAAAGTAATCTAGCCATCCACAATTTATGAATTTAGCCAGAGAGAGTGCATCATGTAGGATCACTTGGTGAACTATTGGCTCATTTTTTATTAGCTGACCTCCCATTGCTTCTACTCACACTTTGGAAAACACTTTTGCAAGGACTTCTTTCCTACAATCCTTCTTCTGAGAACCCAATTTCTTTTATGTTTCCTACAAATCTTCACAGTACTAACACCAATGTCTTATGACTCTTCAATTTACCTTTTTGGTGGCATTATGATTATGAATAAGGCAATAGAGAGGGCATAAAGGAGGGATATCATCAAAGAAATTGGAGACGGCTTAGTGTCACATCATGCATGTAGGACATCATTTCAACTATATCATTTCAAATTTCAAATTTTCTGCCATGTTGGCACATGAAATATGATTAATGACATGTATGACACGTGGGTTCACACTCCCCCCAACCTAAATAAAAGTATGTGTCCGCAAAGGATGGGATGTAATTATGATGTGACATGGCATAGTTATAAAATGTGCTATGTGGAATATCAATATTAAAGTACAACAATTAAATAAATGCATGTAAGGTAATTAAGATACAATAAGTTGTTATGCACGTACCTAAGAAATTGGAGTGTCTTTTGCAAAGAATGTGGAAAGAAGTACCGGTCACTAGAAAAGTATGGTTGAGCTTATTAAATGAAGTGATGATGGAGTGAAGTGATGGTGGAATGATGGTGAAGTGGTGGTGGAGTGATGGAAGAGAGAGAAGGGTGAATGGGAGGGTATGTTTATTGATGGAGAAGTTAATTCCCACAAAAAGTGGAAATCTTTATTATGATTGCATGTGTACCTTTGACTAGTCAGAAGGATGGACACTAGATCTGCTTCCTTCGGCTACAGGAACTTCAAGTTCTGGTATTCAATAAATTGTTGCATGAACTCTTGTTTTGAGGCCGGTTTATGATATAACCTGAGACAATGACCATTGACCAAGAGCTTGAACCTGATAGGATCAATTGTTGTGAGTTGAACAACACCATTGGAGAAGACCTATGCAACCTCATATGGTCCCAACTACCTGGTTTGTAGTTTTCCTACATTGTCCTTATACTTGGAATCATAAAGAAGTGCCCAATCACCTGGCTGGAACTTCTTTTCTTTGATGTATTTATCTGCCATCTAACTCTTTGGTTCTGCACCATCTCAACATGGTGGAGAGTTGATTGCATTACCTTGTCCTTTTGTGCCTCAGATATATCTATTCCAAGGTCTAGTGTAGTTCTAATATTTTTGTGTTCAAACTATATAGGCATCATTGTTGTCTTTCCATACAATAGTTCAAAAGGAGTAAAACTAGTAGTGGTTTTCCAAGTGGTTCTATAGGCCTAGACAACTTCTGGAAACCTATTTTCCCAATATTTTTTGTGGATTGCTACTGTTTTGGTCAGAATAGATTCTATTTCCCTATTTTTTACCTCAGACTGGCCATTGCCTTGAGGGTGATAGGGTGTGGATTTTCTATACCTGTCATTATACCCATTCACCAATGTTGTGACAAGGGTGGATGTAAATTGAGCCCCTTGATCAATGACTCTCTAGGAACTCCATAGCATGTGAAGATTTCTTCATAGAGGAATTCTACAAATTTATTGTCCCTAGCATGCTTCATTGCTTTGACCTCAACCCACTTAGTCACATAGTCTATACAAACCAAGATGTAAGATAACTCAACCTTTATAGCCATGATTCTGAGATTGGACATCTAACCTAAATAGTTATTTTAATCATCGTGAAGGTGCATTTAAATTGTCAACCCAGGGACGTGAACTTGAAATAGGCCAGCACAGTATGTGCACTAGGAACTCTCAAGTAGCCATTTCTAATCTATAGCTAAGAAACACACAATATGTGGATAAAAATTTTGGCCTCCTACAATGATTTCATAACTTAGCCTTTACAACCATGATTCAGAGATTGGACATCTAACCTAAATAGCTACTTTAATCATCATGAAGGTGCATTTAAATTTTCAACCCAGGGACATGAACTTGAAATGGGCCAGCACAGTATGTGCACTAGGAACTCTCAAGTAGCCATTCCTAATCTACAACTAAGAAGCACACAATACTAAAAGTAAATTTCTTGAAAGGAAATAAAGAAAATGTTGAACATCAACCAACAACTATGCTGAAATGGAATGCATAACAGGAATAAAAGATTTGAGCAACAAATAGGAAACTACTCTATTTGCTTTGGTTGTAGGAACAAACACAGATTTAGACTTCTAGTGGCTGTAGGAATAGTCAGTGCTAGATTTCTAAGTACTAAACAACAAGTAATACTAAACTAATCCTAAACTAATAAAATAGATTACTCACCAAGTGGGCCCCCTTGGATAAGTATCCTCTAGACTAACAAGAACTCAAATGCTCAAACTTAGAACTTTATTTCATTCACCGTAAATCATGAATACTAAGGGTAGTGTATCGAAACTAGAGTACAATATCAAATAGTGCAACCTCTTCCTCTATTCTCACTAATCAACTGACTAACTACGAGGAAGGAGCATCAGATTATTATTTATGCTAATAGCTAAACAAGGCAGTCAACTCCACAACTGGGAGGATGCCAATTAGGGAAAATAGGGAAAGTGGAGCGATGGCAGTTACACATGCATGCAATCCGGTTAGACATGCAAGTCAGATGCAAATTCGGCACAGTAGTAACGCCTGTGCATGCTCAATCATTAAAGTCCACTACAACAAGGCGGTTATGCTCGACTGTGTTAGAACTATAAGAATCTAGTGTTTTTACATAAGTTTTCATTCATAAACTTCCAGTTTTGGTCTGACCATATGCATTTTTCATCTATAGTTTGTCATATTGTCCCATTGAATCAATCGTGTTCTTCATTTTCATGTCTGGGTCCATATCGGCATAGGTTCATTCTTGTCTCCCCGACTCGTTGTGCTTCTTCTGCTTGCAATAAGTCTGTGTTGCCTATCGGCAAGACTTATTATTTGTCACAGTGAATGGATTTTTTCCTGTAGGTGATTTTCGGCATGACATGTTCTCTGTTGTGGCGACTGGCATTCATCTGTTGGCAGTTATCGACATTACATCTATATTGTTTCGGCGACTGTGGAGGCTCCCATTGGCATATCTTATGGCTTTCAGGATAGGGTCTCGCCGAGTTTTTGTTTGTCTCCCCGACTTGTGCGTATGAGAGGATTCATCAGCGGGAGTCAAATGGTCGGGCTAGCATCTTACCAAAATTGGGGTGTCTCAGTGACAAGCGCACTATGGATTATCCTCGACCAAACTTGGTTACTTCGCCGTAGGGTCTCGATGAGTGACCTTCGGTCTCGCCAGTGGAATATGATGAAGGATCTTCGGCGGGAGTTCTGAATTGTCTTGGTGAATTGGTATGTGCTCAGTGTGTTTCGGTGAAACATTGTGTACTCTATATAACGTCTCCTCGAGTGTGATAGGCTACAGTGACATACATTGGACAAAGCTTTTCTATCGGTATGGGTGCATTGGTGTCTTGGCGATATATTATGGCTCGAGGCTTCCGGCAGGACGTGGTGATTTCTCCATTAGGTCTCCCCGATATCAGTGATCTATAGCGAAGCGGATTGAATGAAATGTGAAGTTCGGCGGGAGACTTCTTATGTTCTAGCGACTTAGATGTAGTGAGTGCCTTTTGACCTGACGTATTGATATCGGTATGTGGTCTCCCCGATTCCACATTGTTACAGCGAAGGGACGTAGGCAGATTCTGTGACTTCGGTGTAACGGGCAGGTTGTCTTGGCGACCCAAAATGTTTTCTGGCTCTCAGTGAAACTTAAAATGATCTCTGTGACTTCTCACCGACAGCACAGGGCTATAGCAAAATGAAAAGAACAAAAGGATGCCTCTTGTCTTTGGAATAACAATTTCCTGGTCATAGCAACAGAAGATTAGGGGGAGCCTTCGGTGGTACATGGTGTAGTCTGTGTGACGTCTTACTGACCCGAAGGAGTTATGGCGAATGCGAACACAGTGGATGCGGGGTGGTAACGAGTGAATTTCCTTCGGCAGGATGATATGGATGTCTCGCCGACTGTCTCATAGGTAAAAAATAGATTTTCAAAATCTTGTGGCCGACATGTTGAATGCTTGGGGACCGTTGCCTGCCAGCTCGATTGAGCCCGATTCTTGTGGACGACCGACGTGATGTTTTATTTTGATGTTTTTCTCATGTTGGTGTATAAATAAGCATGTTGTAGTTGTTAATAGGGACTAGAAATTAGATTTTCGATATACTACGAGTAGATACAGTAGAGTAAAATTATCAGACCAGAGGCTATTATTGCATGATTTCACAATAGAGGTATTTATGAGATTCCGTTGATGTTGCTGCATTTCTCTGGTGTCAATTATCTGTGGAATTGAAATAAAAAATATTGCTAAGTTGTCTCCATGAATGATTTTTCTGGTTATTTAAATTGACATAACAAGTTTATGTTCATTTTATCAATACACATTTGTTGTATTTGTGTGATTAATCAACTGGTTCTTCCAAGCAAAGATTAAATCCTTTTATTGATCACAATAATCAGAGAAATTCATTTTGGATTATTGAAAGTAGAACTTAGTAGTCACATTATTGCATGTTTATCAAGTTGTAAACAAAACATATGCCAGATAATTTGTGTCTTCTCCAGAAAGTGTTGCTTATCCTGATCTCATTTGACTCCGCATACCCAACAAGGCACTAGTCTCTGCACTTCATCATTATAAATTCATTTAGTTCCTTTTATTTGAGTATTTAGGACTTAGATCAGATTACTGTCACAATTTTCAAGTTAGATATCATCTGTTCACTCCCATGTGCCATTGTGAACAAGTGTTGTAAAAGGATTGATTGCAAGTTAAGTCTGCATTATTCAGAAAGGTACACCCGCCTTGGTTTTGCAGCACCTAAAGAGTAGAAGGTTTAATTGTTTCAAACCTTGTTCTGTTACCCTAAAACGTTGTGAAATCTTGGCAACCTTTTGTGGTTAAAACCTGCGTTTTTGAGAGCTAACAAATTGGCGACTCTGCTGGGGAACAATCAGAATCAAAGCTTGAACTATAGGGTCAGAAATCTTGCACAGACTCCACAGGGAATAAAAAGTATCAAATTATTTTCTCAATTTTTGATAAAAGTGAGTGGCGACTCTGACATAATTTTTGCAGTTGTTCATCATGAATGGAAGAAGATCTCAATACAGGGGAGGTCATACTGGAGCTCCTGCTAGCAGCAGTAAATGGGCACATAAGGATGACAAAGCTGATAAGCGAAAAAGAATAAATGAAGACATGTGCATGACAAACAAAGGTAAATCACCAAGATCACACTGTGAAATAGATAACTGCTATGATACATGGAGAGATGATTCAAGTGTAGAACTTCGAACTTCTGAAGATCAAAGAAATTCTTTTTATGATTCTCAGAAACAGGCTAAGTTTGAAGCTATGAAACGGGCTGAGTTTGAAGTTGAACAAGAGGCATAAAGAAACCATGAGCTCTCAATTTCTGATGAAGTAAAGGCACAGTTGGAACAACAAGAGAGGAAGATAAAGGAGTTGGAGGCTAAATTGTAGAAAGCCCAAATTGTTGATCAGACAACTGGTGGCCCAAAGTATGTCCCACCTCACAAGCAGGGTGATCATGGCGCAAGGCCCTCCAATCAACAAAATGCTTCTCACAAAGGGAATCATTACAAGCAACCAAATCATCCGCCTCACATTCCCACATAGCATACGGGTATGTATCCACCTCCTGGTCAGCATTATATCCCACAACATAATGCACAGTATAATAATCACATGCCTCAGTATCAGCATCCGCCTATGCCTCCCCCTCACCAGCATGCAACCATGATCAGACAGTTTGATTTAACTGGCTTTCAATTGTATCCTTACCCTATGGATGGCAGTTGGAGGAATATGGTGCCCAAATTTACATGGAGTAATGCAATCACAGCTGAAGAGCATTTAAGAAGTTTTAATATTTTCATTCAGGACATAGATATGCCTTATGAAGATTTACACATGAAGCTATTCATGATGTCACTTCTTGAAGATGCCAGGGATTGGTTCAATAGCCTGCCAGCATTCTCAATTATTTCTCTCCAAGAATTTCAAGACAAAATCTTAGAGCAATATGGGAATCAAAATGCTCCAGATGTAGCTTTTCATGAATTAATGAGAATTCAGAAAAATCATAATGATTCAATTTATGATTTCAATCGAAAGTTCAACAAGTTGCATACTAAAGTACCTCCTGGATCAAGGTTGCCAGATTCTGTTGCATTAAGTGTTTATTTAAATGCATTTGATCCTAAGATAGGGTATGAACTGAGAAGTAGATTCCCAAGAGATTTGGCTGAAGCACAGAAAATTGCATTGACAATTGAAAATAACAAGAAAGCTGTTGGTATAACTAATAAGAGAGACAGCCTGAGGCCTCCTCAGCAAAACAATAATTATCAGTACAGATAGGAGAATACATACAGAAATGAAAACAGAAATGAAAGGCCAAGGCTGCATGATATGCCTTACAATACAGACTAGAAAGACGGGAAACCTATATCAGCTAAGCCCAGAAATAAAGAAACTCCAGATCCATTGAGCAAGAAAGGGACTTACATGGTGAGTAATAATTACTTTTGTGAAGTTTGTAATCAGCCACATTCTCCAGACTCTTGTGTTGTTGCTCAAAGGATGCATGAAGAGGGAATGTTGATGGAAGATAATGGAGAAGATCACAAGATTTATTTGACTTCAAGTATCTTTTATCATACTAAGGAAAGAAATTCATCTTCAGAAGATGAAGGCTATGAATATGATGTTTCAAATCAGAAATATAATGTTCATATGGCTGAACAGCAAATCTTTTATGTTTCTGATGAAGATTACATAGAGCGACATTCTATTGAGGCACCTGATCAGTGTAGTGTTAGAAGACTCACTAAAGATGAAATAGAAAGGATCATTGTTGTTGCAGTTGAGAAGGCCAAAAGTCAATACTGGTTGAGAAACAAAAAAGTAAATGAGCCAGATGGAGTTCTTGGGGGAATATCTATAAAAGATCAAAAGGCAACATAAGAAACTGTAAAGAAGCCAGAAAACAAGCAGCATGATAAAATTGAAAAGAAGCCTGTCCAAGAGCAGAAATTTGTGGAATTAAATAAAGATATACATACGCCTGGCCAACTTAATAAAAAAGAAAAAGAAGAAAGCAAAGGAGAAGCGCCAGAATTGAGGAAGGTTGTTAAGACAAAGAACTCTTCTTTTGACTTCACACAGGCATTATCTCAGGTAAAGATGTTTGTACCACTACTTGAATTAATGAAGATTAAAGAATACAGAGATAATGTTGTTCAATTGATTACAAATCAGAATGAAAAACATTTGAATTCTAAAGAAGTCAGTAGGCAGGAAAAGTTAAATAAATTAGAGGTCTGTATGGGTGATGTTTTAACAACCTCCCCACAAGTGGATCCTTTCTTCACCACATTGCTTATAAATAATAAATTGCTGAGAAACTGCATGATAGATTTTGGTGCTGCTATAAACATCATGCCAATCGGAGTAATGAAGCAGTTGGGCATGTGGGTTGATACATGTGAAGGGAAGTTTTATGCAATGGATAATAGACCAGTACCTGTGGTAGGCATTATGAGAGGCGTTGAAGTCAAATTAGCTACCTATCCATAGGTGGCTTACAGTATAGACATAACAGTCATTGATACTCCTCCTCAATTCGGGATGCTTTTGTCAAGGCAGTGGACCGCAGCTGTAGGTGGAAATGTTCAATTTGATTTATCTTATGCTACAATACCAGTGAATGGCCATGAAGTCAAATTGTATAGGGAGCCAAGAATGAGCCAGCTTGTTGAATGTGTTCCATAGGAGAAAATTAATTGTTTTTGTGATATTGATCTGGGAAGTTTTAAAATAGAACCAACTCAGCCAGAATTAATTAATAGTGATCCAATCGAAAAACATATTGCACAAAATTGCAATGATGTCTGGAAGATGTATTTTGATGGAGCCTGCAGTCAAGAAGGTAATGGAGCTGGGATTTTATTTGTTTCACCTGAAGGAATTACGTTTAAATATTCTTTTATGTTAGCATTTGAATGTACAAACAATGTGGCAGAGTATGAAGCTTTATTGACAGGCTTAAACATAGCTGTGAAACACAAGATTAAGTTGCTGGCTATTTTGGGCGATTCTGAGTTGGTTGTCTCACAAGTTAAATCCAAGTATGCAGCAAAGCACAAAAGATTAAAACAATATAGGAATGTTGTATGGGATACAATTGAATTATTTGATGCATTTTCAATTGAGTGGATTGACAGATCAAAGAACATGATGGCTGATTTTTTAGCAAATGTGGCGCTAAAAAGAGATGATATCACATTGGCTAGGGTATCACAGATTGAGTTCAAGACAAGGCCTGCTGTTCCCGATAACGTTTATAGCTGGCAAGTTTTCAATGATGATATAGACCTTTTGAAATTCCTCAATTGTATAGATCAGTATGAGGCCCAAGAAATTGATTTCAATGCTTTTGTTGAAGAAGTGGATGGGAAGCAAATTGTGTTTGGCAAAGAAATATTGCAGCTCAAAACAAATAAATTGCCCAAGGGTCTGGTGGCATTGGAGAGGCTATATGATGGAAGTGATAGATCTTTTATGAAACAGACTCCAGTCAAAAAAGAAGATGTTGAAGAAATTAACCTAGGGACTGAAATAGCACCTAGAAAGGTATACATTGGGAAGAAAATAAGCCCAGCAATTAGGTGAATGTTGATTGAGCTGCTGAGAAAGTACAAACATGTGTTTGTCTGGTCATATGAAGATCTGAAAGCATACAAGGAAGATTTATTTCAGCATGAAATACCACTGAAGCCAGACGCCAAGCCTTTTAGACAAAAGTAGAGGCCCATAAATCCAACATTGGAGCCTAAGATGCAGGAAGAATTGACAAAGCTCAGAGATGGAGGAATTATTAAGCCAATCAAACATTCAATGTGGGTTTCAAATCTGGTTCCTGTGAGAAAGAAAAATGGTGACATCAGATTATGTGTGGACTTTAGAAATCTGAACATGGCTTCTCTCAAGGATAATTATCCTCTACCCAACATGGAAGCAATATTACATAAGGTGCAGGCTATGAGCTGTTGTCCATGATGGATGGGTTTTCTAGATACAATCAAGTCAAAGTCAAGGAATCTGAGCAATACAAGACAGCATTCACTACTCCTTGGGGGACACACATATACATAAGAATGCCATTTGGTCTCACAAATGCTGGAGTGACTTTCCAAAGAGCCATGGATGTTGCATTTGCTGATTTGATAAATATTATCATGGTAGTGTATCAAGATGACTTGACTGCTTATTCAAAGAAGGTTGAAGATTATGTTCAACATCTTGAAAAGGTATTTATCAAAGCTCTTGAATATGGTATTAGTTTAAATCCAAAGAAGTGTCATTTTGCAGTCATAGAAGGTAAGCTCTTGGGTCATATTGTTTCAAAAGAGGGAATTAGAATAGACCCTGAGAGAGTTGAAGCTATTGATAAGGTTCCTATTCCCAAAACTGTCAAGGCTATACAATATTTCTTTGGAAAAATTAATTTTGTTAGAAGATTTTTTTCTAATTTTGCTAAAATCAGCAAGCCCATATCAAAAATGTTAAAGAAAGGACAGAAAATAGATTGGACTGCTGAAACTTTGGATGCTTTTATGTCTATCAAAAGGGCTATCAAAGAGGCTCCTGTTCTTAAATCTCTAGATTTTACAAAGCCTTTTCAGATTTTTTCATTTGCCTCAATGCATACTATTGTTGCGGTTATGTTACAAAAGAATAATGATGGTTATTAACAGCCTATATCTTTCTTTAGTAAATCATTACAAGGGTTTGAATTAAAATATGACATACTGGAGAAACAAGCATTTGCATTAGTAAAGACTGTAAAAGCTTTCAGGCCATACCTGGTGGGAGCAAAAATAGTTCCTTTTGTCCCTCATGCTACTGTCAAAGACATTTTAACACAATCTGAAGTTACAGGGAAAACATGCAGATGGATCAACAAGATTCAAGAATTTGACATGGAAATACAAATTACTAAGTTAGTAAGAGGCAAAGGCTTGGCTAAGCTAATGGTAGAAACTAATATTGAGGCAAATCAAATCTGCAATGTTGAAGAAGGGGCTGCAGTTGCAAGCATTGAGCACACTCATTGGTATACTGATGTTATGCATTATCTTAAATACATGAAGTGTCCAGATGGATTGAGTGACAGCCAGAGGAGAACTTTGAGGTTGCAGGCATCAAAGTATGTTTTCATGGATGGAGATCTATTTTGGAAAAATAGAGATGGCATATTGTTGTTATGTTTGGATGAGTCACAGGCTAAGCATGTTTTGAAGGAGATACATGAAGGAGTTTGTGGAGGTCATTATTCAGCAAGGACAACTGCACACAAAATTCTCAGGGTTGGATATTTTTGGCCAAAGTTTTTTAATGATTCTTTTACATATGCGAGAAGATGTGATGCTTGCCAAAGGTTTTCTGGAAAGTTGAAGTATCAGGGTTCTTTGCCACTTCGACCTTTGCAGACTGATGCCCCTTTTCATCAGTGGGGAATTGATTTCATTGGAGAGATACAGGAGAGGTCAAGTGGAGGACATAGATGGATACTGGTTGCTACTGATTATTTTATAAAATGGGTGGAGGCAATCCCAACCAAGCAGGCAACAAGTAAAGTTGTAACAATTTCTTGATGGACAACATTATCATCAGATTTGGTACACCATTGAGGATAATCACAGGCAATGGGATGTGCTTCAGGTCAGATAAATTCAAAATATTTTGTGATAAGTTTGGCATTACTATTTCTTATGCAACTCCTTATCATCCACAAGCCAATGGTCAAGTAGAGTCTAGCAATAAGAGTCTCTTGAAGATTATAAAGAGGATGTTGGGACAGAATAAGAAGGCTTGGGATTCAAAGTTAAAATTGGCTATGTGGGCTGACAGAATCATTGTGAAAAAGGCAATTGGAAAATCTCCATTTGAATTAGTGTATGGAGCACTGGCCAGGATGCCTTTGTAGAATTTGTTACCAGTCTACAAGTTTGTCTTACAAGAAGATTTGGAAGTTCCTGAGCCTATGGAGGACAGAATGGAGCAATTGGTGGAACTTGATGAAGTAAGAAGAGAGGCCCAAAGTCAAAACATGAAGTTACAGGCACAGATGAAGTATCTATATGACAAGAAGGAAAATAATAGAAAGTTTGAAGAGAATGACTTGGTGTTGATGTGGAATGCAAGGTGTCAGGAGAAGGGCAAGCATGGTAAATTTGAAGCTCTTTGGCTGGGACCTTTTGTTGTTGTTGGAAAAAGGGGTGAAGACACATATTATCTACAGAACATGGCTGGTGAAGATCAGGAATTGCCTATTCATGGGAAATTCTTGAAGCCGTTTTTCTCTTGAACAACACAGAGGATTGAGGGTTGCCAGTGCATGGACAATTCTTGTGTATCCTCTTAAAAAATTATTTTCCATGCACAGTAGTTTAGGTTCTCATCCGTCTCCATTTCACTCTCATTTTCCATTCACCTCCATCTTGCATTCACTTTGCATTCATTCCATTGTTGCTCATTGGTTCTTTCTCTATCTGGTGTGCTCTCCCAATGATTCTGGATCCTTCCAAGAATCTGACTATCATTCATCCCCAAATAGAGCCACTATTAGAACTATAAGAATTTGGTGTTTTTACATAAGTTTTCATTCATAAACTTCTAGTTTTGGTCTGACCATATGCATTTTTCATCTATAGTTTTCCGTATTGTCCCATTGAATCAATCATGTTGTGCATTTTCATGTCTAGGTCCATATCGACATAGGTTCATTCTTGTCTCCCCGACTCGTTGTGCTTCTTCTGCTTGCAATAAGTCTATGTTGCCTATCGGCAAGACTTATTATCTGTCACAGCGAATGGATTTTTTCCTGTAGGTGGTTTTTGGCATGACATGTTCTCTGTTGTGGCGACTGGCATTTGTCTATTGGCAGTTATTGACATTACATCTATATTGTTTCGGCGACCGTGGAGGCTCCTATCGGCATATCTTATGGCTTTCGGGATAGGGTCTCGCCGAGTTTTTGTTTGTCTCCCCGACTTGTGCATATGAGAGGATTCATCAGCGGGAGTCAAACGGTCGAGCTAGCGTCTTACCGAAATTGGGGTGTCTCAGTGACAAGCTCACTATGGATTATCTTCGGCCAGACTTGGTTACTTCGCCGTAGGGTCTTGGCGAGTGACCTTCGGTCTCATTGGTGGAATACGATGAAGGATCTTTGGTGGGAGTTATGAATTGTCTTGGCGAATTGGTATGTGCTCGGTGTGTTTCGGTGAAACATTGTGTACTCTATATAACATCTCCCTGAGTGTGATAGGCTACAGCGACATACATTGGACAAATATTTTCTATCAGTATGGGTGCATTGGTGTCTTGGCAATATATTATGGCTTGAGGCTTCCGGCGGGACGGGGTGATTTCTCCATTAGGTCTCCTCGATATCAGTGATCTATAGCGAAGCGGATTGAATGAAATGTGAAGTTCGGTGGGAGACTTCTTATGTTCTAGCGACTTAGATGTAGTGAGTGCCTTTCAGCCTGACGTATTGATATCGGTATGTGGTCTCCCTAATTCCACATTGTTACAGCGAAGGGACGTAGGCAAATTATGTGACTTCGGTGTAACGGGCAGGTTGTCTTGGCGACCCGAAATGTTTTATGGCTCTCAGTGAAACTTAAAATGATCTTTGTGACTTCTCACTGACAGCACGGGGCTATAGCAAAATGAAAAAGAACAAAAGGATGCCTCTTGTCTTCGGAATAACATTTTCCTAGTCACAGCGACACGAGATTAGGGGGAGCCTTCAGTGGTGCATGGTGTAGTCTGCATGATGTCTTACTGACCTAGAGGAGTTATGGCGAATGCGAACATAGTGGACGCGAGGTGGTAATGAGTGAATTTCCTTTGGCAGGATGATATGGATGTCTAACCGATTGTCTCACAGGTAAAAAATAAAAATTTCAAAATCTTGTGGCCGACATGTTGAATGCTTGGGGACCGTTACCTACTAACTCGATTGAGCCCGATTCTTGTGGAGGGCCGACGTGATGTTTTATTTTGATGTTTTTCTCATGTTGGTGTATAAATAAGCATGTTGTAGTTGTTAATAGGGACCAGAAATTAGAATTTTGATATACTGCGAGTAGATACAGTAGAGTAAAATTATCAAACCAGAGGCTATTATTGCATGATTTCATAATAGAGGTATTTATGAGATTCAGTTGATGTTGTTGCATTTCTCTGTTGTCAATTATTTGTGGAATTGAAATAAAAAATATTGCTAAGTTGTCTCCATGAATGATTTTTCTGGTTATTTAAATTGACATAACAAGTTTATGTTCATTTTATCAATACACATTTGTTGTATTTGTGTGATTAATCAACTGGTTCTTCCAAGCAAAGATTAAATCCTTTTATTAATCACAGTAATCAGAGAAATTCATTTTGGATTATTGAAAGTAGAACTTAGTAGTCACATTATTGCATGTTTATCAAGTTGTAAACAAAACATATGCCAGATAATTTGTGTCTTCTCCAGAAAGTGTTGCTTATCTTGATCTCATTTGACTTTGCATACCCAACAATGCACTAGTCTCTGCACTTCATCATTATAAATTCATTCAGTTCCTTTTATTTGAGTATTTAGGACTTAGATCATATTACTGTCACAATTTTCAAGTTAGATATCATTTGTTCACTCCCATGTGCCATTGTGAACAAGTGTTGTAAGAGGATTGATTGCAAGTTAAGTCTGCATTATTCAGAAAGGTACACCTACCTTGGTTTTGCAACACCTAAAGAGTAGAAGGTTTAATTGTTTCAAACCTTTTTCTTTTACCCTAAAACGTTATGAAATCTTGGCAACCTTTTGTGGTTAAAACCTACGTTTTTGAGAGCTAACAAGCTACATGGAGAATCTTCTTTCGCCAGTCTTCTTTGACTTGGAGTGATTCCTTTTTTGGGCGTTGTGGTGCATGCTCAATTGGCGGTGTCTTCCTCAACTTAGCACATTAAATCTACATGGAAAGGTCAATGTGCATAATAACTACACATTTAGAATCACCTTAAGAAACATTCAATAACCACATGCAAAATCAATTAGATAGTTCACATATTATGCCAAATATCATTAAAGATTGCAGAGATAACTCAGCCTTTACAGTCATGATTCAGAGATTGGACATCTAACCTGAATAGTTATTTTAATCACCATGAAGGTGCATTTAAATTGTCAACCCAGGGTCGTGAACTTGAAATGGGACAACACAGTATGTGCACTAGGAACTCTTAAGTAGCCATTTCTAA
Organism: Sequoia sempervirens; assembly: GCA_007258455.2. Classification (NCBI taxonomy): domain Eukaryota; kingdom Viridiplantae; phylum Streptophyta; class Pinopsida; order Cupressales; family Cupressaceae; genus Sequoia; species Sequoia sempervirens. Next base: position 36,860,331 of record VDFB02047230.1, on the reverse strand, counting down.
TCTACAACTAAGAAACACACAATATGAAAGTAAATTGTTTGAAAAGGAAATAAAGCAAATGTTGAACATCAACCAACAACTATGTTGAACTGAAATGCATAATAGGAATAAGATCTGGGAAACAAACAGGAACTACTCTGTCTGCTTTGGCTGCAGGAACAAACATAGAATGGACTTCTAGTGGTTGCAGGAATAGTTGATGCTAGATTTCTAAGTAAAAAACATAAAATAATAATTAAACTAATTACTCTAAAGAATGGATTACTCACCAAGTGGGCCCCCTTGGATGAGTATCCACTAAGACTAATACAAACTCAAATGCTTAAACTTAGACTATCATCTCGTTCATTGGAAAATGTATAAATAGAGTTACATCATGGCTGTATTGAAAAGTGGAGAATGCTTAATACATTATCAATATCATTTACCAACAACAATCAAGAACTAAGAACCCCCAAGAAGAAGATTCAAATCATTATTTATTATATTAGCTAAATAGGGTGATCAACTCCCACTAACTGAGAGGACATCGTTTAGGGAAAGCGAGGAAAAGCGTGGTAGAGTGGTTACATTTGCAGGGAATCCAGTCAGACATGCATGCCCAAACGTGGACTCAACGTTGCAGTAACACCCGTGATTGCTCAATGCCATAAATACAAGGCGATTACAATTGACTGTCGTGGGGAATCTGTTGTCGTCATCCTTCAGTTGACTCCTTTGAATGATTCCCCTGCATCATCATCTGAAGGTTTCCTTTCTCAACTTAGCATCCACAAATTGTGTCCTGCATAGCGATGTTAGTACGCATAATAATTCCACATCTATAATCACCTTAAAGAACACTCATCAACCATACACAAAATCAATATAGATAATCCACATAATATGCCAATGTCATTAAAACTTCACAGAGATAGAGTTAAACCCAATGTCAATGGTTTGAGGGAAACATTATGCAAATATTAACACTCAACTACTAAAGTTTGTGACACTGCCAACAAATGGACTATAAATTCTACCCAAAATTTAACCAAAAACTAGGCTCATCACTTGACATTATACTCATTCACCAATGTTGTGAAAAGGGTGGATGTAAACTGAGCCCCTTGATCAGTGACTCTCTCTAGGAACTCCATAGCGTGTGAAGATTTCTTCATAGAGGAATTCTACAAGTTTGTTGTCCCTAGCATGTTTCATGGCTTTGACCTCAACCCACTTAGTCACATAGTCAGTACAAACCAAGATGTAAGATTTTCCATTTGATGGCAGATCAATTGGACCTACAAAATCAAGGCCCCATTTATCAAATGGTGTGATAACTACTTGAGGGTATAGAGGCATCTCATCTAATTTAGTTGGTTGACCCATCCTTTGACATCTATCACACTTCCTAGTGTACTTTCCTGCATCATTGTGAAGTGTAGGCCAATAATCCCATGTATTGAGAATCTTCATGGTCGTTCTCTTGGCTGCAAAATGCCCCCCACAGGGTTCATTATGGCATGCATGTAGTATATCATAGGTTTCATCCTCTCTTACACATCTTCTCATCACATGATCTGGTCTAGTATAGAATAAACAACCTGCAATCCATGAGAATGGAAAATTTTTCTCAATGAGTACCCTTTCTCTTTTGGAGAGAAATGAAGAGGAACTCTCCCTTGCTATATCTGCATACCAGGGTGTGTGCTCACTAATGGAGAACAAATTTTCATCAGGAAATGAGTTATCAATGACTTGAGTTTCCTCTGATGTAGTCAATCTGGAGAGAAAGTCTACCACAACATTTTCCTTACCTGGTTTTTCTATGATGGTGATATCAAATTCCTGCATTAACAACAACCACCTTGCTAATCTACCTGAAATCAATGGCTTGTTCATAAGGTATCTTATGGCTGCATGGTCTGTATGGATAGAAATCTGATATCCTATGATATAATGCCTGAACTTGTTGAGAGTGTAAATGATTGCCAACATCTCCTTTTATGTCACTGTGTAGTTAAAATCAGCTCCTTGTAGCTTGTTGCTAACAAAGTAGATTTCATTCTCTATTGCTCCCTCTTTTTTTCCCAAGACATCCCCTATAGCATAATCAGATGCATCTATGTGAATATGGAGAGGTTGTTCCCAATTAGGACCCTTGAGTATAGGAGCATGGGTTAATGTCGTTTTTAAATAAGAGAATGCTTTGTCACAATCCTTTGTCCACTACAACTCAACATCCTTAGTTAGAAGATTATAAAGTGGTGCTTCCATCTTATTGAAATATTTTATGAAGCACCTATAGTATCCTGCATGTCCCAAGAAACTTCTAACATATTTTTTCTTGACATGAATAGAAAGATTGGTAATTACCTCAATCTTGGTTGGGTCCACTTGAATTCCTTTCTGAGAGATATAATGGCCAATGACTACTCCTTCCTGCATCACCATAGAGCATTTCTCACTATTCAAGGATAGATTATGGTCCTCACATCTCTGTAAAACCTTTCTTAGGTTTTCTAATGCTTATGCAAAATCAGTACCATAAGTAGTAAAATCATCCATGTAGATCTCCATACAATCATGTGAAATATCTGAGAATTTACTGATAACTTCTCTTTGAAAGGTTGCAGGTGCATTGCATAAACCAACTAGGAGTATTGAATAGGCATAAGTCCCCCACGGGCAGGTAAAAGTTGTCTTTTCCTGATCTTCAGGTGCAATCTATATCTGATTATAACCACTAAATCCATCAAGGAAGGAAAAATACTACTTACCTATAAGTGAATCCAATACTTGGTCTATAAATGGAAGGAAAAAGTGATCCTTTTTGGTGGCAAAGTTTAGTTATCTATAGTCAACTCAAACTCTCCATTTACCTCCCTTTTTAGGCACAATTACCAAAGTGGACACCCATTGGATATCTGAGATAGGGTAGATAAATCCTATATCCAATAACTTTTGTAGTTCCCCTTTCACAATCTCCCTTAGTGTAGGGTTTATTCTCCTCTGTGGTTTCCTTACTAGTGTGCAGTCATCTCTAATGTAGATCTTGTGAGTATAAAACTTGGGATCTAATCCTTTCATGTCATGGTAATCCCATGCAAATGCATACTGATGCAACTTTAATAGGTTTGTCAAGGAAAATTGCTACTCTTGACTCAACTTATTGTTAATGTTCAGATGTTTCCCCTCTAAAACTTGTACTTGTGTGGTCAACTCAATCATGGTTATTTCACTGATACTTGGAATTTTTAGTGCATGCGGTAACAATGTATGAAGCATATCTATTGTTGTAGGAAATCCAAGTGTAGGAGGAGTGGGTAGAAGTGTCTACAATAGATATGCATAACTAGATTCATAAGTGGGTGATTCTTCATGCACTTCACAATGGTTATGAATTATATGGGATAATATTGCATCTTCTTCTTGAAGTTGTATAAAATGACTTCATCCTATCATCATGAGTTATGCCACTGAATTGACCTCCTCGGCCTCTTCTCCAACATGTGGCACATGGGGTTGTCCATATCATGGGATGGTTGAGTAGGAGGATAGAGGAAAATATTTTTAGTACTTCTCCCATCAGAAATAGTTATGTTCGTTGACCAAAATCCAATGTAAGCATATGTTGTAGCTAACCATGGTCCACCCAGAATAATGGGATACCCTCCTAATATAGCTTTAGGGGAAAAGATCATGAAATCTGCTAGATATTCCCAAGAGTCTAGAGTAACAACAAGGTCTTCTACTATACCATCTGGTTTGATAGTGGAACTATTAGCAAACTGCAGGACAGTAGGAGTAGGTCTCATATTTGCAACATTCAGTTATTTCAGGATATCCTTAGTCATCACATTGATAGTTTCTCCCAAGTCTATTTACTTGGATTCCATTTATAATGACTCCAACTACAAGACTACTTGGGTCAATATATTTAGGAACAGTGAATTTTCCAAGCATGATATCTGCCAACTACCCCACCACATGAATGGTAGTGGGGTCCTTTTTCCTCCTTGTATTTTTGAGACATGCTTCCTTAATTGCCTTGCAATATATAGGGACATCTTTTATGGCCTAAAACAAAGGTATTTTGACACATATGTGTTTCAATTGCTCTAGAATATCAAAGGTTATTTCTTCACTTTCCTCCTTTTGTTTAACAACTTCTAACCTTTGAGGAAATGGTGGGTCTTGATCAAAATGTTGAACTAGTTTAGGATTCTTGGTTACACTTGACTAAGTAGGGATATCAGATAGATTTTGAAGCTCCTATTCTTCCACAAGAAGCTATGTGATAATAGGAGTGAAGGGGATGGAAAAGTGGTTCCTGAACATAGATGAATGTCACTCACACTCACAGCATATGAAAGAAATTGATTGGGATTTATAGAATATATTGGTTGTTGTTGTGGTTTGTTAGTTTGGTTAGGTGTGGGTTGAGTTGGTAACTGAGTAGGTCTAGGTGTGCTAGAGTTTGAGTTAGGAGGAGGAAGCATTATGGCAAGTTGTTGAGGCTGCAGAGGTGGCTGCATACAACCAGTTGCCTGGTTTGGCCATTGTTGTCCTCCCCTCCATTCAGATGTATGTTGTCAGTTTCCTGGAGGTTTTTTCCAATTCCCCTAGAATTGTTGCCACTAAGGTGGAGATTTTTGGTAATTGGGCCAAGTATTTGGAGGGTTGTTCCAAGGCTGAGGTGGATAGCCTCCAAATTTTGATGGGTATGGAGGTTTCCATTGATTACCAAATGTATAAGAATTCAAATAAGGTCCACTAAAATATAATGGATCTGGTGGCATACCTTGTCTTGGAGCCCATGGTCTTCTTTGTGCAATGTAGAAAACTTGATCATCATCAACCTAAACTAGCTTGAGTTCTGGTGGAATTTTCTTGTTGTCAATATTGGCTACCATTTTTCATCTACAATCCTTCTTCTTTTGCCTGCAATGAGGATAATATTCTACGAACATTGCTTATGCCTCCTCTTTTTTCTTCTTTTCTTGAAGTGTATCTAGTTGAGTAGCTATATTATTTATGATATCCTACTTCAAATCTACCAACAAATGAGTGATTTCCATCCTTGAAACTCCATTAGTGGAGGATTCACCCATATAAGATTGGTAACCTCTTCCTTTCTTTAGAGTTACCCTAGAGTAATTCTGACATATCTTCTTAATATCATCCCAGGGAACTTTGGTGATATCTCCTCCTCCTATCAGGTACAGAGCATCAATGCAAGTTTCATTGACCCCCCTAAGGAAGAGAAAATTTTGAGACTCTTCATTGAGTGCATGATGTGGAGATTTCTGCAGGAAAAACAAGAACCTTGAAATAAAGTCCTCCAAACTTTCATCTTCCTTCTCCTGCATCCTGAAGATATCATCTCCTCTCATATCACTTCCCCTACAGTATTCTTTATACTTCTCAAGAAACTTTGTTTTCATATCATCCCAAGTCTCTACAGTATTCCTACCTAAGCCCATAAACCATCTGTAGACACGCAAAATGTACAAGTTGACATTGCGCATCTAAGTCTGACTACCGACATCATTTCATCCTAAATCATTGCCCGACCTAACCATTTAATTGAATATCTTTATTTGATTAAATTCATTTTTTTTCTTCTCTTAATTAAACAAATCATGTGTTTGATTAAGTCTCTTAAATCATTCTCCATCTCTTTTAATTAAATAATTAATTTTATTTAATTAAATCTCTAAAGTCTATCTATTAAATTGAATAAATTAAAATCTTATTTAATTTAATCTTACTTCAATCTCTTTAATTAAATAATCAAAACATGTTTATTTAATTAAACTCATTAAATCATTTCCTCTCTTGTTTGATTTAAATTAATCCAAAAATCTAAGTCAAAATAAGTCAAACTTCCTAATCTTCATTAAATTGATCAAATCTTGATTAAATCTAATCTAATCTTCAAAATCCTCTAGCTTTTCCCACTTGCACAAATAAATCAATTTATTGATTTATTAAATCTTCATTTTCCCTCAACAAAGCATCTTTTGGAGGAATATTCTTCTATTTCAAATTCAAAATTTGAATGACATGTCCTTCCAACATGTCATTTACTCTCTCTTACAAGTCCTTCCAACAAGGCATTTAAATCTTCTTACATGTCCTTGCCTTGAGCCAAGGGGCATTTAATGCAATTTTCTTTCCCCCTCTTACATGTCTTTTCTCAAATTTCAAATTCAAAAAATGCATTTATTGGCACATTTGTCAAAACTTGCACATTCCTCACCCAATCACATTTGGACAAGTGGCATTTTTCCATTGGCCAAATCTATGTCCCACATTGCTCTATTTTGGCTTTGTTTCCATTTCAACATTCTATAAATAGAATGCTTCACCATGCATTTTATCATCCACAATTATGCAAAGTTATTATGCACAAATATCTCTCAAATTCCATCCATCTTCTTAACTAGTTTATTGCAGATTTTGGAGCTCATTGAGGGACTTATCAAGTGGATCAATCATCTTCAATCAACATTTTCATTCAAGGAGTTGGGAAAGGGAAAATCTCCACACACCTATTTGCACCAACTCCCCCATGGGATCAAGTGTTTGCATGCTAAATTAGGATTTCATATTTCCATTATGTTCTTCATTGTTTTCTTTGTTTTATTTCTTATTTTTAGCTTTGTGAATGGATTTCATGGGGAATCCTTGTTCATGCTTACAAGATAACTTTCTAACATTGTTTGTTGTTGTGTTTTTGCAGGCACTTCGAATAGGGGTTCACACCATCTTAATGCAACTTCTTTCAAGGTAGTAGGAAAAAAATTAAGCCTATGAGCATCAATAGTATAATCATAGTTTTTTTAGAGGATATCAAACTCAAACAAGAAAGTGTCAGGGTCCTCTGTTACAAGCCCATAAAATTTAGGAAGAACTGAAGTAGGGATGTTCTTGAGGTTATCAACTTCATTCTGGTGGGTGATAGGAAATGGAAAATATGGTTGGTTATGTCTATTTAGATTTTGACTGGCCATATTTGCTTGATGGAGTGCCAAAGAAAATGGATTCTCAATCAGGTTTTGGGAAGCTTGTTCTTCAGAGGAAATTTTAGAATTGGTCAAATTGGGAAATGCATCAACAAAAGGATTTTCCTCCTCTTCTTCTTCATCTCTTGGTAGATTTTGAAACTCAACTAGTTGGTTATCAGGATTAGTGTCATTAGGAAGGAAACTCCCATGAGCATCTCTTCTCCTACCTCTATGCATGCGGTATTAACTCAGTATCAACCAACTCACACAAATAATTGGTGAAAGAATAGCAGAGCATTAATTTTCTCAAATGAATGGTATGCTAAGAACAAACTTCAGAGATACTAAAACAAGAAAGAAACTAGAAATGACTCCAAAGAACCTCCTAGTTTGACACCTTCCTCGACAATGACACCAAAAAATGTTGGCCTCCTCTAATGGTTCATTAACTAATCCCTTGAAGCTGTGACTTAGAGATTAGATATTTGCACTAAGTAGTTATCTTGCTCATCATGAAGGTTTATTTCATTGTCAACCTAGGGACATGAACTTGAAATGGGTCAGCATTGTATGTGCACTAGGACTCAACTATAGTCATCCTTATCCTATAACTAGAAAGGAAACAGTACTAAAAATAAATGTTTGAAAGGAATTAGCATAAGTACTTAGCATGAGTCAACAAATAAATTGATCATCAACAACTAAACTGAACTGAAATGAATGATAGAAACAAAAATCTCAGCAAATAGACAAGAAGTTACTTTGTCTGCCTTGGCTACAGGAACAGACAACTGTTAAGACTGTAACTAATTATTGAACAAAAAAGTAACTACTAAACTGAATGGATGGAATTCTCACCAAGTGGGCCCCCTTGAATGATTCTTCCTTAGGCTAACTCATATGCAACAGATCAAAATATCATATCATTCATTGAAAACATGATTACATCATATCAACAACATGACTGTATTCCTTGAAACTGAAAATGCAAGTACAATATCAAAACATCCAACCTTGTGAAGAGGGACATCTAATCATTATTTATAGAAGGAAAGATTCTAATCCTAACTAACTGGGTGGTCAAATCCAACAAACTAGGAGGATTCCATTTATTGAAAGCATAAAAAAGAGGAAGGAGGTTATGTGTGCACAAGACTTTAGTCAAACCAGTCTTTCCTTAACGAGGATCTAGCATAACAACACCTCCTAAATCTACTCAACTAACATACATGATCATTTAAAGGTAAGTTACAACTTCCACATGAGTTGGAAGTTTCCCTCCATTGGAGGTTTTCCATCCATTGACCTCTTTAATGACCGTCTCTTTGACTTCTTTAGCAACCAACCAACTGGCATGAATTTCTTCCACCTTGCAGGTCTCATTTATATCTGCATCTTAATGTGAACCTGCATAATGGCATTAACATGCAAAAAATAATTGTATATCTATAATCACCTTAGAATAACATTCATTCAATCACATGTAAAATTAATATAGATATATCAAATAGCAGGTTAAATATCATCAAAGGTTACAGCGGTAAGTTCATGCCTAAAGTTCATAAGTTTAGGGAAATAACATAGAGAGTGTCAATAACCAGGTGTTAAAGTCCATAGTAAAAACAACAAATATATGATAAACCCTATCAAAATTGAGCCATTATTTGGACTCATCATAAAGTGCACACCAAACTTTTGTCAAGAACAAGATAATTTGGAATAGGGATGTAGATGGATAAAAATGGATTGGATAAATGGTCCATGGATAAATGGATTTATTATGGATGAGATGGATGGAATGATGGATTTATTATGGATGAGATAAGATGCTTTCACTTGATCTAGCACACATAGATGCTCGATTCTACACATGACACCTGTTTGCTAGGTTTTTATCATGGTACTTGTCCAAAGTGCCACCATAGTGGTTTTCACTAGAGGACAATTTTTTTTTATCTTTACTATTTTCATTATTTATTTTTTTTTGCGAATGATTTTAAGTTCATGTTGAATTGCCTGGTGGTGTCGTTGAAGATGCTTCTATCATAATGTGTCATCAATATCCTACTTGAAGAAGCTTCTTTTCCAAGATATGTGCACTTGAATACAACTTTTGAGATTCTTGATCTATGTTGTTGATACTAGAGTTAACTTTGTATTTGTGCACACATCGCAATAGAATTCCTTTTGAATCCTTATGATGAAAGGTGGCTTCCAATACATGTTCAATGTGAGAAATGGATAGCATGCATGGAGGAGGGGATGGTGGAGTATGTTTAGGAATAAAAGATGGATTGGTTGATAGTTTGGAACTTTTGACTCTCCAAACTTGGGAAGATGAAAAATGATGGGTGGATATGGAAGTGTGCATGGAATTAGGACCAACTACTTGATATAATTTGTACATCACTTGGGAAGCCTACTTTTTCATTTTTGGATGTCTTTGATGGATACATTTCCATTTTTTTTTTTCCGCATAGTTTCTTTGACTAATGGAGTTTGATAGGGATGATCTATCCTTTTATTTTTGGTATCCATGTGTATTTGATTTTTCCATTATGCTTTCCAACTTCTTTTTCTTTGATAATGTTCTTTGTGCTTTGATTCAAATCTTTCTTTTGATGTTGGTCTCAATTCATGGATGGGGTGATGGGTGGATGAATATTTTTGGCATGGTTGGTTATAGTATTGGCATTGGTTTCATCATAAGGATTCTTTGTGCTCCCTATGTTGACATTTTCTTGAGATGAAGCTTCCCTTAGTACTGTGGAAGTAGTACCTTCATTCTTTGATTTTGCTTGTTTAGCAAGCATTCTTTAATAAATAACCATTGTAGATGATGTTATTTCAATTTGTTGCTTTGCTGATTCTAGAATATCTTGTTTGGTTCAACCTATTTCCTTGAGTGGATAATGTTGGATATCTTCATATATGATGTCCTCAATCTAAATTTGGGATATATCTGATCCTGATGTTGACAACTCAGCTTGACTGTAGGAATCAATAACTTCCTATTCTTGTGTAATAATATCAAGAGTAAAGGAATCTTGTTCTGAATGAAGATCATCTACATGTCCATACAAAGAGAGAATCTCATGGGTAGATGGAGGAGTGTGTGCTATATGGATATGATCATCATTTGTGACATCTTGTATAGATTGGAGAGTTCCCATTATTCAATCATTGTAGCATCTTGGAGATACAAATTCTTGATTATGCTTTGGATCAAGTTCTTTACATGGGTCAATTTCAAAGGGTGGATTGCTTATAAAGGATTCTTGGATATATTCATTAGGTATGGGAAGTATCTCAATATCCTCTTGATCTTTAAATGGATTTGGGTCAAGTGTTGAGTTGAGGATTCATTCAATATCTGCAACCATGAGGTCAAAGGATATCGATATGTCTTGGAAAGGACCATTGCAAGACTTGGGTGAAAGATGTTGATCATGCTTTGGAATAAATTCTTGAGATATGTCCTCTAACTCATTAGGTGATGGGGAGACATTTTCAACATGATCATTGGTGGATGGGTCTTGGATTATGTCAATAGGATCAAATAATGTTAACACTCCTTGAAATAGATCATTTTTGGATATTTTTGAGGGGTTTTTATCATGATTAAAAAGAAACTCTTGATGTATGTTGATTTTATCATCAGATGAGGTAGAAACATATTCAAGGTGGTGCTCATTGATGGATAGATCTTGATCATTGTCTGCAACAGTTGTGGTGGAGATATTGTCACTGCTATCACTAGTGGGTGAATCTTGATCATTTTCCTCAACAATGATTTTTCTTTGATCAAGAAGGTCTTGGATGGAATTTTTTATTCGAATATAATTTTATGTTTTATGAAGATTTTCTCTATGATACTCACAATAAGATCTACCCTTATTCCAAGGGGAGTTTATGATAGAGTTGAAATCACTTAGTTTTAGAAGAGTGTTGAGTTTTGCATTAACTAGATTTTTAATGTTGATTCAATTGGCTCTCCCAAAGGAGTGATTCACATTTGCTACCTTGTGATATTTGTACTTGTTGAAATTGACCTTGTGGTGATTCATTTTGGAGATGTGGTTATTGGTCTTGTTGTTGATGTTGTTGATCTTGATATCCAACCTCTTAACATTGGGGATATTCTTCGTGATGAGGTTGTGGAGATAACTCAATATTTTGATGAAATGGTTTAACCCAAGGGGGGCAATGTGTCAATTTTGGGATGGAGATTTCTCTTGGTGCAATGAATCAACTATTTTGGTAAGTGATGCAATTTGATGTCGTAAAATTCGATCTTGATTTTGAATTTGACACCCTTGATATAGTTGACATGGTTTTTGGTTAAGCATATTTGGAATATACACTTGTGGTATTTGTGTAGGATCCTACACAAATTGATTTTGGACAATGTTCTGATTTGGGATGATGTTTAGATTTTTCAGTATAGGTTGGCATTGAGCATTGTTGTGGTTGGAAAACATATTACTTTGATTTAGGTAACCTTGGTTTTTCATGGTGTTACCTAGACTTGGATCAATATATTGAGTTGTCAACATATTGTTTGGATTTTGAACAACATTGGTGTGATTCACAAATGTATCTATCCCATAGTTCACCAAGAGGGGATTTGATATATTCATGTTTGATAAGTTTTCACTTGGTATATTCACATTTGGCATGTATTGATTTGATGGGATAATGTTCTTTTGAATACTCATGTATTGATCGTATGGTTATATATTTGTAGGTTTTGAATTTGATTTAAATATACCATAGGGAAAGGTGTTCCAAAACTTATGTTAGGCATACTCACATTTGTTGTATCATTGAGGTTTGTAGGATATAATGATCCCATGCATGAATTGTATAAATGTGAGTTTTGATAATCAATTGGTATTGTAAGGCTTTGATAGTTTGGTTGATTTAGATCACTCATGGTGTATGAATCAAGTTTATATTCCATTTTCTTATGTTTTGAACTTGTTACAAAAATGACCCTATAAGGTGTTTACGACCAATGATGAGATGAAGGATGAAAGGGTGAGTGATGTGGGTGTTTGAACTTTAAGAACTTTGGTCAATACTAGACTTAGGGTTTGATTTAGATAATGAACTTTTTGAATCCCAAGATGGACACGTGATCTTTAGGATAAACTTTTTCAAATGATTGCTAATTTAATTAAATGTATGAGAAAGGATGCATTCCCACACACCTAACTAAACAAGGTGATTTTGATTTGGTTTAATGATGTACCTAAGTCTAGATAATGATGTTTCCAAAGATCTAAAGTTGTTTGTGGGATGGGATGATAAATGTTCTAAATGGGTGAAATGATTAATTTTGATCCTAAATGAACCTAAGAAGGAATTGTTTACAAGACCAAGGTAGTGAAGAATATTCTTTTCCCTAAGATTACTTCAAACCAACAGATCAATGTTTGCTCGAAAGACCATAATAAAAAATATAAACAAGCACATGTGTGGGGTTCAATTGATTTCATCTTGATTAGTGAATTGATTTTACCACATCCAATGTCTTTTTTAAGTATCAAACTAAATGTCTATGTCTAAGAAACTTTCATTCCACAAATTCCATTATGTGAAAATCAAGGAGCTAAGGCCATAGTTTCCCTTGGTTGAATTTGAAGAGAGTGAATTGAGATATGAGCCCAAGTATTTAGAAGCCTCTAAAGATGAGATCCAAGCAATGCGTATTTCAATGTTTTGGATCCAAGCAATGTGTTTAACTAACTTTTAACATGCACAATCCTAAGTTGCAAAGTTACTACCTAATGAGTCCCCACTCGGATTTATCCAAACACTAAGACAAAGCGAACATCTAGAGATTTGGTGACACTGGCTCCCCTCCATGACACACACTTCTTGGGACAGCCAAATCTCAAATCCTGAAGATCCTAAGGATTTTCCTCTTTCAACTTTGAATAGTAAGATGTGGGGCAACTTCAAAACAATTGTTCTTGCACCAACAAGCATAAAGATTTTTTGGTCACTAAACAATTGGTTTGTAGTAAGGGCTTTTGTTCAAGGTGGCCATACACGTAGCAAGATTAGCTCAAGATTATTTCAATCAAAAGGCCTCCCAATCTCTTCCTAAGAATATATTTTAACGTATCGCATGAATACTAAGGGTGACACCTATCGGTATGACACATCTACACCTGTTTCTGATGACTTTCATCACAAACACATTTTTATATAGTGATTGAAAGAGCTTGGCTTTAGCTTGTTACTGCTTGGGTCATTCCCAACTTTCGAAGTCGGGTGGCAGGCCCTCTAAAGGTACACAAAATCAAGGAAGCATGTTTGTTGTTTGATCTCCTAGGTCGCGTGATGCAAGGAGATAGCATTCACAACACCTTTGCCTCACACTCACATGGGGTTCATTTTAAATCTAAATTGAAATATGTGGGTGGTTATACAAAATGTCAAAAGAATGCTTTTGATTCTCAAGATCACCAAGTAGCGTGAGAGAAGAGCATACACATTCAATGAATACAATGCAAACCACAAAACATAAAAAACACTTGTTAATTTTAACCCTCAAAGAAAAGATTAGTTTTTTTTAAGCACCAAATTGAGTGTGAGTTTTCCTTGTTCAATTTAATCTTGCATTGCAATGATCTAGTAAATTTCTAAGTTCAATTTTAACCAATTTGAAAAAGAACAAATCAATGATTAATTTTAAACCCAAAATGAAGCTAGTTGTCCTAAAACAAAAAATGAAAGCAACAAATGGATGGCCTAGTGCATTACAATGAGCATTTAAAAATGCTTTCTTAAGTCCAATACCCAATTCTTCAACTCAAATCTACTTGTTATTTGTTTTTTTGGATTTTTCCACCTTGCTACACCATCATATCATTGATCCCAATGTGAGGAATACCATCACTAATTCTTTATGCAAACCTGCAAACATTAAAAAGCTATCACAAATAAGATTTATTTCAATGTGAGAGAGGCCATCATTGTTTCTTTATGCCAAATAAGAACAAAATAGACAACAACTAAAATAAGAATGAAAATTTGATTCCCACAAGTGTACAATTTTAGCCACATATGTATGACCCAATCAATGCTATATATATATATATATATATATATATATATATATACTTTAAAAATTATTTATTAAATCTCAAGAAAGATGTCGCTACAACAAAAAAATTCCACAGTAAGAATGACAGTAATTGAGCGCACAAAGCTTGAATATTATATGAATGTAAACAAATACTTTGCAATCCTATCTAATGCATTAATAAACAAAGCCCAATGAACATGCTAGCCATCCAACGCCAATGACTTTTCCTCAAACTCAATGGTATTTAAATGCATTAAATATGTATTCAGTGATTCTATATCCTCCAGCCGCTAGTTTTTAAAGAAAATGATTTATAGAGCTACTCACATGAAAATGTTTCACCCACCTCAAGAAAGATGTCACCCAACAAAGGATTTGCATAGTAAGAGTAACAATGATAGAGCGTGCAAAGTTTAAAGTTTATATAGAACATTTGGTTTCTTCTTGAAGAAAATCCACAGTCATATCCTCTTCCTTGATTTTGAAAGTGATTATGTCAAGTTGATCCTAAACTTGTTTCCACCTTTGAAAGAGATTACCAAAAACTATTGTGTTTCATTTCTCTAATTTGAATTTGACAAATTGAAGCCTCTTGAAGAAGGAGAACATAGCAGTGCCAAAGGCAAGCCTCCCTTCTACCCACCACTACTCCACAAGATGATATAAGCTATTATTCCTAAGCCACATTAGCTGAAATTTAAAGGTTGGTTACTTGACCAAAGAGAACTGAGATGAGAAAAACTTAATCGGCCAATGATATGACCCCTTCCACCCCATGATCTCAGAGGAGGAAGTTCAACTATTCCCAATCCATTCAACAGAGACAAGAAACCTTTCTAATCGTTCAGAGATAGAACCCTCCCCACATCTTTGATTGTGCCAGGTAAACTTCCTATTAATGGGTTGAACATCCACTAAATTAAGATACTTAATATTATCCTGAAGCAATGAAGAAGAAGGCCCTAAACAACTCACTCCCCCCAATTTTTCCTCCAAGGTGCAAAAAGAATTAAAGTCTCTTGCCAAAATCTAAGGGAAAGAAAGTGAAAGAGAGCGAATAAATCTAATGTGAGACCATAGTAGGAGCTTACTAGGAAAATAATTAGGTGCATACACATTGGTGAAGAGAACCACTACTCAAGAATCAAATCAGGAAGCTAACAAAGAAAGGGAGTTCCTTCTATCCATCCACCAAAGAGGAAAAATCTTGCAAGGGTCCCAAATACACGTCATACCACCTGCAAAGCCTTGAGATCCAACACCTTGACACTAACCCCTCTTCCAAATTTTGGAAGTTGTGTTCATCATATTATCAAGAGGGAGCTTGGTCTCCTGAATGAAAAGAATATTAGGTTTATGATCACAAACTAAATCCCGAGTAGCCTTTTGTCTAGGGATGCTACCCAAACCCCTCACATTCCAGAATATCACAATCATTTATGAGAGAAAGCAAAATGGGAGTCCAATGTCTTAACAACACCATATTCAACCAAAGATTCTCCCCTAATCTTCATCTTCTCTAAATCATTTTTCGTCCTAACTTTAGCCATCTTTTCACCTATCACTTTCTTTAAGCTCTTTTGGTGGATTCCTAAAAGAGGCCCATTATTCTTCTTCCCATCATCTTTGGCCCCAGAATCCATGTCCTACTCATTAATTCCATTAGTTCTTATATTATATTGAGGGGATTCCTCCAAGGGGTTAGGAGTTGAATCCTCCACCTAAATCCCTAGAGTCTCCAGCCTAGAAGCCCCCTACTCAAATAGGGGTGAAGAGTCATCTAGTGCTTCCTTTGGGGATTCATGCATTTTGGTTGTTGGAGTAGGGACTAAAAGATAATGCCCAACAACATCAAAGCGATGAACATACTGAGTCCCAAAGTTGTGATCATGCTCCATTGAATCAAACTCTTCAAAGTTTTAAAGAACATCAAATATGTTACCAGAGGCTTCTCTGAGTATAGATTTATTCTGATGGTTTGACATTTTTACTTTTGATCGAGTTTTCACAGGTACAAACCCGTTTGAATCAGGCTCCACATTTTGAATCAAATCTTTTTCCCTTTGCTTTGGAAGGATTTGCTTGCACACTTGGAAGAGGTTGTTGGGATTTAGCACGCAACTTGGGGAAATTCCCTTGCAAATTCCCATATTCATGACAAGAATGACAATGAAAAGGGCCTCATAATCCACTTGTTGAATCCAACACATACCTCCCAACCTAACTTCAAGAGACTCCGATAAAGGTTTATTTAAATTGATTTTCATGCACAAATGAGAAAAATAAGTTACCCTTCATTCGAGAGTCTAACAGGAAGACCCAAAGGCTTCCCTAAAACAACTGCAATAGAATGCAAAATGTCCTTTCACCAAAACTACATTGAAAGATGAGGGAGGCGAATCTGGACCAAAATCCTTGACAACATCCCTTCGGGTTACATGGCAGTTAAAATAGGTGCATAATGTTCATTTTTTTATGGAGTCCTTGAACCACATAATCGTCACAAATCACATAGATGTTCATTAATCGTGTTGGGACCCTTGACATGTGCAAGCATATAACAACCCTGTAGAGGCTTGTGAGATGTGTGAAAGTCTATTAAATGCATCGAAATGTTAATTTTGCAAGTGTCCAATACAAGATTTGGAAAGGAATTTATAAATGCCACATAGATGTATGTGATAGTCCATGCTATTTTTTATTTACTAACTCAATTATTTTTTTGTGTTATTTTAATTTATTGTGCAGTTGAAAAATCCTTCATTGAATCCTTCAACTATGACTACATCACTTTGTTACCCAATCACTATGTTTGTGCTTTAATTGAAAAAAGTGTTGATGATATAATGAGAAAGAAAAATGTATGCCCCATGAGGTTTCCTAGAATGGAATGATAGGTAAAGTCAAAAAGAGAAGAAATAGATGACAAATTGAAGAGGATGATATCCCCAAAGTTGATGTGTGAGGAGTTATAGCAAGGAATTATAGTGGTGATTGAAGATATTAAAAAATAAACATAAATCTATAGAGAAAAAGAGGTCTCATAGGAAATAACATTGAGAATGATGTCACAAGAAATAAAGTATTGTTGAAATTGAGATGATATAGAAGAATACAAATTTAAGACCCAAATAGAAGAAACTATGTAAAAATTCAAGCGATGCTTAAAAATATATAGCAATTTTCATAGAAGATGTAGAGTAGAAAGGATTTTTTTTTAAAAAGCTTTAAAAAATTGCACAGCTTTGAACTTTTTTAATCTATATATAAATATGAGAATTTTAAATTCATTTTTACTATATTTGAAAACAAAAATTAGAGCACATTCAAAGAAAAAAAGATGTGAAAATGCCTCAAGGATGACCATTTCACCCACCTTGATTAGAGTTATTATGGGTGTAGTTCAAGCAAGGACTTTGAGTTAGAGAGGTATGATTTAAAGCCATTGTCTTTTATATTTTTAGTCAATTTTAAGGTGGGATTTTTTTATGGAATGTGATAGTTTTTTTCCATTTTTGATGGAGTTCTTGAACCACATAAGCATTCACAAATCACATAAATGTTCATTAATTGTGTAGGGACCCTTGATATGTGAGAGCATCTAATAACCATGTAGAGGCTTGTGAAATGTATGAAAGTCTATGAAATACATAGGAATGTTGATTATGCAAGTGTGCAATACAAGATTTGGAAAATAATTTGTAAATAAGAAGAGATTAATATATAGAGTAGTTAGAAGTGAATGCTATTGTAAGAATTCCATTTTAGGGTGACAACTCAAAAAAGTCATATTTGCAAGCAATCCCAAGGTTTGGGAGAGGATATAAAAATATGTTCTTATCTCACAACATGAATGAGAATGGGACCTCACACCTAAGAAGCTATTATACCTATGGAATTTGAGATTTTATTAGGTGTAAATGATGTTGGAGATGAGCTATAACAAGAGGATATTGATGGCACTAATGGAGCAGTAGGATTTTGATGTATTGATATTTAGTTGCTTATAGAAAATCTAATATTGACATAAGAGGATATGTATAGGATGTTGTTCCTCCCCATCTAAGGTGATCATGTGGATACTATTGACTAGAGGCCTAGCCTCATATACTGTAGGGATATCAATACATAGTGGATATGGATTTGTGAGGAAATTTATCAAGGCACATCACTCTCAAGCTTCTATAACATATAATTGAGTACAAAAACTACTATGGTGGACCATGATAGTGATAATGACCATGTGTGTGGTTACTAAGTGTACTACAAGCCCATGCTTACTACTTGTAGAGAGTTTGGAAATTTAGAGACATGTTACTCTAGAGATAGTAATTTAAGAAATTATAGGATGTGGCTAACATTTTTTGCACATATACAAGGACATAGAGCTAGGTAAGAATCACATGGTAGTTGGAATTGATGTAGAGGTCGTGGTGCTTGAAAGGTTGAGTAAATTACATCATAGTGTATTCAACTATGATAGGGTTACATGGTTGTTAAAATAGGTGCATAATGTTCCCCCACAACTAATACTATATATCAAGACATACCAAAGTGCAATGAGACTGCAAGAGGTGTTTAACGAGCATTGTTGTGGATATTCCTTTATATACTAGATGTAGTAGAAAAGTATGTGGGGCCACACATAGGAGGAGAAGATGGTGGAGACAAGGAAGGTGATGGGTAGGAGTGATAAGGAGATAGGAGGAAATGAGAGGAGGGTGAAAGGGAGGGGAGGGATAGGTAGTATAGGGGAGGGTTATGTGGATTACGGGGTCGAAAGACCTCGATGACTCAAAATAGAGTTAGGGATCTCAGTTTTCTAGCCACAAAGAACACTTTGTGTTTTAAAATAATTAGACAAATAGATTTATTTTAAATATAAGTTATATTAGGTAGTTAGTGAAGGATATTCATAAGGTACTTGAAGGTGGGGCCACATATTATTACTTTATTTGCAATAAATATAATAATAATGCAATTATAATGTCATTGCAATTCAATTTATATTTTTAAAAGGGACGATTAACTAGACATTATTCTTTTGTGAGAAAGCAACTTATATAGTATTGTCACCTTCAATATTTTTAATGATTAACTAGAATGAAATTGAAAAGTTTTCATATAAATTAAATCATTAATAAGGATTTAAGGAGGTGAAATTAAATCTTCTCACTTACTTACTCTATGAATAACTATAAATTAGTGTTGCATTGAGAACATCTGATTATGTCATCATGATTCAAGTATGCGAAAGATAATGCATAGTCAAGACTTTGCCCTTGAAGTTAAACAACATTTAAAATTTCCATTAGACCCTTCTGGCATAAGTGCATTATTGTGTCATCTCACCATACCTTGTGCATTCTACATTTGATTAGATGAGAAGTTGTGCAAGATTTTTATGATTGTATTATAGACAATAAAACATACATATATGGTGAAAACTATCCTCGTACATTTAATTAGTAATGAATGGTAAATAATAACTTGAACACACACATTTTCTTAATCAAATTGTATTCAAATTAATAATAAGAATTGAAGAAATGTTTCATACGTGATTTAAAAAAAATAAATTTGAAACCTGATAGAAAAACTCAAATACTTGAAATCTAATCTAATTATACACTAAATTCAAAAAGAAATCTAAAATAATAATTTTTTATTGCCCATAAAATTCTACTCTTCTTTGTAAATATTGATTTTCTTATTGTAGCTGAAGATAATGATTGTGCAAGTAATAAAATGTGTAGCTAATACAAACAAGGCGGGCGTAATAGGCGACCGACGACGAAGGAATTAGAAGGGGAAAGGGTGGAAAGTCAACGTGAAGATTAAACGATTATAAGTTTACGAATTTATATAATCTCGAACGAGAGCTGTAGTGGGGGATGTAGCTCAGATGGTAGAGCGCTCGCTTAGCATGCGAGAGGTACGGGGATCGATACCCCGCATCTCCATTTACTCTACTTTTTCAGTTTTCCCTACAAAACGTCAGGCAAGTAAAATCTGTCGGTCAAAAACTTTTTGAAAAGCAGATTTAAACGTTTACAAAACCCCAGGCAATTAAAATCTGTCGGTCAAAAACTTTTTGAAAAGGAGATTTAAACGTTTAGGACCAACGGGATTGAACCCGACGTGAATCGAACACGCAACCTTCTGATCTGGAGTCAGACGCGCTACCATTGCGCCACGGATCCTCTTGTACATGTCGGAGGAAGTTTCTAAATGTGATAAGTGTTTAACAAACAGCTGATAGTGAGTATGCAAACTTGCTAATAATCAATTCCTGATATGTAAAATGGTAAAAAACGGTCACCTTTGAGAGATCAATGAGATTTTAGACCAGTGTCGTTGGCGCAGGCAGGTGAGCACGGAAGAGGGAGCCCCCAGCGAGGATCGAACTCGCGACCTTTCGCTTACGAAGCGAACGCACTACCACTATGCTATGGAGGCAGGCACGGAGGAGAGCATCGACAACTATCATCATTTCGTCTTGCTAAACAGATTAACTCTATCAAGATTTCGCGAAAATCGCATTGGGGTAAAGTTGCGTATTTTCACGCTAGAAGGAGGGCTTGAACCTCCGACCTTGTGGTTAACAGCCACACGCTCTAACCAACTGCGCTATTCCAGCCGATACATGTGTTTTTGGCTGTTTATTTTAAACGTCCGAGATCAGGATGATAAAATTCTTTGCCAGATTATTCCAGCCCAGAGAATAATCTGCCAAATCAAAATGACCGACGGTGCACTTTCCTCGCTCAATGTAACTAGTACAACTACAGACGCTCAAACATAAACGTAAAATGTGCAATGATACGAAATATTAATAAAATTTCCACATAATTTGAAGAAAAGCTTAATTTTCCGTTGCCGGGATTTGAACCCGGGTCGCCTGGGTGAAAGCCAGATATCCTAAACCGGACTAGACGACAACGGAGATGAAGTCAAAATCTCAAACTAATAGTAAAAACCTGTTTTTCCACTCGCTCCTATTTCGAAATTCTCTCATTACTGTGGTTTCATTCCAGATTAACTCTTGTTACCTTTTAACCTCTTCTCTCCGCATTTACTTTTAACCCTCGCTTTCTATCTCTGCCCATAAATGGTTTCCACACAACCACAATAAAATGTCCCACACTAGAATAACTACAAGAACCTCCCTTATATGAGTCACTTGCCCTTATTATATGCTACTCAACTATTTATCTCTTATCACTTTTTCATGCAATTTATCTCTATCACTCTTTCATGCATGTGGGATAAATACTTCTATTATAATTGACAAGTGGGATGACTTGTAAAACATATGAACTCCAATACATTATTTATTATTACCCAATACACTATAATACTATACCCTTAGGCACGTCACAATCTTGACAAAACACTATAGGGACATCAAATAGAAAGTGGCCAAAGCTATCCCTTTTTAGAAGTTTTGACTACCTTGAAGTAGAAACTCCACCATCCTTCACAAACACCTTGCCTTGAGGCTCCACAAACTCTCTACAAATAGCATTCGTAACATCATGCCTAGAAGTTGTAATCTAGAGGGTGAAGAGACTCAAAATATCTAAACAACCATCTTGAAGGATTGCTCCTAAGTTGCCAATATACAAGGCTAGGTCCTAGTTGAAAATAACCATATCCTAAAATATTTTATTCTGAGACTGAGAAGAGTTCCTAGAAAATCCCCAAAACTCCTATTATTACAACTACACAAAATGCCTACTCGCCCTCATTTGAATTGTTTGCAGCACAAAACACATCTTTTGAGGGAATACCCATATACAATATATATTCCCGTCCAACAAGGTCGACTACTTTCTCTCCCAATTTCTTGGTGAAATCCTTTGTAATGGAGACTCTTGTACAAACAACCTATTTTACATGTACCATATCCACATATCATGAATTTGAAAAAATCAAGGGAAATAAAAATCCACAATATTAAAGGTATATCTAAGTCCCCTATCTAAGATTGCATTATAAGATTTGTTGAGAATGCAAACCAATGAGAAGAAAATCCAAGATTGCTAGGTAAGAGAAGCGAGTCACACTAGCAAAAGCACATAAACAATATCGATTACAAATGTAAAATAGAATGCTATTCTAATACAAAGGATGTTGTAAGCAATATATAAAAATAGAAAACAAATACAAATAAATAATCTTCATATTCTAAACTACTGCGAGCCTCGTATAGTGCACAAAATGAAGTTCACACAAAGCAACAAAGCACAAATTCAAAACAAAGTAACCATAAACTACATTGTTGACAAGTAGATTTACTCAAAATGATCAATATATGTGGGATCTCAACTCAACAACATAACACTAATGATTTTTGAATGATAAATTGATAGTCATTTTGCATAGAAGATTCATGATATGAAAATGATGAATGGGAAGATGAATTTATAGACTTAATAGAACCCCTCCATACCCACCTAAGCTATGCTTATGGGGGGTTCTTGGTGTATCATTATATTTTTTGTGTTTAGTTATTTACTTTATTGTATATTATGCACCCAAGATAAGCTTACTTAGATAGGTTGTAATTGCTTCTCATAATGGGAAGTTTAATAGTTGTCACCCTTTTGGTGAAGTCATGTGAATTAATTGATTGTGGAAAATAATTTTACTTATTTGATTTAAAATAAATGTACATACCTAACACTATCAATAATTTAAGCAAGAGCCATTATGCTGCAAAGTGCTTATGATGTGTCAAAATTATGATGAATATTTTTTTATTATTTTTGGTGGAAAATCCTTTGTACCCTATACAATAAATGTAGAAAAGTAGAGTTAGATTTATTTGGTGAAAGTTTCATAAAGAAAAAGAACTCCAGAGTGATCACTAATGAAAATTTTTAGAAGAATAAAACAAATCATTCTAGAAGCATCACAAAAAATATACTCCAAAGAAAATAACAACTCTAAAGCACCATTGAAAGAACGCTTCTAGAGAAAACATAAAAAACTCCAAAAAATCATTGAAAGGAGGCTTTTAGAGAAAACACAAATAATTACAAAACATGGTTAAAAGGATGTTCTTAGAGAAAACATGAACAAATTCAAAACATTATTGAAATGATGTTCCTACATAAAACATTAACAAATTTGGAACATCGTTGAAATGATGTTGTCATAGAAAATATGAACAACTCTAGAACATTGTTGAAAAGATGTTTCCAAAGAAAACGCAAACAAATCTAGAACATTGTTGAAAAGATATTTTTAGAGAAAACATGAATAACTCTAAAACATCAATGAAAGGATGTTTCCAATGAAAACATGAGCTCCAAAACATCACTGAAATGATGTTTCCAGAGAAAACATGAACTCCAAAACATCACTAAAATGATGTTTCCAAAGAAAACACAAACTCCAAAACACCATTGAAAGGACGCTTCAGAAGAAAACACAAACAACTCTAGAATATCACTGAAAGGATGTTTCTAAAGAAAATATAAAGAAATCCAAAACATTATTGAAAGGATGTTTCTAGGGAAATAATGAACAATTCTGAGATATTTTTGAAAGTATGTTTCTAAAGGAAACATGAATAAATCTGAACATTGTTGAAGGGATGCTTCTAGAAAAATATATACAAAAATAAAGTTATAAACTTTTTGGTACTAAATGGCTCTAAAAGTATTTTGGAGTTAGATTTTTTTATATAAATAATAGTTACCTTAATTTGCTAAGGATGGAGGGGAGATCCCCTTCACACAACAAATTTTTGCTTTCCCTTCAATCAACTTAATGAAATATACTTTGCTAGCTAACTTCTAGTATAAGCATGGCCTATATCCATTTCCTAGTAGTGTTCTTTCATCTCCATCTATTGGTTTTAGTCATAGAGGTCCATTATTGAAGATCTCCACCACCTTTTATGGGCCCAACTTACATGTACACATTTTTCCTTTTAAGTCCTTATATCTAGAATCAAATAATAATGCCTAGTCTCCACTTTGAAACATTCTTTCTCTGATATAGAAATCACGTTGCACCTACCTCTACTATTGCACCAACTCTATTTGATGTATTGCCTCTAGATGAAGTTCATCCAATTTGTTAAGTTGCAGGACCCATTAAGCTTTGTTTAGGTTTGAATCCAAATATATGGCTATTGGGGTGTATAAAGTTCAAACTTAATGGGAAAGATGGGTTTATTGCTAGAAAACAACTCATAGGGCAAGAAAATTGTGGCTTTATACGCCCAAACTATATCATTTAGTTTTTTGACCTAATATTTTATGCCTATCAAGACTACCTTTGTGAGGATATTCTATAACTCCTAGTTAGATAGCTTCATTGGGCCATTTGCTTGTGGGTAATATGGTGATGAAATTTTATGGTTCACCTAGAAGTGGTCAGTGAAATTAATAAGGACCTTGGACATGAATTGGGGCCCTTGATTGGTGGTGATTGATCTTAGTACTATAAAGTTAGTTTCTTTTTCATGTTGTTCCTTACACACACCACATTTTCTTCTCTAGCAAAATGGGGAGCCCCTCTCTTTCTTTTTCTTCTTTTCTTTGTGTCTTGTTTTCTCCATTTCCTCCCTTTCTTTTCCTTAGTTTCTTATTTTTTCTTTTTCTT
Source organism: Sequoia sempervirens (assembly GCA_007258455.2). Taxonomy (NCBI): domain Eukaryota; kingdom Viridiplantae; phylum Streptophyta; class Pinopsida; order Cupressales; family Cupressaceae; genus Sequoia; species Sequoia sempervirens. The sequence continues at coordinate 36,835,620 of VDFB02047230.1, read as the reverse complement.
TATCTTTGGGTTTTCTTTGTTGGGGTTCAGGGTTTCTTATGATGGCATGCCATCCTTTTCAATCTTGCTCTTGACATCTTTTTGTTTCACCCCTTTCCTTTCGGGATTTCAGTCATCAAGGTTTTCATAAGTAGTGTGTCTTTTTTCGGCACCCCCAAATCTTGATGCTTGATGACAGTGGTGTCTTTTCATCTCATTTTTTTCCTAATGGAGCATTTATTTGCCTCTCTTAGCATTTATTAGCCATTAATGTGTTGATTTAAGTGGGTTTAAAGGGGTGAATGTCAAGATTTTTAATTATCATTCAAACATTTCCAACGTGATTTATTTGAACGCTTTGCATTTCCCCTAATAATTCATTTGTAGACCAATTTATTTTCTTCATGAATTGTTGATGCTTTGTTTGGTTCTAGGTGTGTTCATCTTGCTCACATTTGTTCTATTGTAGGAGCATTGTGTGCTTCTTCCTTAGTTTTGTGTGCTTCTACTTCTAGTATTCTCTCCCATGCAAGACTCCTAGGTTGGCTCAAAATACTTTGTGTTTTTGGTTTCTTGTTTAGTCGTGTAGTGTCATTTCGTGTTGAGAATTTTGGTTGGGTTGTTCTTTTGTTTTTCTTGTCTCTCTTTCTTGTTTGTTTTATCTTGTTTTGTTTCCCATTTTTTTCCCTCTTTCACTAATTATTTTTCTTTTTGTTTTGTTTACTAGTCGAATCTAGTTTTAAATTGGCGTGCAGATCGAGGATCTTCTTGATGTTATCATTTGTCTCCTCACATCTTGAGTTTACTTTTTGTGCTTGTTTAGGAAGTGAGTTAGTGAATTTCCAAGCCTCAATCAGTCTTGAAAAAAAATTGAGGTATGTTTTAATTTTTGGATGATTGGGGATTGGGTTTTGTTGAATATTTGGAATACTGAGAGGGGGGGGTGAATCAGTATTCCATAAAACCATTCAAATAAAATCCATCTAAACATTATCACATATCTGACTAAATCAACAAGAGAGAACATGGAAACAAGACAATGCATCATCACACATGAACACCAAGAGTTTTTACATGGAAAACCCAAAATGGGAAAAACCACAGTGAGGATTAGCTCACAATATATTATATCTGGATACAAGATATTACATGGCTCATTGCCAAGACTCACTATCCTTGAAAGGCTCACAACCTGAATACAAAAGATGACTAACCGCCAAGAAAAAGTTATGGCTCACTGCCAAGAGTATGAACTGATGAAATACACCTTCTATGTGTAGCGTTCAGTTCCAATGAAGCTCTAAATAAGAAGTACTACTTCACAACAGTCGCTCAAAAAAAATTGTTCTAATCCTCAACTAATAAATCATTTAGGTTGGCATATTCAAACATCCCTTAATCCTCTTCGAACTTCACCACACCTTTCTTCCTTCTCCTTCCCATATTCACACCTTTACTCTTTTTCTCCACACACCACACACCCTCTCTTTCACCTTCAAAGAGTCTTATATATATATATGCAAGTATATCTCACTCATCAATTATATCAACCTAATTAGATGAAAAAATAATAATAAAAAACAATCTTGTTGGTACCATATATGATTAAAAACATTTTCATCCATGTAGTGCATCATATCAGGTCGGCTTAGATCTATAGAAAGCATCTTCAAAGTATATCTAGTCTTCTTAATGCATGTCATATGTTAGATTGGCCAAGACTAGGACCTAAACACAAAAACTCCAAACCAACATACACTTCTCAAAGAAAACACCTTCCAAATTCGATATTACATTAGTTTCTCATCAAATTACCATCATAGAGACTACCATTAGAATTGTAACATTAGAATGTTCTCCTTAAAAAAATGCATAGTCTCCCACAATGATATACAGAGCAGAGAAACAACTGTAGAGTACAGATTTAAACTCTGCAATGATAACTTTCTGCTTTTGTCAAAAAACTTCTCAAGATCCTAGAAATAGTTGTCTAAATGAGTCATGATAACACGGTTAAGAGATCAAAGTCATATCTTTTCTTGAGGTGAATTTCAGACTCAAAAACCAACACACTAGTTCATCAATAAAGAACACTTATGGTCGAGATTAGCTTCTGGTATACCAAATAAGCTTCTCGTACTATTATCACCATGTTGACATCAATGACAACACAGGAAGAACCAGATCAATCTATATACACTTCATGCTCATGTTGCAAGACTCCATATTTCCAACAAGTTTCTCCTATACCATTTACTAATTTCATTTGAGGAGCTCAAACAATATATCCGATATTTGACAACTGATAAATCATCCTTGTTAAATTCAATAAAAGCTTTCAAATGTTGGGTATCGAAAATGACCCTTAAATTTTATCCGAAGAATATAAAGAAGGTTAAGACTAAATCTTGACTCTTGAAACCCCAAAAAAATGGTTTTCACTTAAAATCATTTTTTCAATCATTGAAACTTAGGAGTAAGCCTTATGTGTGATTGAAGATGCAATCAAAGGAACATAGTATAGCCTTCCCAATCTCTGATCCCCGAATAGAATCCACTAAGAAAATATTTCATATTTGAGGAATCCAGTGTCAGGTCTTCACCTTATTGTTTGTTGAGAAAATATTTAAAGCTTAAGTGGTCTTCTCGATCTTTGATCCCTAATGGCAACCCGCCCTTTAATTTTCCAAACAATTATTTGGTCTCATAAATCGGGCATGTACCTTAATTATTATGGTCTAATAAAAGGTAAGAGACAAGCGACATCTCCAAACTCTGACACTCAACAATTCAAAACAATTCAATAGACCTTTCATAATAAAAGTGTTTGGAGTAAGCTCAATTGTAATACCCAAAGGTTTTGGTAAGTGATAAGGGGTATTCTTGAGGCTCAATCCCTTATAAGGAGGAATTTTGGTTAAGGCCAAGTCTAAGAGTTTTCCTCTGTATAAGAGCAGAGCATGGCCTATCTTTGGGACCTAATTAAGGTGGTTAATCATTTTTTAATTAATTTCTTCTAAGTTCTTATAGATGATGTTTGAATGTGCAAGTAATATGCAAGGAGAAGGTTCCAAAATGAAGTATCAATACAAAGGATACCAAGATTGATTGATATGATTGATTAGATTGACCAAGATGACCAAGATGACCAAATGATTGATTGTTTGACTGAAGGTGATTGATAAGCGAACAAAGGTTGATTAACTAATTTGTTTGATTATGCCTAGTTTTAGGAAAGACACATCCTGATTAAGGAAAGATTAATTGACTAAAGATGATAAAGTTGATTGACCAAGTGACAAACTTGAATTGATTTGATAAAGTTTGATTGATATGATTAACCAATGTGATGACACCTAGTTTTAGGAAAGACATCCTATTTAAGGCAAGGAACACATCTGATAAAGTTGACCGATTGACCATTGTTGATAAAGCGCCTAGCTACAAGAAAGACATCATGCTTAAAGTGAATGACTAGATTGACCAAAGACAAAGTCTAATCTCAAGAAGGATGCATCCTGATAAAAGATAAGAGATAGGACCGAATGAGACAAATGACATAATGTCCCATTTCGATACAAGACCAATGACCTGATCAATTGATTGACGGTAAGATGATTGATTGATTGAAGATGAAAGATTTGTTGGTTATCTTTTTCTATTGATTCATGATTTGGTTTGAATGATGATTTCTTGCAGACAAAAACTAGAGTTGAAAAACCCTAAAGGACTAACCTAGGGCCTTAGGGGCTCATCGATTGATGGCCTTGCCTACGTTATACACACAGAGACCTCAGAGTTCGACATGACTTGACCTTATTGTACTTGACAAAGGACCAAACATAAAAGGACTAACCTAATGTCTCAAGGGCCCAGTGAAGATGAGTTGTGCCTAGGTAGCAAATGCACAGAGACAACGTAGTTCAAGCCTACTAACATGTAAATTGACTCAGACTCTAACTCTAACTCTAACTCTGTTTTTGGAAGTTTTGATGGTTTCTAAAATTTTTTTAGATTTTGAAGGTTTTTATGATTTTTTTTTTTGGATTTTGATGTTTTATGATTGTTTTGGATTTTGGTGTTTTATGATTTTTGGATTTTAATGTTTTATGATTTTTTTTGGGATTTTTGATTTTTGGATTTTGATGTTTTATTTTTGATTTGATGTTTTATGATTTTTTTATTTATTTTGATGTTTTATGATTTTTGGATTTTGGTTTTATGATTTTTGGGATTTTGATGTTTTATGATTTTTTAATTTTGGTGTTTTATGATTTTTGAATTTTAATGTTTTATGATTTTTTGGGATTTTGATGTTTTATGATTTTCTTGGGATTTTGGTGTTTTATGATTTTTTGGGGATTTTGGTGTTTTATGATTTTTTTGGATTTTGATGTTTTATGATTTTTTCGGGATTTTGACATTTTATGTTTTTTTTGGATTTGATGTTTTATGATGCTAATACCATGTGTAGGATCCCATGAAGATATAAGTCAAGGAATTTCCCTCAATCAAGTATAGGACCATCTTATTATGTGTGTTGAGGGGATCGATGGATGCAAAGGGTGGTCATGAAAGCGAATGAAACTAAATGTCGGTGGTTCTCGGGCCACGGAAAGGATGAAAAAGCTTTATTATGGATGGATGATATGTGCAAATGGATGATAACCATAAGGATGATGAAAAATGCATGTGAAAGATACCCACAATCAACCAAGCAGGAATGCATAAGGATCCAAGGACAAACATGATCTTGCCCCTAATCAAGCTGAAAACCAATTGATAGGTGATGATGATGATGATGACAACGTTGTTTGATATGGGATGGACACATCCTGAAACAATGTGAGCATTGGGAAAGACATATCTCGTTGATGATAATGTAACTAAAGGATCAAGTTCTATAGCAAGGCTAGGAACACAGACAAGGAATGTTTTGGATGATGCACTAGGATGCATAGTAATATTGTATGGGTTAGGCTTGTTGCATTTGGAATGACTAACCTTAGGACTAGATGAGATTATGGAGGGAACTTGGATAAGTGGATCAGAATCCTTAAACCAATGAAAATGGAAAACCAATTCCACAATGATAGGTATGAAAGGATAATGGATTGATTTTGGTAAAAGATAGGAGACATGAGGATTATTAGCTGGAAGAAGTATCATATGATCTTCAAGGACTGAATTTCGCATAGGAATAATTTTTTTTCTCTGAGATATAGGTTTGGATAAATTCTATGAAGGAAATTACATGATATTTCATGGGTAGTGTATGACCAAAGAATAGACATGTCAAAAAATTTCCCAAAGCATGATTTATGATTGCACCCCATTTCTTTATCAAGATCAAGGTAGGTGGGAAAATCGATGGAAAGATATGGATTAAATGGATAGAAAGGAAATGTTATGAGAAATGCATGGGGGATGAGACAACTTTCCCCCAAGTGTAATGGTCCACATAGATAATTTCTCTTACACATGACGCCTGTTTTCCAGGTTTTCATCATGGTACTTATCCAAAGCACCATAAAAAATGGTTTTCACTATTGGACGCAATTTTTCTCTTTACTTTTACTTTTACTTTTTATTTTTCTTTTTCTTTTTCTCTTTTCTTTTTGATGTCACACAAGATGTCTGTTTACTAGGTTTTCATCAAGGTGACAATTTTTTTGATTTTTTATATCAGCTTGATGTTTTGGATGATCGTTGATTCTTCTGAATCCTTTGATGGTGTTGATGTAGATACCAATGCCATGATATGCCAATAGTGACCTTTGTGGATTAGTTGTCTTGTTAGGATCATAGCACTTGCATACAACTGATCGATGTCATTGTGATCCTCTCTGATACTAGGTTTGGCCTTATCAAAATATGCACATCGTGATAAAGTTCCACATGAGTCCTTATGATAAAGAGTTACTACGAAGATGCAATGAATTTGTGAAGTAGGATTTTTAGAATTTAGGCAAGATGTAGGATTATGATGGATGATGGTAGATGTGGATGGACTATTTGGAATTTTGGATGTAGCAATTTTTATTTTCCAAACTTGGGATGGCGGATGATGGAGTTTGGAATTTTGATTGGGATAGTGTTTGGAACCAACACTTTTATATGCATTTCAAGATAACCCATTTGAAGGAGGTGGATATTTGTTATATGTGGGAGACCTCTTTTCTTATGGCTCCACATTTTGTTTGGATATTGGAATTGAAATTTTTTCTTTACTTGATCCATTTTTCTTTGAGATCCATTTTAACTTTATTTGTCCACTTGGATTTTTGCATTTAGTGGCCTTTGATATTTGATTTTGGGCTTTAGACTTGTAAGAATTTATTTATTTTTGGTTCCAATTGATGGGATTAATTATTTTTGAATGATGGTTTATGGTGTAGATGGAAGGAGTGTTGGAAGCAACCTTATGACAAGGACTACTCATGGCCCCCATTTTGATGTTTGTATTGGATAAAGTTTCCCCTAATATCGTTGAGGTATCACTAACATCATTTGATTTGTTGATTGAAGAATAGCCAAGACCTTGATGTCTAGAACTTTCATGAAACTGTAGTAGTTCTAGAATGCCTTGCTCATGTAGGCCTAGTCCTCTTCCTTGATACTGCATGCTTTGATAGATTTTATTTGCGATGGGTATTTGTTATTTTGAAAGCAAGATGCTAACCCATCATTGTGTATGTGGAAATTGTTGCTTGGAATTTTTTTCCTCTACAAGAAAACCTGCTTTGCAAAGGTGGATGATCCTAGTTGATAGGATATTTTGGCTTTATCATTCATCATGCTTATTTCTTCTTGATCATTTGGGACATCGATTTGATCCATGGTAGATTTTGTAATCTTCTTCTTTGACTTGATCAATGGTAGCTTCTTTATGTTATCTTTGATTCATAGTAACTTTTTTATGTTCTTCTTTGACTTGATCAATAATAGCTTCTTTATGCTCTTCTTTGATGTTATCCATATCATTCATTTGATCATCTATATTTCCAAAGGAGGCATGTTTCTCATCTTGGGAAATGGAGGAGTTTGGAGTTTGGATAGGACCAACTTCAACTATTTGATTACGAATGGTATAAAGGTCAATGAGAGGATAATTGTGGGTTTATTTTTCAATGGTAGGATTTTGATCAAAGATAGGTTTTATTTTGGATGACATGATTGGGAATGGTATCTTGATTAGAGATTGGATTAACTTGGATATCATGCTTTGGTCTTTTCTTTGGACAAATATCCTAATGTTTAGGCAATGGAATGTGATTTTGGGTAATGATAGGATTTTATTTGATAGACTCAAGATTTTGACATGGTAATAATGGAGTTTGAATAGCAATATCTTTTTCGGCATTGGTAAGTGATGGAGGGAATGATGGTGACAAATGGTTAGATGGTGTAGGATTAGTAATGTGATTGGATCGTCTAACTTTGTTTTTATCTAGCAATCAAACAAGTTCCTTTGCTAGTTGTCCTTGGTAAATTAATGTGCTTTTATTGGATGGTATTGTAGTTTGGGATGGAATGGATGGAAATGGATTAGTGTATGGTAGATTAGGATAATATGTGGAGGATTGGAATGGACTAGTGGAAGGTTGGTTTCCCTTGTCAAGGTTAGGATAGGGATGATTAATGGATCTCCATTGGGGATTAATGGTATGGATTATGTTAATTGGTTCTTGATAAGGAGGATAGATGGATGGGGAACTAGAGCTTATGGATTGTTGGTAAGATGGGTAGATAGATGGTTGACTCAGGACTGTGGGTGATTGGTATTGACAATTGAGGATGGATTGGTATTCAACTTGACTATGAAGAAGATCAAGGTAAAGCGAAGAAATGGTCATGAATTCAGATTAGGATGGATAAGGAAAACTTAGTGAGGACCATACAAAACTTGTTACCTTTAGATGACAATGCAAGGTGCTAGTGCAAAATGGATATGAGACTATGCTATGTTTTTTTTGTGATTTTTTGGATATAAGGGTGCAAGAAGACCATGCAAGGATAATGCCGACCTTAAGACCAAAGGATGAAGCTAAATGAAGGTAGTGGATGCAAGGGATACCAAAGGTGGATTAATTAGTGATCAAGGATAATGAAATGGAGACTAAATGATGCTAAGCTAATGATCAAAGGTAGAGGTGCAACTAATGATAGGATGAAATTAAGATATGTTTTTGTGTTTTTGAGATATAAGGATGCAAAGTGAAAGTGTAATTTAAGTCCAAGACTAAGGATTAATAGAATGATAATGAAGCTATGGTCAAAGGGTATGATGTGAATCTAAATGACACTAGAAAGATGATAATAAGGATATGAATCTTAAGATTTAAGAAAAAGGATGGTAACCAAGCTATTGTAAGTCCAAGATAACAAACCCAAATGTCATTGACCTTTGTGATAATCAAGATGATAGTTTTGACAAGGTGAGTCTAAACTAGGACACAAGCTTGAGACTCAAGTTTGACAAAGATAACAATGAAAAAGGTTGATAAGGTAAAAGATGAAGGTCAATGACAAATTGGATAGGCAACCATGGACTATCCAAAAGCTTAATAATCTTCCTATGTCTGAAATTTGAAAGGAAAAGTGCAACCCAAGGTCTAGGATTGATTTATGCAAGACAAAAGGATGAGGAAAGCAACCTAGAATGCAATGTAATCCTAAATGGAAGTGATGGAATGGGTGGGAAAAACTCTGCAAGTCTCTGTTTTAGAAGTTAAGACACTGTTATGATGAATTGATTATGTTATGGACAAGGATTTTGTGAATTTTGGTAATCAAGCAGTTGCAGTTCTATTTGAAGCAGTTGTGGTTCACATAATGATTTTGCAATTTTTATGTTTTGACCTGTTTTCAAATGGGTTTTTGATTGATTTTGATGAAATTTTGTTTGGAAAACATAGAATACAATCTCGAACACTTGTTTTGATCTAGTTTTGGGTGTGAAAAAGTCTGATTTCAAGATGAAAAAACTCATAGACAACATGCACAATCTTAGGGTTGGCAAGGAAACTATTGGTTGATATCCCCACTTGGATTGCTCCAACCACTTAAACAAGGTGGACAACTAGAGACTTGGTGGCACTAGCTCCCCCTTACATGACACTCACTTCTCGAGCTCACCAAGTCTCATTCCCCAAAGAGGAATTTTTGTCTCAACACATGAATAGTGAAAACATGGGGCGGCTTCAGAGGTCTAGCCTCCTGCGATCAACGAGCGTATAAAAGTTTTTTGGCCACTAAAACAATTGGTTCTTAGTAAGGGAATTCGTTCAAGGTGGTCATACATGTGGCAAGATTAGCTTAATATTATAGTCAATCAAGAGGCCTCCAAGTCCCTTCCTAAGAAAATATTTTGATGTCACTCACATGGCTATTGAGGGTGGCACTTGTTGGTATGAAACATCTAAACCTGTTGCTTATGACTTTCATCTCAAACACTTTTCTTATATAGCGGTTTGAAAGAGCTTGGATTTTGCTTGTAACCGTTTGGGTCGTTCCCACCTTTCGAAGTGGGGTGGCAGGAACTCTAAAAGAAAAGGTACATAATATCAAGGAAGTACATTGCTTTTGATCTCCCAAATCACACGAAGCACAAAGAGAGAGCATACACAACGCCTTTGCCTCACACTCACATGGGGTTCATTTTAATTCCAAAATCCAAATGTGGGGGTGGTTATACAAGTGCCAAAGAAATGCTTTTGATCCTCAAGATTTCCAAGCGGCATGAGAGGAGAGCATACACATCCTATGAAAAATTTCAAACCACAAAACACAAAAGACACTTGTCAATTTTAACCCTTTGCTTATGATTTGAAGACATTTGGATTCTTTTTAGGTCAATGATGTGTGATGCATGTTCATTTTAAAACTCATGAGTGAGAAAATGCATTTTGTTGTTCATTTTGAACCCTTATGAATGAAAAATGCATGTTCATTTTAACCTTATGAATGTTATGCAAGTTGTAGTTGTAAATTTTAGGCCCAATGAGTGATTCATGCAAATTTGTTGTTCATTTTAAGCCCCATGAATAAAATATGAAATTTGTTAAACCCATGAATGAAAAATGAAAATTGTTGTTCATTTTAAGCCTATGAATGGAAAATGCAATTTGTTGTTCATTTTTCTTTCATGTTTTGATAGCACCTTTAGAAGGCCCTTCATAGTGGGAAAAAATACTCACCCTATGGGAATGACCTAAATGGGAACAACTAAAGCCAAGTTTTCTGACCCACTATAATCAAAAGTGAATTTGAGGAAACTCACAATTCAATGGTAGAGTGCAAGATAACCATCCCCAAAGCCTTTTTTCTAAAGGTTGGGAGGTCTCCTAAGGGAGTTTATCATTTGTCGCACCGAACAGAAACCCTTACTACGAAATTTAAGTGTAGAAGTTAGCTGAGTCAGTCTCTAAACATTTTTAATATTCCCAGTACAAGGGGAGGGGAGATCTACCCCCAAAATACTCACCATATAACTATCAGGGATTATTGGCCAAAACTGGAGGATTCGACTTTGGTTAAGACCCAGGAAAGGAAAAAATATAGGCACCCTCTAGGGGGTGACACGACTGTGTGAGCTAACATAGTTCTAAGATGTGGGTTATGATATTATTAATGACCCTTGTCATTAGGAGTGTCTGATCTGTTTGTTCTTGTTCAATACCTGTGGAAATCAAAGGAATTAGACCAAATTCTTGAACATACACTTTATGTTTAGTTCCTAGGTTTGAGACAACTATTTTACAACTTGCTGTTGTGTTTGAAATCATAATTCAAGAATTAATCCACTGGTTCTTTTCTGGCACATAGGTTCCATCTTCTAGTGCATTTGCAAATATATTTAGTGCATTCACTTGATAATCCAACAAAATACCAAGTTGAATCATATCTAGGGGCATTCAAGCGCATCACTGGCTTATTTTAGTGCATTTAACCCATTTTCTGGTGCGTCTGAGTCATCTTCCAACACATATAACACATCTTTTAGCACATTTAGTGCATTCTCTGGCGCATTTGATCCATTTTTCAGCACATTGAGTCCATTTTCTAACGCATCTAGGGAATAGTCTAGCGCATCTAGGCTTTTTTTTAGTGCATCCATTCCATCTTTTAGCACATATGTACCCTATTTTAGCACATCTATTTAATATCAAACCAGAGAGCTAAATTCACCATCTATTCGACAATTGAAAGCAGATTTAGGGATCCTTTTTAGAGCTAAATTTTTCCTCATTCAAACCAATATTTTAAACTTGAAGAAACTGGACTTTATAAGTGAAAATCCTTCAACTAAACTAAGATCAAAGACCTAAAAGTGTCAAATCATCAAATCACATCTTTGATTGTTAAGCTAAGTTATATTATCAGGATCTGTCATCCTTCATCACGAAACAACATTGTATAATCATATTTAACTTAGTCTCATCAATATAATTTGTCATTCTATTTGACTTAGTTAATATCCTTGGCATTTCTCAAACAAAGATCAAAGTTTACTAAATTTTTTATAACACTTGTATGCCTATTTTAACAAGATCACAAAAATAAAAACTCAAAGAAAAGGAAATTGAAACTAAAACTACCATGGTTGAAGGTGAAGAAAATCCTTTCCATAGATTCCACCAACTGAAAATGATGAGATTACTAAGGAAGAAATCCAAACTGCTTAATAAGATCCCAAGTTCCACAAATTCATGGAAAAGATTTTTGAAAAAGATGGAGAGAAATACTTTTTAATGTTGACTAGTCAAGGTATCAAACTACCTAATGAATTTGATGTTAATCAACTAAGAGGACCTCCTAAAAGAATAGAAACTGATCCACCAAACATAGATCCAATGGTTGCATTAACTAATCAAATGAAAAATATGCAACAACAACTTCTTGACATACAAAGAGGAACCACAAAAAGATACTTGATACAAGACATCTGCCCGTATCCTTTTGACCAATCTGTGAACATGATACCCTTTCCCAAACATTGTGAGTTTCCAAAATATGATAAATATAATGGAAAAACTGGCCCTATAGATCATGTAAGGGAATTTCGCACCATGAGCTTGGAGTTTGCACATGAAGAGAATTATTTGATGAGATTGTTTCCATGAAGTTTGGGTGGACAATGCATGGAATGGTTCTCCAAACTTCCAATAGGTATTAAGTCCTTTGAAGAGCTGGTTAATAAATTCATCACCTAATATTCCTACAACATACAACACGAGATAACCATGAAAGACCTTTACAACACAAAACAAAAAAAAGGGTGAATCATTCCTCACATTTTTACAAAGATGGAGAAGATTGTTTGCTAGATATGTCGTCCTGTACCTAAAAAGGAAAAGATGGAAATCTTTATTGACAATCTAAATTATGAGATGAGCTATAGAATTGAATTTCAATGTCCACCCACCTTTGAAAAGATTATTGAAAATAGACTCAAAATTGAAGAATCCTTGGTCAAAAGAGGAGTCTTAAAAATATACAATGAAGGAAACAACTCAACAAACTCTTCCAATCATTATAACAACAATGATAAACCAAAATTTTGGCAAAGAAATAAAAATGTTGGTAACAATGATGCTATAACTGAGACACAAAATGCAAAACCAATCTTTAACTTGACAATTGCTGCCTCCAAGACCAATCAAAACAGTCCAAACAACAATCAAAATACCAATCAAAACAACAATCCAAACAAAACTGAATCTAAACCACCACCATATCGAACATCATCAAATCAAAGAAGATTCACACCTTTGGGACAGTCACTCGAATCAGCATTAAAAGAGCTTCTTGCAGCCAAGCTTATAACATTACTAGAGGCACGAGATTGGGAACTAAGAGTTAAACCATCTTGGTGGAATGATGCATACTATTGTGACTTTCATTGAAACAAAGGACACAAAACAAATGATTGTATGCAACTGAAACATTTGGTACAAGATTTAATTGATAGGAAAGAAATATTGGTAGAGGGACCTCAAACGAATAATGATCGTGGAGCATTTAAGAACCCTTTACCAAACTATGAAAAAGGACAATCCTCTTCTTCAAACAACAAAGGTAAAAATGTGAACTATGTTTATGATTCTACCATTCTTCATATTGAGGCAGTTGAGGATCAAACTAATGACATTGAAATCAATGGCAAACAAGACATGGTTGTAGCTAATAATCAAACTAATAACACTAAAATTTATGACAAACAAGACATTGTTACAACTGATAATCAAAATAGACATTTACAATTGAAAATCAATTCAATGATATCAATATTAAATTACATCAAATCAATGACATTATACCAATAAATCTGATCACAAACTTTGCTACAACTGATAATCAAATTAATGTCATTAAAATTAGAGATAAACAAGATTACCAACCAGTTAATGAAACCACAAGAGGGAAGACCAAAGTAATATTGAAAGGAGCTGTGTCTAAACACCTACTTCCTTTCCTACATCTAAAATCGTTGTTTCCCCTTCAAATCAATACAACATTATTGATCAATTGTAGAAAATACCAGCTTAAATATCCATATTGGAACTGCTAAAAATTTCACCAGCCCATAAGGAGATTCTGGAACAAGCTCTAGTGGCCACAACAGTACCAAATAATTTGGATTTTTTTCAATTTCAAGCTATGGTGGGACATTTGACCGCACCTCATTGCCTATCATTTTCTGAAAAACAATGATGTATCACTCACCCATCCACACAATGATTCCCTCCACATTGGGGTTTTAATTCACAAACACCGAGTCAAACGTGTTCTAATAGATGGTGGAGCTAGCTTAAATATCTGCACTTTAAAACTTATCCGTGCACTAGGATATTCAAAAAATGCAATTGATGCTAGAAGAAAAATCACTATAAAAGCCTATGATGATGAAGAGAGATCCTCCCAAGGATTGATAGTGTTACCAATTCATGTGGGACCCGTTGTAAAAGAGATAATATTCCAAGTGTTAGACAAGGAGTTGACATACAATATACTCTTGGGACGTCCTTGGATTCATGAAATGCAAGCAATGTCATCAACATATCACCAATGCTTGAAGTTTCCTTATAGCGGGCAAGAAATCACCATTTCAGCTGATTCCAACAATCCTCAATATTACAACACACTCAAAACCATCCAGGATACTTTTGTGCCACATAAGAGGGAAGCTCACACTCCTAGTTTATCCAACAATGAAAGACAACTAAATTCCTTGTCAAAATGGGTTGAGAAAAAGGATCAGTCAAAAGATAAGGGTATCAGTGATTCTACTCCATCAAGAAATGAAAGTCAATTAAATTCTTTGTCAAATTAGCTTGAGGAAAAGGTTTGGTCAAAAGACAAAGGCGTTGGTGATTCTACTCCATCAAATCATGAAAGTCAACTCAATTCCTTATCAAAACAATTCGAGAAAAAGATCCAGTTAAAAGAAAAAGGCATGGGTGAATATTCAATTGAGTAGTCCTTATGTATTTCATAGCTCCTGCCTTCCCCAAGATCCTATGGGCAGCCATCAACATCAAGACAACAATATTCAGAACCAACCACACTTTTTGATGGTAAGTTTATAAAAGCAGGCACTTTAGTGGATGAATCTGAAGACAAGGATGTTTTAAATTGGTTGTACAAAGATGAAGAAGCATCACAAGCATCAACTTCCAATGTGTTGACAGAGCCATATGGTAAATGGTTTACAATCCTAGAGAAGATGGGATATGATGGAAAAGGTCCTGTCGGAAAAAGAAAAGAAGGTATCATAGAACCAATTCATCCCATCACAATGAAGGCCAAGGACAAAATAGGACTAGGATATAGAGAAGAGTCAAAAGAAGAAACCAAGCAGCAGATTTGTGAGCAAATCCTCCAATTGCGAGATAGTTTCGAAACAAATTCTAATGAATATGAATGGGAATCACTCTCTAAAGAATCTTTTGAAGACAAAGAAATTGATGTGATACAAAGGTATGCACCCACACGTATAGAGGGAAAAAGCTTAGGGTCTAGAACTCTTGAATTTGGATCACAACATATCTATGACTAGTGAAGACGATCAGACTTTGAGCGAGATAGATCCTTTTGAGGAGAGTAACATCATAGACCTTGACATCGCTATCGAACACTTTGACGGCATTGCAATCATGACACTCACCCCTTTTGACCTTAACCAATCTAATGATTCCTTTCCATTGGCACACCCTGAACTAATTGAGTAGGACCAAATCGAGCTGCTTGACATCCCTATCTTTCCAAATGATGATGCCATTGTAAACTTCCTTTGCTTTGAAAATCCCGAAATGAGTTCTGTAGACACCTAAAAATGACCTAGGCCTGCAAGCTTCATTTTTACCACTTTCGTCCTAGCATAATTGCGACATTTAATTATGTCCTTGGTCCACATCTGACTATTGCTTAAATAATTCATAATTATTTAATTAATTCATGTCCTTTTATTCGTCATGATTATTAAATAAATAAATTTTATTTATTTATTAAAATCGTCATTAATTGTCTAAGTCCTCCCTTAATTAAATAAATTTCTTAATTTATTTAATCCCCTTTCTTCATTAATTCTTCCTGATTATTAAATAAATAAATCTCATTTATTTATTTGATATGTCACTAATTGTCACAATTAAATAAATTTATTAATTTATTTAATTATTCAATCTTATCTTCCAAATTAAATAATTATTTTAATTATTTAATTGCTAATTCCACTTTTCTCTCATTTTAAATAAATAAAAATATTTAAAATGATTTCATTTTATTAACTTTCACTCTTTTTAGTAAATAATCTGAAAAAGATTATTTACTTGTCACACAAAATCATCAGTTTGAATTAATTAAATTCAAAAAGATATTATTCTTCCAAAAATCAAGTAATCGGGAGATTCTTGATTTTCCAAATCGAATCTTCAGTTCAACTCTTATCTTCTTGATTTTTCGAATCTCACAAATCAGGCAATCTTATCTTCTTGATTTTTCAAAAATCTTTATTTTTCCTAATTAATTTCCTCATTTATTCTCCACTGTCGATCTGATAATCTGAGACATTATTCTACCGTTCGATTAAGGATTTTTCCCTAACCCTAATTAGGGATTCTCAGATTTAATCTGGACCTCTCATTCTAGGTTTTTCTTAGAATTCAATCTCTTCCGTCCACTCAAAATTGTGTTTTCTATAAAAGACAATTTTTCTCATAATTTCGGGATCCAACAACTTCATTTTTAATTTAATAGTCATTAGTGTCATTTGGCATTAGAAGTCATTATTTTCATAGACATTGTCATAGTCATAGGCATTTAGACATTGCATAAATCCTTCAAAGCTTGTTGTAGGTCTTAGAAATTTGCAGATTGCTCGCACAACGAATCTGAGGGCACAATATCATCCAGCAAGCAAGAAGGTGCTATGGAGGTAATCATGGAAAATGCGATTTACAGGTATAACCGTTTTATTGCTTAATTTCCTTTGTACTCGATAGATCTTTGGGTTTTTGTCTTTTATATTGATTTGATTGATCTAATCTAATCCTTAGAAATTACCCTCAGTTACAAGTTCCATCACTGAATCTCATAACAAAGCTTCAGACAAGGGGAGTTCTAAATCTCTCAGCTGCAAAATGATGAATATAAAAAATAGATCTAATGGTGAAAACCATTTAATGGCAGTATTAGATCAAGAAAAAGTAAAAATAAAGAGCACATCTAACGGTGAAAACCTCTCTAAGGCACCAAAATATGGGAGATTTGACACTCTTCCTGAGAAATATCATGAAAGATCTTCAGTATTGGTTGAACCTACACAATCCATCAACATTGGTACAATTGAAATAGTCAAGACCCTACATCTAGCAACATCCATGATAGAGGAATAGAAACCAAGCTTCACTAAATTCTTTGAAGAGAGACAAATTAACTTTGATTGGTCCTACACTAACATGCCAGGAATGGATCCATATCTTATAATGCATCATTTATCCCTACCACCTAGAGTGAAGCCAGTGAAGCAAAAATTGAGAAAAATGCATCCATATATTGCTCTCCTGGTAAAAGCTGAATTGAATAAACTATTAGATGCAGGATTCATTCGACCTATTGATTATGCTGAGTGGATTTCAAACATCATACCAGTCTCTAAACTGGACAATAGCATCAGGATATGTACTAGTTTCAAATATCTTAACAAAGCATGTCCAAAAGATGTTTTTCCTTTGCCCAACATTGACATCATCATGGACTTGATAGTAGGACATGCCATGTTATCACTAATGGATGGATTTTTAGACTACAATCAGACTAAGATAGCACTTGAAGATCAAGATAAGACGACTTTCACATGTCCTTAGGGTACATTTTGTTGGAAAGTCATGCCATTTGGATTGAAGAATGCAGGAGCCACATATCAGCGGGCGATGACAACCATCTTTCATGATATGATGCATACATTCATGGAGGATTATGTAGATGACATCTTAGCGAAATATTTCACCAAGAAGGGACATTTGGAAATCCTAGATAAAATCTTCACTCGGTTGGAAAAGTTCAATGTGAGGTTAAACCCAAAGAAGTGTGTGTTTGGCGTGACATCAACTAAACTTTTAGGATATATAGTATCAGCTAAAGGAATTGAGGTGGATCCTACAAAAGTCAAATCCATCATAGAAATGCCTCCTCCCAAGAATATCAGCCAACTCAGATCTTTATAGGGACGATTCCAATCTATCAGAAGATTCATCGTACAATTGGTAGATAAAACTCATCCTTTTAATCACTTACTACACAAGTGCTGGCAAGAAGTTGAGTCCACTTTTTGGCCAAAAAGTGGAAGTGTTTTCCTTGATTTTCAGAATTTGACACATTTGACCTTAAAATTTGAAGCACTTAGAGATGGAATCTTCAAAAAAGTCACTAATCATAAAATGTAGTACTTAGAGTCTAGTTTCCAAATATGTAATTTATTTCAATACTCAGATTGTACAAATTGAGTTTCAATAGGTGTTTTTAAAAACCACTGTTTAAAAGTCACTTTTTTTTACCATACCATGCACGTGTACGACATCCATATTTTGAACTAAATTATTGTATTTTTCTAAATCCTTTCGAGAAAAGATTTGTGACTCACTGAAGCTTGTTTTTTGATATTTTTTTGTAATTTTTATTGAATATTTTTTTTGTTAAATTTTTATTAGGCATATTTGTCGCTTTGAAAAATCATCGTGTACGACACACATAAGATGACCTAAATTTATCATTTATTTATTTATTTTTAAATTGAAAAGAATGGTTTGAAGTTTGTTCGTGCGATCCGTTAGTCAAAATGTTATGTTCATCAAAGTTATTAAAATACTAAAACCACGATAATCAAGTTTATGGACTAGTTTCATTAGAAATTAATTGAAAATAGAAAAATTAATCAAATTATTTAATATTTGATACGCCTTTGTCCTCATCTATAATGGGTTTTAATTTAGTAAAAATTTCTGCAAAATAGGTCTTCAAACATATGTCCAAAGTCATTATTTTCCTATGACATTAACAGGACCTTCAAGTTGCAGGTCAAACTAGGTCCAAAGCTTAGGTTCGGGTCCCCAAGCCATTTCCCAAACCAAAAAACAAGCCAAAAACCCGCTCAAAAATTCATAATTTAAAAAACGAGATCCACGTTTCATAAAAAAAACATTTTTTTCATTGTTCTACTGAAACAAGATCTCGTTTTATAAAACGAGATCCCGTTTTGAAAATTACCAAAATGGAAAGTTTTCAAAACGAGATCCTGTTTTGAAAACTTTTCAAAAATGGAATTTTTCAAATATTGGAAATTTCCAAAAATAGATTTTTTTCAAAATGGGATCCCATTTTTTAAATTTAGGCTCAGGATCATGAAGCTAAATAGGATCTCGTTTATTAAAAAGCGGGATCCCATTTTTTGCAAGCTAATTTCATTTTTTTTCCTAAGGCAAAAACTTCCACGTTTCGTGGACTCATGTTCTTGCATTTACCCACACAAGAATGTTTCTTTCAAATGGGATGAAAAATGTGAAGCAAATTTTAATCAAATAAAATAGTATATGATGTCCCCACCCATACTGGTACCACCAACGAAAGGAAAACCACTATTACTTTACATAGCAACAACCGAGGTATCTTTGGGCGCTTTGTTGGCACAAGAAGACTTTGCGGGAAAAAAAGGGCTATTTATTACATCAATAGAACATTGAATGGCTATGAAATCAACTACACATTCATTGAAAAAGCTTGTTTGGCGGTAGTGTTTGCTACTCAACGGCTGCGACATTACATGTTAACACATACCATCAAATTGATAGCCAAGATTGATCCATTGAAATATTTACTCAGCAAAGTTGGTTTAACTGGAAGACTAGAAAAATTGGTAATGATATTGAGCGAGTTTGACATCCAGTATGTGGATAAAAAAGAAATCAAGGGCCAAGTGATAGCAGACTAGCTAGCTAAAGCACCATTACAAGATGATCATCCCATGAACATTGAGTTTCTAGATGTAGATGTTCTCACAGTGTCAACACAACAATGGATATTATACTTTGATGGATCTTACATGCAACATGGATCAGGTGTTGGAATTCTATTTGTCACGCTTGAAGGACACACCATTCCAGAATCCTACAGGTTGATGTTTTCTTGCACTAACAACATAGCTGAGTATGAAGCATTGATCATTGGTATCAAGGTATCTGTGGAGTGGAAAATCATCGAGTTACAAGTCTATGGAGATTCTCAACTAGTCATTAATCAAGTGAATGACGATTACCAAACAAAAGATGACAAATTGATGTTGTATAAGAGAATGGTGGATGATTTCAAGTACTTTGTTGAAATCAAATTTGAACAAGTTCCTAGAGCAGACAACAAAGCTGCAAATTCCATGGAAACCATTGCCTCTCTTCTACAGATACCAGAGAAACGAGCTCATTATTAATTCATGGTGGAACAACTGTTTAACCCCGCCTATGATAACACTGAATCCAAAGTAATATACCATCTAGTTGAGGCTGAGGCTTCTATCTATGGGAAGATCTACACCTATCTAAGTGTGATATAGGGGGATTCACTACTCACGAGTTCTCTTCACTCAGATATCCTCACGGGGCGAATTTCCCTATATTACCTCAATGGAACAATGCGAAAGTTTCAGATTTCGAAAGAGCAGGTCACAGAGGTTTTCTGGAAAAAATGACAAGCTCTCAGCTAGAGGATGACATTACAGAAAGTGGATGATAGCGCAATGCGTTGGCATCTCAATGGTGTGCTGGCATCTTGTACAGATCAGAGAGTGAGTTTATCACAAAAAATGCATAAACAACCACTTCTACTCCTTATGCTAAAAACCACAAGATACAGTATAGTAGCAGAAAGTGATAGAAATGACATAAAGTGAATAGAAATGAGAAAGGTAAGGAGAAGAAAGGAAAGAAATACTTATGACCGTGTAGGTGATGAAGCCTCCACCAAACGAATGTCTTCAAAACCTGCACACAAGAGGGAGAGAAAAATTGTTCGGTGGTTGTATAGGGGCCTGCCTCAGTCAGACCCCGTTTTGGTGTTCCCACCTCCACGGACAACCAGATAGATAGAGAAGTAGAAATGAAGTGAAGAACACTAAATCACTACAAAATAGTGTTATTCTACTCAACCAAGTAATAGAGGAGAGGAGTGAAAGCTTACCACCTCCACCAAGAGTGCTCAAGGCTTCATGGGGGAGAAAATGAGAGGAACTCAAGCCTCTGCTACAATGGTGTTTTGTTCCACACTTGCTCTAATGAAGTGGTGGAGTGTTGATGATGTTGTTGTGAAGTGTAAAGTGTTTTGCTACAATGCTTAGAGCTGTCAAGAATGAGCTCAATGCTGGGAAGAGGATTGTGAAGCTTGCAAATGAAGTGAGGAAGCTCTTAGAAGATAAAATGCATATGGAAGGGGTGAATATGAAGAGGATATGAAGAGAAACGGCCATATTCAGGGCAATCGGCCAAGGAGGGTGTTACAAATTGACCCCCAATGGGAAGTGTAACACCTCTATAAGCTCTAGACACGAGAATCTGTCAGGGACGCAAGCGTGTTGTGTAGACGTTTGCATGCCACGTTGGTGTCCTCGGTAGAA